>CM065721.1:16346358-16468858 GCA_033310375.1 Conus canariensis
AATAAATTAACACTGTAGCTGACTAATGACTAAAATTTCTTTGTACCGTTATTATGAAGTGCACATGCTAAATTAGGCAACACATCAATATATACAGTCTGAGGTAATATCCCGGAACAGTCGAGCAACTGCTGAAGAAGAAGAAGAAGAAGGTGGAGGAGGAGGAGGAGGAGGAGGAGCATGAGGGACAGACAGACATACAGAGTGTCATTATGTAGAGATATGAGGCTGAAAGTGAGCTCATGTGAGGTTGATAGGCTATTATTATTATTATATTGGATATTTATATAGCGCCTCTCCTCGGTCACAGACCAAGCTCTAAGCGCTTTACAATAAACACACTACCTCACTCACTCAACGGGCTGCCTACCCAGGTAGAGCCGGCCGAAGAGCAGCCTACTGGCGCTCATTCAGTCGTTTCCCTCATGTGAGATGTTGGAGAAACTTCCTCATCTTCCTCATACACGTTCAGCGACATATCAGACAGAGGATAGGACGATGCAGAATATGATATCACATTCTTTCAATAAACAGGCACATAGAATTTCACATGTGTTTAGTTTGACTACAAATTTAAAAGAATTTTAACTTCCAGCTAAGACTTTACCTATCTAGACGAATAAAAAAACAAACACAAAAACATGGAAGTCACATACCTTAACATCATGATCACTATGGCCAGGCCTGAAGGCCGAGAGGCCCAGCAACACCTTGACTGAACCAGAGGATGCCAGAGAGCAGAGAGAGAGAGAGAGAGGAGGCTGATCTGAGTTTATATAGCTGTTGCCTGGGTTGTATTGAATAACCTTGGCGTCGCTCGGCATGGACATTTTTGTTGTTGTTGTTTGTTTTTCCAGCAAGAGAACGCCTGGCTCTGGACATTACTGAATGTCCAATTCCTTACTGACCAGCGGTTGGCTGACTAGTACCAGCCTGTGGAATGTGAAAAGGTGAAAGGTGGGGGTGGGGGGGGGGGGGGGGGGGGGGGGGGGAGGGGACGAGGTCGGGGTACGGGAGGGGGCTCCGCTGTTCGCCAGTTTTACACAGTCCATCGTGGGAAAGTTGATGACCAATGTTAAATCATTTATGTAATCAGTAAGACACAAGCAAAATAATGTGACACATGTAAGACACAAAATAATGTAGTGAAAGAGGACAAAGAATCCATGATACGCGATTAATACATTAGAACAGTGACAAAACAAAAACAAAGAACCAAAAATCAATGAACCAGATGTGGAAAAAAGACAATGCAAAGAAAAACAAAACCATCAGCATACAATTAAGAAGAATACAAAGAAAGAAAATTGGAGATGCTCCATGAATTGTGAGACGTGTACGAGATTGCAAGTGATGCTTGAGCCACTGCTTTGATTTCTTAAAACTGGATAAAATCATACTGGAGCCAGATTATTGTCTTGGATCATAAAATGTCAGAAAAGAGACTTAATTGAACAGAGGGAAAAGCACAATCTGCATGCTATTAAAGAGAAATGCACTCAAAGCTAGAAATAATTCATAATATGATACCTCAACATAATTAATCGAACACAGATTTTTACACAAATCAGTAAGCATCTGTAAGGACTGATCCCCCCTCCCCCATTAACACTCTTCCTCCCCCCCCCCCCCCCCTCCCCACCATCCTTTCGAGGTTTAGAGGTCTTCTAAACCTGGCAATCCCTTGTCTTTGCACAAAGAATCTCCCCATCATATTACAATTATCTGTCAAAGATTAGAGTAAATTTGTTATCAAAAGCATCCTGAATGAGCAAAATTAGCAACATTAACATTTTTCAAAGACATCAGCTTTGAAATTTGAAAGAATGAAGCTCTTTCTGATGGAATATACCTAGCGGGGCTTTAAATGTCAACCTCCCCAACTGCTCGCCTCCTGTTGGCCCCAAAGAAAAAGAAACACCCGAAGGTGCGAATGGCACCCAGGGAAGTGCTTTCTCCAACTGCCGAACCAACCAGCTGGGAGCAATTCTGCACCACCGTTGGAAGCCTGCGCTGTGTTCAAATAGAATGCATGCACGTACAGGGCATTCCATTATGACGTCTAGGAATATAACATAAAACTGACAAATGAAACATGCAGAACATTTACGAGCTGGCTTTATTGAGTGGATGAACAGAAACTGGGAATACAATGAGTATTTTGTCGTAGATATGCAGTCCATGTCCACCCCTCCATCCTCCACCTCTCTGCCATGGACCTCCTGTTAAAAATTGTCATTTGTTTCTTTTAAAATTATAGGAGGCCTTCTTTGGAATAGAGAAAGATGAACGATTTTTACAGTTTGGATTTATTTTCGAGAAAACATTCTGTTTGTATTCCCAGTCCACTCTTTTCTCTTTCCCATATACACACTTCTTTATACGAATTTTGGCTGTTGAGAATATTGACAATTTTAATACAACAAGGAAACGTACAATGGCTTTCAACCTATCAGCCTCAGTGTATTGACAATTTTAATACAACAAGGAAGCGTACAGTGGCTTTCAACGTATCAGCCACACTGTATTGACACTTTCGATACAACAAGGAAACGTACAATGGCTTTCAGCCTATCAGCCACAGTATATTGACAGACACTGCTTTTTTGCAGGAGGGGCTACGAAAGGAAATTTGTTCATTTTCGACTTCTCTAAGCCTACAAATGAGAGAGAGAGAGAGAGAGAGAGAGAGAGAGAGAGAGAGAGAGAGAGAGAGAGAGAGAGAGAGAGAGGCTGCGCAGTTTATTTGTTCTCTGCTAACTGCTGGGTGAAAGGGAAAGCGTGATATGGGCCACGTGCCCCATATCTAACAGTCAGGTCCCCTCATGGCTGAAATAAGGGAGAGACGTTATCCAAAGCCGCAGAGACCCGGTGTAACGATCCGTTTTAACTCCCCTACACTTTTTAACTCCCCGGGAGTTAGAATTAGCACGTGCCAATTTTAACTCCCCGGGAGTTAAAACGAACCACGCCAGAATGACTCCCCCCCCCCCCCCCCCCCCCCCCCCCACTGTTTTAGATTAACTCCCTTCTCCCCCCCAAAAAAAAAAAAAAAAAAAAAATTCAGTTTTATGTGTTAGTCACGATATGAGAAATAAACATTTAATATACCCCCCTCCCTCCCTTCCCTCCCTCCCCCTCTCTCTGTCTGTCTGCCTGTCTGTCTCCCTTTCCCCCACCCCCCAAACTTTCTTTCAGTCTCTCGCTCACTCTCTCACTTTCCTTGCTTGTCTGTCTGCCTTTTTGCTTGTCTGTCTGTTTGTCTCTCTTAATCTCTCTCCCTCTCTCTTTGCTTGTATCTCTGTCTGCCTGTCTGTTTGTTTATCTATCTCAGTGTCTCTGTCTCTAGTGTCTCCCCCCACTCCCCCTGCGTTTCCTGAAGAGCTACTATAGCTGGCTTTAAATATTGGCAAAGAAGTTGAAGCTCCTCAAAATTGGAATGGAGACCTCGGATTTTCTAATGGAAGATGGTTGTGTCCATCATAAAAGAGATATGGTGAAGGAAAATAAATCTTGTAACTCTTCACCAGCAAGTTCCTTTCATTCCATGTCGACATCTTCTAGATCCGAGAGAACTGCAAGTCTGTTGGTGTTTCTCTCCGCTTTTTTCTCTCGATCTGATGACATATTTGGCCCTTTCTTTTTAGGCGGCGACTTTGCCTTTCCTCCAGAACCGCCAGCTCCCTTGCCGATAGCTGTAGCGTGCCCTTTGGAGGATTTTGAGGGAGTGGTCTTGTCTTGAACTTCAACAACTTCCACTTTTTGCCGCCCTGAAGGGCCTGTAGGTCTTTTGCCCCCTGATGGTCTGGGGCAGGAGTAGGCTTTGAAGACTGAGTCGTATCTGAAGGCGAGGACTGCTGGGGTTCGTCGCATGCAGTGTTTCTGCCTGAGGCTACAGACTTTGTTTCTGGCTGTCTCTCGGCAAACGAGGATTCGACCGTCTGCACGCCGATGCTGACTGTTGTTGGCTTCCTAACTGCAGCTGCAAACGAGAGCCCAGCAGTTGGTTGACTCTTCATTGCAATCTTTTTCGCCTAAAAAAAACGAGATTCTCTGTTCAGTCTTGATTTTCTGAATTTCCTTTTCCTTCACCCAGTTTGGGCAGGTCTGTGATGATGATGGGTGCTTGCCTCCACAGTTGGCACAGAGTGGACTGTCACACACACCCTGGTGAACTGGCTGGCAGCAGGTACCACACACCTCTTCTTCCGTGCATCTATCCCTCACATGGCCAAACCTCTGGCACTTGAAACAGCGCAGAGGGGACGGGATGAACAGCGACACTGAGACTCTCAGGTAGCCCACCATGATCGACTCCGGGAGAGAAGTAGAGCAGAAGGTCAAGAAGAGGGTGTCAGTTAGAACTCTGTCATTGCCTTTGCGCACAAGTACACGATGAACGTGGGTCACTCCTTGCGATGCCAGTTCCGACTTGATTTCTGCCTCCGACACTCCTCTCAAATCTCTGCACCGGATTACTCCCTTTGAAGAGTTGAGAGTTTTGTGTGGAGACACCCTGATCGGTCGATCAACCAACGTCGTCGATTTCAATAGCATTTCTGAGTGCAGCTTGGAAGAGCACTCAACCAGAAGTGACCCGTTCCTTAATCTTTTGACGCTCTTTGGCTTGCCGCTGAGGCCATTGATTGCTTTCGCAATCGCAAAAGGACTCAGGCCCGACAGAGGTCTATCTTCATCCGCCCCCTCAACAATCAGCCAGCTGGGCCAGAAGCCCGAAATGTTTCTTGTCTCATGTTCTGAATCCGTATCCGTGTCCATTATCGAATCTTGCCTGTGTCTTTTTTATTTTTTGGTGCCATGTTGTATTCATTAAAATTCATCTCTCTCAATTCCCACCCGCCACCGAGTCCCAACAAGGGGGATGCCCATTTTATACGGAATTCCAGTATATCAGGGCACCAGGATTTCAAAAGAGATATACACAGGCCTGAAAGCGTCCCTGCCACAGAAGCTCCCAAACCCGTTTGTCCCGAGCCGCCGCCTTCTAGCCTGAGCTAAGGAATGCACGCGACCAGCCGCTTGATTGAAGTGGGCCACTTCGACCACCTGTCTAGAGGAAGTCCAGGCCAAAGAGGTGTGTTGACTTGATGCACCGCAGTCACATCAGCGGTCTCAACCCCCAGGATCCTATTCTCCCCCGTCACAGGACGCATCGCACGGCAAACACGGTGGGCCTCAAGAAGACCACAGAGAAAAGAAGAGTGTGGGAAAGAAGACTTGAAGGGGAGATGAAGATAGAAAAGAGCCAAATAAGAAGGCAGAAGATAAAAGGAGAAAGGCGGGTTACTATTAGTCAGGATCCTCACCCTTAGCCTATCTGACATTGGAGGCCCTACCAGGGGCATCAACTCCTTACCACATTATGCTTAGGCCAGACAGCAACTTGACTTTTCAGGCCTAGAAGCATTTAAAAAAAACACACAAAAAACCAGCCTATCTTCAAGTATTGATGCCCCCGCCAGCAAAGCCTAAGGGATCACAGGACCACGCAAGCCCTCCGACCACGGCAAGGTTGTAAACCCCCGGAGAGCAGAAAAAAATGGACTGTCATTATTAGTGTCAACAGTACAAAAAAAAAAAGGAAAGAAAAAAGATTGTCATTGTATGTCAACTGTACCGAATGGACAAGAAAAAAAAAAAAGCAAAGACCCAATCTTTGTCACATTACTGACAGAACTGGAGGAACCTTGTTCATTGCTGTGCCCCTGTGACTTCTCATGGATAAAGAAGAAGATGATTTAGTTTGTATATAGTTTTGAGTTTGTTTCCGGCTTTGATGTGACGTCCATTATTGGCTGAACCATAAATATTTCATGTTGTAATGTTTCTTTTTTTTCCAGTTCCTCCGTTCTGTCAGTCCCCATGCTGTGATTCTCCTTTTTCTGTCATTTGTTTGCAGGGGTCCTGAATCAGAGCACAGAACTGGTCTTCAAAGAACACCATTTTGCTCTAACACCACTGCAGCTCTCCTCAGAATTTGAGGCTGTGATGAGTAATACTGTGAGCACCAGTGGTGGTGCAGTTCCTGATGACTGTGCTACTTCCAGCAAGGCGCAGACTGGTCGTGACCAGCTATCTTCTGGTTCCTCGGCTGAAAAGGAAGGTGAGAAAATAATCTTCGAGAGATCAGATATGCAGCCTGAGGATAGAGAGAAAACCGAGATGTTGGTGTTGTTGGCATGCATTTGATTTTAAAATAAGAGAGTCTTGAATTTGACTTATCATTGAGAAGTTGGTGGTCCCTAGGCTCTAATTTGAATGGGAGACTAGTTTTTGTAAATACTTCTAGGTTTGTGCTGAATAATTAAGTAGAAGTGGAAAACAAGTGCATAGTAACAATTTTTCGGTCATTTTAGTAATGACTTGGCAAAGACTTGATTTATTAGAAAAAAAATGGGTGGGATATAGATAAATAATGAGAAACCCTTCACTAGCTGTCTGAGAGAACCATCGTAAACTCTCTCGAAAACAGATCTATTTGTATTGCCTCCTCCTATGCTTTTTATCAGTTAGATCGGAGTCACTAGGGAGACACGGCTGATCGTGTATACGCTCCTGGTGTCAAATAGAGACACACCACAGTCCATGATTTTTGTTCTCACCACCAAGGGTTCAAAAAAGAATCCAACAGCACCCCCAAAGCAGCCAGTGAAGGATAGTAAAATGGAATAAAACTGAAGGTGTGGAGAGGAAAAAAGTTGCTGAAAAACTAAAAGCATTAGGCAAACCGTATAAAATGTAGGGGATCATCTTTGAGCCTATACTTGAGGATCCATTCAAGGATACAAGGGAGATCAAAAGATATGGAACAGTCTGAGTGGTCAGCTCTGCTGTTCAATAACTCAAGCATTGTCAGTGTCTAAGAATTGTACAGAACAACCTTTACTTGGATCTCCTAAGAGATGCAATCTCCCACTGATTGACCAAACATATAATGCTGAACAATTAAGTAGTGGGGAAAACAAGTGCAGGCTAACAATTCTTCAGTCCTTATAGTAATGACTTGGCAAAGATTTGAACTTTTAGTAAAAAAAAAAAAAATGAAGATGAAGAAAATGGGGGGAATATATTGTAAATAATGAGAAACCCTTCACTAGATGCCTGAGGGAACCATCATAAACTCTCTCGAAGGCAGATCTATTTGTATTGCCTGCTGCTAGGTCTTTCGTCCGCTGGATCGGACTCATTAGGGACACACAGCTGATTGTGTGTGCGCTCCTGGTGTCAAATAGAGACCTCTAGGTTTGTATGGCAAAGACGCTGACCAGCCTAAACACAACATGATAGGAGTTGATGCCCCTGGTAGGGTCTCTTGTGTCAGACAGGTTAAAGGTTAGGGCCCTGACAAGTAGTAACTCATCTTTTTCCTGTTCTATCTTTAGCCTTTCTGAATGGATCTTTTCTGTCATCTTTCCATTTGAAGTCTTCTTTTCCGTATTCTTTTCTCTGTGGTCTTCTTAAGATCTGCCACGTTTACCATGCGGTGCAGCCTATGGTTGAAGGGAATGAGATCCTGGTGATTGAGAGGGCAGGTGCTGTCAACACATCTCTTTGGCTCTGACCTCTTCTAGACAGGAGGTACACACTGTCCCAGGTGTATTGATCGGCTACCCCTGCATGGGGCGGGGTTAAGACTAGCAGTTTCCTAGCTGGCCAAGGTAATCCCTGCAGTGCTCAGCTCTCTGTCCCTAGGAGTTGGGTATGATCAGGGGGGTTGGGGTTAGTGGGCTTGTGTTTGTCATGTCGCTCAGGGGAGCCAGGAGAAGTTGAAGACTATAATTTCTTGGCCCTGGCTCCTTAGTTGGACTCCATGGTGGATGGGTAAGCAAGGATGAAATAAAAACTGAACAAAAATGGCTTCTTAACAAAAAATCCCACCCTTAAAAAAGTGAAAAGCCCAAGTAACTTCAAAAATGGCACAGGACTCTGATAAAGACAGTGACTTGGACTCAGAAAGTAGGACAAGGAATTTTACGAATAAAACTTGAAAAATAGTTTTATGATGAAATTGCTTGAACTGTACATCTCTCTGAAATCTTATGGTTACAAAATAGCTTTTGCTCGGCCCCGGTCATGTGGGCATTTGAGGCAATGAGGCGGGTGATAAACTTGCCAAGAGTGCCCCAAAGAAAAGGTTTGAGCAGATTGTCTGTCCCTCAATCAGTCTGAAATCCAAAGCTCAGGCGTATGTCAAAAACCTCTGGCAAAAGAAATGGAACTTGCAAACAGATAACAAACTCTTCCAAATCCATCCAAACCTGAAAGAGTTTCGACCATGTTCCCGGTACAGCTGTAAAGAAGAAACAGTTTTGTGCCGTTAGCACATTGACCATTCCTTTTACACCCTTTCTTATCTTTTAAAAGGTGAAGAAGCTCTGTAGTGCATTCCATGTCATGTACCATTCAGAATGACACATGTTCTTGTCAAGTGTTGGGACTTACATCATGTCAAACACTTTACTGCGGATGCCATGAAAACCCTGTTCAGGGATGTCCAGCCTGATGTGATTTTGGAATTTCTGAAAGAGACCAACACAGACCATGCTGACCACATGTTTGTTTTGATTTCTCTCGCCCAGTCAGAATACTCGGATTTATCCAGCCACAGACGGTTGAAAGCACATCCCCCCAACAACTTTCCGACAACTTTCTCTTTTCTCTAATACCCAGTGTCCTCTTTCTTTGTCAATTTTGCAACTGACCTGTTTGTTATTAGTGACGTCTAGAAAAGACATAGTTGTGAAAAAATCATTTATCTGTTTGGTATTGTGTGTTCTGTATGCATCACATCGCTATCTGATCAGTGCAGTGTGTGTATTTGTAATTTAGCTTGTGGTTTGAAAGATGGCAGTCTGTCTCAGGCTCTCTTGCTCAAGGGTCTCGACACAATTGCTTTCAGCTCCTTTTCCAAAACCAGTTGATGTTTTCTTTTGAATTACAGGTGCCGCCCCAAAGGCACACACACACATGCGCCCAGACAGCGTACACACATACAGAAACACACGCGCCCAGACACTATCATCTTCTTAATTCTCATCAAGGCGGGAAGAGGGAGTATAGTTAGAGGGTGGGGGTAGGGGCTCCATTTGTCTTTTTTTTAATTTTTTTTTTATACAAGTTAGGGGTGGGGGAGGTGTAAAGGGTCTCAAGCTCCATATTCTTATAAAGCTGGAGGACGCCCATATTTTTCATCTAAACAAGCAAAATGCGCCACCTCAGCCCTGATGATACCCTTAACACGTCTCAGCAAAATGCGCCACCTCAGCCCTGATGATACCCTTAACACGTCTCAGCAAAATGCGCCACCTCAGCCCTGATGATACCCTTAACACGTCTCAGCAAAATGCGCCACCTCAGCCCTGATGATACCCTTAACACGTCTCAGCAAAATGCAGTTCAGGATGACGCAAACGACTGTACTGACTTAAGTATGTTAAAAAAATCTTTTCTTTTAATGCCTCCTTATGCCCTCTTTTAAAAAACAACTTCCTTTAGTTGACTCTTCAAGGGAGGGAAAGGGGGATAGGGGGTGGTGGTAAGTGTTAGTCTGGACTCCCCAGTAGAGAGGGGCGAAGGGTGAGGTGCCCTCCCGGGGTAGGGGGTGGGGAGTGTTAGTCTGAATTCACCGGTAGAGAGGGGTGAAGGGGGAGGTGCCCTCCCGGGGAAGGGGTGGGGAGTGTTAGTCTGGACTCCCCAGTAGAGAGGGGCGAATGGGGAGGTGCCCTCCCGGGGTAGGGGTGGGGAGTGTTAGTCTGAATTCTCCAGTAGAGAGTGGGTGAAGGGGGAGGTGCCATCCCGGTTGCGGCTCCACTGTGTACTAAACTGACGGTTCAGCGGACGAAAGGCCACGGCGCAGGTGGTATGAATGGTTCTGTCTCCCAGATGGGTTACGATGGTTCCATTGTGCTGTTGGTGAAAAAATTCATATTCATGATGAATATATTCCCTGAGTTTTCATTCTCCCTTTTCTTTTTCCCCTGTTCCCCCCCCCCCCCCTCCCCTTTTTTCAAATCTTTGTCAAGCTATATAATGACATAGGAATCGTTAGCCTACACTTGTTTTCCCTCACTACTAAATTGTTCAGTTAGTTATTGCTTAGCGGGTGATTGCATCTCTTAGGAGATCCAGGTTAAGGCTGTTCTGTGCAATTCCTAGTTGCAGTCAGCACTTGCATGACTGACAATGCTTGGCTTAGTAAACAGAAAAATTGACCACTTTGACTGTTGACACCTATTGATCTCCCTTGCATCCTGAAATGGATCCTCAAGCATTGGCTGAAAGATTCTCCCCAACATGTATACTGTTAACTTAATGATTGTAAACAGTAAACAAGTGGGGTATTTTTTGCTTCCATAAGAAAACCTAACACAGAGTAACTTGTATTCAAGACTGGCACAGCCTTTTAAACTTGAATAAAGTCAGACAAATACATAGATGAACAATCTAATAGTGGGGGAAAAAACAAGCGCAGGCCAACAACTGAACTGTCTTCATAGTAATGACTTGGCAAAGATTTGGACTTAGGAGGGGGGGGGGGGGGGGGAGTTTGAAGATGGAGAAACTGGGAACATGAAATTAAGAAAATATGTTACAGATATGAAAACTCTTCACTAGCTGCATAAGGGAACCATCGCAATCCCTTTTGAGGGCAGATATATTTGTATTGTATTTATTTAAATCATACAATCAAAGTGAACATGGCCATGTCGAATGTATAATTATTTTATACGTAAAAAACGAGAGGAAAGCGAAAACGGATAAATTTACATCCTGGACCTTTTTCCAGTAAGCGAAATCGAAACTAAAACCAACCATCCTATTAGTAATGAAAAATGGCGACTGGTGGGATCGACGTCGAAGTAGACAGCCAGGTTCAGTGCAGCATATGTCTGGAACCTTACCGAGAACGCCAGCCCAAAATATTGCCATGTTTCCACACATTTTGTCTTCCATGTTTGACAGGACTGGTCACAAGAGAAACAGAGGTGAGCTGTGCTTTTAATTCTTGCGTTGTTTCCAGACAAGGAGTTCAAGCAAAAGGTGGCAAAACAGCCGTTGTATTATTATTGTTATGGTGTGTGTGTGTGTGTGTGTGTGTGTGTGTGTGTGTGTGTGTGTATATTATATTTGTTTTTAGATCACAGGTACTGCGATGTCCATAGCTTAGGTCTGTGCCCTTTTGGGCTGTTCGATTTTCTTTCTCTCTTCCTCCCCCCCCCCCCCCCCCCCCCCCTTTTTATTGATTCTGTTATGTCGGGGAACGACAACAGATGGCATCCGTCTGTCTCGGAGAGACAACGGTGTCTGGCCGTGGATCAGTCACTTGTGGAATTGCAGCGCCGGTTTGTGCCGCAAAGCACGATTCTTGAGCGGCAGACTCTGTTGCCAGGGAATGATGTATGCTTTCTGAACAGGCATTTTCCCGGTCAATTCATTCAGACACGTCCATTTTTTTGTCTTTTTTTTTTTAATGTCTACATTTATCCCCGTGCGCTTTTCTGCGTGAACCACGAACAGCCAACATTATCAAAGTACAACATCCACGGGCACATACACAGTTGCATTTCCGCACTTAAGGCAGAAAAGTGGATAATTTAAAGGAAAAAGAAGAGTTTTGTAACTGTTTATTGGGGATTAGGGTGCACAGTAGAGCAAAGGCCAAAAAAAAAAAAAAAAAAAAAAAAAATGCATACACACTTGGACTTTGCTCAAACGGCAGCACCAGCAGGACACAGCTAGATGCAGGGCATAGGGGCAAAATGAGGTAAACATAAAATTCTGGAAGATTTCCTCTTCCATGTTGATGGGGATTTAAAAAGAAAAAAAAATGCAAGCTAGATGGGCTGTTGTTTTCACCAAAACCCACTGAAGTCAACTAAAACCCACTTAAAGCTATCTACCAAAACAAAGAAAACCCACCAGTCAGCAATGATGATAAAATTAAGATACAGAGAGAGAGAGAGAGAGAGAGACAAGACAAGACAAGACAAAATTCTTTATTTACGAGGATAATAGATAAGCACTGACGCGCTTTTTTACATCCAGTCCTCGACCTGAGTAGGGACTACAACATGCAGTGAAATGAAATAATGTAAGAAAGCAAACAAGCAAGCAAAGTGGTGATGCAGTCATAATGGAACATCAAATGAAAATAGAAGAGAAATGAAAAAACAAAAACAAAAAATTATAATAATAAACAAACAAAAAATAGAAATAAAAATGAGAATAACAATAATGAAGGGGGAGGAGAGAGTGGGGTGGGGGGGGGTGGGGTGGGCTTGGGGAACATATGGAAGTGTACTACAACGTACAAGAATTAGCATGTATAAAAACAGACAGTAAAATGAATATGACAAAGTACGTACATAATTTGGAACACACACATACACGCATGCACGCACGCAGGCACGCACAGAGAGAGAAAGAGAGAGAGAGAGAGAGAGGCTGCAAATAATAATCATCACATTTCATCATAGAAACAAAAGAAGGTGACTAACATTGTTCTTGTTTATGCCATGCGGTCCTGGCATGAGAAAGCGTGCTCATATGGGCTAACTTCAATGAGCCCTAAGTCAAAGACATGAAAACATCAATGGGACATGTACTCTTTTTTTCCCCTCCCCAGTTGTAAGTGACATCTTTCATCAGCTGAACTAAGCTGGCTGCTCAAGCTGAAGAAGAACAAGAAGAAGGCTGTTATTCCAAGAAGAAAGCAGAGCTGGAGAGGTTTGAGAAATTTCACTAGCCAGCCAGGCTGTTACATGAAAAATGTTACTAGCTCACCAAAATTTTCACTGGCCCAAGATTTCAAACATAGTGCCTAGGGTGGTATGTGTGTGTGTGTGTGTGTGTGTGTGTGTGTGTGTGTGTGTGTGTGTGTGTGTGTGCATGTGTTTGCATGCTTGTTTGCTTGTTCGTTTAACAGGCAGCAAGCGTTAAGAAGGAAAACAAACCAAGTTCAAGATTAGCAGGAAATCCTGGCCACACAATCTTGTTTTTGCAGTGCTGTTGTTCAATAATGGAGTCATGTTTTTTCAAAGCACACAGTAATGTTCTGGGCTCATTTCTCACCATTGAACCTCGTCACCATCTTTCTACTTTTGGTTACTGCTTTAAAACTATTTTTCTTTTAGATTTTAGAGATGTTCACATGTAGACTGGAGTGAAGACTCCATTGGTAAAGTGAAAAACATGGTGACACAACAAAGTATTAACTCGACAGAAGATGTCAAGAAGTGTACTCACTACTATTAAAACAATGTGGCTGGTCTGTCTGTGGGTTTCAGACATGTGACTCTATTGGACAAGACACAGAAGAGGAAAGTGGGAGATTGGCCGTCAGTCTGACCTGTCCCACCTGCCGTTCTTTGGTCACTGTACCAGCAGGTGGTGCAGAAGCTTTCCAGGTATACTGTGAGTCTGCATGCTAGTGCTTGGGGATTATTCTAAGTCTACAGTATGTCAGCCAAAAATGCCTTTCTTGGTACTCCTTTTATTTGCTTTATTTGATTGGAAAAATATTCTTAGTAAAATGTCTGGTGTGTTTTCAGAAGTTCTACTTTAAAGGGTTGTGCGAATTAGGTTTTTCTTTTTAAAATGACTTGCGAGTTCACTTCAATGTGGTGATGTCAACTGATATGGCCTTTTGCAGTCAGCTGAGCTATAAGCAACATTGTCTTACCTCACCCTTCATTTATCTGATTTTCTCTTTTGAGCTATTACAGTGATTCTGAATTTGTTGTCTGTCTTGTTGTCTGTCCTCTACAGTGGAATTACTGTCATGATGTTTGTTGGGACTTCCTCATACACAGCCACAACCCCCCAAATTTCACGCTCTTGCAGCCCCAGCCCCAGCTGTCCACACAAAGCGGTCAGTATCAAGTTGTCATCAAGTGACCCACAGGGGAGATGATTCACTGTTGAGCCTTTTCAGTGGGGCCTGTTGTGAGCCAAGATGTGCGCTTAGTAAGGCCTATACTAAAGACAGTAATTGCTTAGTTGTTGATTTGGTGTAAGTGAGCATCCCTGAAAGGCACTGCGGGATTGTCTCGTTGACAGTGCCCATCATCTGCCAATACAAGCAATTTTGATAACACTGTGAATATGGGCGTGAAAGGAAATACCAACACTCACGTCACCAGGGCAAGGGCAGAGCAGGGCAAGAAGGGCCACAGAAAATGATGATGAATGAGAATTAGGATGATGAAGGTGATGCTATGGAGCTTCATGCTGGTCAGTGAGTATATGACAGGACTGTATGCTGTGCTTCCTTTCATGGCACATCTTGGCATCAACCAGGCCTGAGAGAAACAGACACCTGCAGTGTTGGTCAGAAAGTTTCAGAGACACATTCATTACGTGGATTAAACTCGACTGTATAGTTCCAGTCTCACAATAATAATAATAATAATAATAATGTATAATACTTATATAGCGCATTTCTTGTTGTACAACTCAATGCGCTTACATCCACCATTTGCACTTATTCATACAATATTCATGCACACAGCAAAAAGAAAATACACAATGGCAGACGCACCTACATGCATACAATGTACACCTTTGGCTTGCTTGATTCTGGGTAGGAGCCAGTTGCGGTTGAAAAATCCCACAAATAAATATCTTTAATAGGACTTGAACCTACGTACTCCCCGCTCTCAGTTCCTTGTTGCTAACCACTGTATTATTTCAGGTGTTTGTGAAGAGTGCAATAGATATATTTTACTAGAGTCTTCCATTACATACAATGAAAGTGTTTTCACACTGTTAAGTACAAACTTTGTTTTACAGTCCCAGATAACAGTTCTGGTGTGTGTGTGTGTGTGTGTGTGTGTGTGTGTGTGTGTGTTTGGTACACTAACATTATGTCATATTTGATTGAATATGTGAGTTTTATTTTATTACACACATGTTGGAGAGCACCAGTGGAATCTGACAAGGTAGATGTAAGGCATACACTTATTGGCCAGTGAATACACTCTTTGAAGGGAAGGAAAAGCACTTCTTATTCATATTACCCCAAAGTCAGGCGAATTTAGCATACTGACTGTTTAGTTTCTCTTACGAGATCAGTCAGCATGTCTTTCATTGAAATTTCTTAGTGTAGCCAGATTCCTAGCTGTGAACTCAGTATTTGTTTATACTGTTTAGTTTTTGTGTAGAAAACAAAGTCACATATAAACACATGGAGCTCTCCATATACACATGCACACCCATGAGCTCCCACTCCCACACACTCATGCACAAAGAAACACACTCAGACACACGTACACATACACACATATAGTATGTGCTTGTAAGCACCAACAGGAAAGCAAATGATGACTGAATTTTTTATCACATAATCACACTCTTGGTTATACTGTCGTGGTAAGGTTTTTGATCAGTTTAAATGGCTGCCCTTGCAGCTATATAATAAGCCAACCTTTACTAATTGGTGAATATAAATCCGCATCTTTTCGTTTGGTTGTGATTTAAATTAGCACATAAACCAGCACTCTTTGATGAACATTATAAGAGAAAATCAGTGATGGTCATGGAATAGGAGTAGAAGAAAGGAAGCGTTGTCTTGTTTGTGAGTTTGATTTGGTGAGTGAAGAGAACACTTTGTTCTTTGGCTTTCACAGATTGATCTAATCAGCTTCAGCTTGGTGCAACAATGAAAAAGCAAATAAGATGAGGAAAGCTAGGATGGAAATCAGTCAAAAGAATTGATACATGACCCCAACTCTTAATTCATTAGATAAGTCTTGACAAGAGCTGTGTCTCATGTGTGATGTATGCAGTACTGGTCACTCTACTTGACTGACACAAATATATCCATTTTCTGTTGTTGATATCCTTTGTTTGCATGATAGGATAGGATAAGAAGTCCACATACATGGCCCAAAGCATGAAATGAATGAAATTAGTATGCTATCTTGATTCTGATCAAGCAGATGATAGCATTAGGATTAGGTTTTCTTGCATGATTAGTGTGAAAAGCATACATTGTCTTTAATCCTTTGTGATCAAGTGAAAGGAGTTTTTATACAAGTTGGCCATTTTTTGTGACATGAAAATAGTATGCATTATTTATGCAAAATTACGATCTTTCTTCAGGCACAGGTATTCTTATAGTAAAAGTCAACACTATCAGATATTGAACCTGTAAGTATCCTATGAGTGCAAGTGACTTTTTATGTGAATTTCTGTATGAATGTTTATCAGTTTATAATAGGAAGAAAAATAGTTGGTCGATGAAACTTACCTTTAATCAGCTAAGTTACATATACTTTTAATGGTTCCAAAATTTATAGAGGTAGGCTTTTTCTGTTCTTCATGACAATATTGTGATAATATTCAAAGTTCAATTTTTAGGTCTTATAAACACATTTTTCATGCTTGTGTAAACTAAGTAAATGAACCCATTGACATATGTGCGCATGCGCCCTTGAATGTTTCATTCTAGTTCTTGCTTGCTTTGAACATTGATGACATGTCCAATGATAAGTATGAAAAAAAAATAGTAAAAGTTTCTGGCAAAACATTTCCAGGTGGTTGTAAACACACTGATTGCTTCCTTGCTCACAATTTTATCAAATAGGAGTAACAATGTTGCACATTAAATAATTTGGTTTTTCAAAATAATCATGGAATATAAGTTCATGATTGTGAAATCCACAAAGCACTGGTTCACAGGATGCCTGTTGAATCTGAATTCCTTTTTACAATTTGTCTGAAAGAGCCTCGGACCATAACAGCATAAGAACATAAATGACATCTAATACCTTGAAAGTGTGTGTTTCTTTGGAGAGTATTCATGTGGTATAGGTTCTGCAGATCTGGAATTGGAAAGTTGAATAAAAGAGGAAGCCTTGATTGTTTCTATCAGTATGTCTTCTTACCTGATGGCCATCTTCTCACAACATCATGTGTCTGTCTTTACCTGCACTCATCTTGATCCCACCACATTGTTGTTTTGCTTATAATCACCATTACTATCATGAATATCATTATTATTAGTGTGCAAGTGCCTGTGTGTGTTTGCAGACCAATTTTTATCTGGACGTCTTCAGCAAAGAGGAAGATCCCCAACCAGAACCCTGCAGCCTGTGTGATGGCGACCAGACAGCTGAATTCCAGTGTGGCAAATGCCTGAACAGCTTCTGCTCTCAGTGTCAGCGTGCCCATGACAAGTTATGTCAGGGAAGTCAGGTTGCAGTATTGGAAGGCCCCTCAAAGTCAAGCTGCCCAGCTCAGACAGTGACAAGACGTCAGGTCAAAGAACAGCTGCAAATGGTTGAAGATGCCTTGAAGACGCTGAAGGAAGAAGAGTTTCGGATGAACCAGGAGAGACAAGCCATGGACTACAGTATTAATGTACGCTATGGAACCCTTCTGCGCCATGGGGCTGAGGCTCGTGATGCCTGTTTGGTCAGTCTGAGAGAAGTGTATGACAGCCTGACAGAGCGACTCCACTCCCACATTGCAGAAGCACAGCATGCACGGGACACGCTTCAGCAAGAACTGTCACCTTCCCAACCTGCTCCTGTGTCTGCATCCCAGAGCAGGGCTGCTCTGTTCTTGCAGGGAGACCTCCAGACGATCTTGAAGGGGAAAATGGACTGCCCTTCATTGCTCAAACATCAGACTGAAGAAAATACATCAGTGATGATTAATACTCTTCGCTCATTCATGGGGAAAGTTGTGGAATCCAACCAGCCATCAGGTCTGTCTGGGAACCAGGCAGCTTCAGGATCACTCCAGGGCCACAGCGAGGAAGGACATGTGTCCCTGGAGGGGGCCGACTCTGGGAGCTTGAATGATCTTTACCAGAAGTTTGAAGATTTGATGGGGCAGGTCACCACACTCCAGTCCGCCACCACACAGCTTTCACAGCAGTTGACCCTGCTGAACGACAGTAACAGCAGACTGCCCCCAGAGCCAAGCACTCTGCAGAGAGAAGTTGCTGACCACAAAGACGCCAGTGCCAAACTGACCAGTGCCCTGCAGGGGGAGCTGGCAGCCCTGAAGGATAAGAATGCCATAGTTCATCAGGACCTGGCACTGCTCAAGGCAGAGAAAGACAAAACTTGCGCTGACCTGACCACACTTCAGCAAGCTGTGACCTCCATGGAGGGTACTGTTTACCAGCAACAGACAGATATCACCAAACTCAGATCTGACCACCGGACTGCTGTGAATAGTATCAACGGAGTTGAGGGAGATGTCAGAGGTTTACAAGAAGATGCTGCCCGCATGAAGCGCAATGTCAAGAGCCTGGAAGGTGACTATTTTGACCTGCGGTCAAACATGACAAAGGTAAACAAGAGCAGATCTGGTTTTGCAGGCTGGCATGGTTACTATTAAAAGCCTGGTTGCCTCCCTTTAACTACAATAGAAAGGAACTGAGAGGTCTGGGATTATGATTTTGTGAGTCATATTCTCTGTCTCTCAGTCTCTGGCTCTGCCTCTGTCTGTCTGCCTTTCTGTCTGTCTGTGTCTCTCTCTCTTTGTCTTTCTCTCACTCTGTGTGTGAGTGTGTGTGTGTGTGTGTGTGTGTGTGTGTGTGTGTGTGTGTGTGTGTGTGTGTGTGTGTGTCCAGATTTATAATGACTGTCATGATTTGCTAAGTTGATAAATCTAGTTCGCAAGTTGTATACTTTCTATTTTGATGAGCTGTTGAAGTTACTTGAAGAGATGTAAAAATCTGCTAATCAGTAAATGAGGGAATAATGTATGCAAAACCTCATCTATAATAATTAATAATTGATTGTGGGAATAGTCTTTTTTATAAGAGACTGAAAGTGAAGAACTTATTAGAAGCGCAGAAAATATCTTGTTGACAGATTCAAAGTTCTGGTTAGTTTCATAGGATCAATCATTTTATAGAGCATTGTCACTAATGTCAGGGCTTGATCCGTATGAAGACCATTGATATCTGCCTCTGTTTACCTTGTAGCAGATGTTGTAGTGACAATAAATCACCTGTAAAAAAGATTCCACAAAATAATAACCGGTCTTCTTTGTAGCCACATAAAAAAAGCTGTCCTTAAAGCTTTGTGATCCATAAAAGATGCGTTTCAAGTAAAGTTTGTTTGCTTGCTTTTAAGTGCTGATGCTTCCTTTGCCTTAGTCACATGGTTTTGCTGACATACAGAATACATTCAAAGTGCACCATGATTAGTGTGACCTTGGGCTCTCCAGCAGTGTATGTCCTCCTGCCAGAGATCAAGGCATAGATCTACATTTTTGATAGAATCAGGAAAAGGAAGACATTTTCTTTAAGCCACATGGAAAAAAAAATGTTCTGTTGCAGTCATTTGTATTGAACCTTTCACCAGATGTGAAGTCTGCTTCTGAACACTCTTCAGTTGGTGTTAACTGAGTTGTGAAAATGGAAAGGGCAAAGTCTGATTGCATCTTTAAAGATGACCAAGTAAATTTGTGGCCAAGACATTCTTTAGGTCCTGGTAGCGACAGCCGTACCATACAGCAAGGTTAATGATGATACAAACTGTAGCGTGAAGAGGTCAGCATGAACACCCTGAAGCTTATCCTACCAAGAGGTAACAAAATGGAATTTGACCAAAAAAAAAATATTCATGCTTTTCCTACAATGGAGACACCAGACAGCAAGATGAACAGCGATGTACACACTATACTAAAAAGAGGTCAGCATGGATAGTCTGGAACAGTTTATCCCACTGTCAAAGCAACAGGTGGTACCCACACAGCCGTCCAGATTGTCTGCTGAATACAGCACAGGCAGGCAGGGTTCCTTCTACATACTACCTGTGACTGGAATGCCTTGCCCAATTAGCACTTTTGTGTGGAAGCTTTCCTAGCTGTTACCACCAACAAATAGGTGATATTTAAGGGGGAAGGGGGTAGCGAATGATCAGGGAAGGTGGATGGGGAGCAGCTGATAGATGAGGATAAGAAGGATGGATATGATTCTGTGGAGTTCCATCAGAGACTGCATGACAGGGTGGTACTCTATGCTTACTTTCACATTATGTCCTGGCATAAGACCAGTCCTGAGAGATACAGATACCTGCAGTGTTGTTCAGGAAATGTTAGCTACACTGTCAGAATCCATGCAGTAAGTGGTTGAAACTTGACGGTGTGGTCCCAGCCTTCCCATTTTGACCCTTAGCAAGCTCAAGTCTGGGTAAGAGTAGGACAGGGCAGAAAAATCCTACATGTAAATGGCTCTGACAGGAATTGAACCCATGACTTCCCATCTGGTAAGCTTTGATGTTAAACACTATGCCATGATGTATGCATATCTAGGTCATATTTTTTATGCGTGTACTTTAAAGTTATGTTTATTCATGTGCAAATGTATGTTTACGTATTCTTTCAGAATTCTCTGTGGTCAGACAGCTTCATGTACCAAATCGTCATTCTGTTTATGGCACCAGACAGATCTGTCTTCATTACTATTTTACTTCTGAGATTACATTAGAATTGGCAGTCTTTTTTTGTTGTTGTTAAGCATCTTTAGTTTAAATGGAAATTTGTTGCTTGGAATATGTTTTTGACCAGTAAGTCTTGTTAAACTAAAAGATATCAAAACAAAATGTTTGTTTTATTTACAGAAACAAAAACTATCTATGCAGGAACATATTTTGTGTTACATGTCTTAATCATATGAGAAAAGAATACAACTATATAAGAAACGGCTCAAAGAAGAAAAGAGACTGGAAAGGAAGTGAGGCAGTGTATACGGTAAACATGTGTTGAAATGGATGTGTTTTGGTCTGTTCATTTTCACTTGGACCAGTCTTTGTGTCTTAAGTGTGCTACAAACTAGTTGCATGCTGTATTGTTGATGTGTTCACTGTAAATGAATATATACATGTAGATGTGAATGTGTTGATGTGTTCATAAGGTAAAAATGTGTTGATGTTTTTTTTTTGCCTGTTATTATTTGGACCAGTCTTTGTATCTTTAGTGTGCTACTTTAGTTGCATGCTGTGTTGTTTATAAATATATTCATTGTCAAGTTGTTTTTCTTTGTGTATTTTTGACACATTGTTCTTGTGTCATTTATAGTCTTATTAGTAAATCTGAAGTAAGTAAAGTTTACAAATTACAGTGGGGCTGCAGCTGTTTCAGAAACAAAAGTTTCTGTCAGTCTGTCTGAGCTTAGACAACAGTCTCTTGTGGAAAGTAAGACCCAAGTTCAGGATTATAACTTCAGGTTGAAAACGCATTTGTTCGTAGGTCTGAATGAAAAAATTTTAAAAAGGGAAAAAATAATGGACAGACTTTAATGAAAAAAACATGTATTTCACTGAGGTTTTTACAACTCAGAGCTTCTGAAATCAGCAAGATGACAGCAGAAGTCATTTTATGTGTGTGTGTGTGTGTGTGTGTGTGTGTGTGTGTGTGTGTGTGTGTGTGTGTGTGTGTGTGTGTGTGTGTGCATGCACATGTGATTGCAAACTTTGGACCCAGTTTGGTGGAGGTTGCAATATGAGAATATGTTTGGCATTCTTCAGGCTGTGGATGACCCTTTGAACCTGATGAAGATCTCAATTTCACACACACAAAATTCAACATTTTTCAGTCTTAGACTCCTGTACTATCAGGACTCTACAGTAAAGCCAGCTGAGTAGTAAAAAGCGTATATATATCTATATCTCTCTCTCTCTCTCTCTCTCTCTCTCTCTCTCTCTCTATATATATATATATATATATATATATCAGTCATTTCATGAAAGTGAAAGTGCAAATGGACAACTGATCAGTTCAATGTAGGAGTTGTCAAGATCGTCTCCTGAATTAGGACCATGATAAGGAGATGAACTTAACACTGTGGAGGTGGTCCATTTTTCAAACCATTTTAGGATGATTTTGATGCTGTTTTGCTCAGTGGACATGGATTTCCATTGAAAAAAAACCCAACCCTGTGGTATTGCTGATAGGCCCCCAGTCACAGTAGGAATCTTCTCAGTGTCTTTGTCTACCTGGACAGTGTCTTTGTCAGACAATTTGGGATCATGTTTGATGTGGCTTGCCAATAAACGGGCATGGAATGTTGGCATCGGTTGAAAATGGCTGACCACAGTTGCACTGACCTTAATGGTCAAGGACGCAGCTGTTCGTAGTATTGATCAGTTCATACTTTTTAAAAAAGAATTTACATTAATGAAAACAGATTTGAGGTGCAGTGCGAGTAGCTGTCAAAATGCTGTTTAAACACTGAAGAATTTCAGTCAGTGGTGTTTCCGCAGCCTGGACATGGGTACAGACAAGATGTAAGTCCTGAAATCTGGAATGGGGCCTGCTTAAAGATGAGATCGTGTCCTTCCTTGTCCCCTTTTCTCTGCCCCTTCTCCCCGTTCTTCTCCTATGGTTGCCCTGTTTGTCAAACACTGAGTCATTGACTGCGATGAAATATTGCTTAAGTCTGCAGACTCGGTACAATAACATAAAAAAACAACTTTGTTACATAGACAAGAGTAGAGGCCTTCTGGTCAAAGTCAGTTAAGGAAATCAAGAAGGGGACAGAAGGGAGGGGACAGGAGGGGGAGGGGGGAAAGGGGTAGGTCGGGCTTAGGAAGGGGTTAGGAGGTGGTAGGTATGAAAAACTGCGGGGATGGAAGAATGCTCATTGACCTATGCGTGTGGAACATATGGGATCTTGTTGGGATTTAAAGTACTGATGAACACCAGGACAGATATATCATATTAAGTGAAGAATTTATTGACGTGGCTTGATGAACTAGCGTTTTTTTTAAATATTTGTTTGTTTTATCAAGGAAACATTGTATCAGTAGTTTTGTCAGTTTCTGATTTGGATAGTTTGCCAACCAGGTGTATTACTATGTTTTTATTTTAATCAACATAGTGCGTGTGTTTGTGTGCATGCGACTGTGGGCACTGTAGGAAATCTGCATTTAAGACAGTTTTCTTTTTTGTTTTGTGGTGTGTGTGTGTGTGTGTGTGTGTGTGTGTGTGTGTGTGTGTGTGTGTGTGTGTGTGCGTGCGTGCATATGTGTGTGTGTGTGTGTGTGTGGTGTTTGCATGCATGCATGCATGTGCACATTATTTTTGGAAAGACTTGTATCAGTCTCAGCAAGAAATCCTTTTTCTGTAGTAAATCTGTTTATCTGTCTGTTTAGTTCCGGTAAAGGCCAACACCCAGGTAGCTTTCTGTGCAAGTCTGTCGGAGGAAGTGATCACTGACCGGAAGCAGGCCCCGACCCTGTGACCAGATCATCTGCAATGTCAGTCACTCAGTTTTCATTCAGTGGATGTGAACCTTCATGAATTGTTGTTCACAACAGTTTGCCCATTTTGATGTGCCATTAGGCAGCTGCTGTTTGTAGATCTTTGAAATTTAATGGCATTCTATGTTTCAGTTTATGATTGTATCTGTCTGAACATTCATGAAAGCTTTTCCATGTGTATTATGCTTTTGGGGTGTTTCTGTTGTTTGTATTTTTTATATTGATACTGATAATGGTAACTGACATCATTATTCAGGCATATGAAAAAAAAACCCACCTATCTCATTATAGTGTATGAAGGGGAAAAAAATGAAGAAAAAGAATAATGAACAACTGACATTGATTCCAAGAAAACTTTAAAACATTGCTAAGAATGGCAAAGTTTTTTTTTTTTTTTTTTTTTTTTTGCTGTCCCAACCTCTGCGCCACCTCAGAGGCAGTGTACCTACGCCACTCATTTTGACACCCTGTCCACAGCCACAACCTGGTCGGTCCCGCTGCAGCCCCGGCACCAGCAATCCACATGGAGCAGTCAGTGTCAAGTCGTCAAGAGGCAACCCACCGGAGGAGACACTGCACTGCTGCTGAGTCACTTCGAGGGTGTTCAGTGGCGCCTGTTCTGATCTAACATACGCAGGACACCACCTACTAAGCCCCCTACTGACGACAATAATTGCTTAGTCGCGGAGCCGGCGTGAGTGAGCTCTCCCTCCGGAGGGCGCCACCACGTCTGTCCAACGACAGCTCCCATGGACTCGACGGAACCAAACCAAGGCCACAGATGTGGAGAGGACATCGAAATTGAGGTCACCATGAGAGCAGGGCATGAAGAGCCATAGAATTTGAGACATTTTTTTTTATGCTGATCAATGAGAATGAGGGTGATTAAGATGATGCTACGGATTTCCATTTTGGTCTGAGACTACATGACAGGGCTGTACTCTACGCTTCGTTTCATAATATATCCCGGCGTCAACCAGGCCCGAGAGATACAGACACCTGCAGTGTTGGTCAGGAAACTTGAGCAACACTCTCAGAGACGCATCCATTAAGTGAATGAAACTTGACTGTGTGGTCCCAGTCTTCCCAACTGAGTCCGCAGCAAACTCAACTCTGGGTAGGAGCCGGTCGGGGCAGAAAAAACTCACATGACTCTGATGGGATTCGAACCCACGACCTCCCAGCCGGGAGTCCGCGATGCTAACCACTTCGCCACGGCGGCTGGTAAGAATGGCAAAGTTAATTCAGCTCACAAAGGATATAATTAAAAACACATGATCATGCACAGATAGAGCAAGTCAAGGAGACCAAGCAAAGATAGTATGACCAAGCAAGTAATCCCCACCCCCACCCCAACCTCTTTTTCCTTTAGTTTTTGTTTTTGTTTGTTTTGCTTTCATATGGCTACAGGAAAGGCCATGGCCTGTGTGACTGACATGTGGGAGAAAACACTGCATGCAGAGGAAGGACACAGGATGGATGGGACAAATGAGGAGCGACAGAACCTTGTAGATCTTCTCTGCCATATCTGGCATGATCCTCTCCTTTCTCAGACCACTCTGTTAGCTTCAGTGTATTAATCTTAGCATTGTACAGCATAAATGATTAAAAAATAACATCACAAAAATGACACATAATTGAAGATCTGATGATGACAAAACCCATCCACCCCCACCTCTCCATATTCCACCCAGCAGCTGTAGCATTATACAGCTGACTAACACAGATGTTCCACTTGCCAAGAATGTTCAGCTGCCAACATAATATTGAAATGGCAGACTTATTCTGATGGTTCTTTCTGTTACTCTATTCTTCTAATTCACGGGGTACCTCAGTCCTGTTTCTGCTCACCCGACCATTGGCCAGCCTCCTCCCCTCCACTGTTGTCCCTATCTCTGCCATGTCCTCTTTTCATTTCCCATCACTGGTGGAGACAGCATCAGTGCAATGACCTTGACACCAGTTATCTTATTACACAAATTCCACGTACTGCATCCCACTGCTTTGCTTCCCTTTCCTCTTCGCACTCACAGGTCACTCACATACTTCTCTCTTCCCCTTTCCTTCCTCCTCCTCACACCCACCCACCCTTTTGCCCATCCTCACTTTTGGTATCCGTGAAAGCTTGCGCTTCGATGCTGATGTGTTCTAGATATGCGTCGCCAGCAAGGTTTGAGATGGTGATGCATTAGTTGATGTAGTATAGATGACATTTTATTTACTGAATTGAGATGTCCATGTCGCATTTTCCTATTAATAGAGCTAAATTTCGATCATTTTGACAACAATGTGAAATTCGCTATGTGTTCAAACAGGTTTTTATGTGCATGTGAAGATTTCTGACTGTTGAAACTAGTAATAGTAAGGCTGTTCAAAATGCCAATTTTAGTGTGGTTTCACTTTATTGTTTTACAGTGAATCATAACCTCGTCTTTCTCAGCTGTATTTGCCAAGATGTATTTAAAAGGTGCCCATGTAAATCCTATTTTTAGTAATTTATTCTTATTTGCACCTCTCCCAAGAGGAAATTGCATTAAATGGTCCACCAAAATTTCAAAGGACAATTTTGTTGCAGTGAAACTATTGCTGAAAATGTAAGTCTATATTTACAGCCATTATGCTTCAGTGACATCTTCATCTGTGGAATGGCTGGAAATTTCGTAACAATATTTATCGTTCTGCTAAGTTTGATAATGCTAATGCTTAATACTTGCTTAGAAAATGCCAATGTAAAAGTTTACCATGCAGACACACACACACACACACACACACACACACACACACACACACACACACACACACACACACATACACACACACATTCACACATGCAAATGTACACAAATGGACACACACATGGACAACCAAAAATATGATGTGAGTTGAGAATAATGATAATGAACTGTAAATGAATGTGTGCACTCAATGGATGTATGTATTTCTAATAGAACGTCTCATGGTGACTACCAAGATCACCACATGTTCATGTCAGACAGCGAGTGCAGTGTGGTTCATTACTTTATGATGTCTGGTTTTCTTTATATGATTATATGATTGCTGTGAGTTGTATGTATGTGAGTGAATTGATTTTGATCATATGCCTGTGATTTTTCATAAAAATATTCGGATGACGTGGAAGACAATATGGCAAATGTTGATATGGCCATAAAGAAATATATTTGGAATGAAGATGTTGCTGATGTTTATTGCAATACTAAATTGAGATAAAAAATCATTTACGCAATTAATCTGATTGAAATTGACATTAATGCTCCTTCTAAAAACTTAAATGAATGTATGAAGGAAGCTGCAGCATGTATAAAGTATGTACAATGAGAAACAATACAAGGAATGAGACTGGTTAGATGTGGAATGCAAAGCTCATAGATTGAAAGTTTGTAAATTACTAAACAAATTCAAATCTACGCAAGAGAATGATGATTGTGACTGTTATTGATGCGCGTGGCATGAATACAAACATTTGCTAAAGAGGCAGGAAAATCAATTTAACGATGACTTGTTGAATTAACTGTTAGCATCCATGAAGAGTCAAAACAGTTCTTGGATCCTGTGTGTAAGATGTCTGTGAAAAGAAAAACAACCTCTAAATACTATTAGTATTGATAGTTGATACGACCACTTCAAAGTACTCTTCACTAAGGATGTTAAAAGTGATGATGCACTTTAATGAAAAGACAGTGATGTAGAGGAAGCCAGTACCTTAAACCATCCAATGTCTATGAGTAATGTTTGCCATTAGGAATATGAACATTGCAAGGCTGTTGGATCAGATGGCATTATTGGTGAGTTTTGAAAAGCTGGTAATAAATTGGAAATAGTTCTTAATTGTCTTATTAAATTTTTAGATTCTCTTCTTGATGGTGAGACTTACCCTGAACATTGGACTGAATCAGTTGTTCCTTCCATCAATAAAAGGGTAATGTGAACAATCCTTGTGACTATTGAGGGCTTTTCTCTTTTTGGTGTAAGTAACAAGATGTACAGCACTATTGCCAACCCTGGATAGCAGGAACAGGTGAAAGAAGACAGTCTTGCAAAAGAATATCAGGATGGTTTTGAAAGTAACTATTCCACAATAGATCATGTGTTTACTTTAATGGCCTTGGTTCAAAAGCAGCTTTCTTGAGATCATGAATTATATGTTGCTTTCACTGATTTTGAGAAAACCTTTGATTCTACAAACAGAAGTATTTATGGCCTATTCTACTGAAAAAAAAAGGTGTCTGAAGAAAATTGTTTCAATGCATGATGAATGTGTGTAAGAGCGTGAAGGCCAAAGTCAGATGTAGACGGAAATGAACAGATGTGTGACATCCAACACTATTTTCTCAGTGTATCACTTAAAATAAATTCTGATGTTATCAGTGAAATAAATTCTGATGTTATTGCTAATTGGAGACATGATGCACAGTGTTCCACAGAAATTATCTGAAATGGTCATCGACCTTCAAAAGCAATTAATTTAAGTAGCCTATGTCAATCTGCTACTTTGCTTCAGTCACCGGCAAATATGTTGAAAAGCAATATAATTGTGTTCAGAAAGGGTGGATATTTAGGTGTTCGAGAACAATGGACTTGAGATGGAATCCAGATGCCAGTCATTCATTTATATAAACACCTCGGAATTTATTTTTCAGCGTGGCAAAGTTTTTTGCTGCTTGTAGAAATTATTATGAGCAGAGCCAAGCAAGCTTTGTGATGCATCATACAGAGGTTATCTAGGTTAGGAAATGTCGTTTCATGTCTTTATCAAACTGATTCTCCAAGTTCATCCTGTTGTACAGTGTGGTGCTGAAGTAAGGGGCATAGCATGCTGCTCTACTCTGTGAAAAAGTCCATTCATCTGCCCTGAAGAAATTAATTTCTAGGTGTGCCTGCGTTGACACCAAACAATTTGATTTGTTGCAAAACAATTAGATATCCAATATGTTCAAGTTCTGTTATAAAATGTATAACTGATTGGTTAATAATAATAATAATAATGAATACTTATATAGCACCTATTCTCGGCTAGAGACCAAGCTCTAAGCGCTTTACAATCAACACTCGTTTACACAACGGGCTGCCAACCTGGGTAGTGCCGACTGAAGAGCTGCCAGCCGGTGCTTCATTCAGTCGTTTCCCGTGTCATCCAGTCAGTATCGTTCAATATCGATCACTCATTTTCCTTACTTCCTTCATTCTTTTCATTTCTCACGCAGGGTGCATGCTATAGTTAAAGGCACTAGTGACAGAAGATACAAGATTACCTAAGAAAGCCTACAAGATGTTATTTAACTTTGATATGAGGGCCAAGGTGAACTGGGTGACAAAAGTTAAAGTGAGATTACATGAATTAAGAGTTGGGATATGCGTGGGTTAAGCAGTGTGTTGGAAATAAGACTTGTGCCAGGTTTATCCATTGTAAATGGCAAGGTTAGAATACTCATAATCAAGGGAGTAATAGATTTGATTTGTACAGACACTTCAGTACATCATAATGTATTCCAACCTTTTTGTGTATGAAAATGGGCAGTCGTTTGAAGTACATCATGACAAGATTTGGATTGTCTAATACTGATTTCAATCTGTATCATTATCATAAAAAGTGTACAGACATTGAATTTGTTTGTCCTTTGTGTAAAGAGGCTTACAAAACAAGGTTCATTTTCTGTGTTTTGCTGTCCTGCCCTAGATACACTCAAAACAGTCTATCCCAACAAAATATCATAGACACCCTTCAGCATTTAGACTTATTTTACTTATGTCTACTGATCACAAAGATGTTATGCAACAACTTGCCATCTGTTTATTCCAAATCCAAATCCAAGGCATTCCAAGTCCACTCTGTTTGCTGTACCTGATTGGTATTGTTCTCCTTTTCTTTGTTGAACATGTGATTTCTTGTATTCATATTTCATAGTGTTCTCCTTTTAGTCATACTGGATGTACAGTTTCTTGTATTCAAACATTATATATACCACCCAGTTCATGAAGGCTGTGGCATTTTTTTTTCAATAAATCATCTGTATCTTTGTCTGTCTGTGCATTGTGTGTGCATGTGTGTGTGTGTGTGTGTGTGTGTGTGTGTGTGTGTGTGTGTGTGTGTGTGAAAAAGTGTGCTTATGATCAAGCACTTAAATCAATGTTCTTTTTGTTACAAACAGCTACAAACAAAATTTGCACATTAGTGTGGCGATAACAGTACCATTGTATGGTTGCAAAATCTGAGAGTGTGAGAATATGATGTTTTGGAAAAGCTACAACTGAGATTTCTTAAATATTTGTTTGAAATAAATTTTTAAAAAAACCCCAGTATGATTCATGCTGAAACAGGAATCTATTCTACTTCAGTCCTTGTAAAAGCGAGAGTGACCATATTCTGGACTGATTTAGGAATGCCTGCATCTGAAAAATACTCTGGTATAATGTGTAGTATTATCTGTGAACTATACAAGAAAGGTGTGTTAATTTCACTTTGGCTTAATAAGAGTATATGCGTTTTAGTTGAAACAGGATTTGACTGTGTCTGGGAATCTCGGTCATTCATAAACAAAAATGGACTACATCAACATGTGAAACAAGAATGCAAAATGTCTATATTGGTCATTGACATAGCTCACAGGAGAGCAGCAAGAAATGTCTGTTTTATAGACATTTCTAATTTGAATTTAAAAGAGAAAAATGTATTATTAATTGTTAATAATACATTTTTCTCATTTAAATTCAAATCTTGTACCTTAATTGTATTACTTACTTAACACTACGCATAACCGTTAATAACAACATCAGCTGGAATCTCCATATCTATTCCCTGCACAAAAGAAGCTCCCCAAAATTCTATCAACTCACCAAACTCAAACAACTTTTTAATCTCCACTTGTGCAAACTGTTCTTCCAAGCTCAAATTCAGTCATATACAGACTCTGGGTCTACCTTGTGGAACCTCTGTTGTGCAAACACACTCACATTATTGCTGAGACTTCAAAAACATGCTCTCCGATTAGTCCTTCTAAAAAGCATGAGGTCACATCCACAGACTCTAAAACATTTAGCATTCCTCTTTTAAGTCACAGACTAAGATATAACAAGGGGCTCGTAATACACAAGATTATGATGGGTATGGCGCCTGAAACATTGATAGACAAGTTCTCGGTTAATTCCTCCACAAAATCAATGTCCTGGTTCCAAGACTTCATGTGTTCAAATCCAGTTTCAAAATTTCGGGCTCAGCCAATGGTACTCGCTCCCAGACAACACCAGTGTTTATCAGTCTACAAAAGAAATCACTTCAGACACCTTATGTGCTAATTACAAACTAACGAGCAAACAACAAACTAGCCCCTCTTCTCCTCTACCTTCCTCTAGCTTTCTCCCAACATGCTATGAAAATTACAAATGTGATGTTCCATACTGATAATAATTACTGTGCTTTGGGGTGATGATTTGGTTTGAAAGTTCTCACTTTTTTTTTTTTTTTTCTTTTTTCTTGATGTTTTGAACTCGTCTACACATTTCTTTGAGGGTGAATAACAGGGATTAGGATGGAAGATAATGATTTGTGGGTTGACTGTTTCACATCTCTCTGTCTGTCTGTCTGTCTGTCTCTCTAGTTCTTCCTACCTTAATAGGTGACAATTTACTGTCCCACGGTCTGTCTCTGTCTGTCTGCTGTCTGTGTGTTTCTCTCTGTCACTGTGTCTCTCTGTGTCTCTATCTATCTGTCTGTTTGTCTGCCTGCCTGTCTGTCTCTCTCTCTCTCTCTCTCTCTCTCTCTCTCTCCTCTCCCTCTCCCCCCCCTCCTCTCCCTTATGTGACAATTTACTGCCCAGCTGAAAGGAAGGGAACTTCATGGCCTGCTCTGCTAGATGCGCCATGGACGTTGTAACTCAAGGTATTTTCTAAAGATAGTATTTTGCTGTATTCATATTCATTTGTTTTGCTTATTATGTTCTTCATTTCGTCTTGTTAGAACAGTTGCTTTATATACTTGTCTGTCTGTCTTTCTGTCTACCCCCCCTCCCCCCCCGGGCCCCCCCATACACACACATACAGAGAAACATCCCCCTATACAAGCACATGCACAATCCACCTCCCCTCCACACCCCTCAACCACACACACATGAGCATGTGCACGCTCTTGCATAATTATATGCTTCCATGCATGCAGCAGCCTCTACCCTGGCCACCTTCCCCACTCATGCACACAATCTCTTTGTCTCCCTTTGTACATATCAAATTTCTCATTGGCATGCTTCATGTGTTTTATTCTTATATTGAAACCCCAAATTGAGGCGAGGACTGGATGTAAAAAAAAATATACAAAAAACCCATATTGGACGCTCTGTTATTCTCATAAACTGAATTTCTCTCTCTCTTGCTGTCTGACTGCCTGTCTGTCTGTCTCTGACAGTGACTACAAGAATAATGAATGTAAAAAAAAACAAAAAACAAAAAACAAAAAAAAAACAACAACAACGAAAAGTACCATGCTACCATGAGGCAAAATATTATAAACTGGTTGATGAATAAGTGTACTGTGTATGCCATCTCATAATTTCAAGCTCCAGCCAGTATTACGTTTTTGTCACTCCAAAACGTCTTCATCTATCTGTGATCATCATAACAGTGGCGGATTTTGATACAAGCCAGAAATGAAAGGCCTAGGGCAAGTCTGACGTAAGGACACTAATTTTGCCTTGACACCTACATTGTACGCATTTTGGCGGCAAAAGGGACATCACTCTAACACTTCAAGAAATGTTGCAAGTGTTCACTGTGCTACGTGCGAAGTTGAAAGGGGTTTTTGTGGGGCTTTTCACAGTTGTTACCATAGTTATAATTATCCGAAACTTAAGTGTTCAAGATGAGAAAAGACCCCGTGAGAACATGCAATTGTATTTCGCTCACGGACAGAAGACAGGACAGTTCCCGACAAGTTCTGCGCTTCAAGACGCGGAGAGAGACGGTGGCCCCAGAACTCAGAACTGCAACCATGAAGAGCTGCCGCGACTGGGTCAGTTAATTATGCAGGGTGTGCATGTATGTCTGTGTGTAAACGTATGTGAGTGTACATGTCTGGCTCTTTGCAGACGACACTCTGCCACAGAACTGAGCTTCCCCCCAAGACCAAAGGAAGTTACAACAGGACCTGGACCACATGGCAGTCTGGGAAACAAAATGGAAAATGTCTTTCCACCCAGACAAGTGTCAAGCCCTCCATGTCTCCAGGAAGAAAAACACACTGACTGGCACATACCATCTCCATGGCCAAAACCTCAAAAGAGTTGAAGAGACAAAGTACCTGGGGGTCACCATTTCCCAAGATCTTAGCTGGGACACCCATATCTCCAACATAACTAACGGGGCAAACAAGACCTTAGGGTTCCACAGGCGAAACCTGAGAGTGGGCTCCATCAGCATCAAGGAAACTGCCTACAAAGCCCTAGTTCGCCCCACTCCAGAATATGCCTCACATGTCTGGGACCCCTATAGTATACTGCCAAAAACATCAGCAACATGGAAAAAGTCCAACGCCGTGCAGCATGATGGGTTGTGAACCGCCACCGTCACACCTCGAGTGTCAATTCCATGCTGACATATCTACAGTGGTCCACTCTGGCAGACAGAAGAAGAGTGCGCAGCAAGGCTGACCACCTTCTTCAAATATCATCAAGAAGAGGTCAGCATCAACACCCCATTCAGGCCCATACCAAACACCCCAGCACGGTCTACAAGACAGTCTCACTGGGAGACGTATCTCCTCCATGCTTGCAATTTAGCCAACTACAGGAATACAGTAAACAAGTAAGGTAACTTTTGCTCCCATAAGAAAACCTAACACAGAGTAACTTTTATTCAAGACTGGCACAGCCTTTTAAACTTGAATAAAGTCAGACAAATACAAAGACAAACAATCTAATAGTGGGGGGAAAAAACAAGCGCAGGCCAACAACTAAACTGTCTTCATAGTAATGCCTTGGCAGAGATTTGGACTTGGGGTGGGGGGGGAGGGGGGTTTGAAGAACCATCAAAATGATGATGGCGGATGTTTAAGGAAAGAAGAAGAAGAAGACCCATGTGGATCCAGTCGTGGACAAACTGAAAAAGTCATGGAAAACGCGTCCTTTTGCATTCATGAATTTCATGCAGTGAAAGACAAAGAAGTTACAATAGGTAAGCGACCAACAGACAAAACAACAATAAACACACACCACACAAACACACACATGCACACACACTCACACACACACACACACACACACACACACACACAAAACGCACACACACACACACACACACACACACACACACACACACACAGAACACCTAGAGAAAGAAAAAAATCCTGGCAAGGAAATGGTGCAAAACCATCTCACTTACATGGCAAAGAAATGGGGCAAAATTATCTCACCTGGCAAAGAAATAGTGCAAAATCATCTCACTCACCTGGCAAAGAAATGGTGCAAAATTATCTCACCTGGCAAAAAAATTGTGCAAAAGTATCTCGCTCATCCGGCAAAGAAATGGTGCAAAATTATCTCACTCACCTGGCAAAGAAATGGTGCAAAATTACCTCACTCGGGCATTGGAATTAGAGAAAAGTTAGTGTTTAACTTTAGTTTAACCCGTTCGCTGCTTGAAGCTGCTTGAAAATGTTACAAACAAAGGCTTTCCCAGTGCCAGGGAAATCTAATGATTTGGGGGTAATAATTAACAAAAAATTCTAGCTCAGAAACTACAAAAGATATAACAATGAAATATATATGATTTTTGAAGGAAATTGAATGAAGATTTTGAATCTGGGCTTCTTTTGTTTTAATTTTGATAATAAAAAAGTATTTAGACAATTAGATTTGGATAGATTTTTTTGCACGATCAAAAGCATATGTATTTACCACTACAGCTTCACATCCAAACAAGAACACAAAGCAAAAAAGTTGAAAATAAAGTTTGTATTGTCACGCTACACCTGTAAATGAAAGTAAAACAGTTTAGAAGTCTATCAAGACGCTCACACTCTATGCAGACAGGTCAGTCCACGACCACGCCCCCCTCTCCCCACCACGCCCCCTTGCTGGACTTCAACCCTCTCTTTCACTGCTCCTCTTCCCCTACCTTTCCCTCTGCCCTGTGCCGCGCCGCGAGCAGGCCGCGCTCCCCTCTCACGCTGACTACCACGTCACTGACCACTGGCACGCAGTGCAGAGTACACACAAGGCGAGCTCGTTCGACGCTGGCAAACCAGTCAGCTGAAAACACACTGAGGTCACACAGCCCGACTCAGTAACTGACGAATACGGTCAGCAATTCCATCACAATCATCATCTCACCTTCATGCTCGAGTAAGTTGTTGAATAAAAGATTATTGTCTTTGTCAAAAATGATTAGCAGAGCCTGCTCAGCTGTGTAAATACGTTGATTTGGTCGCTGCGCTTGTCGAAGGTTGCGCCGCCATCTTTGCAAGCGAGACGAAGTGCTGGCTGGTCATCCAGTCAGTGATGAGAATAAATGGGCTTTCCCCTCACGTGTGGTCATTTACATATCATTTTAATACTACAGACATATAAGGCTTACTACGCACACTCTATTTAAGTCCGTTGATAGAAATAGTAACGAATGAAAATTCAAGAAAATGCATGACGTCAGTGGACGGCCCATAGGCACTGGGAAAGCATTTTTAATGCGGCGTCAGCTGACGGCTTAAAGGCACTCTACGGGTTAAGCAGCTGAATTTGAAAAAAAAAAGAAAAAAAAAGAGGAAAACCAAAACCTTCTTGAAACATGTAGAAGGCATATATATATGATTTAGTGATTATGATGCGAGGCCGAGTGTTCTCAAAAGTAAGGTCATGATGGAAGGTGACTGGCCAGGTGATGAGGACTGTCGCTACCCACTTGCTGTGAATGTTGTGAGAAAGATTTAAGAATGTACTATTGAATAAATTTGCAAGAAATAAGGTGGCCCTCGGCTGTTGTACTTAAGACAATAAGAGCTCCTGGGACCGCCAACACAGCAGTTCTGCCCTGGGACTCCAGGTCAGAATTTTAATTGAGAGGGTACTGATTCCCAGCACAGTCGCTATATCTAAATGGTTGTGACTGTGAAGTTTCTACTGCTTTTTATAGTCAGTTTCTTTCATTTTTATTGAAAGATATCCAGGAGATAACTTAACACATTGATGATCTCTTTCTCTCTATTGCTCTCTTTTCTCTCTCTCTCTCTCTTCTCTCTGTTGAGCACATGCGCACATACACACGCACACACACACACAAATAGATGAAACGCTTTCTCTCGCTTTGTCTCTCTCTGTCTCTCTCTGTGTTTTTCTCGCTCTCCAGCTTCATGTCACATAAAAATGAAAAATGAAAGTATGATTTACCTGCAACAAGAAATTAACAAGCAGTAAGAAATTCTAGGGAGAGCTTGACAGCAGAAGGTCTTCAGAGAAGAAACCCCCCTCAGACAAGTCTTTTGGTCTTGAACTCCTTACACTCTTAAGAGGGCCGGGCCGCATCCAGGTTGTGACTCCCAGATGAGGTCGTGACTCCCAGATGCTCTTCTACTGCCAACTTGAAGGGCATCTGGGACTCATGACCTGGATGCAGATCAGTACAGTCAATACAGTACTATCAAACTGGTAGTATGCACATTCAACATTCTTTATGACTGTTATTTACTTTGACTAGAACTTGTAGATCTAAGAAAACTGAAGATGTGTCCTTGCTTATGATGTCTGCAGCATACAGCTTTGACAGAAAGAATATTTGAGCAAAATGCTATTACAGGCTTATGTTAGCTGTCCAAAAAAAAAAAAAAAAGAAAAAGAAACCTGCAGATAGAAGGATGCTCTCTTGTTTTTGCCCTAGCAATCAACAGTTCAACAATTTGGCATAAGCAGACTATAATTATAACATAATCATTATGTCTTTACACTGAATCATCCAATGTGTGTGAAAAAAAATTGGGAAAAAAAAAGAAAAAACAGTTTGTAAAGCATGGTTTTTCCTTTTACAAGAAAAAAGAAGGAAACTCACCAATTCAGCTTTGATACTCTGTATTTTGAAAATCAGCTCATCTTAAATGAATTAAGTCAGCAGACTCATAAATATGACCAAGTAGGTGACACACACATTCTTTGAAGTTTTATTTGACTTGTTTCATGCCATCGAATAGGTCACATCACTATCAGGGGGATAGAGTAACTAGGATCCTGAAGACTAGCAACTCTGCCAAGGCCTGTGGCCATGATAAGAATCCAGCTGGGTTGCTCAACAATTGCACAGATAACATTGCTTCAGCACTCGGCCAAGTCTCCCAAAGATCTCTTGACTCTGGGTTTCTCCTTGATGACAGGTGCTAGACGCACATCAAATCTCTAAAGAGGGTGACATGTTTAGCCACAAATTTCAGGCCTGTCTCATGGACTTCTCTGCTGTAGGATCCGTGAGGATATATGTTGTTGTTATTGTCATCATTGTCGTACCCTGGCTAAAAGACTCCAGGGATCATCCGAGCAGCCAAAGTACTTGAACACTATGGTACAAATGCATCAGCTGGGGATGAGAACATTACGTGTGTGACCGTTTTTGATTACCCCGCCATGTGGGCAGCCATACTCCGACTTAGGGGGATTTTGGAGACTGATAATGTTATGCAAGGAGTTTGCCACAACTGAAGACAATCCCTGCACGTGTGCAGAGCATAACAACATTTTGATGTAGCCTTGGTGTTCTAGCCTTTGTCAATTGGCCTGACACAGCCTTAAGCCAAGGCGGCTGGAGGATATAGACTGCGGACACCTTATGAAACGCCTTAAGCAAAATAAAATCTACATGGACTCTGCTCAGGTTTCTCATTTGAAACCCAGCTGCTTGTCACTTCCAGCGATCTCCTGACTTCCAACAAGGAGCAAGTGTTCATCGCCATATTTGATTTTAGCAAGGCCTTTGACACCATCCCCAAAGGAAGCTGGTGTACAAGCTGAAGAAGTACAACATTAACAGCCCGATCTCTGCTCCCCACAGTTTTTCTTTTCAATTTTAGAGAGAAGCAGTACTCATACCCCACCTTACAATGTCCTGGTGGATTAGCAGCTGACTTTGTATTAGCTGCTACACCTTTTAGATAGATGAACTTGTTCGGTTGTCTTGTTTTCCTATCACAAGCAGTTTCTTTCAGCTGAGATATTTTGAAGGATTCCTCATAATTTGTTTTTTTCATAATTTTTTTTATGTCACAATTGATGGTGAATTGATGATGCCATCATTGTCAGGAGATGAAGCTTCTTGTAACATGGAAATTGATATGAATGCTTGCATTGCTATCTGTGTGTGTCTGTGTGTCTGTTGTGTGTGTGTGTGTAACTCACTAACTGTAAGACTGAATTCCCTTGAAATGAATTGGTTCTTTACCATTGACGCATGCAAATTAAGGGTTTTTTGAAAAATATGCCATCTATACCTATAAGTTATATTTTGTGGAATAGATGCATTTCAGACAAAACGTTGCAAAGTTTGGATGAGTTGCAAGCTCTTGCATCAGCCAGTCAAAATGAAAACAGTTTGCATTGGAATGATGTGTATACCTGTGTACTGGCAAACATTTTGTTACAGATTTCTATCCTTTGAAATTTTAATTCCTATTTGACAGTTTCATTTTGCATTCACGATGCTGTACAAATACCCAAAATGCAAATGAATATGCACATTTGAGATAATTCAAGGTCTGATGTGGAGCCTAACAGCTGTGATGTAATCCCCGATTACTCAGTGTCCTGTGCTGTGCCATGTGAAACTGTTGCAGTGGTACCAAAAGTTTGATCTGTTTGGCCAAATATGAGATGTCTTTAGGACAAGCCGTACTGTGCTGTATCAAAGTGTTGTCAGCTATGATTGATTGTGAAGCCCAGTGCCATTTGATATCTTTAAATTGCTCAGTTCATGTCTTATTACTTATTGTACATTCTTGGGAAAGGGATGTGTGTGGGTGAGAGAGGGAGGGGGGGGGGGGTAGATTACAGTTATGAAGTATTTGATTAATAAAAGAAAGGCAACCACTTGCAAACACATGTACACACTCAAGCACACACACATACACACTCATGTAAACATGTACATGTAGACACATGTGTAGCTGGCATGCAAACATGAAAAAACATGCCTACATGCGTAAATGGCACATATGATCACACACATGCACACATGTGATGGACACTGTCTCTTGCACAGTTGCAGCACACACACACACACACACACACACACACACACACACACACACACACACACATTCACACACACGGAGTGACACGCATGCACACACACACGCACACGCATACACACACACACACACACACAACACACACACACACACACACACACAGAGCACGCACACACTCGCTCAGCAGTAAGTCAGAAACACTGTGATGGATGCCAAAAGAATCCAGATTTTCCAACAAAACCATCCAGAGAAATCATTAGGCCTTCCAACCATGTGCTGTGTCTCACAGGGTGTTGTCCTGGAAGCCAGCCACTAACGCCATGGTCCGCACTGTCAGTGTCACCGCCATCACCAGATTCTCTGCTGCAGTCAAGGTAATCCCTTTTTTTTAAATTTTTTTTTTTAACTCTTCTGTGTGTGATGTGATGTTGGTGCATGACTGCCTTCTGACCAGACAACACACTGTTCAGTCCAGACTTAGGGGCGTGGTCGGCACAGTCTGTAAAAGCAGCATCTGTTTGGTGAGTAGCTTCAGGACAACCTTAAGAGGCAAGTCCCCACTGGGGTTCATACCATAACCAAGGTCTGAGGTTTGATTTCCGCTTGAGACAACCAGATTGAAAAAGATTTTCTCTTTAGAGTTAACGTCTGTGTGGACGACAGACCCCTCCTAGTCTCTTCATCCTTTCAGACTTTCATCCTGGATCTGATCTTGAATGGTTGTGTTAGAAAGAGATCACTACTTGGTCATTTTACTTCCTGTTGCTGAAGTGTGAAGCGAGTGCGTATGCACCCTGCACAGTGTGCTCAGCTTTCTGAGTAGTGGTCGTCGGTTCAGTGGTGCCGGGCTGCAGCATTCTTCATGTTGAGCAGACAGTTCCCTACCACATACTCTTCTTATCTGCACTCTGGATGCAGGCTTGAAGATAACACTAAAAATGTTTTGTTGGAATGACGCATTTTGCAAATAGCAGCCACTTTTGTATAGCAGTTGTCTTTTGAACGCCACATCTAAACGCTTAAAGCTTCCCAAATAAATTGTATGGAAATGAAATGTTGGGTCACGCTTAATGGGCTGTGTAGTTAGATTGGTAATAACAAGTAATGGAGAATGGGCAGACTGGTTATTTTACTGCACACTTAAATGCACTTTTCTCCCATTAATGCTGTGTTTGGTTCATCCATGTCACACACAGAGAAGGATTATAGACATCAGGAGGATTTTTTGTAAGTGAAAGTAAAGAAGAAAACATGGGATTAAAGGATTAAAGTCTTTTGCGTTCTAACAGATGGCATTGTCTTTGATGTCCAGGTGATTGACTATGATTGCCACATCATCAGCAATGACTGTAAGATGGAGGCGAAACAAACTATGAAATCCACTCCCATCTCTTCCCATGGGGACCATGACTTTGGCAACCAGGTGATCAAGACAGCGTCCGACAGGTGTTCACTGAGGCTGTGGTGGCTCCAGGTGAGGAGAAGAGCATGTTGGGTTTATTTCCTTTTTTTTTTTAATTCCTAAAGATCGTCTCTCTCTCTCTCTCTCTCTCTCTCTCTCTCTCTCTCTCTCTCTCTCTCTCTCTCTCTCTTGTGTCTTTTGAAAAGTTCTATGACAGAAAAATTCAACACTCAGTTTGCTAAATCTGTTTTCCCCTCCGCCCCTCTTCTTTCCTGCACCTGTTTTCCCATTCTCCTCCCTGGGTAAAAGAAAAATAACAGTGTGTAATCACCATCATTGTGAATGAGCAATTAGGAACAGTTGCATTCTCAGTTTGTGCAAATAAAAAGAAATTAAGATACATCGTGTGTGGAGCAGATTAGAGGTTGACACAATAACTGGAGCTGCCATATCGTTCACCACTCTGTAGTTAAAGAGAGGTTGGGAAAAATGTCTTGCCTCATTTTCCTACTGTTAACCTTCATCAGGTCCCTGTTTGCTAGCACAGGACATTAACATTCTCCTGGCTCTGTAAATCTTACACACACACACACACACACACACACACACACACACACATATATACATGCACATGCGCTTCTGCACACACACGCATGCACACACTCACACATGCATGCATGCATGTGCACACGCGCACATTCACAAACGCATGCAGGCATGTGGGCGTGGTCACACATATACATGCATACACACACACATCATACACGCACACACATGCGCTCACGCATCACATACACTGGCATGCACACACAGGCCCATGCTCACACACCAATACACACTCTTGTGTTCACTTACCACACACACATACTATGATAATAATGGCACAACCAGTGTTAGGTAGGTACTCAAGGTCTGACCAGCACGTTGGGATGATGGGTAGGTCAGATACCTGCTAAGTTAAGCCAGGAGACCCACTTCTTAAATTCACTCATCTTGGTCATTGATTTGTTTATCTATAGCTTTAGATCATGCGTAGTGTGGTCTCAACACTTAGCGTATGTGATGTAGCATATATGGACTAGTCCGCACACAGTGACACCTTGATGAAAGTGAAACTAAAACTGGCTGTGTAGTCACCGTGTGTGAAGGGAGAACTGTTCAGCTGGCTGGATTGCCCTCTAAGACTACTATGTGTGGAAGTTTACTCTTACCTGTGGTACAGTGAAGTCAGCCCACTGCATGCATGTCAACTTCCGTTGTGCACAAATGGCTGCTTCAGACTTGGACAACTTCACTCGTGAACAGCAGGCAGACAGAGAGCCAGTTAGATCAACAGGAAGCCTGACTAGCGAAAGGTGAAGACACGTCCTCCCTCCTTGTGGTCTGTAAGTGAACCTTCATTAATAAGTCTAAGCTGCTTTGGGTGCACATCGTTCAGTGAGTGAGTCTACATCATGGATGAAACCACACATCTGGAAAGGCCAGAAACAGGAATTCAGCCTCACTGTTTGTCCGAAGATCCTGAAATGATGAAATGTTCGGGCTGATTTTTTTCCCCGGGCGTTTTGGTAAAACTGCGCCTTTATTACTCCGTCCGATCCATTTTTTTTTCTTTCTGCCAAACTGATCATTTCTTTTCATTTTTGCTGAGAGAATATGCAAATGCTGCTTTGGACAATAGTCATGATACTGTTTATTGAGCCTAATGAATGTGCATCTACAATGAGTGCCAGTGTTCAGAACACATTTCATTTTCACATGCCGTCACACAGCAGAGACTTCTTTTGGGTAGTAACCGTCTAACCTTACATTAACTACAGTGAAATACGTTCTTTCTGAAACTTTCAAACCTGATTTACCAGCACACTTTGGTACATACTCATGCTCTTTCTGGGCATGTAAAAAATCTGACAGAGCCTGACGTCATTTCGGGCGCAGAAGTTAGCAAGAGTTGTTGCTCTTTGGTCAGATTTCCCCTCTTAGGGTTTGTACGCTCCTTGAAACTTCTTGAAACTCCTTGAATTCTGAGAGCCAATTTCAAGGCCTTGAAAACCCATGAAAATCAATAAAATGTGATTCTGCTGACCAAATCACTTTGAAAACCTTTGAAAATGAAGCTATCAGCTCCAAAATTTTTAATGTGGCAAAAAAAAACAAAAAAACCTCTTTCGATTTTTCTTCATTCAGGTTGATGAAAAATTATTTTAAAGCAATTTTTTACATCGTCGCGATCCCACATTGTCGTCTGCTATTTAACCAAGGGAGATAATTTGTAACTTCTGCAATTTTTAAATTCTGTGCGGGCACGAAGGTCTTGCGCTTCAGGTTTGTTCAGTTCTCTGTGACTGCTGGTTCATGAACGAAGCTTGAGAATGCTAGGGGACAAATGTGCTTTCAACTGTCTGTGGTTGGAAAAACCCAAGTATTCTGATAGGGCGAGAGAAGACAAAGCAAACAAACAAGCCTGCTACTGCACAGTCTGCAAAAAAAGTTTCAGTGTGCGAGCAATGGGCGAGAGTGCCCTGGTTAGCCACAGCAAAGGACAAAAGCACATGTATGGCTCCACTGGCGTCGAGCAAATCTTCATGAGCAGTACCCATCTCATACTTCCTGACAAACAATAAGGCAGCAGTGTCAGACGTGAATGTTGTGTTGCCATTAAATTCTGATCCTGATGTTTCCATGCCCGAATCTAGTACCAGCTCTTCAGCCGCAATGGACCCATTTTGCTCAAGGACAGATGTGCTGAAATCTGAAATTCTTTGGACACTGCACACTGTCAACTCGCGCCAAAGCTTCAACTCTTGTGAACAGAATTCTCAGCTTTTTCAAACAGTGTTTCCAGATAGGCAAATTGCCAAAGGATTTCAGTGTGGTGAGGGAAAATCAAGGTATTTGGTGACATTTGGCATTGCACCTCACTTTCATTCATTGTTGAAAAAAAGAAACGAGAAGAATCAAACTACGTGCTACTGTTTGATGAAAGTCTAAACAAAGAACTGAAGCTTAAACAGCTTGATATACATGTGCACATTTGGACTGATGGTATGGTGAGAAGTGAATACCTGACTTCAGAATATCTGGGCCATGTTTATGCCAGCAACATTATGAATTGTTGGAACACATCATCACTGAGCTGGGACACAGAAAACTGCTACAGTTACCAATGGATGGACCAAATGTCAACTGGAAGGTAAGATTGTGCATTCATATTTGAAAGGAAACTTGTGGACCTGTAGATAAATCACACACACACACACACACACACACACACACACACACACACACACACACACACTCACTCAAAAACCCACATAAATCAGGACCACACTTATTAGTTTCTATATTTCCCTTGTATTGTGCATATGATGAGATAGAGAAGGAGCTGAGTAAGCAGTCAAGTATGAAGATGCTTCAGACAGGGAGCTGTGGACTACACATCTTGCACAACGCCTTCAGAGCTGGTTGCACTGCTGCTGGTTGGGATATCTATGATGTCCTGTCCAGGCTGTACACTCTGTTCCTGGATTGCCCTGCCTGCCATGAAGACTTGACAGTTGTGACGGGTGTAAGTGTTTACTCCTTGAAGTTCAGCAGTCATCAGTGGCTGGAAAACATTCAACCAGCTGGAAAACATTCAACCAGCTGAAAGAGCAGTTCAGCTTATTCCACATGTTGTGGCATATTGTGCTGCTACCAAATCCAAGAGTGTAACTGAGCCACACAACAGATCATTTCAGGCGGTCCAGAAAGCAGTCAAGGATCCCCTGTTGACAGCAAAGCTACATTTTTTCGTTATGGTAGCCCGGGAGATTCAGCCTTTCCTCGCTGCCTACCAGACTGACAAACCAATGTTGCCTTTCATAGGCAGTGACTTGGGCTGTATGCTAAAGGCACTGACAGAAAGATTTCTGAAGTCAGATGTGATGAAAAAAGATGCAGCCTCCCTATCTGCAATGGTGAAGATTGATCTAACCAATCCACAAAACCACAAGGAGTTAGGCAATGTTTCTGTAGGATTTGCTGCTAAAAGGCAACTGCTGAAACCTGGTCTGGCATCTGATAGACAGAAGTCAGATTTCGGAGGTGCCCATGAGGACTTCCTTCTTCACACTGTGAAGAAGATCTTGGAAAAGTCACCAGTTACCTGTCCTTTGGTAAGACTCCTTGAGTGGCTTGACCCAAGGCAGATTTCTCAAGAAAAGGAGAAAGAGAAAAACATTGAAAAACTGAGCAGGTGTCTGAACATCCTATCTGAAGCTTCCAGAGTAGAAGTGGCGGCTTGTGACTCCATCATTGTACAGTATGGGAAATTTGTTGATGGTGTGCTTCAGAGAGTGAGTCCTTACCAGAAAGCCTCAGTTTTAACAAGCAGATTGGGACCTCTTTGCCACTAGGTTTCTTAATGATCTGGAAGAGGACAAGATCCTGCAAAGTGAAGATCTGGCAGGAAGTCTTTCAGATTTTATACTGAATTGCGCAAAGTCAACCATCCCCACATCTTCCAAGAAGCCCCTAATGCCAAAAGTTCCTTGGTTCAACTCTGAATGCAAGGAAATTAACAAAGCCAGCAAAAGAGCTCAACGCTGGGTCTCCAGCAGACCATCGAAGCCCAACGTCTGTGCCCATCAGTAATTGAGAGCAAAATCCAAACACATTTATAAAACCAGTAAACGTTTATCTTGGAAACAATTTTGCTCAAGTCTCGCATCCAAAACATCGAAGAAAAAAGTGTGGAAAATCATCAAGAAAATTAAAGGGAAGAACACCTGTCCCACTGTGAACCATCTCAAGTTTTCTGACTCTTTAATAACAGAGAAAAAAGCGGTTGCCAATCTGCTTGCTTCAACTATTGAAACAAATCCCTCTTCTTCTAACAAATCAGCCTGTTTTGTCAAAAACAAAGCCCTCAAAGAAAAATCACCTTGCAACTTTTCATCAGACAACATGGAAGACTACAATCTTCCTTTCACTTTAAACAAATTGAAATCCACCTTACTTTCTTGCAGCGATTCCTCTCCTGGTATATAGGAAATCCATTATAAACTTTTGAAACATTTTCCGCAAAAAAGTTTTAACATCCAGCTACACATATACAGCCATGTATGGACTACTGGATCCTTTCCACCTTCTTAGTGAAAAGCCCTCATCATACGTATTCCCAAACCTGGAAAAGATCTTTCGAAGCCATCAGATTACCATTCGGTAGCTTTGACCAGTTGTATGTGCGAACTGATGGGAAAAATGGTCAGTGCTAGACTCATGTGGAAACTTTAAACCGATGGCCTTCTGGTGAAAGAACAGTGTGGCTTCCGCAAACATCCAACTATAGTGGACCATTTGATCCGTCTGGAATCAACGCTTCGAAATGCCTTTCTAAATAAACAACGTGCAGTGGCTATATTCTTTGACTTGGAGAAGGCCTGCGATACCACCTGGAAATCTGGGATACTTTATAATCTCCATTATCTTGGTTTTCGGGGTCATCTTCCACTTTTTATTCAAAATTTTTTTGCAGAACGACAATTTCAGGTTCGGGTTGGCACCACTCTCTCTGATTTTCACGAGCAGGAGTTGGGTGTTCCACAAGGTAGCATACTGTCTCCTGCCCTCTTTTGTGTCAAAATCAGCAACATTGTTAATTCAGTTAAACAGGGCTCTGACTGCTCATTGTTTGTTGATGATTTTGCCGCTTATGCAACTGGAAGCTTGTACCCAAGTGTTCAGCGCAGGCTTCAGCTGTGTGTGGATAAAATTCAGCAGTGAGCAGAAGAAAACGGCTTCACTTTTTTGCTACTAAGACACGGTGTATTCACTTTCATGATTTTCATCAGTTTTTTGCAGATCCTGAAATCCAAATAGGGAAATCTCCCATTCCAGATGTCAAAGAGCCAAATTTCTAGGAGTTATTTTTGACCAAAAACGCAACTTTCTTAGTCACATTAAAAACCTAAAACTTCTTGCCAGAAAGCTTTGAACTTGCTGCGGGTCATAGCACACACTGACTGGGGCGCCGATAAGAAAACTTTGCTGCACCTTTACAGAGCCTTGGTCCATTCTAAACTGGACTATGGTTGTGTATGGCTCTGCAAGACCCTCATACCTGAAATGCTTGGACTCTATTCACCATCAAGGTCTTCCTCTCTGTCTCGGAGCATTCCGCACCACCCCTGAGTACAGCCTGTACGCAGAGGCAGGTTAACCCTCACTAGACCGCAGGTTGTCCTTGAACTACTATCTCAGACTGTTCTCTGAACCGGAAAACCCTGCCTATTACTGTGTTTTTAACCGTCAGTTTCAAAGTAAATTTGGAAAAAATCCCAACTGTATTCCTCTGTCTGGTCTTCGTATGCAGCCTCATGCGCAGAATGCAGATCCTGATCTAGGAGTTGTGTCTGACTTCTCCAAGTTTCCAGATAAGCCTCCATGGACTTTTTCCACTCCAGAAATTCCTTTGATCGTGCTGCTTTTCGCAAAGAATCCGCCAGCTCTCTGGCGTACAAGGCATTGATTGCCAATCTCTGTTCAAAATTCCCATCCTTTCAGAATATATTCACTGACGGTTCCAAGTCTGAAGATGGAGTGGCCTGTGCAGCCTATTGCCCTGGTGCTCCTCAAATATTGTTAGAACATATTCCTCAGATGCTTCTGTCTACTCTGCTGAACTTACAGCTCTGGTTCTAGCATTGAAGATAATGTCTCAATCTACAAAGAAGGACTTTCTGTTTTGTCTGATCACTGTCAGCTTGGAGGCCATAGCTGGCTGTAACCTTCATCATCCCGAACTTCTCCACTTTTTAAAAACTTTTTACCACATTGTAAGCGGAAGGTCACAACATCGTTCTGGCTTGGGTTCCTGGTCACGTTAGCATTGAAGGGAATGAAATGGCTGATCGTTTGGCCAAGAATGCCGCAACAGGGAAACTGTCTGACGTATCTATCCCCCTACACAGATCAAAAACCAAAAGTTAATGATTATGTTAGAGGCCTGGCAGGAAGATTGGAATACACAGACAGATAACAAACTCTCTCAGATCCGTCCAAACCTAAAAGAGTTCCTCTCATCCACCTCTGGTGGTCGCAAAGAAGAAACGGTTCTATGCCGGCTGCACACCGGCCATTTGTATTTTACTCATTCATACCTTTTAAAGACTGAAGAAGTTCCGTGGTGCATTCCATGTCATGTGCCACTCACAATGAAACATATTCTTTTAGAGTGTTGGGACTTGCATGATGTGAGACACAAACATTTTACAGCAGATTCCATGAAAACCTTGTTCAGAGATGTTCCACCTGATGCGATCTTTGAATTCTTGAAAGAGATTAACATTTTTCATCGGATCTGAGATTCTATATAGTGGAAAGATTTTTAACAAAATTTCGGATGTGTTTTTAGAAGATGTATTTTAAAGAGTTATGTGAATGAATGACTGAGTTGATTTTAATATGGTGACAGCCGTGATATGCGCTTTGTGGTCGGCTGGGCTATAAGCAACATTACCTTACCTTACCTGCTATTGGTGCTGCTGACATCTTTCCAGAGTCGGTTCCTTCCATCAGTACCTGCAAAAATTCACCCAGACACATAAAATGAGACTTTTTTTTTTTTTTTTATGAACATTTTTCTATTGAATGAAAATGCACCATTTTGAATGAGTGTAGGAAGTGAAAAAAAAAGTCACAGAGGAATTCATAAATTTCATTTGTGTAAATCAAATCTTTGTTTATGAATTCTTGGAAGAATTTCTGGACATTTTTTTCCCAGTGGCATACCTGAAGGTTGAACAAGCAGAGCTTTTGCCATGCTTTAGCAGAGTATTTTCTCTGGGCTGCCTGCAATGGGGATTTTATATTTTGTGGGATAAAATGTATGTTGGCTATAAAATAAGACAGATTGACTCGTAAATTTTCTTTGTTTTGATTAATATCATACTTTTCTTACTTTTATGGTCTTCATAATAGACTGATCAGCTGCATTTGTTTCATCAGAAAGGATCGAGGCCTTTCAGTTATCTACTCGCTCCAGTTTGACGATGGAGATGAAGCAAGAGGGAGCGATGTGTTCGAGAGAGAGCCATTCATTGTCCGATTCCATGCCTCAGAGTGCAGTATGTTTCTTAATGTATTCCATGTGTCTCTTTCCCTACTGAGGAACTTTAGGTTTATGTGTGTATTTTTCACTGCATGTTTGTCACAGAGAAATTGAAGATGTTGACTGGTTAAATTATGCAGTACAAGAGGTTTGTGCTACCAGCAGCTTCATCAAATGAATCTGTTGCTTTTCATTCTGTTTGAGGACACTGACAACATTCTTTTCTTTTTTGGTTGACATGTTTGCAGATGCATCAAAAATTTAATCTGGAAGAAAACTGAATTTTAAAAGAATATCATGAAAACCAGCTGGAAAATTGTACAGGTAATTGTTGTATGCACCTGTTAACTTAGTAAGTTATTTTGTGGTTTTATTTTTGTGAAGGTGTATGTAGATTTGGTGGCTGTGTAAATCAGCACTGATAAGTGTGTGTGTGTTGTGTGTGTGTGTGTGTGTGTGTGGTGTGTGTGTGTTTTAATGGAATGGACAGTATATGGTTTTAATCTATCAGATTTAAAACCGTTCATTCTCTGCATCTGGTAATGTATTCTTCTTCTGCTCATTTGTCCATCACTGTGGTCAGGTTATGGTACAGTCATGCTCCATCTAAGCTAGGAACTCTGTACTATTTCATCATTTGATCAGTCTTTGTATGTATATTGCCAGTAATTTTGTTGTGTTTTGTTTTTAGACTCTGATTTAAAAAACAAAAAATTCTGAACTGCCATTCACAGGTTCTGTGCCCAAGGGCCCATTCATCAATTTCTGTTTTAGAAAGTCCTTTTTTATTTATTTATTTATTATTTATTTATTTTTTACAAATTACAAGATTTCAATTTTGTTGTAAACTGGTGACTCAGTAGTGATACGTAATCTTCACCACATGCACACTGGTTGTATAGGCCCCCATGCTTTTTACAAGGGAGTAAACCTGTGCTGTACATCATGCGTTTCCAGGGACCCATGCCTTTTATTAGGGAATATTTTTAGATTAATTTGTATTGGGAAAAACCCTTTCTCTCTGCTAGCCAAAAGCAAAAGATACAGATCCTGTTCCCCTCTATATCTTTAGAAATTTACAAAAGGGAGTGTATTTCATACAGCATACAGACATAGGAAACTGCCCACGGGGTAGACGTTCTTTAATCAAATAAAAAATGAATTCAGTCGACCTTATGTAACAACAGTTTGAGTTGTTGACATCCATTGAGCAATAGCTCTACAACAATATTAAAAATTTCTCAGGTAATTTTTTTTTTCTCAGTAAACACTTCTGTTTAGGTTTGTTTTGGTAAACTATTCCATTAATAACCCCCCCCCTTCCCCCTCCCCCCCCCAAAAAAAAAAGTTCTTTAGATGTGATAATTTCCACACCAAAAAACTGTGATCACCCTTGATCAAGGGAAAGAACTGCAAGGAGTTAAGAATAGTGTTATAGAATTTCTTCTTTTGTTTCATTACAATGCTTGTGGTGTCAAGTTCCTTTTGTTTCATTACAATGCTTGTGGTGGTCAGCCCTTGTCATACAGTCCAATATTTTCTTCAATAGTTGAGATTGTATTATTAATCAGTTAAGTGATATTTTGAAAGAGAACTGGTGGATGTTATATATTTCATATATTTTGGCTGGCCAGGCTGACTCTTTATGTGTAAAACTTTGTTATTGTTTATCCATCCTTGTAACCAGGGCCATCATATCCAGAAGAAGTCTTCGAAATGCTGTGATCGCTGAGGGTGTCCAGACCTTTGATTTCCAGACTCTGGATGGACTATCTTCTGATCAGGTACAGTACAAAAACAAAACAAAACAAAACAAGATGCAAAGCATATAAACGTACTCCCAGTTTATCCTGAATACGCATGAGATATTCCATAAAGAGGAAAAACTGTCTTGGGCTGGTGTAACAGTTAGTAATGGCTATTCTGGTAAACATCGGCTATCGTCTGTGACCTAAAATGAACATACTTACAAATTTTCAGAAAGATCGGCCAAGAACTTTCTGAGATTTTCCATAAAGAAGAAAACCATTATGGGCCGTTAGTAACGGCTATAACGGTAAACTTAAACATCGGGCATCATCCGTGACCCATAATGAACATATCTACAAATTTTCAGAAATATCGGCCACGTACTTTCTGAGATATTCCATAAAGAAGAAAAACCGTTACAGGCCGTTACAGCCGTTAGTAATGGCTATAACGGTAAACTAAAACATCGGGCATCATCCGTAACCCATAATGAAGATACCTGCTAATTTTCACAAAGATCGGCCAAGTACTTTCTGAGATATTCCATAAAGAAGAAAAGCGTTACGGGCCGTTATAGCCGTTAGTAACGGCTGTAACGGTAAACTAAAACATTGGGCATCATCCGTTAACCCATAGTGAACATACCTGCTAATGTTCACAAAGATCGGCCAAGTACTTTCTGAGATATTCCATAAAGGGGGGGAAAAAAAACATTACAGGCTGTTACAGCCGTTAGTAATGCTATAACGGTAAACTAAAACATCAGGCATAGTCATTGATCCATAATGAACATACCTGCTAATTTTCACAAAGATCGGCCAAGTACTTTATGAGATATTCCATGAAGAAAAACAACCGCTACAGGCTGTTACAGCCGTTAGTAATGGCTATAACGGTAAACTAAAACATCGGGCATTACCGTAAAGTTCGGACTATAAGCCGCGACTTTTTTCCCCAGCTTTTTTCCCTGCGGCTTAAACAACGATGCAGCTTATTTGCGGATTTTTCCGATTTCAGAAGCATAACACCCTCGTCTATTCTTAGCTTCTCTGTAACTCACCATATCGTGTTTACTGTTCATGAATTTTTATGATGCTTTTAACTACGATTTTCTCTATAATCGTGTAATGGAATCAGTAACCCATTCAGAAATACAGGAATCGACATAAGTAAAGCCCATTACTGATATCTTTTTTCATCAGTTTGTCTTCTACAAAAATACGATCGCTTCGAACGGCGCAATGTGTGGGCCGTTTCCGACCTGTTTAATCTTGACTAACACTAGCTGAATTACGAACAAAATAACTAAGCATTGGCACGGTATTAAGCGAAATAAAACAATCGAATCGTTTCATTAATGTTCTGGTTTGTTGTTATATGCGTTATCTTACCAAGTGCGTCTTGCAATTTAAAAGCGATTAGCGCATTCGACTCAGTCATTGTCAGACCTTGGCTTCGATCCGCCATTGTTGAAATCGTGGACAGGGAGTGAAGGTTTGCATTTGATACCTTCGCTTTGATTGGCTTGCGCTTTCGAGTACTCAACCAATCGCTTAGCTTGATACACCAATGAATGCAGGAGAGAACTGCCTTTCTAGCGCATCGTTAATGTGTTGGTTTTTTTTTGGTATTGTTTTTAAAGCAATGATGTTGGAAAGACAACACTTGTAAGAAGCCTCATAAAAACTTCGATTCTAATTGATTTAAAACACATCGTACTAAAAAAAAAAAAAAAAAAAAAGACTGAAGTAAAGCTGGAAACATGCTCTTGTATTCTGACCTATTTAAACGCCAATGAATGCAATGAACACATTGTATGTGTTGATTTTCGACACTATGTTAACTCAACGCTCGGCCAGCTGCCGCCTGCGGCACATTGGACTGTGCGGCTTATAAACCAGTGTGGCTTATTTGTGAAAAAAGTTCAGATTTAAAAAAAATTTTAGTGGGTGCGGCTTATATACAGGTGCGCTCAATAGACCGAACTTTACGGTATTCGTGACCTATAATGAACATGCCTGCTAATGTTCACAAAGATCGGCCAAGTACTTTCTGAGATATTCCATGAAGAAGAAAAAGCGTTACAGGCCGTTACAGCCGTTAATTACAGTATAACGGTAAACTAAAACATAGGACATTATTTGTGACCCATAATGAACATACCTACAAATTTTCAGAAAGATCGGCCAAGTGCTTTCTGAGATATTCTATAAAGAAGAAAAACCATTATAGGCTGTTACAGCCGTTAGTAACGGCTATAACGGGGTAAACTAAAACATCGGGCATCATTCCTGCCCATAATGAACATACCTGCTAATTTTCACAAAGATCAGCCAAGTACTTTCTGAGATACTCCATAAAGAAGAAAGAGCGTTACAGGCCATTACAGCCGTTAGTAACATCTGTAACATGGGGCATCATCCGTGACCCATAATGAACATACAAATTTTCAGAAAGATCGGCCAAGTGCTTTCTGAGATATTCTATAAAGAAGAAAAAGCGTTACAGGCCATTACAGCCGTTAGTAACGGCTATAACGGTAAACTAAAACATCAGGCATTATTCGTGACCCATAATGAACATACCTACACATTTTCTGAAAGATCGGCCTAGTACTTTTTGAGATATTCTATAAAGAAGAAAAACCGTTACAGGCTGTTACAGCTGTTAGTAACGGCTATAACGGGGTAAACTAAAACATCGGGCATCATCCGAGATCTATAATGAACATACCTGCTAATTTTCACAAAGATCGGCCAAGTACTTTCTGAGATATTCCATAAAGAAGAAAAAGCGTTACAGCCGTTAGTAACGGCTGTAACGGTAAACTAAAACATCGGGAATCATCTGTAACCCATAATGAACATTTCTACAAATTTTCAGGAAGATCGGCCAAGTACTTTTTAATACATTCTAAAAAGAAGAAAAACTGTTACAAGCTGTTACAGCCGTTAGTAACAGCTGTAACGGGGTAAACTAAAACATCAGGCATCATCCGTGACCCATAATGAACATACGCTCGCTAATTTTCACAAAGATCGGCCAAGTACTTTCGGAGATATTCCATAAAGAAGAAAAAGCGTTACAGGCCGTTACAGCCGTTAGTAACAGCTGTAACGGTAAACTAAAACGTCGGGCATCGTCCTTGACCCATAATGAACATACCTACAAATGTTCAGAAAGATCGACCCAGTAGTTTTGTCTGGAGCGAGTGGAACACATTTTGACCACGGACACACAGACAGACACACACACAGACAGCATTTCTTCGTTCCCATTCTAAAGTACTCCCTGTTCTTTAAGAACTGGGAGTACAAAAACCATAACAGTTAACATGAGTCTTAAGAACAAGATAATCTGCTTTAACTGTGTGTCTTTTGTGTTTTCAACCAAGTTAACTGATAATGCAAGTGTAACAGTCTTTCACTTGTGGCAAGTGGATTGTCCATTCCCAGACGACTTTTTTTTTTTTTTTTTTTTTTTTGCTGTCCCAACTTCTGTGCCACCTCAATGGCAGTGCACCCAAGCCACTTATTCTGACACCCACAGCCTGGCCAGTCCCGCTGCAGCCCCGGCACTGGCAATCCACAGGGAGCAGTCAGTGTCAAGTTGTCAAGAGGCAGACACTGTACTGCTGCCGAGTCACTTTGGTGTTGTTCAGTGGGACCTGTTTTGATCCAACATACGCAGGACACCACCTACTAAGCCCTGTACTGACAACAATAATTGTTCAGTGGCGGAGCCGGCGCGAGTGAGCTCTCCCTCTGGAGGGCACCACCACGTCCGTCCAACGACAGCCCTCATGGACCCACCGATACTGGTGACCCCGACGGAACCAAACCAAGGCCACAGATGTGGAGAGGACATCAAAACTAAGGTCACAATGAGTTTGGCATGAAGGGTCACAGAATTTGAGACATTTTTATGCTGATTGATGAGAATTAGGATGATGAAGATGATGATGCTACGGATTTCCATTTCGGTCCAGATACTGCATGACAAGGCTGTACTCAACACTTCCTTTCATAAATTATCTCAGCGTCTACCAGCCCGAGAGATACAGACACCTGCAGTGTTGGTCAGGAAATATGAGCAACACACTCAGAGACGCATCTGTTAAGTGGATGAAACTCGACTGTATGGTCCCAGTCTTCCCAACTGAGCCAGTAGCAAACTCAACTGTGGGTAGGAAAATCCCTTACGACTGATGGGAATTGAACCCGCAACCGACCTCACTGCGGGGAGTCCGTGATGCCAAGCACTTAGCCACGGTGGCTGGTTATGCCCAGACAATTTAGATATTCTGTCTGCAACCTGTTTCACCTTTTCTGGACATCACGTTTTACTACTCTCTCCCTGTGATACATGTATCTCACAAACCCTAAATTTTTACGGAGGTTGTCTCTCAGAAGACTACAAGTCTTAGAACCAGCATCAAGAGCAGAGGGTGGGACAGGGTGAAATGTGTTGGTCATGAGAAACCTGCCTTCCAGGAGCTGTATTGTCAAAGGTAGCATCCTTTAAGGCTTATAGTGTGTGGGTCCTCTGGAAGTGTGTAGTTCAAATTATAACACAGATTTTTTTCACTCTTTCATTCCAAAAGATGCCAATCTGCAGACAAATAGGAACAGATCAATGAATAGATAAATAAAATAAATAAATAAAAAAAAAGAAATGTCCAATTAAATATCTTTTGAAGAGTTCTGGAGATATAGTTTTATAGTGTTTCAGGGTCATGTTTGATCCTGGAAGTGTGGCAAAGGTGAATTAATACATAAGGAGAAATGTTCTTTTGGGGGAAGGGAGGCAAGGTTTTTATATGGCGGTGAAATTGATATACAGTCAAACGGACAGAAATCAAGATCCTGATTTATCAGTGGAATTGATGGGGAAATCAGAAATGCGATTTTTCAGTGGAATTGGTTGGAAATCAGTATTATGATGTATATCAAAGGAACTAATGAGAAATCGGTGTTTGATCAATGGAACTGGCCAAAATCAAGATTTTGATTTGTCATTGGAACAAAATGGGAAATCAAGGTTACGCTACATCAACAGAGTTGTCTAAAATCAGATTTAGTATTTAGCAATAGAATTGGTGAGAGATGATATAGATTTTTATCAGTAAAGGTGTCAGTATCAAGGTTTTTGATTTAGCAATGGCATTGATAGAAATAAAGGTGAATGTCAGTAGAATTGTGGGGAATTGGATTCAAGAGAAAAATTAGCTGTTGATGGAGTTCCATGTTCCAACAGTGGAAGTGAATGAAAGAATTATGTATGCAGGCTACTCTTGGGATTTGAAACACACACTTCCTCGACTTGGGGGGAAAGCATTAAGAAAGATTTTTGACTCGTCTGGAATTGTTTGAAATTTATTGTTCCATCATCTGGATTGCCTTTATTTCACTCAAGAGAAGTAGGAGAATATACAAGAGAAAAATAGGAGAATACAGAACATACAACAAGGAGAATATCCAGAAAACGTACTGAAGGTTAACAAGCTGCAAGATAGAATAGCAACCCATGTACCTGTAAGCGTCTGTGACTGACTTGCATCGTCATGTGTTGCTGTGATATTTTCATCATGTAGCTAAGGACAAGGTTGGTTTGCCTTTCTGGACATTTTTATCATGAAAATCTAGGTTGGTTCTTTTTCCTGGATAAGCCCTCACCGACAGAAACTTATGTGCCCAGGTAGTGGTGGCAGACTTGTCCTTTCCAGTTGTTCCCAGTTCCCATTGTACTGAGCATTTTTATATGTAGAACATATTTACCTAACCGTGTATGTAATTTAGCACAGATAAAGTGACCTATGAGGACCTACTTTTAATTGTGCATGGACACAAAATAATGGTGGTTCACATTAGGGACAAAAATCCTTTCCGACCTCTAATGGGACATTTATCTTGGTTGTAAGGAAGATCAGATTCATTATTGGGACAACACTGTATCAGATGCTTAGGCACCATCTATACATTGGGTTGTGCAATTTGTCATTTTGGATGTTTATTTTGGACCGTCTTCTTGTTTCTCTGAATTGGTGACACAGGTAATCAAGCTTTAGACCCTACTGATTGGACTTCTTATTGTGCAACCAAATTGCCCAAGCACACATTGTGTGCAGGTTAGTCTTATCCACTTTCAGGAGATCTTCATTGTTTATTTTAAATGGGCCAAACAATGGATAGAAAACATCTATCTTGTTAAATCTGATAGCAGGAAAAAACAACATCTCAGTATCTTGCAACAGTAATCTACATTGGTGTGGAAATCTCTGATGCACACTTTTCAGAATTTGGCTGTAAATGTGTTTACGTGCATTATGCAACCAACACTCTAAGAACATGTTTACCCTTGGTGGGATGCATCATCGGGAATGTATCAAAGCTTCACCATCTTCTACATATTATTTGGTATTAAAAGAGTACTTGTTGTGCTTTGGCACAGTCTTATTTTTTCATTGCATTATGGTGACAACAAGTTCAAAGTTAAACACAGTCTTAAATTGTCTGTGCGATTTGCTATAGTTGACACACGTCGAACTTGGGTTTCAGATTGGTGTTCAGTTTCATTATTGGATTCATGTATCAGATGCTTAGGCACCAGTCTCTACATTGGGTTGTGCGATTTGTCATTATTGGGACAACACTGTATCAGATGCTTAGGCACCAGTCTCTACATTGGGTTGTGCGATTTGTCATTATTGGGACAACACTGTATCAGATGCTTAGGCACCAGTCTCTACATTGGGTTGTGCGATTTGTCATTATTGGGACAACACTGTATCAGATGCTTAGGGACCAGTCTCTACATTGGGTTGTGCGATTTGTCATTATTGGGACAACACTGTATCAGATGCTTAGGCACCAGTCTCTACATTGGGTTGTGCGATTTGTCATTATTGGGACAACACTGTATCAGATGCTTAGGCACCAGTCTCTACATTGGGTTGTGCGATTTGTCATTATTGGGACAACACTGTATCAGATGCTTAGGCACCAGTCTCTACATTGGGTTGTGCGATTTGTCATTATTGGGACAACACTGTATCAGATGCTTAGGCACCAGTCTCTACATTGGGTTGTGCGATTTGTCATTATTGGGACAACACTGTATCAGATGCTTAGGCACCAGTCTCTACATTGGGTTGTGCGATTTGTCATTATTGGGACAACACTGTATCAGATGCTTAGGCACCAGTCTCTACATTGGGTTGTGCGATTTGTCATTATTGGGACAACACTGTATCAGATGCTTAGGCACCAGTCTCTACATTGGGTTGTGCGATTTGTCATTATTGGGACAACACTGTATCAGATGCTTAGGCACCAGTCTCTACATTGGGTTGTGCGATTTGTCATTATTGGGACAACACTGTATCAGATGCTTAGGCACCAGTCTCTACATTGGGTTGTGCGATTTGTCATTATTGGGACAACACTGTATCAGATGCTTAGGCACCAGTCTCTACATTGGGTTGTGCGATTTGTCATTATTGGGACAACACTGTATCAGATGCTTAGGCACCAGTCTCTACATTGGGTTGTGCGATTGTCATTATTGGGACAACACTGTATCAGATGCTTAGGCACCAGTCTATACATTGGGTTGTGCGATTTGTCATTATTGGGACAACACTGTATCAGATGCTTAGGCACCAGTCTATACATTGGGTTGTGCGATTTGTCATTATTGGGACAACACTGTATCAGATGCTTAGGCACCAGTCTATACATTGGGTTGTGCGATTTGTCATTATTGGGACAACACTGTATCAGATGCTTAGGCACCAGTCTATACATTGGGTTGTGCAATTTGTCATTATTGGGACAACACTGTATCAGATGCTTAGGCACCAGTCTATACATTGGGTTGTGCAATTTGTCATTATTGGGACAACACTGTATCAGATGCTTAGGCACCAGTCTATACATTGGGTTGTGCAATTTGTCATTATTGGGACAACACTGTATCAGATGCTTAGGCACCAGTCTATACATTGGGTTGTGCAATTTGTCATTATTGGGACAACACTGTATCAGATGCTTAGGCACCAGTCTATACATTGGGTTGTGCAATTTGTCATTATTGGGACAACACTGTATCAGATGCTTAGGCACCAGTCTATACATTGGGTTGTGCAATTTGTCATTATTGGGACAACACTGTATCAGATGCTTAGGCACCAGTCTATACATTGGGTTGTGCAATTTGTCATTATTGGGACAACACTGTATCAGATGCTTAGGCACCAGTCTATACATTGGGTTGTGCAATTTGTCATTATTGGGACAACACTGTATCAGATGCTTAGGCACCAGTCTATACATTGGTTGTGCAATTTGTCATTATTGGGACAACACTGTATCAGATGCTTAGGCACCAGTCTATACATTGGGTTGTGCAATTTGTCATTATTGGGACAACACTGTATCAGATGCTTAGGCACCAGTCTATACATTGGGTTGTGCAATTTGTCATTATTGGGACAACACTGTATCAGATGCTTAGGCACCAGTCTATACATTGGGTTGTGCAATTTGTCATTATTGGGACAACACTGTATCAGATGCTTAGGCACCAGTCTATACATTGGGTTGTGCAATTTGTCATTATTGGGACAACACTGTATCAGATGCTTAGGCACCAGTCTATACATTGGGTTGTGCAATTTGTCATTATTGGGACAACACTGTATCAGATGCTTAGGCACCAGTCTATACATTGGGTTGTGCAATTTGTCATTATTGGGACAACACTGTATCAGATGCTTAGGCACCAGTCTGTACATTGGGTTGTGCAATTTGTCATTATTGGGACAACACTGTATCAGATGCTTAGGCACCAGTCTGTACATTGGGTTGTGCAATTTGTCATTATTGGGACAACACTGTATCAGATGCTTAGGCACCAGTCTGTACATTGGGTTGTGCAATTTGTCATTATTGGGACAACACTGTATCAGATGCTTAGGCACCAGTCTATACATTGGGTTGTGCAATTTGTCATTATTGGGACAACACTGTATCAGATGCTTAGGCACCAGTCTATACATTGGGTTGTGCAGTTTGTCATTATTGGGACAACACTGTATCAGATGCTTAGGCACCAGTCTATACATTGGGTTGTGCAATTTGTCATTATTGGGACAACACTGTATCAGATGCTTAGGCACCAGTCTATACATTGGGTTGTGCAGTTTGTCATTATTGGGACAACACTGTATCAGATGCTTAGGCACCAGTCTATACATTGGGTTGTGCAATTTGTCATTATTGGGACAACACTGTATCAGATGCTTAGGCACCAGTCTATACATTGGGTTGTGCAGTTTGTCATTATTGGGACAACACTGTATCAGATGCTTAGGCACCAGTCTATACATTGGGTTGTGCAGTTTGTCATTATTGGGACAACACTGTATCAGATGCTTAGGCACCAGTCTATACATTGGGTTGTGCAGTTTGTCATTATTGGGACAACACTGTATCAGATGCTTAGGCACCAGTCTATACATTGGGTTGTGCAATTTGTCATTATTGGGACAACACTGTATCAGATGCTTAGGCACCAGTCTATACATTGGGTTGTGCAGTTTGTCATTATTGGGACAACACTGTATCAGATGCTTAGGCACCAGTCTATACATTGGGTTGTGCAGTTTGTCATTATTGGGACAACACTGTATCAGATGCTTAGGCACCAGTCTATACATTGGGTTGTGCAGTTTGTCATTATTGGGACAACACTGTATCAGATGCTAGGCACCAGTCTATACATTGGGTTGTGCAATTTGTCATTATTGGGACAACACTGTATCAGATGCTTAGGCACCAGTCTATACATTGGGTTTGCAATTTGTCATATTGGGACAACACTGTATCAGATGCTTAGGCACCAGTCTATACATTGGGTTGTGCAGTTTGTCATTATTGGGACAACACTGTATCAGATGCTTAGGCACCAGTCTATACATTGGGTTGTGCAGTTTGTCATTATTGGGACAACACTGTATCAGATGCTTAGGCACCAGTCTATACATTGGGTTGTGCAATTTGTCATTATTGGGACAACACTGTATCAGATGCTTAGGCACCAGTCTATACATTGGGTTGTGCAATTTGTCATTATTGGGACAACACTGTATCAGATGCTTAGGCACCAGTCTATACATTGGGTTGTGCAATTTGTCATTATTGGGACAACACTGTATCAGATGCTTAGGCACCAGTCTATACATTGGGTTGTGCAATTTGTCATTATTGGGACAACACTGTATCAGATGCTTAGGCACCAGTCTATACATTGGGTTGTGCAATTTGTCATTATTGGGACAACACTGTATCAGATGCTTAGGCACCAGTCTATACATTGGGTTGTGCAATTTGTCATTATTGGGACAACACTGTATCAGATGCTTAGGCACCAGTCTATACATTGGGTTGTGCAATTTGTCATTATTGGGACAACACTGTATCAGATGCTTAGGCACCAGTCTATACATTGGGTTGTGCAATTTGTCATTATTGGGACAACACTGTATCAGATGCTTAGGCACCAGTCTATACATTGGGTTGTGCAATTTGTCATTATTGGGACAACACTGTATCAGATGCTTAGGCACCAGTCTATACATTGGGTTGTGCAATTTGTCATTATTGGGACAACACTGTATCAGATGCTTAGGCACCAGTCTATACATTGGGTTGTGCAATTTGTCATTATTGGGACAACACTGTATCAGATGCTTAGGCACCAGTCTATACATTGGGTTGTGCAATTTGTCATTATTGGGACAACACTGTATCAGATGCTTAGGGACCAGTCTATACATTGGGTTGTGCAATTTGTCATTATTGGACAACACTGTATCAGATGCTTAGGCACCAGTCTATACATTGGGTTGTGCAATTTGTCATTATTGGGACAACACTGTATCAGATGCTTAGGCACCAGTCTATACATTGGGTTGTGCAATTTGTCATTATTGGGACAACAACTGTATCAGATGCTTAGGCACCAGTCTATACATTGGGTTGTGCAATTTGTCATTATTGGGACAACACTGTATCAGATGCTTAGGCACCAGTCTATACATTGGGTTGTGCAATTGTTCATTATTGGACAACACTGTATCAGATGCTTAGGCACCAGTCTATACATTGGGTTTGTGCAATTTGTCATTATTGGGACAACACTGTATCAGATGCTTAGGCACCAGTCTATACATTGGGTTGTGCAATTTGTCATTATTGGGACAACACTGTATCAGATGCTTAGGCACCAGTCTATACATTGGGTTGTGCAATTTGTCATTATTGGGACAACACTGTATCAGATGCTTAGGCACCAGTCTATACATTGGGTTGTGCAATTTGTCATTATTGGGACAACACTGTATCAGATGCTTAGGCACCAGTCTATACATTGGGTTGTGCAATTTGTCATTATTGGGACAACACTGTATCAGATGCTTAGGCACCAGTCTATACATTGGGTTGTGCAATTTGTCATTATTGGGACAACACTGTATCAGATGCTTAGGCACCAGTCTATACATTGGGTTGTGCAATTTGTCATTATTGGGACAACACTGTATCAGATGCTTAGGCACCAGTCTATACATTGGGTTGTGCAATTTGTCCATTATTGGACAACACTGTATCAGATGCTTAGGCACCAGTCTATACATTGGGTTGTGCAATTTGTCATTATTGGGACAACACTGTATCAGATGCTTAGGCACCAGTCTATACATTGGGTTGTGCAATTTGTCATTATTGGGACAACACTGTATCAGATGCTTAGGCACCAGTCTATACATTGGGTTGTGCAATTTGTCATTATTGGGACAACACTGTATCAGATGCTTAGGCACCAGTCTATACATTGGGTTGTGCAATTTGTCATTATTGGGACAACACTGTATCAGATGCTTAGGCACCAGTCTATACATTGGGTTGTGCAATTTGTCATTATTGGGACAACACTGTATCAGATGCTTAGGCACCAGTCTATACATTGGGTTGTGCAATTTGTCATTATTGGGACAACACTGTATCAGATGCTTAGGCACCAGTCTATACATTGGGTTGTGCAATTTGTCATTATTGGGACAACACTGTATCAGATGCTTAGGCACCAGTCTATACATTGGGTGTGCAATTTGTCATTATTGGGACAAAAACTGTATCAGATGCTTAGGCACCAGTCTATACATTGGGTTGTGCAATTTGTCATTATTGGGACAACACTGTATCAGATGCTTAGGCACCAGTCTATACATTGGGTTGTGCAATTTGTCATTATTGGGACAACACTGTATCAGATGCTTAGGCACCAGTCTATACATTGGGTTGTGCAATTTGTCATTATTGGGACAACACTGTATCAGATGCTTAGGCACCAGTCTAAAACATTGGGTTGTGCAGTTTGTCATTATTGGGACAACACTGTATCAGATGCTTAGGCACCAGTCTATACATTGGGTTGTGCAATTTGTCATTATTGGGACAACACTGTATCAGATGCTTAGGCACCAGTCTATACATTGGGTTGTGCAATTTGTCATTATTGGGACAACACTGTATCAGATGCTTAGGCACCAGTCTATACATTGGGTTGTGCAATTTGTCATTATTGGGACAACACTGTATCAGATGCTTAGGCACCAGTCTATACATTGGGTTGTGCAATTTGTCATTATTGGGACAACACTGTATCAGATGCTTAGGCACCAGTCTATACATTGGGTTGTGCAATTTGTCATTATTGGGACAACACTGTATCAGATGCTTAGGCACCAGTCTATACATTGGGTTGTGCAATTTGTCATTATTGGGACAACACTGTATCAGATGCTTAGGCACCAGTCTATACATTGGGTTGTGCAATTTGTCATTATTGGGACAACACTGTATCAGATGCTTAGGCACCAGTCTATACATTGGGTTGTGCAATTTGTCATTATTGGGACAACACTGTATCAGATGCTTAGGCACCAGTCTATACATTGGGTTGTGCAATTTGTCATTATTGGGACAACACTGTATCAGATGCTTAGGCACCAGTCTATACATTGGGTTGTGCAATTTGTCATTATTGGGACAACACTGTATCAGATGCTTAGGCACCAGTCTATACATTGGGTTGTGCAATTTGTCATTATTGGGACAACACTGTATCAGATGCTTAGGCACCAGTCTATACATTGGGTTGTGCAATTTGTCATTATTGGGACAACACTGTATCAGATGCTTAGGCACCAGTCTATACATTGGGTTGTGCAATTTGTCATTATTGGGACAACACTGTATCAGATGCTTAGGCACCAGTCTATACATTGGGTTGTGCAATTTGTCATTATTGGGACAACACTGTATCAGATGCTTAGGCACCAGTCTATACATTGGGTTGTGCAATTTGTCATTATTGGGACAACACTGTATCAGATGCTTAGGCACCAGTCTATACATTGGGTTGTGCAATTTGTCATTATTGGGACAACACTGTATCAGATGCTTAGGCACCAGTCTATACATTGGGTTGTGCAATTTGTCATTATTGGGACAACACTGTATCAGATGCTTAGGCACCAGTCTATACATTGGGTTGTGCAATTTGTCATTATTGGGACAACACTGTATCAGATGCTTAGGCACCAGTCTATACATTGGGTTGTGCAATTTGTCATTATTGGGACAACACTGTATCAGATGCTTAGGCACCAGTCTATACATTGGGTTGTGCAATTTGTCATTATTGGGACAACACTGTATCAGATGCTTAGGCACCAGTCTATACATTGGGTTGTGCAATTTGTCATTATTGGGACAACACTGTATCAGATGCTTAGGCACCAGTCTATACATTGGGTTGTGCAATTTGTCATTATTGGGACAACACTGTATCAGATGCTTAGGCACCAGTCTATACATTGGTTGTGCAATTTGTCATTATTGGGACAACACTGTATCAGATGCTTAGGCACCAGTCTATACATTGGGTTGTGCAATTTGTCATTATTGGGACAACACTGTATCAGATGCTTAGGCACCAGTCTATACATTGGGTTGTGCAATTTGTCATTATTGGGACAACACTGTATCAGATGCTTAGGCACCAGTCTATACATTGGGTTGTGCAATTTGTCATTATTGGGACAACACTGTATCAGATGCTTAGGCACCAGTCTATACATTGGGTTGTGCAATTTGTCATTATTGGGACAACACTGTATCAGATGCTTAGGCACCAGTCTATACATTGGGTTGTGCAATTTGTCATTATTGGGACAACACTGTATCAGATGCTTAGGCACCAGTCTATACATTGGGTTGTGCAATTTGTCATTATTGGGACAACACTGTATCAGATGCTTAGGCACCAGTCTATACATTGGGTTGTGCAATTTGTCATTATTGGGACAACACTGTATCAGATGCTTAGGCACCAGTCTATACATTGGGTTGTGCAATTTGTCATTATTGGGACAACACTGTATCAGATGCTTAGGCACCAGTCTATACATTGGGTTGTGCAATTTGTCATTATTGGGACAACACTGTATCAGATGCTTAGGCACCAGTCTATACATTGGGTTGTGCAATTTGTCATTATTGGGACAAACACTGTATCAGATGCTTAGGCACCAGTCTATACATTGGGTTGTGCAATTTGTCATTATTGGGACAACACTGTATCAGATGCTTAGGCACCAGTCTATACATTGGGTTGTGCAATTTGTCATTATTGGGACAACACTGTATCAGATGCTTAGGCACCAGTCTATACATTGGGTTGTGCAATTTGTCATTATTGGGACAACACTGTATCAGATGCTTAGGCACCAGTCTAATACATTGGGTTGTGCAATTTGTCATTATTGGGACAACACTGTATCAGATGCTTAGGCACCAGTCTATACATTGGGTTGTGCAATTTGTCATTATTGGGACAACACGTATCAGATGCTTAGGCACCAGTCTATACATTGGGTTGTGCAATTTGTCATTATTGGGACAACACTGTATCAGATGCTTAGGCACCAGTCTATACATTGGGTTGTGCAATTTGTCATTATTGGGACAACACTGTATCAGATGCTTAGGCACCAGTCTATACATTGGGTTGTGCAATTTGTCATTATTGGGACAACACTGTATCAGATGCTTAGGCACCAGTCTATACATTGGGTTGTGCAATTTGTCATTATTGGGACAACACTGTATCAGATGCTTAGGCACCAGTCTATACATTGGGTTGTGCAATTTGTCATTATTGGGACAACACTGTATCAGATGCTTAGGCACCAGTCTATACATTGGGTTGTGCAATTTGTCATTATTGGGACAACACTGTATCAGATGCTTAGGCACCAGTCTATACATTGGGTTGTGCAATTTGTCATTATTGGGACAACACTGTATCAGATGCTTAGGCACCAGTCTATACATTGGGTTGTGCAATTTGTCATTATTGGGACAACACTGTATCAGATGCTTAGGCACCAGTCTACAAGGTTGTGTTTGCCTTTTGGACAATCTTATCATGTAAATCTATTGGTTTGCTTTTCCATTAAGGCACCACGACAGATACTTATGGCCCAGTTAAATGGTTGGCAGATTTTGACCTTTCAGTGCTTGGCCCAGTTACCATTGTGGATTTCAATTGTCATTATTTCCCAACCTGTATGTAATTGAGCACAGCTAAAGTGGAACCTATTGAGGACCTACTGTAATGTGCATGGACAGCAAAATATGGTTGTGAAACATTAGGGACAAAACCCTGTTCCGACCTCAAATGGACACATTCTATCCTTGGGTTGTGGCAAATCAGTCATTATTGGGACAACACTGTATCAGATGCTTAGGCACCAATCTATACATTGGGTTGTGCAATTTGTCCAGTTCTCTGGTTGTTTTTTGTTGTTTCTTTTTCTCTGAATCTGGTGACTAGGTAATAACCTTTGACCCTACTGAATGGACTTCTATGTGTGCAACCAAATGCCAAGCACACTTGGTGCAGTTAGTTTATCCACTTCAGGATGTCTTCATTTTTTTTTAAATGGGCCAAAATAGGATAAAAATCTTTCTTTTGTTAAATCTGATAGCAGGAAAAAAAAATCTGTATCTTTGCAAGACATGTAAATCAGATCTGGTGGAAATCTCTGATCAAGCTTTTCATGGAATTTGCTGTAAAGTGTTTAGTACAACATGCAAGTCCCAACACTCTAAGAACATCGTTTACCTGGTGGGTGCATCATCGGGAATGCATCATAAAGCTTCCTCATCTTTCAAAACAAATTATTTGGTATTAAAAGAGTAGCTTGTGTGTCTTTGGCACAGGTTTTTCTTTTTCATTGCAACTCTAGTGGTAGACGGTTAAAAAGTCTAAAAGTTAAGATACGTTCTTGAAAGTTGTCTGTCGTTTTGCTAGAGTTTGACACCAGTCGAACTTTGGGTTTCAGATGGTGTTCAGTTCAGTTCAGTGGTTCATTTAATGTCTTTTCATTGTCAGATGATATTAGACACTTTAAAAAAAAACAAAAAAAAACTGCACACTCAACTTATCCATGTAAGTACTTTCAAACCCACATTTGACTTACGCATATTTACATAAGTGAAGTACCCTAGTGGTACACAAAATTGTTGATCTTCATGAAAATTTTGCAACCTGTGATTGTGAAACAACCATGGCAATTTTAGCAACATACGGACCATACAGAACAGTATTGACATTATCAAAGTTATTCATCTCGGTGCCTTTCTCCTGATAGAGCAAGGTCAACACTGAGTATTCAAACAAAAGATGATGCACAGAAATGTTTTTTTCTGCAGACACAAGTAATGCCATGAGAATATTTAGTGTTCCATGTATTCAGCCTTAAATTATGAATTAATCGAACAATGTGCCTTGGGCACGATGGTAAAGTAGCCATTTTTTTACCAAAATTCTGCTTATGTATATACTTGTCTGTGATTTGGATTAATTCACAAGAGGACAAATCTAAGGGATTGTTTAATAAATTTTCAACGTTTCTATTTGCTCCTCCTCTTGCAACTGTATGCTATTTTATTCCACTTTATACCACAGTCAGATGGGACTGAACAAAAATCAATTCTTATGCCTAGAGTTATAAAACAGTGCAGTAAATGTTTTATTTCAAAAAGCAAATCTTTTCTAGCTTGGCAGTCCCAACGCTGTAGTGATTGTAAAACAGATTTGGAATCAACACACAGTAGAATTTTTATAGAAAAGAATTGGTTTGTAATATATGTAAGTCAAAGCCTTCAGTATTGCATATAATTCTGAGGTATAGATTGAAAACCCCTTTCCTAAATAATAATTTAAAAGTGGCATTATAAAACCAGAACCACTGTCAGAGGATTCCATTACCGACCCATCTGTAAACACTTCAAAATGATTTGGATAGCTGTTTTCTAAATGTTCACGAACTTCAGTTGTTAAAATATTTATGTTGTCACTTTTCTTTAACATAGTGTACTTGTAATAAAAAAAAAAAGCATTTAGGTGCTCCCAGGAGGCATTGGAGGTACCACAGGAAATTCTGGTATAGCAGTAATATCAATATTACAATGTGACATAAGGTCAGATGTGTAGTTTCTGACTGGTTGAATATATATATAGGTATGTTTTTAAGACCTCTTCAGAAAATCTTTACTGGAATCCATTAGTATTTCTTCAGTAACTGAATTTTCTACAGAGAGACTTCTGACAATATATTTGGATACATCCAGTATTCGCTTCTCATTTAGTGGTAATATATTTGTTTGTTTATTAACATCTTCCGGGGGCCGGAATAGCTCAGTTGGTAGAGTGCCAGACTCGTGATCGTGAGGTTACGGGTTCGAATTTCGGTACAGGGGGATTTTTCCCTCGGAGTTAACATTGGTTCTGACTCCATTCCCCATACAGTCCTTCGAATGAGACTATAAACCGAGGTTCCGTGTGTGAACGCACGCATAACATCTTGCACACACGTAAAATCCCATCACCAGCTTTCGGAAGAGAAGGCCAGTTTGGGCCGTTGGTATGGATGACACGTTACACATAGCATGCACCCTGCGTGAGAAATGGAAGTAAGGATATTGAGTGAACGATATTGGACGATACTGACTGTATGACATGGGAAACGACTGAATGAAGCGCCAGCTGGCAGCTCTTCAGTCGGCACTACCCAGGTAGGCAGCCCGTTGTGTAAACGAGTGTGGATTGTAAAGCGCTTAGAGCTTGGTCTCTAGCTGAGAATAGGCGCTATATAAGTATTCATTATCATTATCTATCAGTGTTTGTATGAACTGGGACCCCCCAGAGCTAATTTCATGGCCTTACTATCCAAGCTTTGCAAAAACTTTGTTCTATTCTTCAAAGATATTGGCCTGTAATACGGCCAAGCAACTATTTAATGTCACAAATAGTCTCCTAGGCAAAGTCAGCTACTCCCCCCTTCCCACCATCTTCCAAACTCAAGAGCTCCCTCAGAAATTCTTAGAGTTTTTCAATGGAAAAATTGACACTATCCGTGAAAAGCTAGATTCTACTGCACCTGTACATCCTCTGAATGACAAAGTTTACTGTGGACCTCCTTTGGCTTGTTTTAGTCCTGTTAGTCAAGACTATGTCAAAAAACTTTGTTTGCGATGCAGCCCTAAATCATGTGAACTTGATGCCATTCCCACTAGCTTGCTCTTTCAGTGCATTGATGATGTCCTACCCCATCTTACTCATGTTATCAATACCTCTGTCCTCTGGTCACGTTCCTGAAATCTTCCGGTCCGCAGTGGTACGTCCATTGATCAAGAAACCTTCATTAGATAAAAATGTTTTAAAGAATTATCGGCCTGTAACAAATTTGTCATTTCTATCAAAATTATTGGAGAAGATCGTTTTGGAACAAATTCTAGAACATCTCGAAAAGAATCACCTTTTGAATCCTCATCAATCTGCTTACAGACAAGGCCATAGTTGTGAGACAGCACTCCTCCGTATAGTCAATGACCTTCTCTGCGGGCTTGACGATGGGAACGTTTCCTTATTAGCGATGTTAGACCTCTCTGCAGCATTTGACACGATCGATCATAATATTTTGTTCTCACGGCTTCAAACTTCCTTTGGATTCAAAGACACAGCTCTCGACTGGATTATCTCTTACTTGACTGGACGGACTCAGACAGTGTGTGTACAGGGAAGATACTCAGACAGTTCTCCTCTTAGGTACGGTGTGCCTCAGGGTTCTGTACTTGGGCCAGTCCTTTTTGTGCTGTATGCTAGTCCTGTGTCTGACGTCATCAGTGGTCACGCCATGTCGCATGAAAGCTTTGCTGACGATACTCAGCTTCATCAGTCGGCTCCCATTGCTGAAACTGACTCACTGATTTCTCGGACGCGGGGCTGCATTGCAGACCTGAAGGACTGGATGACAACCAACAAACTACAACTAAACGACAAGACGGAACTCATGTTCGTGACAAAACAGCCTAACCATCCTTCTCTGCCTTCAACTGTCACTATCAATGACTGTGCAGTGTCTGTCTCCACCTCTGTCCGCAGTCTAGGGGTCATACTTGACCAATCCCTCTCCTTTGAGAAACAGGTTTCAAATATTTGCAAGATTGCTTATTTAGAACTAAGAAGAATCAGCTCTGTACGTCACCTTCTCTCTACAGATGCTACAAAAACTCTCATTTGTGCATTTGTCTTATCTAGAATAGATTACTGCAACTCACTTTTGGCCGGCCTTCCAAAATACCTGATAGAAAGATTACAGCGAATCCAAAATCATGCAGCCCGAGTCGTCTGTAGAGCAAGAAAACATGCTCACATTTCGCCTCTCCTCCACTCTCTTCACTGGCTATCTGTCTCAAACCGTATCTCGTACAAAATCTCAACTCTCACTTTCTCTGCTCTCTTTGAAAATGGACCACCTTATCTCTCAGATCTCCTTAAAATCTACACCCCCTCTCGACAACTACGCTCCTGTGCTGACGACCGCCTTCTGCGAATGACTCGCTTCAGGACTACTACTGGTGAAAGATCTTTCTCTTTTCAAGCTCCAGCGACGTGGAACAGACTGCCAGACTGTCTCAGACATTCAGATTCTATCTCTTCTTTCAAGTCTAAACTTAAAACCCATCTATTTTCTCATAATTAGTCAATGCTGTGGGGAGGGGGGGGGGGGGGGGGTACAACCTAACTCACAGCCGTCTGGGCCTTTTCAAATGTAGCGTATGTGTATGTTCTCTATTATATGTATTTGTTGTATGATTGAACGTTATAGGATTAAGTTTTTGTAGTGATATTTGAAGAATAAGTGAATGTCACATTGGTAGGATTAGGATTTGTTAGTTATTGTAGTAATAGTATTTGTAGTTGGGTGTAAGGTGTATTATTGTATATGAGAAGGGTGAATGTAGTATGACTTTGTAAAGCGCTTAGAGAAATTCGTTTGATTAAGCGCTATATAAGAAATCATTATTATTATTATTATAATCTCTTTAAAAGAGAAATAGGTGCAGAGAAATACACTTCCAGCCCGTATGTCAATTTCGATTGGACTAAAGAGATGTATAGATGTAAAAGGTTATGACAGTCCTGACCCCATGGTTGACAACATATAATTTTAAGAACGTTTAATCTTTTTCTTGTTTTATGTATCAGATTTTCAATGTGTGTGTTGCAATTCAGCTTTGGAGTTAAAAATACCCCGGGAATTTAACTTTTTGTTTATATTCTAGAATCTGACCATGTAGCAAAAGCGAGGGTAGCATCTTTGGGTTCTCACCATTGTTAAACAACATAAGGCATGTTTTTTTTTTTCTCCAGGTAGCTCTAATCCGTTGTTCTTTTATAGATATATATATAGATAGATAGATAGATAGATAAATTATCCAGTTCCTTTTGGTACAACTTCTGTACAAAGTTTATTGTTCTTTTCTTGGAATGCTTCCTTAATGTACAGTTAAACCAGATAGTGATATCTGCATATTAACTACATGTGTTGCTTTTGACATAGATTTGGGAAGATCATGGATTAGGGTTGTGAACAACATGGGAGCAATAACTGATCCCTGAGGAATACCCAAATCTACAATATATCAGATTGGTGTAATAGATAGAGAATCCATATGATTGATTATCTGTGACATTTTTGGCAAATAAATACGACATGTTTGGCAACTGGAAAGACAAGACAGGAACTGAAGCAAATTATACGTTGTGACTATTGTATTTGAGAGGTTACAGTTAAACAAAAAAAAAATGAAGCTGTTTGAATTATAATCAGCAGTGGCCCCTAGAGCAGAAAGGGAGTAGGAGAGAATGAGCAAATTGTTGGTTTGATTTAGAGATCTTGAGTGCTAGGACCTACTGTCAATGGAGTTGTGTAAGGGAATGCGTGTTGAACAGATGTGAAAGGAAGCAGGTGAGCAGTCAACGGCAGAACCAACTGTTTCATTGAATGTGGAATTGCTAGTAAATATTCTTTGAAAGGATGGAAATGTAGACCAAATACTCGTACAGAACTTTTTTCCTCGCTGCACCCTAAATAGATCAAGTTGCAAAGTGAGATGACTGCAGGTGGAAATCTAAACAAATCGCGTTCAACGCCTGCCTACCTTGCGCTGAAGAGTGAAGAGATCTAAGCTAAGTAACAAATTCATTCATTTTCGTTGTGCTGTTTGTTTGTGTCTTGCCTGAAGAAGACCTAAGAAGTCGAAACGCGTTGTGTTTTGTCTTGTGACTTGTTTGTCTACGTTTCTCTTGGCGATTCTCTAACATTTATTTAAGATTTGCACCCTAAATAGTTATGTCTTCCGAGTTCTGTGCACAGTAAAAAAACTGCTGTAGAGGAATCTGTACTTGGGGCCAGCAGGTTAGTAGTGGTGAAAATGATCTGATTTTGTGCAGGCATTGCTGCTTGGTGACCACTACCCCATAGAACCGGGCTGCAGGACAAGTCTTAATCGCCAACTGTCGGTGACAGATCCCGCAGTCGTGCCAGTGGAGCTCGGTCTGTGACAGAACTTTTACAGCAAGCAGTGGTGTGAGGAGATTTTCTGATGGTATATCCAGTTCAGATTTGTGAGGTTTGCCTGCAGAGGTGTATCGTCTGAAGGAGCAGTTGCCAGTGGACTTCCATTCTTCCACTTGGACATCATCCTCAACCTGTTGCCTCCCTTTGAAACCATATCTTTTACTTCCCAATAGATTGAATATTTGTGTACGTATAGGAGTAAGTATTTGTATACATGTTTCTCATACATATATATATATATGCCAAGTTCCATATAAGCACTCATTATGTGGCAGTGTACTTTCTCATATTTATAATATATTCCCCCCATTTTCTTCATTTTTTTTTTTTTTTTCCTTTTCTAAAAGGTCAAATCTTTGCCAAGTCATTACTATAATGACTGAAGAATTGTTAGCCTGCACTTGTTTTCCCCACTACTTAAGTGTACTTGATTATTGTGAAACCGGTTTATATAGCATTTCTACAGCTGAATTTTAAATGTTTCTTTAGGAAAGTTTTTACAGAATACTTGGACCCAATATTTTGATTACTGTCTGTACGTAACTATCACCCAGATTGATGGTCTGGGTGAAGCTTTGTCAGAAGGTGTAGAAAAAAGGCACAGGGGTAGCAATGAGAAATGGAAACTCGGGCATCGGTATTTATTTGTTTAGTGCCGGGAGGAACCTTTAGATCTCCAAATTGGAGATCTGCTCTCCCAGCCTTTTTTGGGTTTCTTTACTGCTGGGAGGAACCTTTAAATCTCCAACTTGGAGATAGGCTCTGCCGGCCTTTTTTTTTTTTTTTTTCTTCCATGCAATAAATAGAACTGGCATTCCCAAGAACAACTGCACAATTTCTCCATTTTTATTACAATCACTACTCAAACAATCTAGATTTTAAATGATAAAAGCAAATGATGTATTTATTATCTTTTTTTTTCATGACGGAAATGTTAGCGATAATGCACTACCACAAACGAATCACAAGACGTGTTTTGACCTCTTAGGTCTTCAGGCAAGATACAAAACTCAGGACAATGCAAAGCAGCACACACTGATCACAAGTGCACACCTAAAATAGACTATGTAAACAGAAACACAAAGATCAATTTGCAAAGCGAGGTGACTGCAGGCGGAAATCTAAACAAATTTGAAATGTTACTGATAATGCACCACCAAACAATGTAGAAAAGTGAATCACAAAACAACCTCTTAGGTCTTCAGGCAAGATGCAAAACACTCGGGTCAACAAAAGTAAGCACACAGCGATCACAAATGCAATCACCTAAGTTTGATTCATACTGGCTGCTACCCATCGTTCTGTATCTTGCCTGAAGACGACCTAAGAGGTTGGTGTTTTCGGCTGTGCATTATCACTAACATTTCAAAGGTTTACACTGCCACCTGCAGTCTCTTCACTTTGCAACTACAAATTTAAATTGCAAATTATACATCTTCAATTCCTACCCCTCATCCCACCCTGTATCTCTCCTTGCCCTATCCCCCCCCCCCCCCCCCCCCCCCCCCCCCCCCCATTCCTACCCTCGACTCCATCTTGTGCTCCCTCCTCCACCATATTCAACCTCCTCCCTACTGCCTGCCTCATCTCCTGCTCTTCCCTCCTCTTCTGTTATACCTTTCTGCTTGCCCCCTTCAGCTTTACTTCCTACCCTTCTCCCATCCTTCCTCCTGCCTCACCTACTTTTTCTATCTTGCCCCTCCATACCTCCTGCTCTTCTCTCCCCCTCTTCCCATATTCACTCCCTGTCCCACTATTTCTATTATCTCCCCCTCCTCCTCCATAAATAGTTCACCTTCAGCCTTCTTTCCCGCACTATCCATGCAATATCCCATCAATCCCACCTCTCCCAGTTCCCTTCTGCCTCGTTCTCTTCCCTGCCTCCTCCCTGACCTACTTTTCCACCTCCTGAATGCCCAGTCCTTCAGCTTCACAACTTCACTACCTGCACTCCCCACCCCCCTTTCCTCTACCATCTTCATCCCAGATCTTCTACCTCTCTAACAGACGAGGGCTAGGAAAAGAGGTCTGCTCACCAACCCTAGTTTCTCCTCCTGCCCCAGTCACCCCCCTCAAGCCCTTAGTTGTCTGTTAATGCATATAACTACTCTACCCCAACTACTACTTTTTTTGTCTTTGATGATTTTCACAAAGGCTGGCTGTCTGATGGAAGTGGTCCATTCTGTATTACACACAGTGAGTTTCCTCTGAAAATTTTCAGTAAAAGTTTTGACGGACACAATTTGTCTTTGGTGCTTTTTGCAGATTGCTTCTGATGGAAATGGTATATGTTGCATCACACTTTCTGAGTTTCCTTTGAGATGTTCAGTGAAAGTTCCAGCAGACGCAACATGTCTATCACTACCAACTCTGAATCATCACTTCTTTGAAAATGTTTGTAAACTGTACTGCGTGATCCATCAACTCTTCAGCTAAAAAAACAAAAATTTTAAAGCATGACTAAAAAGCAAAGGCGGATTCCCTAGATCCATTTCGAGCAGTGGCAGTAGTTAATTTAGTTAGTTAGTTTGTGTTTATAGAGTCCAGCGGACTACTAGGAGCCAAATCAGGACCTCAGCTATCATATCTAAGTCTCTAGATACAAATACCCACACTAGTATTAACACACCGCTTAAAATTTATGAGGACAAAAGCACAATTATCTGTTCAACTCCGACGACACCTGTATACATAATTAAAACACTATATTTTATAAAATAAGTTTACCTCTTTCAAAAAAGAAAAAATAAGATCTACTGAAATCTCACGAAAAAGAACTGATAAATCACTGGTGGAAAAGAACTTCTCTCTGATACACATCAAATCAGCACATTCTGTCAAAAAATGATTAACACTGAACAAGCTGTCACACGCAACACACCATGGGGGGTCTTCCCCTCCGAGTATCCAACTGTGCGTTATATAGCTGTGCCCAATATGTAACCGTGACAAAACCGATTCCTCTTTACGGTTACATACCACCGATGGGAAAGGATTGGTTAAATCTGGGCAAATTTTAAACAATTTATTATGAATTTGATTACACCATTCACTCAGCCACAGTTCACGACAATACAAACTAGATTTATGACGTAGATCAGAGTGAGGAACAAACTGCATAGGCCTCCTGGAAAGACTTGCACCGAGAGCTTGTTTGGCTGCTTTGTCCACCACTGAGTTACCATAGATTCCCATGTGGCTGGGGACCCACAAGAAAACTATATGCTTTCCCGAAGAGACAAGCCGAGTATGAAGATCATGAATATCAGCCAAAACTGGATGTGAAACTTCTCTTGTCGATAGAGCCGACAATGCCGACAATGAATCCGATAAAATAAGGAAATCATTCTGATCTGACCTGGACACCGCACTGAGGGCCAGATTTAAAGCCTTCAGTTCAGCAGTATAAACAGACGACCAATCCCGCAATCTTAACAAGTAGGCTTCTGAAAATTGTTATCACACACAATGGCAGCTGCAGCCCTCTCACCTTTTTTAGAACCATCTGTAAAAATCTTGATAAAATCTTGATAAAGTTCACATTGCCCAAGATAAAGTTGTTTATATGCAGCACTCGAGGTGACCTCCTTTCGAAATTGAGTTAAATATAAATTAATCTCTGGATTGGCGACTTTCCAGGGAGGTACATCAGTCTGTAATGGACCGTCATCAACAGCATCAAGGTCAATGCCAGCTGCCCCGAAGTGGGGCAAAATACGAATACCCAGTGGAGGAATCTCATTTGGCTTTAGATCATATTTGGCTCTAAAAGGCGGGTTCATGACAATATCATAGGCAGGGTTTTCTGGATTAGCCCTCAGTTTCTGATAGTAATTCATGGAAAGACACAACCTCCTTAGCTCCAGAGGGGTTCACCAGATTCAACATACAAACTCTCTTTTGGAGATGTGCGAAATGCTCCCAGAGCAATCCGCAGTCCTTGATGATGAATTGAATCAAGAGCTTTGAGGTAAGATTTTCGTGCAGAACCATATACCACACACCCATAATCTAGCTTTGGTCTCACCAAAGCCCGATACAATCGCAACAAAGTTCGCTTGTCTGCACCCCAATCAGTGTGACTAATAACCTTCAAAACATTCAAACCTGACTGGCAAGATTGTTTAATGTACTTAATGTGAGGCAAAAAAGAAAGCTTATTATCAAAAATAACCCCCAAAAATTTCACTTGTTTGGAAACTTTAATTACTTGACCATTGAGACTGACAGCTGGTTCTAAGACCTGAGATCTTTTCCTATGGAAATGAACACACTCTGTCTTAGTAGCTGAAAACTTAAATCCATTTTCAGTAACCCACTGCTGAACACGATTAACACACAACTGAAGTTGACGCTCAGCTGCAGCCGAAGTTTTCCCCTTGGCAGAGATGGAGAAGTCATCAACAAATAATGACTTATCAATTCCAGAATTTACTGACTGGACGATGTTATTAATCTTGAGATTGAACAGAAGTGGAGAAAGGATGCTACCCTGAGGGACACCCATCTCCTGCTCAAAAGGATCCGAAAAGGTCGAATGAAGCCTAACACTGAAATGCCTGTTAGACAAAAAATTAGCAATAAACATTGGTAAATTACCTTTGAAATCAAGTGCCTTCAAATCCTGGAGAATTCCAATGCCTCCATGTTGTGTCATAAGCTTTTTCTAAATCAAAAAGAATAGAAACTACATGTTCTCCATTAATCAAAGCATTCCTGATAAAAGACTCATATCGAACCAGGTGATCAGTAGTACTGCGGTTGTTCCGAAATCCACACTGGGAAACATCTAAAGCCCCCAGACATTCTAACTGCCATAACAATCGAGAATATACCATTCTCTCCATAGTTTTACATAAGCAACTAGTGAGAGCTATAGGACGATAGTTGTTAGGGTCCGAATGATCTTTCCCTGGTTTAGGAATAGGGATAACAACCGCCTCTCTCCAAGAAGGTGGAAAATACCCTGAACACCAAACATGATTAAACAGAGACAACACCACCTTTAAACCCTCAGCTGGCAAATGTTGAATAAATTGATAATGAATGTCATCTGGTCCAGGAGCTGAGTTGTTGGCTTTCAAAATGGCGTCCTTTAACTCATCCATGCTGAAAACGCAGTTGTAATCCTCAGAACTATCTGGCACGAAGGAACAAGATTTTGACTCTGCTGATCTTTTGATACGCTGGAATTCCTTGCAATAATGATCAGCTGACGAATTTTGATGGATAGTAACAGCTAACAAGTTAGCAACCTCCTTTTTATTAGTAATAATCGATCCATTTACTTGCAAACATTTTATAACTGATGTAACCGACTTTCCCTTAATCTTACGGATTAGTTTCCAGACTTTCCTTGAATTGACCTTAAAGGACAGATTTGAACAAAATTTTTTCCAAGATTCTTTCTTCTTAGTTTTAAAAGTATACCGACACTTAGCCCTACACGCCTGATGTTTAACTTTGTTCCCCACCATAGGAAACCTAGCAAAAAGTCTTTGAGCACCTTTTCTCTTACCCTTCAAAGTTTTGCACTCTTTATCATACCAAGGGGTCTTAACATCATTTGGTTTATCACGGGACTTGGGAATAGCTTCCTTAGCACTCTCTACAATCACTTTAGTGAACTGCAAAACAGGATCATCATAACTCCGCAACAGATTCATAGGCAGTCTACTTAAAATCTGTTGCTGATAAAGACTCCAATCTGCAGAGCGAAACTTCCATGTTTCCTGAGGGGACTCCTGCATTTGCTTTGTAAAATAAATAAAAATCGGAAAGTGATCACTCCCGCTTAGGTCCGAATGAACCTGCCACTCTAAGTCCAAAAATAAGGAAGGGTCGGAAATGGACAAATCCAAGTGAGTCAAAGAACCAGAAGGAGAACAAAAGGTCGGTGAGCCTGAATTCAGAAGACAGAGATCATGATCCGATATAAAATCCTCAAGAACTTTCCCTTGAGAATTGGTGCAGTTACTTCCCCACTGTGGAGAATGGCCATTCAAGTCACCCAATAAAAGAAATGGGCGAGGGAGCTGAGAAATTAAACCATCCAACTGACTCTTCGAAATCACAGAAGATGGAGACAGATACAAACAACATATCGTAACGACCTTGTTTAACGAGATACGAGCTGCCACTGCCTCCAGATCCGTCTGAAGTGGAATTTCTGTATGTAGTACCGAATTATGAATATAAAGAGAAACGCCTCTCCTTGAAAAGTCTGCAGAAGCTGGCTTGAGTAAGCAGGAGAAACCAGGAATCTCATGCTTCTTATTTGCAGTTAAAAGGGTTTCCTGAAGAGCAATTACCGAAGATCTATACTCTGTCAATAATAGCTCAAGGTCCCGACAATTTGCTTTAACTCCCCTTATGTTCCACTGGAGTATGTCCATGTTAGGTTGTTAAAAGAATATCTATCAGCCCTCTTCTCCAGAAACTTCACTGTCCACCAAAGAACTAAAACGGTTCTTCAAGACAAGGTCAGAAGCCGATGCTCCTGATAAATTTCTAAGCTGTTTGTTGCCATGCTTGGAATTTGCTCTTACTGGACTGAAACCTGCTGCACCAAATACCTGACTTCGAGATTTTCCCTAGGAGGGTCTGGAGTCCGAAAAGGACGCTCCTCACTGCGTGCCTGTCTTGTACTGCTGTTATTGGCCTGTGAGTGAGGGGACATCTCTTTCCTCCGATCCTTCACCCCTGACCTCTGATCCACAGCACTTTGTACAACTGAAACACTTCTTCCCTCACCAGCAGGGGCTGAAGCCTGTTGTACACTGCTGGACGGAACACTATTGCATTTCTGAGACAAAACCTCAACTGATTGTTCAAGTATAGTAAGCCGATCCAAAACCGATGACAACAATTCTGTCAATTTCTTCTCCAGAGCAGTGAATGGAGCTGCTCCCAGATCATCACCCGATGACCGGTTCGCAGAATCGTTAACCACCTTCTGTGCATAAGTCACAGCCGAAGGAGTCCTGGCCTCCACTAACCTTCTAGCCTCAAGAAAGGAACATTTCCTCTCAATCTTTACTTTCTGAATCTCGCATTCCTTTTTCCACACTGGACAACTTTTTGAATTTGCTGGATGGTCACCCTTACAATTGACACAGTATACAGCATTTATACAAGATTCATCATGCTTCTTCTGTCCACAGTCACGACAGATCTCCTGACCCCAACAAGCTCGGCTGGAATGCCCAAAGCGTTGGCACTTGAAACACCGCAAAGGAGATGGTACAAAAGGCGTAACTTTCACTCGGACATAACCCACTTTGACAAACTCTGGGGAGATGGCATAGCAAAAGTCAAGAATAGCGTGTTGGTTTCGATTAAGTCACTTCCTTTAGAGATTTTAACTCTATGGACCTGCAGAACACCCTGACTTTCCATCTCAGTCCGAATTTCTGATTCAGCAACTCCAGCCAAGTCAACACATCTGATTACCCCTTTCGAGTAGTTGAGAAAGGGGTGAATGGAAACCTTAACTGTGATCTGCATGAGTTGAGAACCATCCCTTTTCAGCAGCAACCGAGACGCCGCTTCCGTAGCACAGTTAACAAGGTAACTACCAGATCGGAGTCTTTTGATCATTTTAAATCCTGTGGACGAAACTCCCTCGAACCACTTGCAAACAGCGAACGGAGAAATCTGAGCAATGGATTCTTTCGGATCTTTTGCTTCCACTAAAAGGAAGCTTGGCCATGTGTTTTGGATACCCTTTCTCTTTGCCACTTCTCTTATCTCATTATCTGAATCTGAATCTCTATTCATAGTCTCGTCCATAAGCGTGCCATGTCCATCATCATTTCTTCTCTTTTTGTTAGGGGGTAGTTGTTTAGATGTCATAATGAAAGAAAAAAAACTTCACCTCCCCTACTCCCCACCCGCCATCGAGTGCCCACAAGGGCGATGCCCCTAAGCGGTCCTCCAGCAAAGGGAAACACCAGGGTTATAGTGCAGGTATACACCGCGTAGCACGCGCTCCACCCCATCCACCAGGCTCATGACCAACTGCCGGGAACGGACAGGAGGCCACTCACCTGGCTTCCAGGACAAGCAACGTGGCACACGGTTTGACCCATGCCATGCCCACACTGTGAAGGCGACCGGTTGACAGCATTGGGCCCCATGCTGCCCCCCATCTAGGGGAAGTCCGGCCAAAGTGGCGTGTTGAGGGGCGCGGATCCTGCTCCGAGTCCCTCTCAACCACCAGGACACCATTCTCCCCCAACACGGGCCGCACCGCACGGTCAACACGGTGGACCAAGAGGCCACAGAGAAAATAGAAAGTGCTACAGAAGACTTGTGAAAAAAGGAAAAGAATAGGATAAAGATCCGTAAAGGCAGAAGATAGACAAAACAGAAAACTGCAGATTAATAAGGAGAATGTTGAAAGAGAAATGCAGGTGAAAGAACCATGGGTAGGCAGAAAAAACACAAAAAACAGAGAAAAAGAAAGCCCACTTAAAACAAAGTCCCACCCTCAAGGGGCACAAGAGGGTGACCCTGAGAACTAAAAATAAGACACCCCACCCAGGTCCCCCAGGGCAGACCCCGGTGGGGGAGGCAGTAGTTAAGGATGATTCCCAAACAGCAGACTACGGCACACAACCCGAGACATGGAAGGCAGTGGGTATGACCCTCAAGCAGGCAGCTGACAGGAAGCATCAACACACTTCAATGATGGCGTGGCTCCACTTGACTTCGGGATCCTGTCGTTCTCAATCACCACACAGTCATATTTGTTAGGCTCTTGCCATATCTATCATAAGGGAGAGTGTGTGGTGGTGTGACTGTGAGATGTTTGTGTAAAAAAAATGGCCACAGGAAAATGAAACCAACAGCAGGTTGGTTTTTTTACTTGAAGTCACCATCTATAAAAAAAAAAAAGAAAAAGAAAAAAAGATGTGTGTAGTGACCTTAAATACCAAACAGGGGACTGTGTGGGAAAGAGGGGTATGGGGGAGTTTAAATTAGCCCCACATAAGGCATGGGAAAGGGGTTTGTGAGGGAGTTCAACTATCTGCCTACCGCATGACTTTATGCTACATGACTATAAGAATACCATGCCAGGTGAGGTAACTCTGCAACACATACACACTTGCCATAAAGAAACCTCAATAAATAATTACCTTTTAACTCGTCTATTCTATAACCATGAATGGTGAGCCCCTGGAAGAAGTGACCAGCTTCAGGTACTTGGGAGCAAACCTGTCCAAAGATGGCACCTGCACAGCAGAAATCTGAATCAGGATCAACTCCGCATCAGCAGCGATGGCCAGACTGAACAGAGTGTGGAAGAGCAACATCAAATTCCACACAAAATTCCGACCCTACAAGTTACTAGTGGTCTCCATCCTGTTGTATGGTTGTGAGACATGGACACTGATGGCCGAAACAGAAAGAAGAATCCAGGCGTTTGAGACCAGGTGCCTGAGGAAACTACTCTGCATCTCCTACAAAGAACGCAAGACCAATGATTATGTGCGGAACCTGGTCAATAACCTAGTTGGGCCCCACAAACCACTTCTGGCAACCGTCAAACCACAGAAGATGGCATGGTTTGGCCACATCATTTGTCACAACACCCTCTCCAAAACCATCCTTCAAGGTACCGTTGAAGGAGGGCGCAGACGAGGACAACAGAGAAAGAGCTGGTCCGAAAATGTAAATGACTGGACCAAAATGACCATGCCAGATCTCCTCACGACAGCCACCAACAGAAGAGCCTGGAGAGAAACGGTGTCTGCCTTTTCACGTCCCCCCCCAACAGTCAGGGGAACGACTGACTGATTCTATAAAAGAAATGAAAAAAATTCAAAGACATCACTCCATCCAAAACAGCCATTTTTTTCCCATATATAATGAACTGGTACACGAGGAAAAAACCAAAAACGAACAGACTAACTCTACTTCAGTGTTCTCGGTGCTAAAACAATTTCCCCCAAGTTCACTGTACCCACAGAATGTCATGGATTAGGAGCACATAGTGATTTTCCAAGTCTGAACAAAGTACTGAAACCTTCAGGAACAAAATAGTCATTCTATATGGTCTGCACACTAAATAATCAACTTTTGTTTGTAAAGGAGGAAGAAAAACCCAAACTTCAACTATTTTGTTAAACTGAAGGCATCACATGCAAGAAGATTTGTCTTCTAACTACTGAGGGGAAAAAAATAACACTAACAGATTACTGAATACTGGACTTCAGATTGTGAGGAAATTCAGTAAAAATGTGCTTTTGCACAAGTGCACTGGCATCCCCCCAACACACACACTGTGTGATGATGTTACCTCTTGTCCGTCTCCTCTTTGCTTTTTGATAAACAAAGCAGTTTTTTTTTTATTTAGGCCAGAGTTTACGTTCATCCTTTTCTGATTGCTTTTGTTCAGCAAATAAATTTGTTTCTCACAAAAGTCTGCCAAAATTCCTCTGAAATCAAAAGGCTAAAGGTGACGCTCCTACAGGCAAATCATGAGACACACTCACTGACTGACCTGGTTTCCTGGCTGTCAAAACACGCAAAAATTTGGGGGGGAGGGGGGGGGGGGGGCTTCACTTCTTGTAGTCTACCACTCCAGTCAACAATTAAAGAATCTCTAGTAACTTTTGTTTTTTGAATTTCCTTTTTTTGGGGGGCTGGGCCCAGCAGCAATGGGCAATTCAACATCATCATTATCATTGCCGGAATCATTAACGATTCCAGCCTCAACATCAGTCAGCAGTCGATCTTTATTTATAACTAGGTCCAGATTGACATCCGAATCATCTTGCTTCAAATCTTCACAAGTGTAGCCCACAAATACGCTCCCTTCATCCCTATCACATGCGAAAATGAGTTCTCTACAAGTTGCATAGTTACTTTAGCTGCCATTTTCGCAGAAAATCTTCGCGAAAAGAAGCCGAACTTTGAAAATTCACAGCAGAAAAACTACTCCACCAAAACTCTTGCAACAAAAAAACAAAATGACGTCCAGAAACTTCCATATCGGAAGACTCTTCTGTCGCAATTGCATTCTAGGATATGTGAAAGTCAAGGTCGTCAACCTAGTATTCAGTGGTCGGTCCGGTATTCAGGAAGAGGAAATCTTGCGGTCGATGCGGTAGGCAGTGGGTCAATAACCAGAGGTACCACAACAGAGTATCTGGGATGGGGTGTGAGGAGAGTTAAGAATGCCTATTAAAACCATAAGTGAGTGTGTGCGTGGAAGGGGGAGGAGTGTGTGGAGGGGAGTTCTGGGGAGATAGAAGTGGCCATAGATATAAGGGTGAGAGTGTGGCCACTGCACAGTGTACAGACACAGCCATTGCCAAACTGTTGGTGTACTTATACACAGTATGGCCATTGCATAACCGTCGGTGCATAACCGTTAGTATACTGTGGCCATTGCATAACTGTCGGTGTAGATAGAGATGCTTGTCTGTTGTGGATGGCAGGTAAGTCGGGTGTCCCTGCTGTCCTTAGTTTCAGACAGATCATTTCTCTTGGAAGCATAGTCAGCTAACAGCCAAGGAGACATTCTGATGTTGTTATCTGTCCTTTGCTCTGATGAACCTGCAGGTCAAAGCATCACCACCATGCCACCTGCCACTTGCAGAAACGCCAGGAAACCCTGCCAATCTGGATGCCAAGTTTTCTCCTCGACTCGTGACCCTTGCAAAAAGATGTTCCACAGTGAGCAGTGCCCTTAGTCCCTCTGTGGAGGAGAAGGAGATCAGCAGGACTCTGTCTTCCAGGGATGATTACTGGCCCTGTTCGCGCTCGTCTTGATCACTCGGGACTCCTCCTGGCAGGCCCAAGAGAGGATTCTGCAACAAAAGAAGGCATTCCCTGTGATTCTCTGCTCTTGACTGAGACTGCTATTCAGACTATTCTCCTTCTGTTGTGTGTACAGTGGTTCCCTGTACATGCTGTACAAGGATTTGATTCGACACTTCTTACCTATGTGAATGAAGGCATCAATTCCGGGGAGAGAGTTGCATTGCTACTGATCTCGTCTTGTTCCCTCAGCTACAACTCATGTTTGCAATCGGTGTGCCTTTTGCGAATATTGCTGGTTTTTTTTTTTTTTAAATCCCACCATTAAGTCCACCACATTCAGGGATGACATCTGAGCATGTGTGTGTGTGTGTGTGTCAGTACAACAATATGTTAATCTGACAGTAAATGGTTTCAGCCAGTGTGTGTGCGCGCGCGTGCGTGTGTGTGTGTTAGAAAGAGAGAGAGAGAGATCCCACCCACTTCCGTACACACTGTCCAAAGTAGACACTGGCTGTCAATTCTGCAATGCCTGTTTGCAATTCATTTCTTGGTACATTCAACTTTCTAAAAATAATTTTAACATTTTTCTTAAATCTGCAGGGGAAGGGCTGGAGGGTGAGGGGAGAGGGCAGGCTGTGAGGGTGAGGGGATGTATGATAAATCAAACGGAATGCCTGACACCCTTAGTAACACTCCCCCCCCCCCCCCCCCCCCCCCCCTAGAATGTCTATATCAGCAGTCATGGTTTTAACTGATGTTCATATTCTTCAGATCGATCAGTAGTCTTTACTGCTTTTTTTTTTTTCAGAACTTCTGGTTTCTTTCTCTACGTCCTGACAGCCATGAAATGGCCCTGGGTGGTTGGCTGGGCTTTAACACAAACTGAAAGAGACCAGCTGCCTGATAGAATGTCCAAAGACATCAAGATACCAGGGACCGCAGGCTTCTGGTCAAATGGAGGGAAAAACAGTCAAACGACGGAACATGATTTAATTCTGCCAGCTGATCGCTGCCCCAAAGCCAGTCTTGAAGGGAAAACCTTTCTGTTTTGGATATGTAACCCCCCCTGTGATACATGAGCCCTCTCTCATTTTTACCCTTTTCCTCATCGGAGAACAATCACACGGGATGCAAGGATCAATAATCAACAGCAAAATGTTCAAGGTTTGCTTTAGATCACTCAGGCTCAAATGAACAGTTTTGTTTCCCTCCCCTTGTTACAGACATACTGTTCTTTTTTCAAATTATTGATTTCAAAAAGTGCTGAAAGTTTTCAGAGGGGACAGATGTCTTTCAAATTAGATCTTAACAATTCTTAGAAATAAAACAAGAGAGAGAGAGAGAGAGACAGTCCAACAGAGCTCAGAAAGAGAGTGAGAGAGAGATGTCTGCTAAGAGTTCCAGTAACAACTAAATGTCATAACTAAAAAAAATTGTCATATAAAAGCACCAGATGGATATATACTCAAAAACGAAAGCATCAGACAAAGGCAGACGGTCAGACATAAACACATCATTACACCATTGAAAGATTCCCTCTCACACACTGACCCACTTAAGAAAAGTTTTAAGCAGTGCAAAGAACGGACAAACAGGGCAGCAGAATAGGCACCACAAGGAATTCCTTTCTTTTTCAAATACACTGACCCAGTTAAGAAAAGTTTTAAACAGAGCAGAGAACAGACAAACAGGGCAGCAGAACAGGCACCACAAGGAATTCCTTTTTTTTTCAAATAAAGGAAGGCAACAGTAGAAATGGGGGAAAACTTTATTAATGTCGTTCCCTGGTCTCCATGGAAACGGTAAGCAAGGACAGCTCGAGTCACATTTAACTTTGGAATGAAGTTGTTCACATTCGCTGGAAACCAACATAACCAATCACAATGGATAGCAATCACCATGAAGTGTTCTTGGCGGCCACTGGTGTTTACTCAATGCTCAACCGTAACAGTTGCTTGGTCCTAAATGTATTTAATTCAAATAGAAAAAAAAATTGTTTGCTAACAATGCAACTTGACACTGTCCAGCACGTTTAGTTGCTGAAGTAAACTACTTTTATAACGTCGTGGAACGTTTATTTCAAAATAAACAAGTTGATTCCATGATCTAGTTACACAAATGGAACAGTTCAATTCAGAACAGCCTATACACTGGTGGAAGATTCCTCAGGTTGCTACTAAAGGAGGATGCGGGGAGGGAGAAGCCACCTAGTGCCGACTGCAAGGGCCCCAGATATTTCAACACCATCCCCTCCCTCTCGACCCCCTTCCCTACCCATTCAGTCACTCCTTTCACATCTTCTCCAAAGAAAAAGAAACTCTTTTATGGCATCTTACATCCATAATGACAGAAAACCTATCACTCAGATAGATCTTGACTGATCACAATACAAAACCACTTGAAGTATTCTCATTCCTTTTTTTCTTTTCTTTTTAACTCTCCTGTTCTTTGGTACAACAGTACTCAAACTGGGTTGAAAGGCTCACTTTACCTGAGCATACAGCCCGAGGAAATCCAAAATCTGATGAAAGGGGAGAGAGAGAGAAAGGTTTGTGTGTGTGTGTGTGTGTGGTGGTGGGGGGGGGGGGGGGGGGGGGGGGGAACGAATAAAAAAAAAAGGGGGCATAAGTACCAACTCCTTTTTTTTTTTTTTTTTTTTTTTTTTTTTACAATTCAGCTCAATGAAGGAATATACAAGATATAAAACAGCTATAAAGACACTGTTTAAGACATACACTCAATTATAATGGAAAGGGAAAATTATGCACAAGCAAGTTATATACAATAGATATGCAGAGAGAGAGAGAGAAATTAAACTCTGTTTGATCAAAAAGTACGGAAAACAAAAAAAATCCCACAAAAAGAGAAGCAGGAACACACACACACATGAAGATGAGAGAGAGAGAGAGAGAGAGAGAGAGAGAGAAGAGCCATCAACCCTACTGATTTCGAATGCCTTCTTTTTGTAAAGCACAAAATGGAATTTGACAAGCGAAAACAGAACCTCCATGGGTACAGTTAATCGTTGGTCTGAGATTGGCTGTCCTCTGGGCATGCCGGGGACTCTTTCAGTGTACATCAGAAAAGGTATCTTTCGTTAGTGGTGTCCATTTGTTTTTCAGTCTTTGAGCCATCTTCACCCTTCTTAAGATCCAGAAAGTGTTTCACTTTGGTTTTCTCTGCTTACAATGCCAGCATGCTGTTGAACATTATGTGGCCAGTTGATCTGTATGAAGATGCCAGCTGTAAATTCTACAATGCCTATTTGCCCCTACAGCCTCTTTAAATGTAATTTCTCATTACACTGAACTTTCTAAAAATAATGTGATTTGTGTATGAGGGAGGAAGGGATGGACAGTGGGGGACAGGGCATGCTGGTAGTGGATCTATATTAAGTGGAGGGCTGACAGTCTCTGCACAGCCTTTTTTTCTGCCCTCAGAATGTTCACATTTCAGCTTTGTCATGGTCAGCTCTGTCATGGTTTTAGAAGTCTACCTTGTTAAGACAGATCAATGATGTCTGTTGCTTTTTTTTTCTTTTTTTTAAAGAACTTCCAATTTCTTTCTCTACATGCTGACAGCCCTGATATGGCCCTGGGTGGTCGGTCAGCCAGGGCTTTAACACTGAAACTGAAAGAGAGACTAGCAGCCTAATGGAATGTCCACAGAAATCAAGATACCTGGGGCTGCAGTTTCTGGTCAAATGGAGGGGGGTTGCGGAAGAGTCAAAACGAGGCAACATTTCTTTCACTCTCCTAGATGATTGCAGCCCAAAGGCCCAATCTTATGGGAAAAAATAGTGTAAATGTATCTATTTTGGACCTGTAATCTCCTCTGTCATGTATTTGCCTTCTTTGTTTTCTGTCCCTTTTCTCATAAGGACAAATAAAATCTGCATGCAACACACAGAGATCGATAACGATCGACAGCAAAATATTCGAGATTTGTTTTATATTGCTTGGGCACAGATAAAACAGACTTCAATCGTCTCCTCACTCCCTCCCCTGCTACACACATACTCTTCTTCCTTCTTTTTCGATTTTTTTTTAAATTTCAAAATGTGCCAAAAGTTTTTAGAGGTGACAGATGTCTTTTTAAATTACATTTCAGCAACACACAGAAAGTTCGGAGAGAGAAAGTTACGGACAAATGAAAGCGGAGAGAGAGAGAGAGAGAGAGAGAGAGTTCGAGAGAGTTCACATGTCATAATCCTAAAAGCTAGCCAGAGACAAGAGCGGATTACTCAAAAACCAAAACACCAGGTCAGAGGCAGATGGTCAGAACTGAATGTTTACAGTAATGTTACTCCATCGAAAGATGGGTTAAATTCCCTTTCATACACTGACCCACTTTAGTAAAGCTTTGAGCATGTAAACAACAGCAGAATGGATACAACTTCTTCGCTTTCTTCCTTTTTCTTCTATTTTTCTCTTTTTTTTTTCCAATCTGTTTTTAATAAAGGTAGGGCAACAGCAGAGGTAGGATGGAATAGAGGGGGAGGAATTTGTTCAATAATATTCCATGGCTTCCCTGGAACAAGCAGGGACCAGCTCCAGTCACATTCAACTTCTCAATGAAGTTGTTCACATTCACCAGAAACTAACATAGCCAGTCATAATGGAAAACAACCAACATGATGTATTCTTTGAGGCTGCTGGCACGTTCATTCCATCAGTAACAACTGATTTTAGATGTCTGCTTAAACAGAAAAAAACTGCTAAAAATGCGATTCTTATTCAGCTACCTGAATGGATCCACATTTCCAATGTAAGCACACATATGTGTGCGTGCGTGCATGCATGTATTGATGTATGTGAGCATGCATGCATGTGTATGTGTGCGTCACCCATGCCTGTGCCTTGTGTGTGTGTGTGTGTGTGTGTGTGTGTGTGTGTGTGTGTGTGTGTGATGTTTCCAGGTTAAGAGATCTCTAATACTTCAGAACACAGAGTCTCAATCGTCTAATAATTCCAGACTTCAAGGCAAAGCTTCCAAGATTTTGGCCATGAGGTTTGTTCTTCACGAGTATAAAGTTTGTAATGAAAAATCTGTTGTGGCACTATTCCAGCCATTATTTTTGTTAAAAAGATTCCACTTTTAGGCATGAAATAGCTCCAGGATTTTCTCTGAACCGATTAACAGGCAAGATACAAGTTTTTTTCTATTTTGTGTGTAATGTTTGCTTAAACATCGAGTACAACAGCTTCAGAATCATTTGTCTTGCGTCACATCTCCCCTAGATATACTATAGTCAACACTGCGCAATTGTTCACCTAAAGAAGAAGCCTCACTGTTTGTCACATTGAACTTGTGAGCATATACAAACTCCAGACCCTGAAAAGGCAGACCGTTACCTGATTATCCGACGTCAGAAAAAAAAAGAAGAAAAAAGCTTGATACTGTCCAGCACAGGTGCTGGAGAAGCTATAACAATGTGTAGCACTTTCTTCAGAGATCGCCATTGTGGATTGCCTAGTTCAAAGGAAAAAAAACAAACCTATGATCATCATTAAGTCTATGATTTTGTTACACAAACTGAATAGTTCAAATCAGAACAGCCTATACACAGCAGATTTCTGAGGTTGCGGTAAAGTAAGGAGAGAGGGGGGAAAAAACCGCACCTAGTGTGGGCTAAAACGGCCCCAGATATTCCAACAAGCTCAGCTCCTGCTCTCCATCCTGACCCCCATTATTCCTACTTCACTCATTCAGCTACTCCTTTCATGTACTGCCCACAGAAAAAGAAACTTTTATGGCATCTTAAATCCATTACGACAGAAAACCCATTGCCCGGACAGTTTTTGACTACCCATGATCAAAATACACCACCACTTGAAGCATTCTCACTCCTCTGTTAAACTCGTCTGTTCTTAAATACGACTGTGTTGAAAGTTGGTTAACAGGACCACTTTACCAAAGAGTAGAGCAAGAGGAAATTGAAAAACTTTTGAAAGGAGAGAGAGAGAGAGAGAGAGAGATTTTACTGGATGAAGAACGGAATAAACACCAGCTGGCTTTTTACATCCAGCCCTTAAATAATAAGGGGAATAATAAGGAAAGTACAAAACAGTTTTATTGGCATCATTTGACTAATACATTCAATAAACAGGAAAAAAGTGCACAAGTTCAAATCTATCAATAGTATCATATAACATTGACAGAGAGAGAGAGAGAGTGTGTGTGCATCTACGCTCTCAGTGTATTATGTAAGAAAAAAGAAAAACAAACAAAAAATATGTACAAGATAGAGAGGGAGAGAGAGTGCGTGCATGTCCTCTCTCTGTTAGTGTAAATATGTAAGAAAAAAAAAAAAGAGAACAAAGGGCAAAAAAAATATGTATGAGAGAGAGAGAGATCTATCCCCCCACAAACGACTGCCTTCTCTTCTGCAAAGTGAAGAATGGAGAGAGAGAGAGAGAGAGAGAGATCCATCCCCCCACAAACGACTGCCTTCTCTTCTGCAAAGTGAAGAATGGAGAGAAAGAGAGAGATCCATCCCCCACAAACGACTGCCTTCTCTTCTGCAAAGTGAAGAATGGTAGTTGATAAGCGAAAACAGAGCCCCCTTGGCGACAGTAAAAACAAACATCAGAGAGTGGCCCTGCAATTAAAATGCCAGGGTGCCTTTCAGTACACATTCTGCTTCATGTAAATTTCCCCTTTTCTATCATGCTCCTTGACTGAAAAATTATCTTATTGTAACCCAGGTTCCTAACGCACAGCACTTCCACAACCTGTCTGTCTGGCTCAACACATTCGCAGGAAGAGACCAGGCAACAGGAAGTGGCCAACAGGTAAAAATAAAAAGTGTCTTAATACTAAAATCGGCTAAATAACAAGACATATAGAACAACAATACTAGTGGAAAGCAGTAGATGTCTTCACCTCAAAATAATACAATCACTAATGAAAGTTTTTATTTTATTTATTTATTTTTTTTTAAACATACTAAAATTGCTTAAAACCTTAGTAACCTGTGAATTCTGATAGGTTACATTCACCCCTCCTAGGGAGAATTCCTCTACTCAAAATTCTTCCTGGGAACATTTTCAAAAATGGCATAGCTCAATATGTGACCACCACTCCAAACTATCAAATCAACACTAAATTAAAAGAACAAAATATCAATACAAACACAAAATAACATGAAGGTGACAACTGGAAGTCACAATCAGCGCAAACAACATAATGATCAGGAAATACCCAGTTGGAAAAGAAAAGGAAAACTGGTCACTCCAATGCACAAAACTTTAAACATACAGTAGAGCATGCTAAAAAAAAAAAAAAAATCGTCCAATGACTGAACGCAGAAGTCAACTCCTGAGAACTTGAAAACATAGGAATGGTACCACTAGCTGTCATCAGTGTGCACTGAATGACTTCCCCATCCCAAGTTAAGTTTTCCACCTAGCCTCCCCAGCTTGGTGACTCTGGAACTGTGACATGGGTCAAACCCTGCGTCCGAGTGCCAATTGTGTATGTAGACTGTGCCCACTGACCTCCATCACAAGAGCCTTGATCAGAAAGCTGATGTCTCTTGAGTTTGGAGCTCTCCGCAAAAGCCTTGCCACATTCAGCACAAACATGGACACGAGGGCTGTGGGTATGTAGATGTTTCCACATGGCAGAGTTGTCACGGAACATTTTGTTGCAGCCCTTGTGGGGACAGGGCACAGATCTGGGTACATCGTCCGGAGGCTTCCGTGGCTTTATCCTTGCAAACTCTGCTAGTTGCTTAGGATCACTAAGATCTAAACCAGGTATGCCACCGGGAGGTAATTCTTTGCCAGTCATATACTCTGTGAAGTCTGCATCTGAGTCTCCTGCCACAGAATCCTCATCTGCCTTGCTGTCATCTGCGCCTGAGGCCCACATTGTCACGGGAAATTCGCCTTCCAAAGTCTTGATCTGAACCTGTTTCTGTTCCCATTTTTTGGGTGGGGTTGAATCCAGTCCATAGTCACTCAGTCCTTGTATGGCAGATGTACCGATCAGATTCCTTGACTTGCCACCTTTTTTCCTCCCTCCTTTTCCTTTTTTAGTTGGGATAGTTTCTTCAGTGCAAATTTCGATTTCGGGAGCGGGCACGGGAATACTGTCCGCATACACAAGTGTGTCTCCAACAACCTCTTCGTGCGTCTGTAACACTATTTCCTCGACTGCAGGCTCAGGTAAAGGTTGCAGAGCTATCATAGGTTGAACTGAAATTTCATCTGTTTCAACAACTGCTTCTATTGGCATTTCAACTGGAATTGCTTCAACCTCCACCTCTGCAATTTCCACTTCGGAGCCGATCACCGACGCCATCTTGTCTATCCTATCCAATGATTCCCTATCTTGGTAATCAAAAGCATGGGGGCGAGCAGGTTCAAACTCATGGTGTTGGCCCTGAGTCGCAAGTTTTTCACGGAGCTCCCTGTTCTCCGCCTCCAGTGATGCCTCCAGTCGCTCCAGTCTACTCATTAGAGCAGCATCTTGGTCTCCACTCACCTGCTCCCCACTTTCTTGGTCATCAAAAGCATGGGGGCGAGAAGGTTCAGATTCAAGGTGTTGACCCTGAGTCGCAAGCTTTTCACGGAGCTCCCTGTTCTCCGCCTCCAATGACGCCTCCAGTCGCTCCAGTCTACTCAGTAGAGCAGCAAGCCGGTCTCCACTCAGAGCCCCTGACCTCTGGATACTCTCTGCCATTGTCCTCTCCCCCTCTACCTCAACGCCCCCCTCAGTCCTAGTCACATCACCTTCCAGTTGATCAGCCATGTCTCACAACTTTAAATTTTGCCTAACGAATTTTGCCTATATCTAATAATACTGCCTAACAAATTTTGCCTATATCTAATAATATCCCGGACGAGCCCCCAATTTATGTAACCCAGGTTCCTAACGCACAGCACTTCCACAACCTGTCTGTCTGGCTCAACACATTCGCAGGAAGAGACCAGGCAACAGGAAGTGGCCAACAGGTAAAAATAAAAAGTGTCTTAATACTAAAATCGGCTAAATAACACGACATATAGAACAACAATACTAGTGGAAAGCAGTAGATGTCTTCACCTCAAAATAATACAATCACTAATGAAAGTTTTTATTTTATTTTATTTTATTTTTTTAAACATACTAAAATTGCTTAAAACCTTAGTAACCTGTGAATTCTGACAGGTTACATTATAAACCACCGTCCTCTGTTTTTGTCTTGGAGCCCTCTTCACCTGTCTTTTGATCCAGAAAGTCTTAATGCTTTCGTCTTCACTTCTCATAATGCCTCTTCACCTATCTTTTGATCTTGAAAGTCTTAATGCTTTCGTTTTCACTTCCCACAATACCAGCTTTCTGTTGCAATCTCATAATGCCAGCTTTTTGTTGCAATCTCATAATGCCAGCTTTTTGCGTTGCAATCTCATAATGCCAGTTTTTTGTTGCAATCTCATAATGCCAGCTTTTTGCATTGCAATCTCATAATGCCAGCTTTTTGTTGCAATCTCATAATGCCAGCTTTTTGTTGCAATTTCATAATACCAGCTTTCTGTTGCAATCTCATAATGCCAGCTTTCTGTTGCAATCTCATAATGCATTGCAATCTCATAATGCCAGCTTTTTGCCTTGCAATCTCATAATGCCAGCTTTTTGGATTGCAATCTCATAATGCCAGCTTTTTGTTGCAATCTCATAATGCCAGCTTTTTGCATTGCAATCTCATAATGCCAGCTTTTTGTTGCAATCTCATAATGCCAGCTTTTTGTTGCAATCTCATAATGCACTGCGATCTCATAATGCCAGCTTTTTGTTGCAATCTCATAATGCCAGCTTTTTGTTGCAATCTCATAATGCATTGCGATCTCATAATGCCAGCTTTTTGTTGCAATCTCATAATGCCAGCTTTTTGTTGCAATCTCATAATGCCAGCTTTTTGTTGCAATCTCATAATGCCAGCTTTTTGCGTTGCAATCTCATAATGCCAGCTTTTTGTTGCAATCTCATAATGCCAGCTTTCTGTTGCGATCTCATAATGCCAGCTTTTTGCATTGCAATCTCATAATGCCAGCTTTTTGTTGCAATCTCACAATGCCAGCTTTCTGTTGTGAACTCATAATGCCAGCTTTTTGCGTTGCAATCTCATAATGTCAGCTTTTTGTTGCAATCTCATAATGCCAGCGTTTTGTTGCAATCTCATAATGCCAGCTTTTTGTTGCAATCTCATAATGCCAGCGTTTTGTTGCAATCTCATAATGCCAGCGTTTTGTTGCAATCTCATAATGCCAGCTTTTTGTTGCAATCTCATAATGCCAGCGTTTTGTTGCAATCTCATAATACCAGCTTTTTGCATTGCAATCTCATAATGCCAGCGTTTTGTTGCAATCTCATAATGCCAGCTTTTTGTTGCAATCTCATAATGCCAGCTTTTTGTTGCAATCTCATAATGCATTGCGATCTCATAATGCCAGCTTTTTGCATTGCGATCTCATAATGCCAGCTTTTTGCATTGCAATCTCATAAAGCCAGCTTTCTGTTGCAATCTCATAATGCCAGCTTTTTGCGTTGCAATCTCATAATGCCAGCTTTTTGCGTTGCAATCTCATAATGCCAGCTTTTTGCGTTGCAATCTCATAATGCCAGCGTTTTGTTGCAATCTCATAATGCAAGCTTTTTGTTGCAATCTCCTAATGCCAGCTTTCTGCTGCAATCTCATAATGCATTACAATCTCATAATGCATTACAATCTCATAATGCCAGCTTTTGGTATTGCGATCTCATAATGCCAGCTTTTTGTTGCAATCTCATAATGCCAGCTTTTTGCATTGCAATGTGGCGAGTATGTACGAACATGCACACACTGTCCAGAGTAGATACTAGCTGTCAGTTCTGCAACGTCTATTTGCCCATACTAGCGGTCAGTTCTGCAACATCTATTTGCCCATACATCCTTTTAAAAACGTATTACTTGGTACATCCAACTTCCTAAAAAATAATTTCTTAATGCCTAAAGTTCTTTTCCATTTGCTGGGGAAGGGGTTGAGGGTGGGGGTGGGGGGTGGCATGAGGGTGGGAAATGTAGGATAAATCAAGCAGAACCAGACACCCTTACGACAGCCTCTTTTTTTTCCCTTCTTTTTTCACGCCCTCAGAATGGCAGTAGTTCAACTGTCAGTTTGAACTGATGTCTACAAAGAGAGATCAGTAGTGTTTGTTGCTTTTTTCCTCCAGAACTTCTGGTTTCGTTTCTCTACGCTTTGAGAGCCCTGAAACAGCCCTGGGTGGCTGGCTGGGCTTTAACACTGAAACTGAAAGTGACTCACAGATCCTGAGAATGTCCACAGAAATCAAGATACCAGGGACCACAGCTTCAAGTCAAATGCAGGCAACATGCATGTCACTCTCCTCGCTGATTGCCGTCCAAAGTTTACAACTTTGAGGAGAAAAATAGCTAAAAAACCTGTCTGTTTTGGGTATGTAATCTCCATTGTGATGTATTTGCCCTCTGATTACTACCCCTTTCCTCTGAACAGAAATAATCTGCATGCAACAGTATGGATCAATAATGATCAATAGATTTTCATCAAGATTTGCTTTACATTACTCAGGCACAGATAAACACTCCCCCCCCCCCCCCCCTTTTTTTAAAGTTATTTCAGAAAGTGCTGAAAGTTTTTCGAGGTGACATATATCTTTAAAATTACATCTCAGCAACGAACAGAAAAATCAGAGAGCGAGTTATGGATGAGAGAGAGAGTTACAAAAAGTTCCAGACACCACAAAATGTCCTAACCTGAAAAGCTAGCCAGACAAGCGCTAGATGGATGTACTCAAAAACCAAAGCATCAGGACAGAGGCAGATGGTCAGAGATAAACACAGCAAGGTTACACCATTGAGAGATGGGCTAATTTTCCTCTCACACGTTGACCCAGTTTAGAAAAGCTTTGAGAAGTGTACAGAAAAAAAAAAACTGTTCAGCAGAATGGGCACCACACCTTCTTCCTCTTTGGTTGTTTTTTTTTTTTTTCAATTTAAAAAAAAAAAAAAAGGTAGAGTAACAGCACAAACTAGGGTGGGAGGGGGGATGGGGGACTTTTGAATGTTGTTCCCTGGTTCAATGGAAACGATAAATTTTTAAGACCAGCTCGACACACATTCGTGTTGGCAATGAAGTTGCTTACGTCCGCCAGAAACCTACAAAAGCCATGACAAGGGAAAACATGCTGTGACATGATGTGTTCTTGGAGGCTGAAGAGGCTGGAGCGTTTACTCTCACGCTCAAATGTAATGATTGTTTGATTCTAGATATCTTTGTTTAAACAGAAAAAAAGTTTGCAAACTTTAATGTATTAAGTAGCCTGCATTCTAAGGGAAGTAATGATTTGCTTACATTATTATTATTATTATGGGGAGAGTAACCTCCCTTGAAGGTTTCTAGGAGATGGATCATCAACGGCTCCAATAAAAAACATCAACCTGTCCAATGCAGTGTTTATCACATTTATCAGTGTGATTGAGCAGGATGCACAACATACAATAGTAACTAAAACGGTTACTACATTATATTGGCGACGACGGACAAAGAAACGAACCAAAAGAACGATCGTTGATGATTTGTTGTGTTGGTAAGTACGATCGATCGAGTCGACTTCCAAATGGCTGCTGTGCTTCCCAGTATCCTCTATTCGACTGTTCTTCAGAAGCAAGGGCAACTCGATGGCAAAAATGGGTATCAAGGCTGAAGAATCTCTTCCTTGCCTACAATATTGAAGATGACCAACGTCAGAAAGCACTTCTGCTTACCTACGCTGGTGATGAACTCAATGATATTGTGGACACCTTCACGAAGAACAAACTCGTCCTGCTGGTGGCAAAACCCATTTTCAAACGCTTGTTTCTGCCATCACCGAACATTTCAATCCTCAAACAAATGTAGAATTTCAGAAATACATATTCTGGCATAGTACCAGAAAGGTGATATTGACGATTTTTATGGGAATTGAAACAACTAGCAGCAACATGTAACTTCAATGATGCAGATGCTGAGATAAAATCTCAATTCATCACAGGCTGCCAATGCCAGAAGGTACGTGAAAAAGGACTAGCAAGCCCCAACATGACTCTGAAAGATTTGCTGACGTATGCACGCACACTAGAACTCACATCAAAGCAATCCAAAGCAATGACTGTGCCAGCAGAGGTACACCATGTTTCGCACAAGGCACGACCTCGTAGCCATCAACATAGTCAACAACCACAACAACCAACCACTTGTTGCAATTGTGGTGGAGAATGGCCTCATCCTGGTGGACAACGCTCCTGTCCAGCATACAACAAGCGATGCAACAACTGTTCAAAACCACACCACTTTGCATCTGTATGCCACTCAAATACCAGTGCCACATCTTCATCATCATCAACAAAAGCCTTGGCCAAGAAACCAAAACATTTCAGCTGGAAGAAGAAATCAAGAAAATCACACATTCATCAAATCAACGACAGCAGTGATGAAGATGAAGCCAACACTATCGTTGATCAGTCTACCGATCCTGATGATATTGAATACGTCTTCACAACACATCAATCCAGTGAACTTCCTCATTTTAGCGTTTCTATCAATGGACATGTTTTTTTCATTCCTAGCAGATTCCGGTGCTTCCATCAATCTGCTGTCTGAACAACATTTCAACGAACTCAAGCCGAAACCAAAACTACAGCCTTCCAACAAGCGAGTGACAGCATATGGTAACAAAAGTTCAATCCCAGTACTTGGTGCATTCAATGCTCTACTAAATTGTGAAAACACCAGTATTACTGCTACCATGTTTGTAGTATCCGGCAATGAGCGACCGATTCTCTCCTGGAAAACATGTCAAGATCTCAAGCTATTGACCACCATCAACCATGTCAAACCAATACATGAACAATTGAGAGAAGAGTACCCTGAACTATTCACCAGTCTTGGTTGTTTAAAAAGCAAACCAGTCCATCTCCATATTGATCCTGAAGTTCAACCAGTCGCTCAACCATACCGACGTGTTCCATTCCATGTGCGCAAGCACATAGAAGAACAGCTGAAGAAAGACGAAGAACTGGGAATCATTGAAAAAGCAAGTGGACCAACTCCATGGGTATCTCCAGTGGTTGTCGTACCCAAACCCAAACAACCTGGTAAGATATGTGTTTGTGTGGACATGAGAGCTGCAAACTGTGCCATCCGACGTGAACGTCACGCAACCCCAACTCTCGACGAGCTGAAGACTATGCTTTCTGGAGCACGAGTATTCAGCAAGCTGGACCTGAATCAAGGCTACAATCCAGCTGCTGAAACTGGACAAAGATTCTCGCTCCATCACCACTTTTGCCACTCACCACGGTCTCTACCGATACCGTCGTCTGTTTTTCGGTGTAAATTCAGCCAGCGAGATCTTCCACGAATCAATCCGCCAAGCTCTTTCAGGCCTCCCGGGAGTTGTCAACATCAGTGATGACATTCTATGTTTTGGTACGTCACAGACAGACCATGACACCAACCTCCGCAACTTGTTTGAGAGACTCAAACTGAAAGGGCTGACACTTCATAGTGACAAGTGTGAGTTCAACAAGAAATCGCTGGAATTTCTTGGAATCATTTTCGGTGAAGACGGCATCAAACCTTGTCAAGATAAGCTCAAGGACATCCTTGATCTTCCAACGCTCACCAATGCAACCGAAATCCGAAGCCTCCTGGGCATGATGAACTTTTGTGGTTCCCGCCACATTCCCAACTATGCCTCATTGACACACGACCTGCGACAACTTACCAAGAAAGGCACTCCTTGGTCCTGGACAACAAAACATGACAAAGCACTGACCAAGCTGAGAAAAGCCCTAAGTAATGCAACAACTCTTGCATATTTCGACCCAAAGAAGTCCACTGACATATACACAGATGCAAGTCCAGTAGGAGTATCAGCTATTCTTACCCAAGAAGGTCGAATCATCCAATTCGCAAGCAGAGCTCTTTCACCCACAGAACAAAGATACTCTCAAACTGAACGAGCAGCTTTAGCTATCGTGTGGTCTTGCGAATACTACATCTTCATTTTTGGCGCTCCATTCATGGTCCACACAGATCACAAGCCCTTGGTGTCAATGTTTAACAATTCATGGGCTCAACTGTCTGCTCGTATTGAACGCTGGGTTATGCAACTGCAGTCATATGAAATGGCAGTAGTGTACCGCCCTGGTGTTGACAATCCTGCAGATTATCTGAGCCGACATCCAGTCCATCAATCTTCCTGCACAGACCAAGAAAAAGACCCGAAGAATATCTGCACTACATTGTTACCACTTCAACACCGAAAGCAATGACCATCGATGAAGTTGCTGATGAAACAGCGAAAGACACCACGCTGAATCTGTGATTGAAGCAATACTCTCTAATCAGTGGTACAACAAAGGAAAAGAAGTGGACACACAAACATTCCACAGTCTCTACGTTTCCCGTGCAGAACTGTCACTTGCTCACGACTCGCATATCATTCTGAAAAACTGCCAGATTGTCCTACCTGCCTCACTGCACCAGAAAGCTGTGAACATCGCACACACTGGACATCAAGGCATTATCAAGACAACCGCACTTCTGCGTGAGAAAGTTTGGTTTAAAGGCATGCAACCTCTCGTTGAGCGTATAGTTAAAAACTGCATGACCTGTCAAGTGGCAACACCGAAAACGACACGTGAACCACTCCAGATGTCTGATCTACCCAACGCACCATCGGCCGAACTTTCCTGTGATTTCGGACATCTTCCCAATGGCAAATACATTCTTGTCGTTACCGATGAGTATTCCAGGTACCCCATTGTCGACGTGCTGGATTCAACATCAGCGAACACCGTCATTCCACGTCTGGACAAAATCTTCGCTGAATTCGGAATCCCGGAAAGTCTCAAAACTGATAATGGACCTCCCTTCAATTCCCACCAGTTTGCTCAATACTGCCAACACATGGGCATCAAGCATCGCAAAATCACCCCCCTGCGGCCCCGTGCAAACGCAGAGACGGAACGTTTCATGCGTACCATCAAGAAAGTCATCAAATCATCTACCCTTCCCAACTTCAAGCAGGAAATGTACAAATTTCTACTTGACTACCGCACTACCCCTCACTGCACCACCGGTGTTCCCCCTGCTACTGCCCTTTTTAATCGCAACCTGAAGACCAAACTACCCCAACTCCCAGCACAATGCCATGATGCTGTCCAGGAGATGCGCATCAGAGATGCACAGCAAAAAGCAAATATGAAGCGCTACGCTGATGATAAGGCATACATCAGGCCTTCATCCATAACCGTAGGTGATGCTGTACTCCTGAAGAATCCCCATCCTTCTAAAGCTGACACTCCCTACCAGCCAACCCCTCTTGTGGTCATTGGCAAGAAAGCATCAATGATCACAGCCCAGCGAGGACAACAGACTGTCACCAGAAACGGCAGTTTCTACAAAAAGTCTCCACGACTTCCGTCTACTGCAGAGACTGAACCTGACCCTCCTCCTGAGCTGAATGAAGATGAAGCTGAACTCCCCACAACCTCAGACACTCCGCAGGCACACACCGCACCCAACAATTACTCTCATAACACTCACACGCCTGTAGTTGAACCCAGAAAATCCAAACGCACAATCCGAATGCCCCCCAAATTTGATGACTTCATCATGTGACCTTGTCTAATTTAGTGAAGTGAAAATATAATGTTCACATCTAATTGCATCCACATTTCCTGATATGAGACGTTGCAGTGCACATAACTGTTATTTCTGTTGCATTTCTGTAGGTGCACATACAAGTGTTCTCTATGCACTTACAAGATTAACATTTGTTATTTGTTATTATGTTGGTTTAAATGTATTCACAACCATTATTCACATATGTAGATTTATTCTCTACATTACTGATTTGAGAGAGGGAAAAAAATGTAATTGATATAAAAAAACAATAGGAGTTTAATGTCTGAAAAGTTAAACATAATTAATCAACAATGAGAAGTTGGACAATTCACTTTATCTCTATATCTCACTTTGTTAACTTGAATTCCTTTTCAGTGAAACCGAAAAACTCTTAAAACATTCTTACATTATTTTACTTTCAAGAGTAAATCAGATACTTGTGAAAAGTTAAAGGAAACTTTGAGATATTTGTCCATCTAATTTTAATTTCACTTTTAATCCAAGGAAGGAGGTGATGTAATGTATTAAGTAGCCTGCAATCTAAGGGAAGTAATGATTTGCTTACATATTATTATTATTATGGGGAGAGTAACCTCCCTTGAAGGTTTCTAGGAGATGGATCATCAACGGCTCCAATAAAAAAACAACCTGTCCAACGCAGTGTTTATCACATTTATCAGTGTGATTGAGCAGGATGCACAACATACAATAGTAACTAAAATGGTTACTACATTATACAAACAATGCTACTTTTTCAACTACTTGAATAAATCCATACATTTAATACTAACACACACACACACACACACACGTGTGTGTGTGTGTGTGTGTGTGTGTGTGTGTGTGTGTGTGTGTGTGTGTGTGCACGCGTGCGCATGCATCCATGTGTGCCTGCGTGTGTATGTGTGTGTGCATGTATTGTGTGTATGTATACACGCAATGTTTCTAGATTCAAACCTCGAGTATTTCAGAGCGCAGCATCTCATACTGTGTCTCAAATGATTCAGACTTTTGGAACAGTGTCTCTTGAGATTTTGGCGATGCGGTGTGTTCTTCATGAGTATTAATGTTTATTTCAAAATCAAAATTGTTTTGAATTAATACTGCTACACCCCTGGAATTTGACTGATAACAGGCAAAGTACCATCTGTATCCCCATTCTGCTGAAACACACTGCTCTAATACTTGTACCCCCATTCTGTTGAAAAATTATGTTCTATTTCTTTTGTCAAAATGAGTATCCTGAAGGCAGTACATTGAAAATATTTGTCTTAAATAGTGAAAAAGATCTGTCACTTTAAAAAAAATATTTAAGCCCTCAGGAATGCTATAATTTACTCCTCTTTATTCATAATGATAAACTCTTAAGACAGTTTCTGACTCATATGACTTCTCAGACATTCTAAAGTTTGGAGCATTACATAAATTTTCTCAGTGGAAATCTTTCTTCACAGCCTACCATCAGCAACAAAGACACATGAAATCTACGTTTGATAAGGGGAAAAAAAAAAGGTCCAGCCAAAAAAACCCAGGACTGGGTTTCAAACACAAACATAATCAGGTAAAAAATGTCCATTATTAGAAAGGCAGCACACATTATGAATATGAAAGCATTACAAATCAAATGACTGGAAAACTCAATGGAAAAAAAGCTAAAGGGAAACTGAGGGGGAAAGGGAGTCTCTCATGTAGGAACTACCTTTGCTATCCTAAAAATTACTGTGAAGTTTCTTGTCTTGTCTATCACATGCCAATACACCCATGCATATCCATCTGCACCATAAAAAGCATACTATATACAGCGTACATGCCCCATTGTGCACACATTTGCAAGGAGGCCTGGTCCTCACAATGACACACAACACACGCCTGGAGACAAATAACAAAAACAACAAAAACTACCAGTGACACCTTACTTCACAAAAACTACAACAAAAACTACCAGTGACACCTTACTTCACAAAAACTACAACAAAAACTACCAGTGACACCTTACTTCACAAAAACTACAACAAAAACTACCTGTGATACCTTACTTCACAAAAACTACAACAAAAACTACCAGTGACACCTTACTTCACAAAAACTACGACAAAAACTACCAGTGACACCTTACTTCACAAAAACTACAACAAAAACTACCAGCAACATCTTACTTCACTGCTCATTTCGATTTTTGTTAATTTTGAACATAACCAATTCAGTCTCATGTTCCTACAAGAACAAAGCTGTGTCAAACGCACCATCTACAAAATCTTCATGGTAGCCTATTGGGACGAACGATAGTAGTAGTAGTAGTATAGTAGTAGTAGGCAGAGAAAAGGTTAGGCTACGTGCTTGGTGGACCTGGACCCGGACCCGGCCGTGCCCCATCCAGTTGTCCGGGTCCCTGGAAGCGTGCACAGTAGACCTGGACGGAGTCGCCTGCCACACACAATTCTTGTAGAAAATAAGGCCTATCCGTACGTGACTGGCACTTTTTGTTCATACGAATGGTTCTGGATCTAAAGTTGATCATTTGTTTTAACTTTTGTTCATTTGGCGCGAAAAAAAGTTTTGATACTTATGACTTCGGCAGCAGAAATAACATCTCTGCTGGCATGATTCTTGTCACTTTTGTGTACGCAAATGATCTGACCCTCGCGGCAGCGTCGAGTTTTTTGTCGTCCATGTTGGGGAAAAAAAAAGACAAGTGTAAAAAACCAGAGAAGTTCGGTCCTTTCACCCGGACTGCCAAAGAAAAAGGCCCTACAGTTCGCACGACCGACAAAATCATGGCTCTCATCTCACTGGTGGGGTCGGGTGCAGTAGGCCTACGCACGCTTTGGACATTAATTTTGAAAAGCACGCACGGCCGTGCGCTGCGCGGTCGCGTCGGGTCCACTAACACAAGCCTGTGAGAGAGATGAGCAGAAGCCAAGAAGAAAGAGAATGACAAAATAGCATGATAATAACTTCCATACATCCAAACGTCACCCTTTCATGTTTGACATTCGTACTCGTACCTTATAAACGTTTTACAGTCCATATCTCCAGTGAATTCCGCATGTATTATTTTCTGACCAGAATTTCTGTCGGACACTTCTCCGCACATCTTGGCACGCGTTTCATTGACCCGCGCTTGAAAGTTTGCCCGCATCTGATTGGATACATTCTGTTATGGCGACCCCTCCCCCTCCTCCCTTCCGTGTCACAAACGTGTACTGAAACTTTGTGTAGTTACTCTGTAGGCCTAGTATGATTTCCGCCGTCAAACGTTTACAGCTCTAGTGGGGGTCTTTCTGTCGGGGATTTTGAGAGTCGGAGATGTTTGCCTGCTGCTGGTCTCGGTGTTGAGTCTGCTGGAAGCGTTGTCGTCGGTAAGCCGTATATCTGTTCGGGGATTGCCGAGGTCCGGCGCACCTTCAGGTTCAAATTTGTGAGCGAAGATTTTGCCTTCCGTGGTCCATATTTATAGTATTCTAGGATGGCTTGCTGCCTGGCGGAATAAAACTTAGTTTCTCTTGGCAAGATCTTCCACGATTACCACTTTAGGCGTTGCGTTCTTTAGTTTTTCTTCTGTAGGCCTATTATTTTATGTTTATGTTTTCTTGAATAAAGCTGACGGTTATTGGCCTCGTTTGTCCCTCTTCTCTCTCTCCGATCTTGTGACCGGCATCTACATGTCCTTGTTTGATATAACCTTAGCGGAAAGGTGTGAGCGCTTAAACATAGGCCTACTCGCCACATCATAAGCTCGCACATGCACATAGGCAAGGACTCAAAGACAATTCTGCATGCGTGGGTATGCGCATACTATCACTTATGAAATACGCAAATAAGTATACAATATGTACAAAATAATCATTTCCAAAGAATTTCGTAAGGCAGAAATGCCATGATTCATCCTGGTCAGAACAACAAAGACACACAAAGGGATGTCACAGTATAAACACACACACACACACACACACACACACACACACACACACACACACACACAGAGGCGACAGAGAGGACAGTACGGCAGACAGAGATCTTAGCCAGTGACAGCAGTTGAAGAAGACAAGCCATTGTTTTAAGTGAGTGAACGTGAAGCCATCCTCAATAAATATTCAACACAATGGATAGACTGTGTCTTCTCTTTGGTGTGTGTGTGTGGGGGGGGGGGGGGGGGATGAGGGGTGTGTGTGACATAAAAGATATCACTGGGTCTGTTCGCTACATAACTGAATGAGCTTGTCGGATCAGAGGGGGGATCCGGAGGTAACGGACGGAAATGGTTGCTTTGCCTGGTAGTTGTGATAGTTGTAATACTAAGTTTGCATGTAGACAACTTGCCTGGGGTATGGTAGCAGGTCCTTGAGGAAGAGGTGGATGAGGGCGCTTCGGTTTAAAACCTTCTTTGCTCAGAGGGACAAGTGGGAATGGGTGACAGTGGGCAGGGAGAAATGGGGAAGTGAGGAAGTGAGCACTGCCAAAAAGCTGAAAAGTGAATACTGCTTGAAGATGAAAAGTGTTCAGCAAGGATTGAGGGGGAAGGAAGGAGAGAGTTGGAAGGGATGAGGGGGGGGGGGTATAGAAGGAGAGGGCAGGGTGGGGAAGAAGAGAGAAATGGTTAAGAGCAGAAGGACTGGGGGGGGGGGGGATAAAGTAAATAAAATAGTAATAATAATGTTGAGACAAAATCAAGATAAGTAAGAACAAAGGGCTGTTATAGAGGAAAGTCAGTGTTTGATATTGATTCCATTTGGGTGGATAGTGCCAAGTTTGTGAATAAGGAGGGACTCTTGTTCTTTACGTCTTATAGAGGAAGATGAATTTTGCCAGACTGCAGCAATCTGCATGTGGGAGAGGTTGTGGCCGGAAGAACAGAAATGGTTTGCAATTGGTGTATTGTAACCGAGACGGACTGCTCGTAGGTGTTCTGTGAAACGGTCGTTGAGGGTTCTGTAGGTTTCTCCAACATACAGGAGGCCACAGAAGGAGCAAGAAAGAATGTAAACTACATTGCGGGACTGACAAGTGAAAGGGTTGCGTATGGAAATTTTGCCTGAGGGGCCACAGATGGTTGTAGAAGAGTTTAGGTGAGGACAGGTTTTGCATTTGGGTTGCTTGCATGGAGAATTGCCAGGTGGTGAGACTGTGTTTGTGGACAATTTTGAATGCACAAGAAGATCTCTGAGGTTGGTGTCACGTTTGTAGGCAACTAGTGGAGGCTGGGTGAAAATGTGTTTCAGGGAAGGATCAGTCTGTAGAATGTGGTAGTTCTTCATAAGGATGTTTTTGATGGCGAGGTTGTGAGGATGGAAGGTGATAGCAAGAACAGGCCTGTCGTCTGATGAAGGAGTGATCTTTTGCTTAAGAGCAGTGTTTCTGGGAATTCTAGAGGCCCTTTGTAGGGCTTCTTGGCAAATGGGTTCAGGGTATCCACGTTCAAGGAAAAATGAGATCATCAGGGTAGATTGTTTGGCGAAATCGTCATCATCGCTGCAGATGCGTCGCAAACGAAGTAGTTGAGAGAAAGGAATGCTTGTTTTGGTGGAAGCAGGGTGACTGGAGGAGTACAGAAGGTATGAATGCGAGTCGGTGGGTTTGTAATGAACAGATGTGGTGAGGTAGGGTGAGTTGGGACAGATAGAGATTTTGATGTCAAGGAAGGAAATGGTAGTCTGAGTGATTTCAAAAGTGAATCTAAGAGCTGGATGAAATCCACTGACGAAGTCAATGAAGTTTTTCAGATCTTGAATTGGACAGGAGGCTGCACCGAGGCAATCGTCAATGAAGCGACAGAAAAAGTCTGGGAAAGTGCCTGTGTATTGTGAGAAGATCTTTTCTTCAATGTAGCCAACAAACAGGCAGGCGTAGCCAGGACCCATCCTGGTGCCCATGGCAACGCCGCAATTCTGTTGGAAATGGTCAGCACCAAACTGAAAGTTGTTGAGTATGAGAACAAGCTCAGCAAGACGGAGAAGAGTGGTGGTGGGTAGATTTCTGCTGTCTTTTGACAAGAAGTGTTTGAGGGCTGAAAGCCCTTCATGATGGGGAATGCTTGTGTAAAGTGCACAGACGTCCATGGTGAAGAGGTGACGGTGTTGGGAGCCAGGATGGAAGGAGAAATTTTGCAGAAGATCAAGAGTATGGTTTGTGTCCTTAAGAAAGGTGGGGAGGTTGGAAACGATAGGCTGGAGGATTTTGTCGAGAAACTGAGAGATCTGGACAGTGGGGCAGGAACAGGCAGAGACAATGGGGCGGCCTGGGTTATTTGGTTTATGTATTTTGGGAAGCAAGTAGAATTGGGAATCTTTGGGTTCAGAAACGACCAGGGAATGGGCTTCATTTGGGAGGTTTCCAGCGCTAATGCACTCGCGAATGGATTTTCTGATCAGGGTGTTATTGGTTTTGGTTTGACTGGGCTGTGAAGAGGTGTAGAATCTGGTGTCTGAGAGCTGGGAGAGTGCCTCGGCGATGTACAGGTCCCGCCGCCAGACAACAATAGCGCCACCCTTGTCAGCTGGTTTGACTACAATGTCTTTACGCTGGCGTAGTTCTCTGAGAGCTTGAGCTTCTGCTGAGGAAATGTTGGAGTGTCTGAGGGGTTTGGGTTTTAGAGCAGCGATTTGATGAGAACAGGTTTGGATGTAAAATTCTAGAGAGGGAAACTGGTTTGTGGGAGGGGTCCAGGAGCTGGGGAGGGAAGGAAAGGGAGGGAGGTCACTGTCAGGATCAGGTATAGATGGGGTGGTGTTGGTAGTGTTTTCAAAATGTGCCATGAGGCGTAGTCGCCTGAAGAAACGCTGACACTGAAAACAAGCGTCAGAACCATTGGCCTTGGGTTTGGTGGGTACGAAGTTCAGCCCACGATCGAGGACTTGACGCTGTGTGTCTGTCAAATGGAGATCAGCGGGAATGGTGACCACAAGGTTTTTGTGACATGAGGTTTGAGGGGGCTGTGGCTGAGGTTGACTGGAAAGCAGGTTGGATAGTTTTTTTGATTTGGTCTGTTTCCACCGACTCGCATTCATACCTTCTGTTCCACCGACTCGCATTCATACCTTCTGTACTCCTCCAGTCACCCTGCTTCCACCAAAACAAGCATTCCTTTCTCTCAACTACTTCGTTTGCGACGCATCTGCAGCGATGATGACGATTTCGCCAAACAATCTACCCTGATGATCTCATTTTTCCTTGAACGTGGATACCCTGAACCCATTTGCCAAGAAGCCCTACAAAGGGCCTCTAGAATTCCCAGAAACACTGCTCTTAAGCAAAAGATCACTCCTTCATCAGACGACAGGCCTGTTCTTGCTATCACCTTCCATCCTCACAACCTCGCCATCAAAACATCCTTATGAAGAACTACCACATTCTACAGACTGATCCTTCCCTGAAACACATTTTCACCCAGCCTCCACTAGTTGCCTACAAACGTGACACCAACCTCAGAGATCTTCTTGTGCATTCAAAATTGTCCACAAACACAGTCTCACCACCTGGCAATTCTCCATGCAAGCAACCCAAATGCAAAACCTGTCCTCACCTAAACTCTTCTACAACCATCTGTGGCCCCTCAGGCAAAATTTCCATACGCAACCCTTTCACTTGTCAGTCCCGCAATGTAGTTTACATTCTTTCTTGCTCCTTCTGTGGCCTCCTGTATGTTGGAGAAACCTACAGAACCCTCAACGACCGTTTCACAGAACACCTACGAGCAGTCCGTCTCGGTTACAATACACCAATTGCAAACCATTTCTGTTCTTCCGGCCACAACTCTCTCCACATGCAGATTGCTGCAGTCTGGCAAAATTCATCTTCCTCTATAAGACGTAAAGAACAAGAGTCCCTCCTTATTCACAAACTTGGCACTATCCACCCAAATGGAATCAATATCAAACACTGACTTTCCTCTATAACAGCCCTTTGTTCTTACTTATCTTGATTTTGTCTCTTAACATTATTATTACTATTTTATTTACTTTATCCCCCCCCCCCCCAGTCCTTCTGCTCTTAACCCATTTCTCTCTTCTTCCCCACCCTGCCCTCTCCTTCTATACCCCCCCCCCCCCCTCATCCCTTCCAACTCTCTCCTTCCTTCCCCATCAATCCTTGCTGAACACTTTTCATCTTCAAGCAGTATTCACTTTTCAGCTTTTTGGCAGTGCTCACTTCCTCACTTCCCCATTTCTCCCTGCCCACTGTCACCCATTCCCACTTGTCCCTCTGAGCAAAGAAGGTTTTAAACCGAAGCGCCCTCATCCACCTCTTCCTCAAGGACCTGCTACCATACCCCAGGCAAGTTGTCTTATTGATCCAGGTCCTGCAGTCAACCAACTATTTAAGTTTGCATGTGTTCCCAGACTGGAGTGTTCTAAAGGGAACTGCGGTCGAAGTGACGGGGCAAGATTTCCAATAATTGTAATCCTGCTACACCTACTTCGGAACAAGAGTTAGGGGCCAGTAGGGGATAGTGGTCTGATGACAGGGGAGGTTAGTCAGGTGGTGGCATTAGAAACGCAGTTTGTTCTGGCACAGTTTAAACATCAGGGAGGCAGGAGCGCAAGGCGTGGCGAGAACAGTTTGGTGCAGAACCTTTTGAATTAGGAAAAGGATCGGACATGATTCATTTGAGCTTCCTGGGAGATCATCAATATCAGTCTGATGTTTTCCGCGAGTCTTGCACTACCTCCCGCGTTTGAGTAAGGTTAGGCTACTATAAAGCCTCGAGTCAGATGCAAACGCTTGAAAATAGTCAATAGTCACAATTTACCTTCAGGTTGTGGTTAGATGGACAGACAGACTCGCTGAAGGAAAGTTTTTATTCAGTACACAGGAGGGAGCTGAAACGAATACATGCCACTGGGAACGTTCTGTGAAGTAGTGCAGTGCGGTCGGTCTACATGTCAGTGGACACAGGGCCTGATGGGTACCAGGTTTACACCCACGCAGATAATATCTTTGAAGTATGGTATTACATGTACTGGGAGGGTATTACATGTACTGGGAGGGTATTACATGTACTGGGAGGGTATTACATGTACTGGGAGAAGCCAGGACTGGAGGTCTCTGCCAGACAATCCAGGAACAGGCTACAGATTTATTTCCAAGACCCGTTCTAGTCAGAAGGACAGCTTTTCTTCTTTTTTTTTCTTTTTCTTTTCTTTTCTTCTTTTTTTTTTCCACCAACGTAGTGTATGGTGGAATCACCGATAAGTAAGACTGTTTTTCTGCCTAGGGCAATCTTTTTTTTTTTTTAGGGCAGGGTTTGGGACGAGAGTTTGTCTCAACTAAAAGGACTTGAATTCTGGAGCGTAATTTGAACCTGTTTCCGATTTATTGTCAGCTAGAGGAACAAACAATTAGGCTGGACGTCTAAATGGAGAATTGAAGATGTTAACGTCTCTCATATTGTCAGAGAGTACAGAGGGTTGAGCAGATGTCTTGGTTGATGCAGGATGGAACTTTGGGTGGGACGGTCGCTGTTTGGGGGAAAAGGTTACAATAACTTAAACGTTCTTTGTCATCTGTCAAAGATAGAGTGCCCATCACTTGAACAGATGACGGGCTTGTCTGTGTGAATACATTTTCTGATTCTTCACCGTTTGTGCTTGAAAACACAATTTGAGAGTAGGCTACCACACCCTAAGTGAAGTGGCTGAAGTGGTTTTGCTCTATGTTGTTGTTGGGGGGGGGGGGGGGGATAGGGTAGAAATCTTAACGGTAATACTGTTCAGCGCATAGCATATATGAAAAACACCGACAGCATGAAGGGGTGAAGATGGAAATCTCAACAACACTACTGTTCAATGCACAGCACACGGGAGGCACATTTACAACATTAAGGGGTGAAGATGGAAATCTCAACAACACTATATTTGAACGAGTTAAAGACCTGACCGTACAAAGACCAGATAACACATAGAAGGGATATGTAAAGCCAGATCTGGCTATAATTGCAAAAACAATTGTCCATATGAACCTGAACCTGAACTACTGTTCAATGCACATCACATGGAAGACGCATTCACAACACTGAGGGGTGAAGATGGAAATCTCAACAACACTACTGTTCAATGCACAGCACACGGGAGACGCATTTACATTAAGGGGTGAAGATGGAAATCTCAACAACATCACTACTGTTCAATGCACATCACACGGGAGACGCATTCACAACATTCAGGGGTGAAGATGGAAATCTCAACAACACTACTGTTCAGTGCACAGCACACAGGAGGCGCATTCACAACATTAAATTAAGGGGGGAAGATATACATAACAACAACAGTACTGTTCAATGCACAGCACACGGAAGACGCATTCACAACATTGAGGGGTGAAGATGGAAATCTCAACAACAACGCCACCGTTCAATGCACAGCACACGGAAGACGCATTCACAACATTGAGGGGTGAAGATGGAAATCTCAACAACAACGCCACCGTTCAATGCACAGCACACGGAAGACGCATTCACAACATTGAGGGGTGAAGATGGAAATCTCAACAACAACGCCACCGTTCAATGCACAGCACACGGAAGACGCATTCACAACATTGAGGGGTGAAGATGGAAATCTCAACAACAACGCCACCGTTCAATGCACAGCACACGGAAGACGCATTCACAACATTGAGGGGTGAAGATGGAAATCTCAACAACAACACCACTGTTCAATGCACAGCACACTGAAGACGCATTCACAACATTGAGGGGTGAAGACGGAAATCTCAACAGCAACACTGACCAAAGCATGCCGTGGCCGCAGAAGCACTGACAAGATGTGTGAAGAGGAGAAGGTGGACATCAACAGCGGTACTGTCATAGGCACCGCAAACAGCAGAAGCATCAATGCAGCAACTGCACTGGTAAATGGCAGACATGAGAGTGCCATCGATGAAGACTGGAAGACGGCATCACGCGATGAAAGTTCACAAGTCTGACGCTGTAAAATCTTACATATTCAAGTGCAGATGTGTGTCGTCGACCAGAATAAATGAACCAAGAAAAGAAATATGTCGAAGGCAAACAGCAATGAAACCATGCCATTACTTATTCATGAGAAGCGACACTCAAGGTGTCCAACCTGCGCGAGAGATCAACTCACAAGACGAGAGAAAGGGTGCGGGAGGAGAGGAAGGGAGGGAGGGGGGGGGGGGGGGGGGGGAAGGGACGGGAGACTGGAAGAGAAAGACAGAGAGACAGAGAGAGCGGTGAGGACAGGAAGGGCGAGAGAGAGAGAGAGGGGGGGGGGGGGGAGGAAAGAGAGAAGAGGGGGAGGGGAGGTAAGTAGGGGGAAGGGGGGGGGGAGGGAGAAGAGAGGTTTCCGACGTCTGATATTGTTGAACACAAAAACACATCACAAGATTCTTTTCTTTTCTCTGCGGCAGCTGAGTGGAACCAATCTACCCCCCAAAGATGTCTGAAAAACGCTCCTGACCACTTGCCCCACTTTTATCTCTTTGGGTATCACCGGTTGTCAGGCCTTCACACACACACACACACACACACACACACACGCGCCGCGCGCGCGCGCTCGGGGAGAGAGAGAGAGAGAGAGAGAGAGGCGCGCGCGTGTGCTTCTCTCTCAATCTTACTTTTTCCCTCTCCCACCTCCACCCTCCTGAGCACAGCCCTCATCCCCCACCACCACCCACCACCTCCCTACAGCCCCTAATCACCCCACCCCTCATCCATCTCCTATCCTGACTTCAAACGTCGACAAGCATTCACACAACTGCAAAGGCGTGAAATTATTTTGTCCCTGTGACCTTTACATGTGATACAACATTCATAAAGAACTGATTGTATGGGTCTCCAAATGCACAATGCATTATATTGATTCAAAGAATGGTCCATGAATGCATATCTTAATTCATATTTGTATTTCAAATCTGATTTATAGCATGCAAATGTGTCTAAAACAAACAAACGGAAAAAGCTCCTATCCGCATCCTCTCTCTCTCTCTCTCTCTCTCCTCTCTCTCTTCTCTCTCTCTCTCTCTCTCTCTCTCTCTCTCTTTTGCCACACCCCATCAATCTTCAAAGAACTTATTTTGGGTGTGGGTATTCGACTTGATGATATTCTTGGACTGATTCCTTTTTTTTGTATGTATTCATGTGTGTGTGTGTGTGTGTGTGTGTGTGTGTGTGTGTGTGTGGTGTGTGTTGTGTTGTGTTGTGTTGTGTTGTGCTGTGGTGTGTGTGTGTGTGTGTGTGTGTGTGGTGTGTGTGTGTGTGTGTGTGTGCGGGTGCGTGTTTGCGTGTGTGTGTGTGTGTGTGTGTGTGTGTGTGTGTGTGTGTGTGTGTGTTTGCGTGCGCGCGCGCGCGCGCGTGTGTGTGTGTGTGTGCGTGTGCGCGCGCGCGCGCGCTACTTCACGTAGACCCACCAGCAATTCCGACAGAGCTTCGTTACGCCATGTTCTCACGTTACAAACATTGAGACTCATGCGTTTGTCTGGCACAAAAGTGATTAGCTGCCCATCTGCCCGGAATGCTGATGGATCGCCATGCCGAATTTAGATAACAATCCTATGAAAAATGTGAATTTGGACGTTGATCCCGTTCCTCCCTCCCCCCCCCCCCCCCTTCCTGTATCCCTGCAACTGTCTCTGCCCCCCCCCCCCCCCCCCTCCTGCATGTGTTTGTCATGGCCTGATTACAGTTATTTCCCTTACCCCCCCGCATGGAATCCCAACGTCGCCCCACATTGCGACTGCTGGTGACTGTCTAGCACGAAATGTGCATCGCTTTTGATGTGTCCAATATGCTGAGTCACCAGGCCACATTTAGACAAGACCAGACAAATGCGGTGGATTTGTATAAGGAACAAGAACGCAGACGGACTGACTGAATAATTTTTATACACAAGCCGCCGCTTCCCGCCCCCCCCCCCCTTCCCCCCACCCCGATTCCTTTCCCCGTTCACCCTTTCCTCCTTTCTTCCCGTAACTCCCCCCCCCCCCCCCCCCACGTCACCCCAGCGCCTATACCCACTTCTCTTTCTCCCATCTCTTCCTCATCTTCTCCTTCTCCCCCTGCTCCCCCTTCTGACTCCTCTCCTTCCCCCCATCTTCGTCTCCCTCCCTCTTACCCCATCCCAATCCTTCTTCCCTTCTCCGTCCCCTTCCGTCGTCCCCCTTCCCTTCCCATACTCCCATCCCCTTTGCCTTCGACATGCTCTAAATCCCTATTAAAAAAAACAAAACAAAGCAAGCGTCGGAACACTGGACTGAATGAGGGACGATCACTTCAGGCAAACATTCTCCCAACTGAGCTACTGCGGCTGACAATAAGTATGGGTGTTTTTTACTTTATAGAAATGCCAGCAGCTAGGCATGTTTTGAGTCGCTTCGAACGCTGACATTTCTTCGTTCACCTTATGGTCGCATTACATTGTGACTGGTGGGATTCTCCAGCACAAAAGACTCTCTCTTAATGTGCAGTCTGCTAAACAGTCACCATGTCGAATTTGGAGAGAATGAAAAAAAAAAAAGAAAGTTGATTTGTTTGGCCAGCAACAAAGACGGACTTCACTGAAGAAAAGTACATGCCTAGACAGAAGAGACAGACATACAGACAGAACGCATCGTACTTATCAAATAAATGTATGCACGTACAAGCCCCCCCCCCCCCCCCCTCCTCTCTCTCTCTCTCTCTGCATGTTTGTATGTGTGTGCGTGCATGCGCGCATGCGTGCGAGCGAGCAAGTCAGCATGTGTGCGTGCTTGTGTGGGTGAGCGTGTAAGTATATAATTTTATATGCGTATATGTGCGTGCTTGCGTGTGAGCGCGTGTGCATGAATGCGCGTGCACACGTGCGCGCGCGCGCGCGCGCGCTGTGTGTGTGTGTGTGTGAGTGTGTATGTGTGTGTGTGTGTGTGTGTGTGTGTGGTGTGTGTGTGTGTGTGTGTGTGTGTTTGTGTGTGCGTGCGCACGCGCGTTTGTGCAAATACTTGCTCCGTTCAGAATGTGCGCGCGTGTGCATATGCACGAGCGTTGTTCCGATTCAGGCGTTGTGTTCTTGTCAGTTAGAGTGCTGGTGCGCTGAACATGTTCCCGTGTTTGTAATCCACGTAATGTTTCAATTTAAGTACTTTCATTTGTGCTAGTGAAGTGAATTGAGAGGCGGGCAGTGCTGTGTGGATACGCCTTACAGAAGTTTCCTTTCATGATGATATCAACGCGCATGCGCATTATGTGTAACTGTCCAAATATGTTGAACTGAGACCTTGTCTTCTTCTTTCGACTTTTCTGCACCACCTCATTCTCAGTTTTCAAATTCATTACAACCGACAACTTTTCTGTCTGCCGTATCAAACTGTTTCAACCTGGTATAGCCAAATATGTATGGAAGTCAGCAATAGATGTACTTCTTTCTCTGCGATGTTGTGAACAAAGTAATATCAAGTTTTAAGTCACACAACACCACACACACACACACACACACACACACACACACACACACACACACACACACACGTTCCGCCCTCCATTCCCCATACACACACACCCCAACTCCACCCCGTAGCCTCCTCCCTGTAGACTTCTCTCTCACCCCTCCTCCACTCTCAACACGCAAGCCACAGACCGATCTGTCTCTGTCTCTGTCACGGTCACACTGACGTCATAATATCCTGGTCAGGAACCCTGAGAAGCCAGGCAGGATTACCGCAGGGTCAAATTACATATAACACCCCCCCCCCCCCCCCCCCCCCCCCGTTCCCCCACCAATATTTTCCAGATTTTGTTTAAATACTCAGACGATTTCGACCCCCCCCCCCCCCAAAAAAAAAAAAAAAAAAAAAAAAAAAAAGAAAAAAAAAAGAAAAAGAAAGAAAAAAAAAAGAAAGTCTAGAATTGCCGATATTGTATAGCTGGTGGGATGACTCTCAACACCAGATCTCAGATGTGATTACCTTGTTCACCATTATACCTCAATCGTGATCACCTCGTGCGACGATACACTTTCAGTTGTTATGATCCTGTTCGGCATTACGCATCAGACGTGATTAGTTCGTTTTAACATCACATCTCAGATTAACCCTGTTCTACGTTATACCTCAGAGGGGACTAACCTTGTTCAGCATTGTTCAGCATTATGTCTGGTATGAAGCAACACTCCTTGACATAATGCCTCTGTAGTTTAAACACCGACTGACGTCAAACCTCAGACCAAAGATAGTACACCCTACGGAGGGCGTACTATCTTTGCTCAGACTCAGTAACACTGTCAGTGGATTTGCCTCACAGGCAGGTATGGTATGGGTGAAGGGCTGGACTGTGCGGTGAATATGTTTTTGGTCATGGCTGATGTGACAAAAGCCAGGCGCAGCTTTGAGTGTAGTGGAGGATACATAGCGTTTGGGGTTTAAACTGTAACCGTGGACTCGGACCTGTACAAAAGGGTAAAGTGTAGGTCCTTTTATCGGGTGGTCTTTTCATGTACTTACAGTTCTCTCCCTTGGAATGGGTCACTGAGCTGGGACGTTCGGTTGTCGCCGAGGGTGGTGGGTACGTGATAGGACCGTGTCTGGAAACAGATGAACATGACATGAACTTTGTAGAGAGAGAGAGAGAGAGAGAGAGAGAGAGAGAGAGAGAGAGAGAGAGAGAGAGTGACAGACAGACAGACAGGCAGACAGACAGACTGAGAAACACAGGATGAGACACGGGAGGATGGAAGAGTGGAGTGGGAGATTGGGGGAAGATCAAAACAAACTGAGGTACAATCGAGGCTAACAAAAGCAACGCTTGCTGTGTCCCTGTCGTAGCCACTGCCCAAACAACAACAACACATTTTCATTCCCACTGTGTCAAGATAACCCTGTGTTGACATTCGGTTCTTCAATCCGTTGCCCCGTTGGGGACTGCCGATGCCATTAAGACAAACTCTGACTTGATTGGCGGGATGTTTATGCATTCCAGATGGGAATTTCGAGAACAAAATCGGAACACCTAATTTTAGTCCCAACCCCAGCCAGGCTATAAATCTTCACCAAAACCCTGTCTAGTCTACTCTTAGTCCTGACCAAAACTGTAGGAAAACATCATTTTAAGCATTGATTGTTATATTATCCTTGCAGAGTGGGGCACAGAGTTATCTTTTCCTCTCTCTGTTGATAAAGAAAAGAACGTCTACAGAGACCAACAGTGTGGGAATGGCACACGTGGAGCAATCATCATCCCTTTCACGACAATGGACAAACAGCAGGCGGCGATGATGATGGAGATGATGATGATGGGCGCAGCAGAGATGAACGTGGTGAGATGAGACAGAGACTGAAGGACCAGAACGAGAGTCAGGAAAACAAGAAAAGTTCTCCTTCAGGAAGGGTGGCGACCACGATCCCCTACACACAACACCAGCGACAGTAATGATAACAACAACCACAACAATGATAGCAACAACAACGACGACAAAGCAGCAACGAAAAAGCAACAGAAAGAAGAAACCCGAGCCGGGGACATGAAACCAGGAGCAAACGGCCATTCAACACGATCAATACCATACCGATACAATCGCAACAAAAGAACGCACCCATGACAAAAATGTGTTATCAACAACAAAAACACTGACACACAATACAACAGCAACACAAGAACACAACAGTGACAAAGACTTAATATTAATTAAAAACAAACAAACAAACAAACAAACAAAAACAAAACAAAACAAAAAAACAAAAAAAAACACAATGAAAACAAGATCGACAAAAGCACATCAATCACAAACATAAAGCAACAGGAATAATCAAACGATCATAAATTCAACGATAATAACAAGACCCTAACACATTAAACCGAGAATATAACAATACAACAACAACAACAAAAAGACAACAGCAAAAAAAACAACAACAAAAAACCCAACCACATGAACAGCACAAACAATCACACAACGTCAATATACAACAACAACAGGAGTAATAACTTAGTCATAGTAACAACAAGACACCACCACCACCACCACCACCACCACCGACAACAACAACGACAAGAACAACGTAAACACGACAAACCATTTAACACAGTTCACAGTCGACAGGGAGACAGACATGGAAGATCCCGATTGGGGATTAAATGGAAGGGTGGGGAGGACGGTGGGACTTAAAAAATGAGAAGGGGGCGGCAGGGGGAGTAGAACGGGCGAGGGAAGAAGAAGAAGAAGAAGAATGAGGCGTGTCAGGAGGGGTGTGTGTGATGACGGTAATGAAGATGCCGCGCGGAGCGTGGGAAGCACAGAGATCCACAGCTCCAAAAGAAAACCATCACAACGCCTCCACTGAGGAGGAGGAGGAGGAGGAGGAGGGCGGAGGAAGGAAGGAGAGGAGTGACAAGGAGGAGCAGAAGAAACAAGGAGAAGAAGAGCGAAAAAAAAGGAGGAGAATGAGGAAGAGGAGGAGGAGAGGAAGAAGGAAGAGGAGGAGCTTGGCGGAGCAGGAGGAGAAAGAGGAGGAGGAGGAGGAGAGAAGAGAAGAAGAAGAAGAAGAAGAAGAAGAAGAAGAAGAAGAAGAAGATGATGAGATGATGATGATGATGATGATGATGATGATGATGATGATGATGACGATGATGATCATGCAGAAGAAGAGGGCGAAAATATTGAAGAAAGATGTATACATGACGCGAAGGATATGCGATTGCTTCCCCCCCCCCCCCTTCCCCCCTTGTTGTTGTTGTACTCTATATAATGAATCGTAAATCCTGGCAATTCGGGCCAGAGGGGGTGGGGGACGGGGTGGGGGAGGGAGTGGATGGCGGGGGAGAGGGGAGGGGGCGGGAGGGGGGTCTCAGAGTATTACAAATGTATCTGAAGACCCTGAAGCTTTCAAACGATTTTTTTTTTGGCAGAGTCTGGAACGAAAGGGGCAAAAACAACAGAGCACAGACTGCCTGGCACACTGCTGAGGTCACTTCTGCCTGCACTGTTTCCCTCTCCCGGAGCTGAGGGTATACACTGCCTGTTTATACCATCACAATAATAACAATAACGATAATAATAACAATATGGTAATAATAATCATCATTATAGTTGTTACTGTGATTATGGTTGTTACTATGATTAAGGTTATTATCATGGTTATTATTTTATTATTATTATTATATTATTAATACATTATCATTTTTGATGTCTTGTTGAGGAGTCATCATCATCATCACACAACACATCATCATCATACGATTATAATACCATTACCCCCCCCCCCCCCCCCCCCCCCCCCCCCCCCTTGATTATTACCGTTTTTATCCGTACCTTCTCCTCTCCAGCCTCTTTCGTTTCTCGTTCCGTTCCGTAATTTTAACCTTTCACCAAAAGCGCAGTTATGTTGTTGTTGTTGTTTTAACCATACGGTTATAATACCATTATTTTTCCTTTGAAAAATTATTATTGTGTTAATCTGTTCCCTTTCCCCTCCAGCCTCTTCCCTCTTCTCTTTCCGTAATTTAATCTTGTACCCACGGCACAGATCGAAGACATCCTATTTGATTGTCTTTTATTTCCATTGTTTTGAATGTTGTTTGTCCCGCCTAAGGAAGACTCGGCAGGTCAGAAGGAGTTGTTATCGTTCCGCAGTTTCTTCCTTTGTTTCCGGCTCTGTAATCCCATTTTCGCTATTATTTTCAAGATAAGGGAACACCATCACAGAACTCTGGTTCATATCTACAGACGGCATTTCGCAAGATCCCCCCCCCCCCCCCCCCCCCCCAATAAAAAAAAAAAAAAAGGTGGATGGGATGGGAAGAATGGAACTGATACAGGAACGCATCTTGGCCATGACGAGTATACGAAGCGATGTAGAGAAGACTGACCACAACGTAAGTCACATTTGGTATGGCTATGTCGTGGTCAGTTGTTTCAGTGGTCGCTGTTTACAACCAAGCCGACTGCAAGGAACCACACCGGGGCCGCCGTCATTAAACCAACAAACATGAAGTCACGATGATCTTCAAACACACAGACACACAGACACACAGACACACACACACACACACACACACACACACACACACACACAGAGTCCATAAAGAACATGGGTTAACGCGACGGGATACACAGGTGCAACACGTCAGTAAGGTACTGAGGAAAGGGGGATTCAAATTGCATTACAGCAGACGCGCAGACTTGTAGGGAATTCTTTGCTGAACAGGGAGACAGTGAGGAGATCACAACGACTGGGAGATACAAAAGATGAGACAAGCAGTATGGTTTTTGACCAGCTGAAATCAATTTACTAGTGAGACAACTTGAGGAGCCAGACAAAAAGTTTGGTGTGTGTGTATGTGTGTGTGTGTGTGTGTGTGTGTGGTGTGTGTGTGTGTGTGTGTGTGTGTGTGTGTGGTGTGTGTGTGTGTGTGTGAGTCTGCGTGCGTGCGTGCGTGTGTGCGTGCGCGCGCGCGCGCGCGTGTGTGTGTGTGTGAGTGTGCGTGCGTGCGTGCTGTTGTGTGTGTGTGTGTGTGTGTGTGTGTGTTGTGTGTGTGGTGCGTGCGTGCGTGCGTGTGTGTGTGTGTGTGTGTGTGTGTGTGTGTGTGTGAGAGAGAGAGAGAGAGAGAGAGAGAGAGAGAGAGAGAGAGAGAGAGAGAGCGTGCGTGCGTGTGTGTCTCTTACATCATCGCCCTTTGAATTTTGGATAAATTTTACTTTGCCACCTTTTTAAATATTCTGAACCTCCCCTTCGCTGAGAGCTCTTGTTTGTTTATGTATTTATTTATTTATTTTTTGCAGCCACTGTTCGTGTGTGCACCAGCATCTGCTCGATGTTTCGAGAATTTCCTTTTTGATTACATGGGAGAGCTTTATCACCTAGTAGATAACCGGGATCCAGAAACAAGCCTGAGGACCTCTCCACAGAGCGAAACAGCTATCGCTGGCTGGTCTTGCTGGGTTCCTCTTTGGAGCGACAGTAAAACTACCCACAGCAGTCCTAAGAGAAGGATTTCTTCCCATGCCCCCTTTCCCTTTACTGTTAGATTTTTTTTAACATCTGTATGTTTTGACAGGGACGGATTCGGATGTTTGCTCCACTTCTTTTCTGGAAAGTAAAGACATCTGGGCCAAGGTTTAGCTGCTGTTTCTATTTCTGTATGTTCTGCATCAACTGTCAGCCCTTAGAGCTTATGGAGTGGTGTCCAGTATTTTCTATCTGTGATTTCTTCTTTTTCTTTCTTTTATTTATTTATTTATTTATTTATTTTTTTTGAGAGAGAGAGAGAGCGAGAGAGAGAGAGAGAGAGAGAGAGCGAGAGAGAGAGAGAGAGAGAGAGAGAGAGGGGGGGGGGTTGTTGCCCATTCCCCAGCTCTGCTGCCCATTTTCCTAATACTGTCACCCATTTTCCTTCCACTGTGCCCATTCAGCCAACCCGGTTGTCCGTTCTACCCCCCCCCCCCCCCACACACACACACACACACTCCCCCAACCCTTTTGCCCGTTTCCAAAAGCTCTCATGCCCTTTCTCCAAGCTCTGTTGCCCATTCTCCCGGCCCTGGTGCATGTTTTCCAGTCTCTGTTGCCTATTCTCCCCGACTTTGTTTCTCATTCTCTCAGCTCCGTGCCCACTTTCCCAGCTCTCCTGTCTAGTTTTCCAACTCCTGTTGCCCATTCTCCAAACTCTGTTGCATATTCGCCAAGCTCTGTTGGCTGGTTACCCAGCCCTGTCGCCCCCTTTTCTCCAGCTCTGTCGCCCACTTTCCCAGCTCTGTCGCCTATTTTCTCAGCTCTGTCACCCATTTTCTCAGCTCTGTCGCCCATTCTACCAACTTTTTCGCCCATTTTCTCAACTGTCTTTTTCCCATTCTTCCAACTCTGTTGCCCATCTTCCCATCTCTGCGACCCATTTTCCAGCTCTGTTGTCCATTATCCAAACTCTGTTACCCATTCTCTCAACTGTGTTGCCCATTTTCACAGCACTGGTGCCCCATTCTCCCATCATTCTCCCCGCTCTGTAGCCCATTGTCCCAGCTCTGTTGTTCATTCTACAAGCTCTGTTGTTAAATCTCCAAGCTCCACGGCCCATTCTGCAAGTTGTCTTGCCCATTCTCCCGGCTCTGTTGCCCATTCTCCCAGTTCTGTTGTCTATTATCCCAGCTTTGTTCCCATTCTCCCTTCATTCTCTCAGTTCTGTAGTCAAGCTTCGTTGGCCATTCTCTCAGCTCTGTTGCCCATTCTGTCAGTTTTGTTGCCCATTCTCCCAGTTCTGTTGCCTATTCTCTCAGTTCTGTTGTCCATTCTGTCAGTTCCGTTGCCCAATCTCTCAGTTCTGTTGTCCATTCTGTCAGTTCTGTTGCCTATTCTCTCAGTTCTGTTGCCCATCCTCTCAGTTCTGTTGCCCATTCTCTCAGCCCTGTTGCCCATTCTCTCAGTTCTGTTGCCAGTCCTCTCAGTTCTGTTGCCCATCCTCTCAACCCTGTTGCCCATTCTCTCAGTTCTGTTGCCCACTCTCTCAGTTCTGTTGCCCACTCTCTCAGTTCTGTTGCTCATTCTCTCAGTTCTGTTGCCCATCCTCTCAGTTCTGTTGCCCATCCTCTCAGTTCTGTTGCCCATTCATTCAGTTCTGTTGCCCATTCTCTCAGTTCTGTTGCCCATTCTCTCACCGTAGTTGCCCACTCTCCTCAGTTTTGTTGCCCATTCTCACACACCGTGTGAGCTGTTCTCCCAGCTATTCGTTTTCATCCTTAGTGACGTATTAATTAAGCTCCCGATCTCAGTTAAAAAAAAAAACAAACAAAAAAAAAACAACTAAGGTGAACCCCTCTGGCGAACATCCCACTTTTTTTTTTTTTTTTTTTTGACTTCGTTCTAAAGTCTAAAAATAAGGGCGAGAATGGATGAGATGGAAGGACTTAGAAATAAGGGCGGAGAATCCGCCCCCCCCCTCCCTCCCCCCCCCCTTTCCCTCGTCTGAGTGATGGATCAGCTCAGAGCAGCTGATGAAGAGGGGGGGGGGGGGGGCGGGGGCGGGAGGGGGGCGGGAAGGGGGGGGGATGAGGAAGAGGAGGAAGAAAGAAGAGGGGAATGGGGAGGATGCAGGTGTCCAGTGATCAAAGCGCGATGGAAATTACGCCACGTAACATCACACCACTCCATCCAAACATCGACGGCTCAGCGAGCGAAGACACCGAAGGAAAGACCTGATATATAACTCCCCTTATGTATATATTTACACATACATACTAGGTCAAACAAACAAGCAGCAGCAGCAGCAGTAACAACAACAACAACAACAACGACAACAACAACAACGACAACGACAAAAGATACCTCCTTTCCACACATATAGACACACTGGAGTACGTTCTCACACACAC
>CM065721.1:16471358-16497835 GCA_033310375.1 Conus canariensis
GGAGGAGGAGGAGGGGGGGGGAGGAAGGAAGAGGTGAAAGAAGAAGGAGAAGGAGAAGGAGGAGGACGAGCATCATAAGAACAGAAACGATAACAGCCAACAGACAGAAACCAAACTAGGGAGAAAGAGCTGGAACGGAGGGCGGCAATCCAGGGCAATGAGGCAAAGAGGAGGAAGAGAGCAAAGGGGGAGTGGGAGGGGGAGGGGGGGGTTACGGGGGGGGGAGGGGGAGGGAGGATGGAGGGATGGGGAGACACAGGATGGTCTACTGCTGGAACGGAATGGGGGAGGGGGGGGGGGGGTACGCGGAAAGCAGTAGTAAATCACTGGTACCCTTCCCTGGAGGGGGACTGATGATGGAAGATCGGAATTGTCTGGAAATCCAGAAACCCGCCATGACCACAGACGGCGAGACAAATGACAGCCGACCATGCTCTTGCCTGTCGGCCTTCCTTGCTGTGACGACTGTACTGCTTGGTGATATGTTCGTGTTGTTTACATTGTTCGGTTGTTTACATCAGTTGCCTGGTCTTGGCCTTGTTGTTTGTTGGCGTCGCATTGCTTATGTTGTTTGCAAGTATCATCCTGTTTAACTCCTTCTTATCATTACCTTGTTGATCTCTTCATGTCATGGTCCCTTGTTCATATCGTTCTCCTGTTCACGTCATTTTCTTGTTTATAATTATTGATCTTATTCGCGTTGAGTTATTCGTTCCCTTATTTTTTATTTTATTTTTTTGGTTAGATCATCGGTTGGCATACGCCATTATCTCATCTCGTTATCTGCTCTAAATCATGATCTTGTTTCATTATTTTGCTCGCCATATCTTGTTCACACCATAGCACTCTTCACATCATTAGCTCATTTTCATCCTCATCTTATTTCACTGTCTCGTTTACATAATCATCTTCTTTATTATCTAGTCTACTTTGTTGATTTGTTCAAAAAAAAAAAAAAAAACCAAAGAAAGAAAGAAGGAAAGAAAGAAAGAAAGTAAGGAAAAAAGAAACAAACAAAAGCATTCTGGACAGCAAATCCTGTACCTCCATCCCCCCCCCCCCCCCCCCCCCCCCCCCCCCGCACAAAAAGAGGCGCAGTATTATGGCCGAGCAGTCTGTCCCTTGGAATGACGTCAGTGCTACACACCGGCGAAGATCTCACCATGTTACCACGTGTAAACTTCTCCCCGGTAAACAACTGCATGAAATCTGACGATGCTCAGCGCCACTGTGTTCGAGTTACTTTTAGTTCATAGTCTTTATCATCATAGTCCAGCCGACCACACAGATCATGATCAGGGCTGTCAGACTCATACAGGGGGTGAAAGGTTACATCCTGAAAGAGGCAGACCTCCTACATTCTGACAAAAGAAGTAAACACTACAAACAATTCATAATAGGGTAGCCAACCCACCGACAGCCTTACAGTGGATAAGACTGGGCCGTACGTTCTTTAGATATGAACAGTTTTGTGGATGAAAAAAGTGTCTGTAGTAAGGAGACTGTGCTTTCAGAACCAAATTCATGAGCAAAGGGAACTCTCGTATCGTAAGGTATCAAACGAGGATTATAAACAAAGTGTTGTTTAACATGGTCTGAAAAAAAAAAGGTATATGATATATCTTGGGATACCTGTGTCCCAAAGATTCATCAGACTAAAAATGTTCAATTAAAATGGCTCCAGGGAGGGGTTGTACGCAGAATTATCGCTACAAATGTAGCATTCAAACCTGTGGGAATAAACGTGCTCGGAAATCTGCAAGGGAGGTCGTCTGCGTTAGAGCTCGCGTTCAACGGAAAGGACCCCGTCGTTTTTAGGAGACAGCTGCTGCTGGTTATGCACGCCCACAGCAATTGTCCTATCAGTCCGCTTCACGGTTCATTCACAGACAGAAAATGCCAGAACGTGGGTATGCTAACGGTGCGCCTGTACAACTGCAGGCAGTTGATATTCCGATGTTATCCTGGCGTGGGCTTCAAATCAAATATTTCTCTCTCTGGAGCTATTTGCTTGACCCACACACTGAGAAAAGGTAACTCCATTTGAAATGCAAAGACCGACGTTGTCACCCCCCCCCCCCCCTTTTTTTTTTTTTTTTAAAATACGGCGCAGGTTTATTATTGAAGATCAAAACTGTAGTTTTTGTGTTAATGAAAAGACTTCTATGTGTTTTGAAGATATAAACATATACACATTATAACAAAAAGTAGAAAACCTATATAAAAAGATTTTATTGCAGGAAACCTTTCATTTACTGAAATGTTCGTATTAGTCGGAACAGACAGAGTTTTTTTTTCTTATGGTGACGGTACTCTTTCATAATTTAACTCGCTCACCATTATTCCCAGTCTCTCAAAGCTTGCTGAAAGTATGGTGCAGTGAGGTGAAACATATTGCCAAACTGAGACCAGTGGGCTAGATTAATACACATTTTTGTTTGAACAAAATGCTATGTAAATCTCTACGTTCTTGTTATGCCATTTATTGCTTCTGGACTTCTTGCATACCATTATTTTGTACATAGGTGTTATTGCATGTGTTAAAATGTATACCGCTGTGGACAGTGTTTAATGTAATTGATGTGTGTGGGCACACTGCTGCATATGCATATATGGGCGTATGTTGTTTTCTACATCAAATGATTTGCATGTGAATTGTGCATGTGTTTATATTAACAAAAGGTGCCTACGCGCGCGCGCGCGCGGTGTGTGTGTGTGTGTGTGTGTGTGAGTGTGTGTGAGGGAGGGGGAAGGGGAGGTGTGCCGCGCGTACTCATCTACCATGCGCACAGAAATCCTTTAATCCTGCCCCCTGCGATTACATTCATACAGAAATCCTTTAATCCTGCCCCCTGATATTACACTTTCATACAAAAACCTTTAATCCTGCCCCCTGATATTACACTTTCATACAGAAATCCTTTAATCCTGCCCCGTGATATTACACTTTCATACAGAAATCCTTTAATCCTGCCCCCTGATATTACGATTTGATACATTCATCCTTTAATCCTGCCCCCTGATATTACATTTCGTACAGAATCCTTTAATCCTGCCCCGTGTATTAGATTTGATACATTAATCCTTTAATCCTGCCCCCTGATATTACGATTTGATACATTAATCTTTAATCCTGCCCCGTGATATTACGATTTGATACATTAATCCTTTAATCCTGCCCCGTGGTATTACGATTTGATACATTAATCCTTTAATCCTGCCCCGTGATTTAACGATTTGATACAGTTAATCCTTTAATCTGCCTCCGTGAATTACATTTATACAGAAATCCTTTAATCCTGCCCCCTGATGTTACACTCTGATACAGAAATCCTTTAATCCTGCTCCTTGATGTTACGCTCTGATGCAGAAATCCTTTATTCCTGCTCCCTGATGTTGCACTCTGATTCAGAAATCCTTTAATCCTGCTCCTTGATGTTGCACTCTGATGCAGGAAATCCTTTAATCCTGCCTCCTGATGTTGTCACTCTGATACAGAAATCCTTTAATCCTGCCCCTGATGTTACACTCTGATACAGAAATCCTATTACCCTGCCCCGGATGTTACAACTCTGATACAGAAATCCTATTACCCTGCTCCTGATGTTACACTCTTGAAACAGAAATCCTTTAATTATGCCTCCTGATGTTACACTTGATACAGAAATCCTTTAATCCTGCCCCTGATGTTGACACTTTGATACAGAAATCCTTTAATCCTGCTCCCTGATGTTACACTTTGAAACAGAAATCCTTTAATCCTGCTCCAGATGTTACACTTTGAACAGAAATCCTTTAATCGTGCCTCCGATGTTACACTTCATACAGAAACCCCTTATCTGCCCCGATGTTACACTTGATACAGAAATCCTTGATCAGCCCCCTGATGTTGCACTCTCATACAGAAATCCTTAATCGTCCTCCAGATGTTACACTTTAAATACAGAAATCCTATTATCTTGCCCCTGATGTTACACTTTTGATACAGAAATCCATTAATCCTGCTCCCTGATGTGACACTCTGATACAGAAATCTCTCGATGTTACACATCTATACAGAAATCCTATTACTCTGCTCACTAATGTTACACTCTTGATAAACAGAAATCCTTTAATCCTGCTCCCATGATGTTGCACTCTGATACAGAAATCCTTTAATCCTGCTCCCCTGATGTTGCACTCTGATACAGAAATCCTTTAATCCTGCTCCTGATGTTCACTCTGATATAGAAATCCTTTAATCCTGCCTCCTGATGTTACAACTCTGATACAGAAATCCTTTAACCCTGCTCCCGATGTTACACTCTGATACAGAAATCCTTTATTCCTGCCCCTGATGTTACAACTCTGATACAGAAATCCTTTAATCCTGCTCCCTGATGTTGCACTCTGATACAGAAATCCATACTCTCCGATATTACACTTTTAAATACAGAAATCCTTTACATCTGCTCCTGATGTTACATTTGATACAGAGAATCCTTTAATCCTGCCCCCTGATTTACACTTTTGATACAGAAATCCTTTAATCCTGCTCCTGATGTTACCACTCTGTAATAGCAGAAATGCCTTTCTTCTGCTCCTGATGTTCACTTTTGATTACAGAAATCTGTAATCCTGTCCCTGATGTTGCACTCTGATGCAGGAATCCTTTAATCTGCTCTGATGTTGCACTTAGATCAGAAATCCTTTAATCCTGCTGCCCTGAGTTACACTCTGATACAGAAATCCTTTAATCCTGCTCCTGGAGTTACACTCTGATGACAGAAATCCTTCTTTCCTTCCTGATTTGACTGATCCAGAAATCCTAATCTCTCCCTGATGTGCACTCTGATGCAGGAATCCTTAATCCTGCCCTCCTGATGTTGCACTCTGATGCGAATACCTTTCTGCTCTGATTTTACACTGATAGCAGAAATCCTATTTACTCCTGCTCCGATGTTAACTCTGATACAGAATCTATCTTTCTCTGCTCGATAGTTACACCTGAATCGAATCTTCTCTTTGACTAGTACCCTGAATTATACATTTCTCTGCTTTTACAGAAATACCTTTATCTTCCTGTGTTGACTAGTACAGAATCCTTTCTCTGCGATTTAACTTGAATCGACCTTTCTTGTCTGTTGACATTGATAGAGAATCTATCTATTCTTCTGTCTATTGCACTTGAATCTAACCTTCTCGTGTAATTTAGTACAGAACCCTATCTTTCTCTGTACTGCACTGAATCTTTGACTACTACGAATCTAATCTTCCTCCTGATTCTGACTGAATCTTTTGATAGTACTGAATCCTTTCCTTCTCTGATTGACATGGCACTTATTTCTGTTGACTAGTAGCTGAATTCTTTCTTCTGTTGACTGTAGCTGGAATCTATTTCTTCGTTGACTAGTAGCTGGAATCTTCTTTCTTCTGTTGACTAGTTAGCTGGAATCTATCTTTCTTCTGTTGACTAGTAGCTGGAACTCTGTTCTTCGGACTAGTTAGCTGGAATCTACCTTTCTTCTGTTGACTAGTAGCTGGAATCTATCTTTCTTCTGCTATTAGCTTGAATCTACCTTTCTTCTGTTGACTAGTAGCTGGAATCTATCTTTCTTCTGTACTATTAGCTGAATCTACCTTTCTTCTGTTGACTAGTAGCTGGAATCTATCTTTCTTCTGTTGACTAGTAGCTGGAATCTATCTTCTCGTTGACTAGTAGCTGGAATCTACCTTTCTTCTGTTGACTAGTAGCTGGAATCTACCTTTCTTCTTGACTATTAGCTGAATCTACCTTTCTTCTGTTGACTAGTAGCTGGAATCTGTCTTCTTCTGTTGACTGGAGCTGGAATCTGTTGACTGTAGCTTGAATCTACCTTTCTTCTGTTGACTAGTAGCTGGAATCTTCTTTCTTCTGTTGACTAGTTGCTGGAATCTGTTGACTAGTAGCTGAATCTACCTTTCTTCTGTTGACTAGTAGCTGGAATCTTCTTTCTCTGTACTGTACTGATCTGTTGACTAGTAGCCGGAATCTTTCTTTCTTCTGTTGACTAGTAGCTGGAATCTATCTCTCATCTGTTGACTAGTAGCCGGAATCTGTTCTTTCTTCTGTTGACTAGTAGCTGGAATCTATCTCTCATCTGTTGACGAGCAGCCGGAATCTGTCTTTCTTCTGTTAACTAGTAACTGTAATCTGTTGACTGGTAGCTGGAATCTATCTTCTTTTAACAAGCTGGAAAAACTCTCCCGTTCAAGCTTGGGGAGTTCTTTTCGCGTTTGCAGTCTGGACTGAACTGATATTTAATGAATATCTATTTATGACGTTGTGTTCTGTCGCATTCACATCGATTTTGACACCGAAAATGACGTGGGAGTCAGTTCAATGTTCATGCCTGCTTAATTTGACGTCAGATCGGCACAGTTCACGTTTTGTGCACCGTTAGTGACATTAGTTCCCGTTACCGACTGAACTGGGGGACACACACAGAGCAAGACAAAGCAATTGTACGTGACAGACTATTCAGTGGCGCGCGCGCCAGAGGGCTTTGTGTGTGTGTGTGTGTGTGTGTGTGTGTGTGTGTGTGTGTGTGTGTGTGTGTGTGTGTTTGTCGCGCGCGCGTGCGCACACACACACACACGCACTGTATCTCCCCAACTTTCTTTGTCTGTCTGTCTGTGTCTGCCTCACTCCCCACTCACTCACTCACCCCTCTCTCTCTCCTCTCTCTCTCTCTCTCTCTCTCTCTCTCTCTCTCTCTCTCTCTCTCTCTCTCTCCCCTGTTTCATTAATCTCTGCACTATTCTGCAGTATATGTTACAGTACTTACATGCTTCGATATAGAAGAACCTAACTCAGTTGTCCATTCAGAAAAAGGAAAATGTCAGGTGGTATGTGTGAAATCGACTTTGGGGGGGGGGGGGGGGGGGGGGGGGGGGGGGGGACTGACAGAGAAGAAAATAATTAAGTCTTTTGTTTTATTTATTTGTCTCTTTATGTATAAGTAGTACATTATGAGAGTGAGAATGTCAGTACACCACACATTAGAACATGAACAAAAGACTAAAATCAGCAAGAATATATCCATTTGTAAGAGAACATACAGACTACGCATGGTGTGTGAGAAAATGGTTAGAAAATAAAATAACGAAGAGAAAAGATAGTGGTCATGAAAAAAAGACAGCTTACTAAAAAAAAAAGTTAGTAGTGGAAATTTTTTTTTTTTTTTTTTTTTTTTTTTTGAAGCGCCAAAAATGAAGAGGTGGATTTCGGCCTTAGGGAAAAAGAATCACTGCCTTAGATGCTCCATTGATCCGATAATTGATGCAAAAAAAAAAAAAAAAGACCAACAAAAGAATGTGTGTGTGTGTGTTGTGTGTGTGTGTGTGTGTGTGTGTGTGTGTGTGCGTGCGTGCGTGCGTGCGTGTGCGTGTGTGTGTGTGTGTGTGTGTGTGTGTGTGTGTGTGTGTTGTGTGCTATGTATGTTGTGTGTGTATATTATGTGTATCTGTATGTATGTGTGTGTATGTGTGTGTGCGCGTGCGTATGTGTACGTGCGTGCATGCATAAGTGTGTGTGTATGTATGTGTTGTGTGTGTGTGTGTAGAGAGAGAGAGAGAGAGAGAGAAGAGAGAAGAGAGAGAGAGAGAGAGAGAGGAGGGGGGTATGATGTCTTGGAAGAACACTAACGATCTTGCTTCTTAACAGACATAAGCAGGTGGCAAGACAGGGAGAGACAGAGAAAACAACAACAACAACAACAAAAACAACAATAATAACACACGCACGCACGCACGCACGCACAAGAATGTAATGAGAAAGACCGATTTCTTTTTCTTTTTTTTTTTTTCATTTCTGGGGCAGAACTACCAGGAAAGGGTGTATTACCAAAAAGTGCACACACCGAACGTGATCACCACCATCAATCGAAAAACAAATACAGGCGTGAAGACAATAATGAGGAAGGTAACACCAAACAAATATTTGAAGTGCTATTTTAAACTGGCAGACGGTCAGAAACAAAGAAAAGAAAAGAAAAGAAATAAACAACAACAGAAACAGAAACATTTCGATCCGTTCCACAACACAAATGCATCAATTCTGGCAACGCAGCTGCAACGTCACATGCACAGCCAACCCACACACACACACACACACACACACACACACACACCACACACGCACGCACGCATGCGCGCGCGCGCGCGCGTCCATGCACTAAGCATTACGCATGTACGTGCGAGAAGAAACGGCCTAGGGATAGGGGGTGGGTTGGGTTGGGAGATGGGAAGGACACTCATAAATCCTACGTGACGTTATTCTCTCATCCTGCAATCGTTTTATCTCTCCCCCCCCCCCCCCCCCCCCCCCCCCCCCCCCGCTCCTCCTGGCAATTCTCGTTTTCTTTTCCACTCTTCTTCTTCCAACCTCCATTTTTTTTTTTCTCTCTCTCTTAACTCCCCTGTTTTGTCTGCTGTCGAAACAATTGAGATTAACTCCCTTTTTTTTTTCTCCTGTTCTAACTTTTCTGCCTCCTTTGATTCATTGTTTCTTCTCTTCTTTTCTTCGTTCCTTTCTTCTTTCATTTTTTTCGCCTTCTCTCTTGTTCTTCCCCCCCCCCCCCCCTTCCTTTTTTAAATTTATTTTTTCGCGTTTTTCTTTTCTTCCGCTTTTCCTCTTTCCCCCTTCTCTCTTTCCTGCGTGCTTTTATTCCTTCCTTTTTTCTTTGTTTCTGTCTTACCTTCTTTTTTTTTCTTTCATTGTTTCTTTCATCCCGTTTTCTTTTTTCCTCACTTTTTTTTTCCCTTTCTTCTTTCCTCCTTCCTTTTTTTTCTTCTCTCTTTCTTCCTCCCTTTTCTTTCTTCCCCTTTTCCTTTTTTTTTTCTTTTGCTTTCTTTCCTGACCTCTCTCTTTCCTTCTTTCCAGCTTTCTTTCCTCCCTTCTTTTCATCCTTCTTTCTTCCTTTCACCCTTCTTTTTTTCTTTCTTCGTGTCCTTCCGTCCTATTTCCATCTTCATCTTTTTCTGTGTCTCCTCCGTTATTTCTTTCTTCTTTCTCTCTTTCGTCCTTTTTTTTTGTTTCTTTGTTCCATTCTGTTTTCTTTCTTTCTGTCCTTCTTGTGTCCTTTCTTCCTTCTTTCTTCCTTTCTTTCACCTTCTTTCTTCCCCGTTCTTCCCACCCATCCCCTTTTTCTTTTATTCTTTTCTACCTTCAACCTTTTTTTTTTTCTTCCTTCTTTTCTTCTTTGTTTCTTTCCTTCTCTCTACCTTTCTTACCACCCCCCCCCCCCCCCCCCCCCCGTTTTCTTGCGTCCTCTTTTTTTGTTTCTTTCCTTCATTTTTTTTTCTATCATTCCGTCGATCTTTCTTTCTTTCCTTCTTTTATCTTTTTTTCTTTCATCCTTCCTCCTTTGTTTCTTTCCTCCTTCTTTCTTTCTCCCTTTTTTATTTCGTCATTTCTGTCCCTCCATTGATTCTTCCCTTCCTTCATTTTTTTTCATGTGTCTATGTCCGTTCAACTGTCTAAATGTCTGTGTGTTTGTGTAATTGTCTGTATTATATCTGTGTGTCTCTGTACCCGTTTAACTGTGTATATGTCTGTGTATTTGTTCGTCCGTATAACTGTGTATATGCTTGTTTGTCTATATAACAATCTGTGTCTCTATGCCCATGTAATTGCCTTTATATCTGTCTGTCTGTCTGGCCGTACGACTGTCTACATGTCTGCCTTTCTGTACAGTCGTATAACGATCTATACCTCTCGTATAACTGTCTATGTCTGTGTTCTTTATGCCCTCATATTCGTCTGTATGTCTGCGTTTTTGCACATTCGTATTATCATCTACACATTTGCGTGTTTACACGTTTGTATAACTGTCTAAATGTCTGTGTAGCTGTATGTCCGTATAACTGTTAATTCCTGCGTGTTGGTATGTCCATGTAACTGTTTGTGTGTCTGCAAGTCCGTATGTTCGTATAACACTCTCTACGTTTGCGTGTATGCACGTCCGCACGATTGTCTATGTGTGTGTATATATATCATTGTCCGTATAACTGTCCATATGTCTCTGAGAGAGAGAGAGAGAGAGAGAGAGAGAGAGAGAGAGAGAGAGAGAGAGAGAGAGAGGGAGGGAGGGAGGGAGAGAGAGAGAGAGGGGCGGGGGGAGAAACAAAGAAACAAACTTACAACAATCATACAAAAACAAAAACAAAACAAAAAAAAAAACAAAAAAATCCGCGACCTCACTGAATTTTTCACCATTTTTGGAAGTCTGATTTCAGTCTTCGACTAGCAGCATGTACTGGCGAGACACTGAGGGCCAAGAATGTTATCTTTTATTCATAGCCTGCTGCCCAGCAAGTTGAAAGTTAGAGAAGCATTCACAAGCGAGCATAATCATACATCGCAAAGCACTACTGCATTTTAAAACTCCGCCAGGAGACCCTTTTTGGGAATCATGCCGGTCCCAAGCCCGGATAAAGGAGGAGGGTTGGGCGTGGGGCCAGCTACCCTACCCCGTAAAACAAAGCACAGCTACAAAAGCCCCAAGCAAGAATCAAATCGACACCTCAGCCCTGGGAAGGGATGGGTCTTCGACAAGAAGATGTATGACGCCATATGGTAAGCAGACATCAGGAACATGGGGATGACTTGGAACCAGCTGGAAAAAAAGACCCCAGGACAGAGATGCCTGGAGGTCCTTGGTTGGCGGCCTGTGCCCCGGGAAGGGTAATAGGCAATGATGATGATGATGATCGCATTTTAACGAATAAAGCATCTAATTCTACTTTCATTTAGTGAACAAATCACTAATACCACTGCTATAGTTATGTATTATCATTCAGACCTGTATTCCTTTTTGCTTATTCATTTATACATTAACAGAAAAGAAAGAGAAATCCGAATAAAAACAACAACAACATCAAAAAAAAAAAAAAAAAAAAAAACCACAACAACAACAACAACCAACCAACCAACCAACCGGCCAATCAACCAAAGAGGTAAACGAACAAAAAGGAACCAGTGCCTGGAAAAATCGATGGCCGCATTTGCGATCTGCCCCCTGTGTACAGCGTTATCTGCCAATAAATGACAAATTATGCCGTAACAGGCGGGAAGACAGACAGAGGGGAAAAAAAGACAGCACAGAACAAACCCCGAAGGACGCCACAGAAGAGGTCAACTGGGTGATATATGGTACGTCTCACAGACTCAGACCGGAATTTGTCAGCAACGCCAAAGAGGGAGGCGGGAGTGAATGTGCCTCTTGACATCAAATGTCTGTTTAAGAAGACTGTAGTAGGGTCGTCAGACGTGTCAAAAGCGGTGGAAAAGTCAAGAGAGACGTCAAAATCAGGTGTGACAATTAAATCAAAGGACAAGGGGAAGATGGTACTTTAAGAGCCCCCATGATAGGACTGGATAACAGCTTGAGAAGAAAAATCTGAGCATTCAGATGATTGGGATAGTTCTGATTAAAGAACAATGTGAGCATTCAGATGACTGGGATAGTTCTGATTAAAGAACAATGTGAGCATTCAGATGACTGGGATAGTTTTGATTAAAGAACAATGTGAGCATTCAGATGACTGGGATAGTTCTGATTAAAGAACAATGTGAGCATTCAGATGACTGGGATAGTTCTGATTACAGAACAATGTGAGCATTCAGATGACTGGGATAGTTCTGATTACAGAACAATGTGAGCATTCAGATGACTGGGATAGTTCTGATTAAAGAACAAAGCAGCAAAGGAACCTAGAGCACTAGAGATTCGGCCACAATTCTTCACACTGACCAGAGTGCGCTTGCACGCATGCGTACCAGTGTGTATGTGTAGTAGTAGTAGTAGTATAGTAGTAGTAGTAGTAGTAGTAGTAGTAGCAGTAGTAGTAGTACTTTCATTTAACGTCTTTTCACAAAAAACCCCTGTGATTTTACACGAGAGAGAGAGAGAGAGAGAGAGAGAGAGAGAGAGAGAGAGAGAGAGAGAGAGAGGAGAGAACCTGTGTGTTTACAGACCCAGCTTCTTTAAGTGTTGTTACTGACCCATCTGAAAACACTTTAAGATGGTTGGGATATTTGTTTTCCAAATGCATCTTTGATGAATATGATAAGATGTATGGTTGATGAGCTTTTTTCGCAGCAGCGTGATCAAGATCGAACTTTGCTCGGTTTCTTTCCCAGTTTGGAATAGCATCTGTATAAGACAACTGCCAATGATTCAATATTCACATCAGTTTCCTGAATTAAATTTGCAGCATAAGAACCAACAGCGGATAATGGCAATATCACTTTTGCTCTCTTTGGATAATGGGACTCTGGATTTCTGTATTTTTCTTTTTCATTTACACTTTCTATGGCCGAACATTTCATAACATAAGCACATGTGAGTGTGTGTGCATGTGTGTTTGAGTTCAAACACACATGCACATACGTGTGCGCTCGCATGCATGCTTGCACCCTTACTGTAGAAATGTCACGCATGTTGTTGTCAACTACTCAGTTTACATATCAGTTTTTGGAGGCAATGGTCATTCAGGATACGGCAGGGAAAAACCCAAACGTGAGGACTACTCTTCAATCAACATGTCAACCACACTCCTCCAAACATGACGTTAAAACCAGCCGTTCAATCAATGGCGTCACCAAATGACGTGACCTCAGTAACCAGAACAAGACAGACCATCGGAAGAGCAAACAGAAAGCAGAAACTGTCCAAACCCTTCCCCAGGACAGATGAGCTCTTCAAACCGCATCCCGCTCAACCCGACCTCTCATCGGCGTAAAACACCCGATCAGCCAGCCAACGTGTGGCCAGAGTGGCAAGCTGATGGACAGGAAGGGGTCTGTAGCCATGTTGGACATGCGCCGTGTCCTGAACGGAAATGGGCTATACGTCACGGCTGTCGGAGCGGTGATGACGCAGAGCGTGAAAGACGAGCTTGACGGATGACGTCAGCGTTCTTCTATCTGTCCTCCCCAAAGATGACCGGGGTGGGAGTTGCTGTGGATGGGGTTGAGGACGGGACAGGAGTGGGAGAGGGACGAAGGGCTGTCAGGGTGGCGAGAGAACGAGGGTGTGAGAGAGGGGGTGAAGGTGGAAAGAGGAATTACAAAGAAGCGACGGTGTTAGAGAGAGAGAGAGAGAGAGAGAGAGAGAGAGAGAGAGAGAGAGAGAGAGAGAGAGAGAGAGAGAGAGAAGGCGGAGGAGGATCAACATTTAGGGGTAAAAATAATGTAGGCCGACCCTACTATCAAATTCCAGTCTTCTTATTCTACAACGTTAGTGAATTACAATATATTTGCATAATCTGATAAGGTAGTTACAAAGACATCGGAAGGCAGGGAAAGAAAATGCAAGCGCGCACGCGCGTGCGAGAGAGAAGAAGAAGAAGAAGAAGAAGAAGAAGAAGAAGAAGAAGAAGAAAAAGAGAGAGAGAGAGAGAGAGAGAGAGAGAGAGAGAGAGAGAGAGAGAGAGAGAGAGAGAGAGAAGAGAGATGTATTTAGTGATTCAGAAGTCGGATGTCCTGTCTTTCTGTTTCTTTCATTTTCCTTTCTTCCTGTCCTTGTCTCAAATCTCTCTCTCTCTCTCTCTCTCTCTCTCTCTCTCTCTCTCTCTCTCTCTCTCTCTCTCTCTCTCTCTCTCGCAAACTTCATATCACAAGCTGAATATCACGAAAACGAAAATGGAAATCAAACAGTGATGTTATTCAATCCATGAGATGATATTGTCAGGGTGACTCGTGTGTGTGTGTGTGTGTGTGTGTGTGTGTGTGTGTGTGTGTGTGTGTGTGTGTGTGTGTAAGTGCGTAAGTGCGTGCGCGCGCGCGCGCGCGTGTGTGTTTGGTGTGTGTGTTGTGTGTGTGTGTGTGTGTGTGTGTGTGTGTGTGTTGTATGTGTGTGTGTGTGTGTGTGTGTGTGTATGTGTGCGTGCGTGCGTGCGTGCGTGCGTGCGTGCGTGCGTGTGTGCGTGTGTGTGTGGTGTGTGTGTGTGTGTGTGTGTGTGTGTGTGTGTGTGTGTGTTGGGATGGGTGAAGACAGGGAATGGGATAGTAGGAATGAGTTGTGGGCTTGGGGTGAGCAATGGGGGTGGGGGTGGGGGTGGATGGGGGGGGGGGGGTCAGCGAGTTCAGGAGTAAAGAGTTCGAATTAGTTTACTGAGATATGATCATAATGTTCATACATTCCCCTTTGTCTAAAGGGCTTCATTGCTGAGAACATCGATACCTCTCTGTCTGTGTCTCTCTCTGTCTCTGTCTGTCTGTCTGTCTGTCTGTCTGTCTGTCTCTGTCTCTCTCTCTCTCTCTCTCTCTCTCTCTCTCTCTCTCTCTAGCACAGCAGTTAAAAGGACCGATCAGCCCTGACCTTTACTGACCTGCCGGACCATACGATCTGTACAGGCCTGTGGACATGGTGCACGGCTGATAGCCATCAATTTCCCCCAACGTCAATCTTCTCCATGGATCCCTGGAGGACTGGGCACCAAGAGATGGGGGCGGGATGGAGGGGCGAAAGGCCGAACTGACAGCTCCGTTATTTACCGGCCACTGCCTGGCAGGAATATTTATGTGAACAGGTCACACATATACTTTTCACTTTGTCCTTTTCTGTCATAAATGGACACAGAGTACGTTATACTTCCGTCTTGATAGACATGATAACTGACCTCACCTTGTTCTTTTCATCTAACTGAAGACAGAAAGGCGTTTGTTACGTAACTATGAATTCTTGCAGGGTGGCTTGCTACTTATAACTTGATTATCTCCTCCAACCGCCCCTCTCTCCACAAAGTGTTGGAAGTTAAAACAGAATCCATGAATAACAAAGAAGGAAACTGGCCTGCCTCGCATCGTGTCCGACCAACCCCTTTTCTGATAAATGGGCTGTCTCCTTTTCCCTCAATTTTTAGTGTTCGAATTAATCCAGGAAGACACGCTCTCGCATGCAAATTCACGCGCGCTAGTTACATTTTTCATGTCATTCCCGCTTTAAAAAACTATGTGTGTAGAAAATCATTCTCTGGCTTTTCCCTGAAAACAGCACATAGAAGTAGCTCAAGGGCATCAATTTGCCTGTTAGACTCACATGTCATGAACATATGCAACAGGAGGATTAAAGTAAGAGACTGGGTGGGAAAGGAGAGGGGAATGTTGATACAGTTCCAACAACACCTGTCGACAAACATAAAGAAGTGTAAGTAGCAGTAAGTTATAACAGAAGCAGACAACTTTGGAAGTTTTCGGTTCTGAGACTGTTTATCTATCATTTCCCTTTAAATCCCCCCCTCCCCCTCTCTCTCTCTCTCAACTTCTCCAATCTCACCCCCACATCGCTACTGCCAGTCCCTTCCCCATCCCTCCTTCCCTCTCCCTTCAGCATCTCCCATACTTCCTCGATTCACTCTTCTTTTTCCCCAACAGCAGCTGTCGGAACTGTCCTGACCGTTGTTTATTGCTGTCGTCTCTGCTAGGTATGCAATCACCACCTGCATGTTTCTCGAGGATAAAAGTTCATCCCACGGATTTATTTCTATATGTTTCTGTATGTACCCCCAGCCCATCTTTTTTTTTTTTTATCAACAGGTCTCCTATGTATCTAAAACTTGCAACATCCAACAAACAATATGCCTGACTCTACTGCGTATGACTGGTCTGTCGTAGTTCTGTATTTAGTGATTAATTTCTTAATTTCTCCATTTCTGTTATCAAATGAACTGCTTCTGACCAAACGTTTATTATTTGTTACAGCTTGGAATATATGACCTTTAACATGTCTGTAATTGTTTAAAAATGCAACATTTGTGAATAATCATACTTTCTAAAAAAATTTTGCAATATTTTGCAATAACACCCTCTCTTTCTAAATTTTGCAATATTTGTTTTATTGCTGAAAATACTTTTGGGTTACAGCTGGTACGATTCGGCGACCTCTCTTACACGCGATTTCTGAAAGACCTAAACAACAGTTCGCATTGAGCGTAGTTCGATGACGCTGATATTTGAGACAGAGACAAGACAGGAAGACAGAACGGTAGATTTAGGATTTAGAGACAGAGACAGAGACAGACACAGACAGACAGACAGACAGACACAGGATCTGACAGATCGGCATGTCTTCCAGCATGATTCCTGCAAGTTCAACTGAAATCTAACCCGACGTTCAAAACCGCGAACCTACACAGATACAAGAGGATGCAGAGAGGGGAAGAAGGGAGGGAGATGGAGGAGGGAAGTGGCATGGTGGGGTAGAGTATGCGTGGACGGAAGAGGGGGGGGGGGGAGGGGGGTCGAGGTGGGGAGGAGATGGTACCGTCTAACTCTTCTGTTACTTTCCTCCCATCGCAGCCGTTTAACTCCCACACAGTTGTCTGGCACTGTTTTTCTCACTAACCCTCCCCCCCCCCCTCCTCCTTCCTTCCATAATTACCACCTTGTACCCCAGCATTCACCCACACCACTACATGATATTAAGATTCCACCTCCACCAATACCATCACTTCCGCCCCTTCTCCCCCCCCCCCCCCCCCCCCCCCCCAAAGAAAAGTATGCATGCACCTGTTTTTTATCTTTTTCTTCGGTGTCTTTTAGCTCCACCTTCTCTCTCTGTCTCTCTCTGTGTCTGTCTGTCTGTCTGTCTGTCGTCTCTCTCTCTCTCTCTCCTCTCTCTCTCTCCTCTCTCTCTCTCTCTCTCTCTCTTCACCCATACAGCTGCGTGCTTGGAGCGTTTGCTTGCTGAGCTGACGGTCGTGAGCTCTGACCACAAGTGAGGTCGGATTTTTTTCGGGCTTGAAACAACCTCTGTCCACCCAGCAGTTCAGAGAAGACTATAGGCGGCAGAAGGAGAGGGATGGGCGCCGCCTTCTATCACGCTGTGCCCTTGACGTGGGGAACCTCGGACAGTTCACTGCCCTACAGCCATTAGGGTAAGGGATATTTCACCTTTCTCTTTCACCCTACCACCACCACCTCTACCCCCCTCTCCCCCCAAAAACAAACAAACAAACAAAAACACAAATCGAACAAGCTCCCTGCCTTTATTGTTTCACCTGCTCTTTCTTTTGTGTCTTTTAGCTTTAAAAGGTCCTCTCTCCTCTCTCTCTCTCTCTCTCTCACTCTCTCTCTCTCTCTCTCTCTCTCTCTCTGACTCCGGTACTCACTTCGCTTCACTAAACCACACACCAAGGCCTCGGCTATCAAACTTTGATGGGCAGAGAATACCGGATCAATATCAAAAAAGAGCATACGAAACTCCAGCAAAGAAAAAAACTCTGGGGGAAACCTGACAGCAGCAGTCTTCAGATAAGAACCCCCCTTCTCTCAGATAAGTGTTTCAGCCCCGAACTCCTGGCCACTGTGTATTGGTTTGTGTACGGCCTGCAACGTCTTTGATCTTGACATTTTCCTTTGCCAGGCCTACTACGTCCAGGATTTTTCCATTTTCTGCCAGTCTTGAGCTTGGGCTGGACTGAACTCAGAGGCTTGTCTCCTGAGTCTTCGAGCATGTTTGGAAACCTAGGTTGTACTCCTCCAAGATGGATTTCTGGAACAGCTTAAGGTTTAAGGCTTGGCAACAATAGAGAACAACGTCAGTGTGACCAAGTGGGACACCAAGCCATACCCCTGCGTATTAGGTAGTTTTGTCCTTTCTTGATTCCATCGTACAAGACTGCAGACAATCCCCTTACATACCTGGCGAAAGTTCAAGTTGGATTCGGGTGTTGGAATGTCTCAGATGTGTTCAGACATTTACTTCTCAAATCTTATTCAGATCATTTTCTTCACTTTATGATCTCAACGTGACATTGTCTATGCTGAAAAAGCAATCTGGTTTATTGGCAGAAATCTTTGTGAGTAGTTTGAGTATAAAGTAGCTGAAATGATGTTTATCTGAATGTGTTAACACATACCAGAGAGTAAAAACATGCACAAAATATGATACTAATTTAGTCATTTTTCCAATTGTTCAAGCGGCATCAGTCAATACATTGCCTGCAGTGCTGTTTTATTATTCATACGAAAGTGCCAGTGTAAGTAATTGAGGAAGGAAAATACAAGGTTTACAAACCACATAATCTATTAATGATAATGTTGAGTAATTGGATACAGTTCTGTTCTCGCTTTGGTTCCAGGTCAAGCTGGCACTCAAGGCCCAAAATGCCACCAACCAAGAACTGGTCAGACCATCCATTCCCTACACAGACCACAAACCCAAAGTTCACAGTGACCCTCATGAACTTTGGAAGTTGACTGGAACACACGAACGGATGATAGACTGGTTTTCAAATCCGCCCAGACTTGAAGAGTTTCTGTCCTTTACCGCTGCTGACTGCAAGGAAGAAACGGTCTATATCTGATTACAGACATTCCGTTCCTTTAGGTCACAGTCATATTATCCAAAAGGGGAGTTGGCACCATGACGCTTGCCATGCGATGAACCTCCCACCATGGAACATGCTCTTACAGGGTGTTGGGATTAACATCATGTCAGACGTCAGCACATGACAGAAGACTCCATGGAGACCTTACTTGTTAGCCGTTCCACCAGATGTAATTTTTGAGTTTCTGAAAGACATTTTTCTTGGACCTAGTTTTCTATGAAATAGAGATCAGGTTTCAAGCCATTTTCCTCATGGCTGGAACGAACTTTTTTTTGACATGCTGATGTGGGATTTGACGTGAAAACTTTAATATGCCCCCCCCCCCCCCCTTTCCCCCTGCGCTCAGCTGGGTTATAAACACATGAAATCAAAGGATACTGTTCTGCTAACAAATAACAAACAATATTAGTATGATTTGGGAGAGAGAGAGAGAGAGAGAGAGAGAGAGAGAGAGAGAGAGAGAGAGAGAGAGAGAGAGAGAGAACTCTCTAATTTCTCCAAAATCAGAACAGAACTCCTTTTTTCTTATAAAAAAAAGTTTCCTCCATGTTTTCCCCGTACTTTTTTTTTCTTTTTCCAAGATATCACTCTGGTCGCCAACATTTTGCCGGAATCAAGGGGTGCAAGGGGGGGGGGGGGGGGGGGGGGGGGGGGGGGGGGGAGGAGGAGGGAGGGAATCTTTGAACACAAGGCACGGCATAATATCACAACTACTGACCGAAAATTATCCCAATAACGTGACCCCAGTTTGACCGCAAACCATAGCGAGGTCGAATGGAGCAGATTTGACGTCATCTTGACGTGACAGTCTCGTCTGACTCGGGGTCCATTGTGAAGCAGTTTCCGGCCTACAGAACATGATCGTGTCAGCTGTAATCCCACAGCTCTCCGCAGGAAGGGGCTTTGTGTTTCTTCTCTAGAGAGGGAGGGCAAAGGGGCGATTATCTGAGGAACGGACCTTCGGAAGAAAGCTTTGTCTCCCTTGCGGACAACCACGAGAGAAAGAAAGATAAAGAGGAGAGTGGTAACTATATTTTGTTTCTATATTGTATATCCCAGTTTCAGTCCTGGAGTTTTGGTTCTCTCTCATCCCCCTTCTCCTCCCATTGCTGTGCCCCTCTCCCTTCTCCACCGTCCTCTCCTTTCTCTGTGTCCATAGTTGGCTCTCTCTTTAAATACGTATCAATACACAGACACATGCACAAGCACACAGGAGGGGGGAGGGGCAGGAAGAGATGGAGGTGGGGAGGGAGGGAGGGAGAGAGAGAGAGAGAGAGAGAGAGAGAGAGAGAGACAGACAGACAGACAGACAGAGAGAGGGAGAAGAGAAGAGAGGGGGGGGGGGCAGAGAGAGAGAGAGAAGAGAGAGAGAGAGAGAGAGGATGAATCAGTTTGTGTTTGTGTGTGTGTGTGTGTGTGTGTGTGTGTGTGTGTGTGTGTGTGCGTGTGTGTGTGTGTGTGTTCCCTTCAGTCACTCCTACAGTGCACAGCGAAGGGTGGATGTCCCAGAGGAGGACTGATGTCCTCGTGGATGGACACTGTAAAGGACTGAACTGGGCACCTCTGTCTTGTTGCACGTGACTTAAGACAGAGGCGTGTCGTGACCCTTAACTGACCAAGTGTCTCGTTACTACAACTCTCCCACCTGCTATCGAGGAATAGTAATAAACTCCCCCCCCCCCCCCCCCCCCCCAGTTAATGATGATGATGATGAGTAGTGCATTTTCTTTTGTTGGGAGACTAGGTCTAACTCCAGGTAACAAGATGATGATAATGTAATGGTAATAATAATAATGATGAACAATGATCATATTGATAATGATAATGATATTCCTAGCAATAATGATAACCATAATCATAACAATAAATAGTGATTTGAATTGTGTAATTCCAGCTGAACACTACTCATTGCGCTGTCATACATCATACATACCTTAATTCATTCACATGTAACAAATAACGTACCTCAGAACTTATACACACGAGTATTTGTCCAAGATGCTTGGCTGAAAAGTTTTTTTTTTTTTTTTTTTTTTTTAGCTGTCTTTTGAAAACATGTATGATGGACAGGATGGATGGAAGTGAGCTCCAAAACACTTGGGGCAGCAAAGCTGAAGACACTCGCCAAATAATTTCAGATTTCGCTTTGGGGTCTTCAGGGGGTTCTGACCGGAAGAGCAGAGAGCACGTGATGACTGATGCGCACAGAGAGTCGAGGACACGTATGGATGAACAGAACCATCGAAGAAATGAAGGGCAAGAGTAGCCAGCTTGTACCGATGACGAAATGAACACAAAGTTAGAGCAGATCAATAGTACTGAAAGACGATAATCAAGCCAAGAAAGAATCAGTGAACTGACAAGTCTTGCTGTTTCATCGGTTGAAAAATATTTAGAAACTAAGGCAATGCAGCGGAGTTCAAAAAAAAAAAAAAAAAAAAAAAAAAAAAGAAAAAAGCGCGACACGCATTGGTGATCTGATCCTGCAGTAAAAGCGTCTGGTCAAGTTTGACTCCTGGATGTCTGACTGATGGTTTAAAGCCAATGTTATCACCACTAACGTTTGCTGACCCACTGTAGGCCTATGTGATTCGAGAGTGAGCGAGACAGCAAGCATCGTTTCTGTTTTGTCAATGTTTTGTATGAGTTTAGCATGAGTTTAGTCAGTGTTATTGCGAAATTAAAGAAAAAATGCAAACGTTTAACAAATACAATGAAAGTGATATAAGAACAATTGATGAGACCAGTATAGGAGTGCTAGCCCGCTACCACAGGTTTAAGACACGGGCTGTTGTGTAGTTTGCCATACAACCTCCAGTGTATTCACACATGGATGATTCATACTTCGCGTCGCTTGATATTTGTAAACTAATACTGTTCCAGTGAAAATTAGAACCACAAATCTTATCCATAAAACTCATCTGTTGTGATACTAAAACCCCAAAAGGCGAGGAAAAAACGAACATTCGTGTCATATTCTGAAACCTGTTTAAATGGCTATCCAACTTAAAAATCATCGATGACAATTTTCATTTTTGTAAGTGACCATAATTTTTCCACAAGAGATTTTCCGCTGCGATAGTCAGATTTAACCATACAAGTCAAATCCCTTTCCGGCCCTGTGCTGTGATTTGGTCTGCCATTGGGTCAAAGAATTTCTATCACAATAATTAAAAGATTCACGTCCTTAAGACGATTGAAACTTAGCCATGCTGAGAATGCCACGTAATCAGCATAGTTTAACATGAGATAAATAAAAAGAAAGAAAAAAAAATCATAAAAATCCGATCTACTGGCAAACAGCGCAACAGAATGCACGGTCAGTGTGTTTTCCAGTGATTAATTTTCAATGCCAAGTGGCCAGATTTCAACATGAAAATAAGTACGTCATAAATGTGTAACAAGAAAAGGCATAAAAAAAGGACGACAACGAAGACAAATAAAAATGAAATAAACAGAGAAGAGAGAGAGAGAGAGAGAGAGAGAGAGAGAGAGAGAGAGAGAGAGAGAACAAAAAGGCGGACAGAGAGACAGAAAACAAGTAATTAGCTGCACCAAATTCCCAGAAGATGGGAATAAGTTTTTACTGAAAAAAGCCCCCCGACATCCCCGTGATGAAAGACCATGGGGGCAGGAAAGTCAGCCAAAATTGCACGAAAACACCAATTGTTCCGCCTGCTGAGCTAGTTGATTGCACTTACATACCACGCGGTTCCTTAAAGGCACCATTGGGTGAGGACAGTTAGAAATGGTGGTGTATGAATAGAAGGAAACAAAAATAGAACAGAACCAGACAAAACAGAATCATTAAACAAATCACAAAGATATCACACACACACACACACACACACACACACACACACACACATGCGTGAGCGCGCTCAAGGGCGCACATGCCTGGTCAAACACGCAGGCGTGCGCTTGCAGTGCACGCTCTGACAATTATTCCTTTTTCGTCACTTCCTCTGCCACCCTCCCCCCCCCTCGCCATTCCCCATCCCTTCCTCCCACCAAGGCCTTTCTTCCCCCCCCCCCCCCCTCTCCCTCCCGTCTTGCACACAGTGATGTATGTGTGTTTCAGTTTACACACCTCCATGCCTGCCGTCACGTCCACCTCTTTGCTGTCTGCTTACCGATTGATACCCCATCTCCCTCCCCATCTCAGTCTCTCCATCTCCACTCCAGCCTCCGGCTCCCTCTCCCCTTCCCACACCATTTTTGCCTTTCTTATCTGCCCTTCCCCTTTCTCATTTTCATCCTCTCTCTCTCTCTCCTCTCTCTCTCTCTCTCTCTCTCTCTTTGTTTTTCTATACAATCATTACCCTCTTCGTCAGTCCTTCCATGCTCCTTTCCTCCCAATATCCTCTCTTTTACTTTCTTCCTTCATATTCCCTCACCACCCCCCCCCCCCCCCCCCCCATCTCTCTCTCCAGCACTCCCTTCTCCCTCCCGTCCCCTGTCTTAGTGCAACATAAAACGATCGCTTTGTACCTTTCACCTCCCCCCCCCCCCCCCCCCCCCCCCCCCCCCCCCCCCCCCCCCCCCCCCCCCCCCCCCCCCTCTGTGCACGCCAACTAAAACTCCGTCTCTCTGTTCACACGTTCTCACTGTTCTGACATCATCCCTGTCAAGGCCCCAGACAGGACAAGCGGGGTCACGGCAAGGTCACGACACCACATGGATTTTTGGGGGTATTTTTTTCGCCATTTTCTAACAAGCACTTTCCTCAAAGACTTCAAAGGAAAAAAAAAAACACACATATAGATGTGAACTATGTTTTGAAGTGTGAAGTGATGGATTTATTTAATTCTATTTCATTGGAACGAACGCATCTACACACGAGGACTCAGGTTTGAATCCCATCTGAAGGACTTAGGACCAGAAACAGCACAGACGTGATGTAACCTCTGTCCAGAAAACCCCCTCTGACCTGTTTGTCTATGGAAAGGACTGGCTTCAATACCCTTGAATCAATGAGAAAACAACAACAAACAAACAAAAAAACCCAACTTCATCCGCCTTGTATATCATGAAATCCTTCTTCTCCTGTTTGTCCCTTTCTAATTCCTCTCTTTCTCCTTCTCCTCCAGTTATTTTTGTTCTTCCGTACTTGTACTTGTTATTGTCGTTACTGTTATTATTGTTTTGTTGTTTTTTTTCTATTCTTCCTCCTCCTTCTACTGCTCTACTTCTTTCTTGCTTGCTTTCTATTTCTTCCTTCCTTCTTCTTTCCTTCCTTCCTTTCCCCTTCTCGATGGCAAGTGATCTATGAGATCCACTGTGGGTGACTTTTTTTTCAGACGCTACAGTCTTTGATTCCTTCACAGAGGTAGCCACATTCTGTCTTCAGAGACGGCATCACAGTTGGGACTGTCTCTATCAACACCCCTACACCCACAGCAACAACACACACACAACACACACACACACACACACACACAACAAAAAAACACACACACACACACACACACACGCACGCGCATACACACACACACACACACACACACACACACACACTCCACACACGCACGCACGCACGCACGCACACGACACACACACACACACACACACACACACACACACACACACACACACACACACACACCCAACCCCATCACCCCACAAAAGAAAACGATCAAAGCCGTTTGTCAATACGAAAACGGTAAGTAACCCCCAGATGATTTAGAACAAGGGGGCTGGATAGCAGGGTGGGGGTGAGAACAGAGGCGAAGGGGGCGGGAGGGAGGGAAAGGAATAGGGGTGTGGATGGTTGGGGATGAAGGAGGACGCCGGCTGGTCTGGGGGTTTGTATGGCAGTGAAGTTTAAATATAAACATTTTCGGAGTACCGACTGAAGCCATATTTCAGGAATTTCTATGTATGACATTCTGTGTTGTCGCATTTACGTCGATTCTGATCAAGAAAAAGATGTGGCGGTCAGTTCTACGTTAAAGCCTTCTACATCTGATGTCATATTTGTACAGTTCCTGTTCTGTGTCTTTTAGTGACGGTAGTTTAATTAGCAAAACTACGGACTGATAAATATCGCAATATACAGCGACAGTGGGACAGATTCTCTCTTCTATTATATATAATATATATATATATTAATATATATATATATGTGTGTTGTGGTGGTTGGTGTGTGTGTGTGTGTGTGTGTGTGTGTACAGAGAGAGAGAGAGAGAGAGAGAGAGAGAGAGAGAGAGAGAGAGACAGAGAGAGAGAGAGAGACAGAGAGAGAGAGAGACAGACAGACAGAGACAGAGACAGAGAGATAAAAGAAAAAACAAAACAAAAAACAAACAAACAGAAAAAAGATAAGAAAGAGGTTCATACTTTTCTTTTAGAATTCTGGGGCAGACCTGTTGGAAGCGTTTTTACCGAAAGTGCACACACCAATCTTTTTTTTCCACGGCAATCGAAACTGAAGACCAGTTATAGGAATGGAATTCATGAGGAAGAGGATACCAAACAAATATTTGAAGCGCTAACAATTGAACTCGGTAGATCGCCAGAAACTACGGAAAATCAGCAACAACAAAAGACAGAACAGAACGGTTTCAATTCGTTTCCTAACAAAACGTCGTCATCACTGACGACACAGCAACTGCAATGTCACATGCGCACCTCCCATGGACGCGCACACGCGTCCGTGCACGCGTTACGAATGTACGTGCAAAACGCGACGGCCTAGAAGTAGGGGGAAGGGTGAAAGCTGACAAGGATACTCACGACGACATTGTCTTGTCCTGCTACCAGTGAGGCCTATATTCTCTTCTTCTTCTTTCTCTTCTTCTTCTTCTTCTTCTCTTCTTCTTCTCTTCTTCCTTTTCTTTCAGTCTTTGCAAACTGCCCCCTCATCTTCCGTCTCTCCTTTTTCTTTCTTTCGATTAAAAAAAAAAACTTTCCTGTTCTGCCAGCTGTCGAAACAATTCAGATGAACTTTTTTCTGTTCTAACTCTCTTGTCTTCTTTGATTCTCCTCCTCCCCCCCCCCCCCCCCCCCCCCCTTCATTTCTTCCTTGCCACTTTCTTTCTTTCTCCGTCCTTTGTTTTCTTCTTTCCACCTTTTCTTTCCTTCCTATTTGACTGTCTGTATGTCTGCGTGTTTATATGTCTGTATAACCGTCTATATGTCTGCGTGTTTGTCCGTATAACTGTCGATTTGTCTGTGTGTCTGAATACCCGTATAACTCTCTATATGTCTGTGCATCTGTATGGTCGCATAACTGCCTATATGTCTGTGTGTCTGTATGTCCGTATGACTATCTATGTCTGCATGTCCATGTATCTGTCTATATTTTTGTGCGCCTGTATGTCCATATAACTGACCATTTGTCTGTGTGCTTGTATGTCCATGCAACTGTCTATATGTCTGCGCATAATTATGTCCCTGTAACTGTATGTCTGTATAAATGACCATATGTTACAGAGAGAGAGACAAGACAAGACAAGACAAAATTCTGTATTTACGAGGATAATAGATAAGCACTGACGTGCTTTTTTACATCCAGTCCTCGCCCTGAGTAGGGACTACAACATGCAGTGAAATCAATTAATGTAAGAAAGCAAAGAAGCAAGCAAAGCGGTCATGTAATCATAGAGGAACATCAAATGAAAATAGAAGAGAAATGAAAACAAAACAAAAAATAAGAATAATAATAAACAAAACAAACAAAATAATAATAATAAAAGAATAAAATAAAAATAAAAATGAGAATAACAATAATGAAGAGGAAGGAGAGAGTGGGGGTAGGGAGTGAGGTGGGCTGGGGGAACATATGTAAATGTACTACAACGTACAAGATTGGCATGTATGAAAACAGACAGTGAAGTGAATATGACAAAGTGCGTACATATTTTTGAACACACACATACACGCACGCTCGCACGCAAAAGAAGAGAGAGAGAGAGAGAGAGAGAGGAGAGAGGGAGAGAGAGGAGAGAGAGAGAGAGAGAGAGAGAGAGAGAGAGAGAGAAGAGAGGCAGAGCAAGGCACAACATGTAATCATTTTTCGCAAGGCATGAAAATACGTAGAAGGTATTAAGCAAAGTGAGATGAAATTGGGGGGGGGGGGGGGGGGGGGGGGGGGGGGGGGGGGGGGGGGGGGGGGGGGG
>CM065721.1:16502935-16505435 GCA_033310375.1 Conus canariensis
AGAGATCGAGGGGAGTAAAGGGGAAGGATGGGGGTGATTGCTTTTTAGGCACTGAAGAAATACTGATCAACTCACAGTCTCTGAATCGAGGACTTGTTATGTCGTCTAGCTTCTGCTAGTGCTGACCGCTGAACAGACCAACGCTTTCTGTGTTTGTGGTCAGCTGTGTTTAGAATTGCCTCTCTTGTTCCACTTAAATGCGACTATTTGGAGAAGAAAGTCAAGGACGATTTTGTACAGACATATACTTTTTTTTTAATTAAGGGGAGTGACATGAACATGTAACAGACGTGAATTTGCATGCGAGGACGTGCCTGTCGGGATTGATTTGAACAACAAACATTGATTTAAGAAACACACACACACACACACACACACACACACACACACACACACACACACACACACACACACAACAACGGAGACAGCCCATAAATCAGAAAAAGGGTTAGTCTGACATGATGCACAGCACGCCTATTTCCCTTATTGTTCGTGAAATTTTTAATTTTCCAACATTTTGTGGAGAGAGAGGCAGTCAGAGCAGATCAGTTTCAGTTTCACCAAGGAGGTGTCACTGCGTGCGGACTAGTCCATATACGCAACACCACATCTGCTAGGTTTTCAAACCACACTGCGCATGATTTAAAGCTGATGGGTAAATGAATTAACAACTAAGATGAGAGAACGTAAGAAGAGGGTCTGGTGGCTACGACTTAGCAGATGTCTGACTTACGCATTAGTCCAATGCGATGGTCAGACCTGGAGTGCCTACCTAACATTGGTTATGCCATTTTCATCATTGTATGTGTGTGTAGTGAATGTACACATGTGTGTGTATGGATGTGTGGACACGGGCCCATGTGTGTGTACAAGCGCAATTGTGTGTGTGTATTATGTGCGTGTATGCGTGTGCCTGAGTGCATGTGTGTGTGTGCGCTTGTGTGTGTGTATGTGTGCGCGTGCACGCACGTGTGTATCGCGCGCGGCGCGCGCGCGGGTGTGTGTGTGTAGTGTGTGTCCAACGGACAGCCTACCTGCCGAAGACTCTCAGGCTTCCAGACTAAAGGAGCTGAAGAAGAGAATTGTCAGAGCCGATCATTAGTTGTAAGTGGAAAGCCACCCACCGAGAATTTACAGTTTGGTAGGTAAAACACCTGTCTGGATTCAGCTAGATGAAAATCGCAGGAGCGATCACTTGAAATGTCCTTCAAGACGAAAGTGCAATTTACTGTACATCCCTGCCGATCGCTGCACAAAAGGAAAAAGTGACAAGAATGTGTGTGACCTGTTGACATAAAGACGCACGTCAGGCAGAGGTGGCTGTTTCGAAATACCGGTATCTGACCAGGAGTTATGATATGTTAGTGAGTTTCCTCCCTTTTGGAGATTGTCTCCCCTTGGAGACTACAAGCTTGCTGAAGCATTTTATTATTCCCCCTTCACCCACTCAAGCATATACTGTTAGTTAGGCAGAATTATCTACCACTGCAGATATGAATGCTTATCTCCCCCTATGTTTTCAATCTAAACATAAGAGCAAGCTTTGTTTATGATATATATATATATATAGAGAGAGAGAGAGAGAGAGAGAGAGAGAGAGAGAGAGAGAGAGAGAGAAAAGCAGAAGGAAGGAAAGAAAATGCATCAGACCTCTCAATTACGAGAGACATCTCTGTTTCTCTTTCTTTATACTTACCTTCCAATTTCTACGTTGTGGTCAGTCTGATGATGCAAACAGAGTATGCTGCACAGATGTTGCAGAACAAGAACATTGGATTTTAATAACCTCTCTCTCTCTCTCTCTCTCTCTCTCTCTCTCTCTCTCTCCTCTCTCTGAAGAGGCCCAAGAAACACTCCAAACAATACAATTGAACCTGAAATGCACCCGGTAGCTTCAGTCAAGGTCAAATTCATCCTGGTTCTGCGTCGTGATTTGCATCCTGGGCCACAAAACGGTGTCTTGACTGTAACATATGACAAAGTGAATAGGATTGTTAGGTAGCTTTTGTTTATTCATTTTGTTAACTTCCATAAGCAAGTCAGTACCAGGCTTTTGTTTAGTCACTTTTTAAACTTCTGTGAGCAAGCCAGTTCGTTTACCCCCTCGGGGAAAGTAATAGCTGGAATGTATTGAAAGAGTAGCTTCCCTTGTGCTTTTCCTTTTTAGTATGACGATGACAACGAGAAATGTCAAATGTTTATATACCAGTAGAAACTTTACAGATTCCGTGAAATAAAAGCACATGACTTCCTAGATCGTTAACACTTAGTAACCAGTAAGTCCACAGGGTTCATGGTCAGTGGAAAAATGGTAGTAAGTTTGATGAGTGGATCCCGAATTTCTTTTAATGCGGATCTTACTACTGATCCACACCAACATTTAATGGGTTCTTCCTTGGGGTCACATTTCACCTTTCGGCCAAGTTTTGCCAAAATCAGTTTTACTGTTGGGGTGCGGTGGAGGGGGTGGGGGGGAGGAATCTTGCCGACAGACAAACAA
>CM065721.1:16510435-16511455 GCA_033310375.1 Conus canariensis
TCTAAAAGAAAAGTATGAACCTCTTTCTTATCTTTTTTTCTGTTTGTTTGTTTTTTGTTTTGTTTTTCTTTTATCTCTCTGTCTCTGTCTCTGTCTGTCTGTCTTCTCTCTCTCTCTGTCTCTCTCTCTCTCTCTGTCTCTCTCTCTCTCTCTCTCTCTCTCTCTCTCTCTCTCTCTCTCTCTGTCACACAACACAACCACACACAAACAACACACACACACACACACACACATATATTATATATATATATATATATATATATATATATATATAAGAAGAGAGAATCTGTCCCACTGTCGCTGTATATTGCGATATTTATCAGTCCGTAGTTTTGCTAATTAAACTACCGTCACTAAAAGACACAGAACAGGAACTGTACAAATATGACATCAGATGTAGAAGGCTTTAACGTAGAACTGACCGCCACATCTTTTTCTTGATCAGAATCGACGTAAATGCGACAACACAGAATGTCATACATAGAAATTCCTGAAATATGGCTTCAGTCGGTACTCCGAAAATGTTTATATTTAAACTTCACTGCCATACAAACCCCCAGACCAGCCGGCGTCCTCCTTCAATCCCCAACCATCCACACCCTATTCCTTTCCCTCCCTCCCGCCCCCTTCGCCTCTGTTCTCACCCCCACCCTGCTATCCAGCCCCCTTGTTCTAAATCATCTGGGGGTTACTTACCCGTTTTCGTATTGACAAACGGCTTTGATCGTTTTCTTTTGTGGGGTGATGGGGTTGGGTGTGTGTGTGTGTGTGTGTGTGTGTGTGTGTGTGTGTGTGTGTGTGTGTGGTGTCGTGTGCGTGCGTGCGTGCGTGCGTGTGTGAGTGTGTGTGTGTGTGTGTGTGTGTGTGTGTGTGTATGCGCGTGCGTGTGTTGTGTGTGTGTGTGTGTGTGTTTGTTTGTGTGTGTGTGTGTGTGTGTGTGTGGTGTTGCTGTGGGTGTAGGGGTGTTGATAGAGACAGTCCCAACTGTGATGCCGTCTCTGAAGACAGAATGTGGCTACC
>CM065721.1:16511555-16514055 GCA_033310375.1 Conus canariensis
TCTCTCTCTCTCTCTCTCTCCCTCTCTCTTTCTGAATAATGTCTTCTCTCTCTCTATCTCTCTCTCTCTCTCTCTCTCTCTCTCTCTCTCTCTCTCTTTTAATGACGTCTTATTTTTTGTTTTTATTGGTATAGTTGTTTCTTTTTTCCTGACTAATGATTTTGTTTCTAACATATAATGTGAATGGTTGTACTCAGTCCCCTTCAAATGGGCCAGTGGCCTTACTGAATAAAACTCTGAAGTCTGAAGTCTCGCTCTCTCTTCCCGAAATCAATTAAATTTGTTTTTGGTATTTGTTAGCAGAATAGTATCCTCTCATTTCTTGTTGTTTATAGCCAGCCGAGCGTAGGAGAGCCATATAAACCTCTTTAAGCATAATCAAATAAACAAAGTTCGTTCCAGCCCTGCGAAACTTTGCTTGAAACCAGATCTGTTTTTCACGGGCATAGCTCAGAGGGAAAATATTCAGATCTTTCAGATACTCAACAATTGTAGATGGTTGAATACCTCTGAACGAGGCCTTCATGGAGTCTGCTGTGGAGTGCGCTCACGTCTGACCAGATGTTAATGTCAGTGCCCTATAAGAACGTGTTTGACAGTGAGTGGTCCATAGCATGGTAGGCACCATGGAGCCTCCTCACCTTTTAAAAAGACACGACTACGAGTAGAAGGAATGCCTGTGTGTAATCGGATCCAAACTGTTTCCTCCTTGCAGTCATCAGCGGTAAATAATGGAAACTCAACAAGGTTTGGACGCACCTGGAAAAAGAAGTTTATTATTCATTCGTATATTCCAGTCAACCTCCAGAGGTCATGAGGTCACTGTAAACCTTGGGTTTGAAGTCTGTGCAGTGAATGGATGGTCTGGATAGTTCTCTGTTTGTGGAATTTTTTTGGCATGATGATCTATCGTTCATTGCCTCTTGTGCCAACATGATTGGGAACCAAAGAAAGAACAGCGTTGTTTCCGAGTACGAGATAGCATTTGTTATGAATACTGTGAACTTTGAAACTAGTGCTTTCTTCCCTCAATTACTTGTGCTGCCAATTCTATTTGATTCATGAAAACAAAAGACTGCAGACTACCCGCTGAGCAATGCTGCTTGTATAATTTGATTAAAAAAAAGAGTAAGTTTGTACCATATCTTGTTCATCTTTTCGCTGTATGGTATGTGTAAACACAACACAATAAGGATAAACTTTTTTTCAGATAATTTTGACCCAGTTACTGTCAACACATTTCCGCTTGTAAAGCAAATTGCAAATCGACAAAACAAAGTCACATGCATTGAGTTTGTGATGTAAAGAAAATTATCTCTGGATGAGATAAGAAGAATGAATTTCTAGCCCCATTGGAGACATTCCATCACCTGACTCCAGCTTGAACATTTGTCAGGTATGTAAAGGGATCGTCAGCAATAGCTTACAACGTAACAAAGGAAGGCCAAAACTCAGTAATGCACAAGGACATGGCTTGGTCTCCTGACACTGCGCTCTACCATCGCCAAGCAAAGCTAAAGCTAACCCTGAAGTCCATTCTTCAGGAATACAATGATGGTAAAAGTAGATTTCCAACCAGCCGCCGTGGCGAAGTGGTTAGCGTCGCGGATCCCCGGCTGGGAGGTCGTGGGTTTGATTTCCATCAGAGTCATGTGGGATTTTTCTGCCCCGACCGGCTCCTACCCAGAGTTGAGTTTGCTACGGGCTCAGTTGGGAAGACTGGGACCACACAATCGAGTTTCATCCACTTAATGGATGCGTCTCTGGGAATGTTGCTCAAATTTCCTGACCAACACTGCAGGTGCCTGTATCTCTCGGGCCTGGTTGACGCCGGGATATATTATGAAAGGAAGCGTAGAGAACAGCCCTGTCATGTAGTCTCAGACCGGAATGGAAATCCGTAGCATCATCGTCATCATCCTCATTCTCATCGATCAACATTAAAAAAAAGTCTCAAATTCTGTGGCCCATCATGCCCTGCTCTCATGGTGATCTCAGTTTCGATGTCTTCTTCACGTCTGTGGCCTTGGTTTGGTTCCGTCGGGGTCACCGGTATCGGCGAGTCCATGGGGGCTGTCGTTGGACGGACGTGGTGGGCCCTCCGGAGGGAGAGCTCACTCACGCCAGCTCCGCGACTAAGCAATTATCGTCGTCAGTAGGGGGCTTAGTAGGTGGTGTCCTGTGTATGCTGGATCAGAACAGGCAACACCGAACACCACTGAAGTGACTGGGCAGCAGTGCAGTGTCTCCTCTAGTGGGTTGCCTCTTGATGACTTGACATTGCTCCCTGTGGATTGCCGGTGCTGGGGCTGCGGCGGGACTGACCGGCTATGGACAGGATGTCAGAGTGAGCGGCATGGTTGCACTGCCACCCACTGAGGTGGCACAGAAGATGGGACATAAAAAGGTAGATTTCCACCCAAACTTGAGGACTCGGGAGACAAGGATGGAAGTTCCTTCCAGCCCAAGCTCAAGACTGGCGGAAAATGGAAAATCCAGG
>CM065721.1:16521555-16522593 GCA_033310375.1 Conus canariensis
TTCTACTGATGCATGGGTAAACCATTGACTTCCGGGAATAGGCCGGAGGACGTCCGGGAAAGACCGGAGGACACTGGGAAAGACCAGAACCAAGGGCTGTGTGGGCTGGCTCCCCACTTTGCCTTAAACATGTGGCTACTAAGAATAAAAGGAAAAGATGCTCCCAGGATTCACCGAAAGGGGGAGAGAATGATGAATCCATCGGTGCTCAACCAATCATGACTGCAAATCCCAAACGGACTATGAACATGGACCAAATGGAATATCCATGTGTCTGTGGAAAGCGTTTCGCTACCACCCGTGGCATGAAGATCCACAGAACAAAGATGGGATGTGTGAAGACTCATCTGAATGAGCAGCAGCGCACTGCATCAGCAGATAAGACGTCGGAAGACCAAGGCCAGGATTTAAACCACAGTGCCAAGGACATCCACGCTGTTGGTTCGGATGAGGAATTTGCACAGGCCCTCGATGCCAGGCGCCTGAAACTCAACCTGCCACGAGCAAACGAAACTGAAGATTGGGAGAAACTGGATGCAAAAATCGTCCAAAGACTCGATGCACTGATAGGGAAAAGCACCCTGGAACACAAACTAGCCACATATGGGGACATTGTGTATGCCACATGTAGAGACGCCTATGGAGCAAAACTACCCAAAGAGAAAACACCTCCAAAGAAATCCAGACGCCAAGAAAAGATGGACAAGATCAGGGTCCAAAAGAAAAACCTCAAGATGCAAATGAAGACCGCACTGGCAGCTGAAAAACAAGGCTTGGAAAAACTGTGGAAAGACCTGAAAGAAAAACACAGCGCCCTCAGCAAAGCGGAATCTGCGAGGAAGAGGAAGAGCAAAAAGAAGAAGACACAAGAGCGCTTCTTCAGAGACCCCTTCCAGTTTGCCAGAACACTGTTTGAGCAGCCAAAATCTGGGACCCTAAGTGTGGACAAAGGAGTTCTTGAGCAGCATCTGAGGAAAACATACTCTGACCCACAGAGCAAAGCACCACTCGACATTCAAGGTCTGGTGTGGCCAACCA
>CM065721.1:16522693-16525193 GCA_033310375.1 Conus canariensis
ACAGACAGACAGACAGACAGACAGACAGACACAGACAGACAGACAGACAGAAAGACAGATAGGAGTCCTCCGGCATGACTCCTGCCAGTTGGACCGAAGTTGAACCTGATGCTGAAAACCGCAAGCTCCAAAAAGTACAAGAAGACGACGGCACAGACGGAGGAGAGGGGACGGAAGAGGGAGTGGGAGGGTAGGGCACGGCGTGTGTTTGTGTGGACGGGGGGCGGGGTTCGGGTGGAAGGGGGTGGGGGTGGGGGTGGGGATCGTAACTCGTTCAACGGCGTAAACCAACACACATATTTACCGTCTAAGTGTTCCACCATTCTTCTTCCACTGCATCTGTTTAACTCCCACTCAGTTGTTTGGCACTAACCTTTACACTGCACCCCACTACCCCCCCCCCCCCCCCCGCCCTTTACCCCCATTCCTGGCCCAGTCACTCTTCCACACCACTGCCTGGTTTTAAAACCCCCACCACAACCATCCCCCCCCCCCCCCTCCAATCAACAACAACAACAACAACTGCTGCCGCTTTTTTGTTTCCTTTTCAGTGTCTTTCAGCTTCAACCCTCTCTCGCTCTCTCTGTCTCTGTCTGTCTGTCTGTCTCTTTCTCTCTCTCTCTCTCTCTCTCTCTCTCTCTCTCTCTCTCTCTCTCTCTCTCTCTCTCAGGCACTCACTTCACACATCATGTACAGCAGCACAGCAAGCCGTCAGCTATCACACTTTGATGGGCAGATAATACAGGATCAATCTGGACGAAAAGCACAGGAAACACAAGCAGGGGAAAACCACTGGGGGAGGAAGGGGGGGGGGGAACCTGACAGCTGCAGTCTTTAGATGAGAAACACCATCAGACAAGTGTTTCGGCCCTGAACTTCGGGGTTCTGTCTGTTGGTCTGTCTGTGGCCTGTTAGTTCCTTAACCCTGACATTTTTTTCCCCAGGTCCACTGCCTCCTGGATTTTCCATTTTCCGCCAGTCTTGAGCTTGGGCTGGAAGGAACTTCCATCCTTGTCTCCCGAGTCCTCAAGTTTGGGTGGAAATCTACCTTTTTATGTCCCATCTTCTGTGCCACCTCAGTGGGTGGCAGTGCAACCATGCCGCTCACTCTGACATCCTGTCCATAGCCGGTCAGTCCCGCCGCAGCCCCAGCACCGGCAATCCACAGGGAGCAATGTCAAGTCATCAAGAGGCAACCCACTAGAGGAGACACTGCACTGCTGCCCAGTCACTTCAGTGGTGTTCGGTGTTGCCTGTTCTGATCCAGCATACACAGGACACCACCTACTAAGCCCCCTACTGACGACGATAATTGCTTAGTCGCGGAGCTGGCGTGAGTGAGCTCTCCCTCCGGAGGGCCCACCACGTCCGTCCAACGACAGCCCCCATGGACTCGCCGATACCGGTGACCCCGACGGAACCAAACCAAGGCCACAGACGTGAAGAAGACATCGAAACTGAGATCACCATGAGAGCAGGGCATGATGGGCCACAGAATTTGAGACTTTTTTTTAATGTTGATCGATGAGAATGAGGATGATGACGATGATGCTACGGATTTCCATTCCGGTCTGAGACTACATGACAGGGCTGTTCTCTACGCTTCCTTTCATAATATATCCCGGCGTCAACCAGGCCCGAGAGATACAGGCACCTGCAGTGTTGGTCAGGAAATTTGAGCAACATTCCCAGAGACGCATCCATTAAGTGGATGAAACTCGATTGTGTGGTCCCAGTCTTCCCAACTGAGCCCGTAGCAAACTCAACTCTGGGTAGGAGCCGGTCGGGGCAGAAAAATCCCACATGACTCTGATGGAAATCAAACCCACGACCTCCCAGCCGGGGATCCGCGACGCTAACCACTTCGCCACGGCGGCTGGTTGGAAATCTACTTTTACCATCATTGTATTCCTGAAGAATGGACTTCAGGGTTAGCTTTAGCTTTGCTTGGCGATGGTAGAGCGCAGTGTCAGGAGACCAAGCCATGTCCTTGTGCATTACTGAGTTTTGGCCTTCCTTTGTTACGTTGTAAGCTATTGCTGACGATCCCTTTACATACCTGACAAATGTTCAAGCTGGAGTCAGGTGATGGAATGTCTCCAATGGGGCTAGAAATTCATTCTTCTTATCTCATCCAGAGATAATTTTCTTTACATCACAAACTCAATGCATGTGACTTTGTTTTGTCGATTTGCAATTTGCTTTACAAGCGGAAATGTGTTGACAGTAACTGGGTCAAAATTATCTGAAAAAAAGTTTATCCTTATTGTGTTGTGTTTACACATACCATACAGCGAAAAGATGAACAAGATATGGTACAAACTTACTCTTTTTTTTAATCAAATTATACAAGCAGCATTGCTCAGCGGGTAGTCTGCAGTCTTTTGTTTTCATGAATCAAATAGAATTGGCAGCACAAGTAATTGAGGGAAGAAAGCACTAGTTTCAAAGTTCACAGTATTCATAACAAATGCTATCTCGTACTCGGAAACAACGCTGT
>CM065721.1:16530193-16542693 GCA_033310375.1 Conus canariensis
ACGAAGTTTATACGACAAACCTTGTCAACGATAGGATTACAGCACGTCTGGGAAAATCAGGGTACATTTAGTGTGACTCGCCTGAAGTTTCTAATCAATGCGAAGCTGGAAACGTTTTATGTTGACTTCTGGAAGAAACAAAAGAATGAAAGCACACCCAAGCTCAAATTTTATGCCACAGTTGCTACCGAATACAAACAGGCGGCTTATTTGGAGCAACACATTGACACAGATTGCAGACGAGCACTAACTAGATTACGAATAAGCGCCCATGAACTCCAAATTGAGAGGGGCCGTTATACCAACACTGACAGAGAAAACAGATTATGCACCACATGCCACGTTGTTGAGGACGAACTACATTTTCTCGATGACTGCAAATTATTTGACCAACAACGTTATGACCTGATGACAAGGATCGCAAAAACAGATTTTCCATCACAGACTAAAATGACAAAACCCTCGGAGCTCATGTTATTGGACTGCTTCCAACCTATACTTGCCCAGTATATCCTGTTGTGTTTTTCTCTTCGGAGACAGAAAATTTAATCAGACTCTGATACACACTGTGCTTTTTCTTTCTGCTATTAATGTTATGTTGCAAGATGTGACGACGTTGGGATTAGTTTAACTGAATGTCGTGGTAGTTTGAAACGTGGTGACAGTCCTGAGATAACCTCTGCTGTTGACGGGACTATAATTTTAATCTTAATCTTAATCTTAACTGAATGTCATAACTTGATCGTCTGTGCCCCACAAAACCTCTGGTTTTCATATGGCAATAAAACATGTTTTTGTTCTTGTTCTTCACACACACACACACACACACACACACACACACACACACACACACACCACGCACGCACGCACGCACGCACGCACGCACGCACGCACGCACGCACGCACACACACACACACACACACACACACACACACACACACACACATTTTCGCAGGGGTGTGCAGGCAAGATCAAACATATGCTGGGCGTGCATGCACATTCATGCACACAGAATACGCTTGCACAACTATCCCATTTTGGGCACATCCCCACCTAATGTACCTCCTCTGCAATGCACCCCAATCCCCACCCCTCCTCCCCCCTCCCCCCACACTTGTACCTCCCCTTTCCCCCATACGCATAGTTAAAGGCGTAGTCAGTTGCGCATAATTACAGTTCAAGTATGCACATACCCTCATACTCACTGTTTCTTCTCTGTTCTTGCCATCTCATAAGCTGTCTCCCTACCCCCCCACCCCCCTCATGCCTATCTCCTCATTAGCTTCCACCCCAACCCTCATCTACCATCACCCACACCTCTCTCCATCTGTCTACTCTTACCCCTCTCTCACTGTTTTTTTTTTTTTTTTTTTTTACTCTATTATCTACTCTCTGTCTGTCTTTCTGTTTAAACACCATATTCACCTCACCCCCCCCCCCCCCCCCCCCCCGTTTGCATCTTTCTCTCTACCCCTACCTTCTTTCCCCATGTTCCCTCTCTGTCTTTCTCTCTCTGTTACCTCCTCTCTTCCCTTTCTCTGTGTTTGACTCTCTAACCACCTCCTACCTCCCCCCCCCCCCCCGTCTGAACTCCACACACGTGTGAACTCTGACAGAAAATCCCCTCCTACCTGCCTGTCTGAACTCTATACAGATGTGAACTCTGACAGAAAATCCCTTCCCACCTGCCTGTCTGAACTCTACACAAATGTGAACTCTGCCAGAAAATCCCCTCCTACCTGCCTGTCTGAACTCTATACAGATGTGAACTCTGACAGAAAATCCCTTCCCACCTGCCTGTCTGAACTCCACACACATGTGAACTCTGAACAGAAAATCCCCTCCTACCTGCCTGTCTGAACTCTACACAGATGTGAACTGACAGAAGATCCCCTCTGACCTGCCTGTCGCAAGCAGGGACTGACCCCACGACCCTTGGATCAACAATAAAAGAAAACAAAACAAAACAATACAAAACAAACAAACAAACAAAAACAAACAAACAAAAAAAACCCATCCTTCGACCATTTTATGTGTTCTTCATTCTTGCTCCCCTCCTTTTTTTTTTAATCTGCCTTTCTCGTCCTCTAATCATTCTTTATCTCTTCAACCTCCTTATTGTTGTTGTTGTTGTTGTTGTTGTTGTTGTTGTGTTTTCTTCTACTTCTCCTCCTATTGCTACTGCTTCTTTCTTGCTTACTTTCTACTTTATTCTTTTTTTGTTTCTTTCTTTCTTTCATTTCCTCCTCCTTTTCTCCCTTCCCTTCCCCTTCCTCGACAGCTACTATCATCCGTGAAATTCACGAAGAGTGATTCCCCCCCCCCCCTCCGTCCCCCCACCCCCCACCCTGGAAACCCCCGTTTTGTTTTTTTTTAAACCCACCACTCACGTAGCCAAATTCCGTCTCTGGCGACGGTTTTACAGTTGGCGCTGTTTCTACGCAATGAGGATCCTCTAGAACTGAATACCTCAGCACCCACACAAACACACATACGTCCCCCCCCCCCCCCCCGCCCCCCATTCCCACCACCATACAAAAACGAAAAGAAAAAAAACCAAACAACAATAACAACAACAACAACCATGAACGCCGTAAGTCAAAACGGAAAAAGTGGATGGCGGGAAGGAGGGGGAGGGGGAGGGGGCTGCAATGGAGGGGGGAGGGGAGGAGCGGAAGGGAGGGGGAGGGGGTTAGCAGAGAGGAGAGAAAGGATGAGGAGTGTGAGTGGATGGGGATGAGGGGGAAGGCAGACAGACTGGCCTGGGGGGGGGGGGGGGGGAGGGGGGAGTTAGATATCTAGTGAAATAGAAATAAGGATTAGAAGTTGCGACAGAAGCCATAGTTTATGGAATGCTCTTCATCACGTTCTGTTTTTGTCACGCTGATGTTGATTCTGATCTAGGAGAGGACATGCCTGTCAGTTCTACGTTAAACCCTACAGCCTCTGGCATCAGGTTTTGTATAGTTGACGTACTGTGCCCATTACTGACGATAAGACCCTTACCTACACCACAGAGCGACGACCATCGCAATATACAGCAATAATGGGACTGATACTCTCTCTCTCTCTCTGCGCGTACATGTGTGTGCGTGCGTGCGTGCGTGCGCGCGCGCGCGCGCGCGTGTATGTGTATGTGTGTGAGTGCGTGCGTGCGTGCGTACGTGTGTGTGTGTGTGTGTGTGTGTGTGTGTGTGTATGTGTGTGTGTGTGTGTGTGTGTATGTGTGTGTGTGTGTGTGTGCGTGCGTGCGTGTGTGCGTGCGTGCGTGCCTCTGTGTGTATGTGTGTGTGTGTGTGTGTGTGTGTGTGTGTGTGTGTGTGTGTGTGTGTGTGTGTGTGTGCTCGCATGTGACTCATTGGCGCGTGCGTTCTTGCGTGCCTGCGTGCCTGTGTGTGTGTGCGTGTGCATGTGCGTGTGTGTGTGTGTGTGTGTGTGTGTGTGTGTGTGTGTGTGTGTGTGTGTGTGTGTGTCTATCTATCTATACGTGTGAGCGTGCATGCGTGCGTGCTGCGTGCGTGCCTGCGCGCGAGCGCGTGTGTGTAACCGTGTGTAACTCTGTATGTACGTGCGTGTGTGTGTGTGTGTGTGTGTGTGTGTGTGTGTGTGTGTGTGTGTGTGTGTGTGTGACATAGAGGAAGAGAGAGAGACGGGGAAAAGAGAGAGAGAGAGAGAGAGAGAGAGAGAGAGACAGACAGACAGACAGACAGGCAGACAGCCAGACAGTAAAAGGGGGAGAGAGGAGCGGAGAGGGGCGGGGTGGGGGAGGAAGGGAGAGAGAGAGAGAGAGAGAGAGAGAGAGAGAGAGAAGAGAGAGAGAGAGAAAGAAAGAGAAAGAGAAAGAGAGACAGAGACAGAGAGAAAGACAGACAGACAGACAGACAGACAGAGAGAGAGAGAGAGAGAAAGAGAGAGAGAGAGTGACAGAGGCAGAGAGAGACAGAGACAGTGACAGAGACAGAGGGAGAGCGAAAGGACCCCCCCCCCCCTCCAAACAAGAATGACATCACAGAGGCTGATTTCTTTTTTCTTCCATATTCCCAGAGTAGAACAGCCGGAAGACGTATTTAAACCAACACCGCACACACTGATGTTGCTCCTCAACGATTGCAACTGAAGAACAATGGCAGGAATGAAGTTAATGAGGAAGAGAATACCAAAAACAAACAGAAAGAAAGTTAATGAGGAAGAAGGTACCAAACCAATATTTACAGTCCAAACGATCTCAGTCGGTAGATGGCTAGAAACAAAGACACCGCACCACCACCACCGCCGCCGCCGCCAACGACACCAACAGCAGAGACAAACAAGATGCCAAGCATATAAACGTACTCCCAGTTTATCTTGAATACGCGTGAGATATTCCATAAAGAGGAAAAACCGTTTTGGGCCGTTATAGCCGTTAGTAACGGCTATAACGGTAAACATCGGCCATCATTCTGTGACCCGTAATGAACATACCTACAAATTTTCAGAAAGATCGGCCAAGTACTTTCTGAGATTTTCCATAAAGAAGGACAACCGTTATGGGCCGTTGTAGCCGTTAGTAACGGCTATAACGGTAAAATAAAACATCGGGCATCATCCATGACCCATAATGAACATACCTACAAATTTTCAGAAAGATCGGCTCAGTAGTTTTGTCTGGAGCGAGTGGAATACATTTTGACCATGGACGGACAGACAGACAGACAGACAGCATTTCTTCGTTCCCATTGTAAAGTACTCCCTGCTCTATAAGAAGTGGGAGTACAAAAACTGTTTCAATCCATTTGACAACACAAGCCTCCTCATCAATAATGCTAAATCGGCTGCGATGTCGCATGTACACCAACAAACACACCCACGTGCGTCTGTGCATGCATTAGCGTGCACGTGCGAGAAAAAGACAATGGAGCGGTAGGGGTGGAGGGTGAGGGATGGTAAGCGTACTCATGAATCATACGTGACTTCAGTGTTTTGACCTGCTGTCTGTTTTATCTTCTTCTTCTTCTTCTTCCAGTTGTTGTTCTTCCCCCCCCCCCCCCCCCCCGCCCCTCCCCCTACTCGCTTTTTCTAAACTTCCCTATTCTGCCAGAAGTGGATACAATTGAGATTAACTTTTTTCTTTTCTAAATTTATTTTTTTCTGTTCTGATTTTCCTGTCTTCCTTGATTGATTGTTTCGTTCATTCTTTCCTCTTTTCTTCTCTCATTCGTTCGTTTTTTTTTCCGACCATTTCTTTTTTCTCTCCTCTTTTATCCGCTTTCTCTTTCCCTCAATCTTTTAGTTTGTCTCCTTTCTTTCTTTCCTGTTCACTGTTGTTTATTCCCTCCTTTCCTTCCTTCCTTTTTCCGTCTTCCTTTCTTTCCCTCTTTTTGTACTCCCAGTTCTTATAGAACAGGGAGTACTTTAGAATGGGAACGAAGAAATGCTCTCTCTGTGTGTGTGTGTGTGTGTGTGTGTGTGTGTGTGTGTGTGTGTGTGTGTGTGTGTGTGTGTGTGTGTGTGTGTGTGTCCGTGGTCAAAATGTGTTCCACTCGCTCCAGACAAAACTACTGGGCCGATCTTTCTGAAAATTTGTAGGTATGTTCATTATGGGCCACGGATGATGCCCGATGTTTTAGTTTACCGCTATAACCGTTACTAACGGCTGTAACGGCCTGTAACGGTTTTTCTTCTTTATGGAATATCTCAGAAAGTACTTGGCCAATTTATAAGCGGTTTGGATGATCTTGTGACAAATCGGAGCCTCTGTCCATATGTAAGTGATGTAATGCTGAAATGGATTAAACAACCGTTAAAAACTGTTATTCTGTCGTTATTTCTTATATATAGGTGGATTTTAATGAAATTTGGTATATAGAAAGGTTATCACACACAAATGGCACTTCTATATAGTGTTTCAAAATTTGACCGTTAAAAACCGTTATTCTTGACATATTGTCCGATTTGGATGAAATTTGATATGTGCACAGGCTTTAGCCCAGTGAGGACTAAAATACCGGTTTCAAAAGTGTATATCGGTTTATAAACCGTTAAACCGTTATTTTTTATATATTGGTGGGTTTTAATGAAGTTTTGTATATAGAAAGGTTATCACACACAAATGGCACTTCCATGTAGTGTTTCAAAATCTGACCGTTAAAAACCGTTATTCTTGACATATTGTCCGATTTGGATGAAATTTGGTATGTACACAGGCTTTAGCCCAGTGAGGACTAAAATACCAGTTTCAAAAGTGTACATCGGTTAAATAACCGTTAAAACCGTTATTTTGCCTTTATTTCTTATCTCACAAAGCACTTGGCCGATTTATAAGCGGTTTGGAAAACTGGGAGTACGTTTATATGCTTCGCATCTTGTTTCTTTCTGTGATTACTTGATTCTTCCTTTTGATTTTTCTTCTCTTCTTTCTCTCCTTCCTCTCTTCTCTTCTCTTTTCTTTCTGTTATTTTCCTTCATTATATTTTGCCTTCTTCTCTTTCCCTTTCATCCTTCCTTCCTTCCTTTTTTTCTTTCCTTCTTTCAGTCCTTTTTTATTTTTACCTTAATTTTGACTTTCTTCGTTTTTTTTTTCTTTGTTCTTTCATTCTTCCTTCTTTATTTCTTTCCTTCCTTCTTTCTCTCTTCCTTTCCTTCCTTCTTCCATCCAGCCTTCTTCGTTTCTCCTCCCTTCTTTCTCCCCTTTCATCCTTCTTCTTAGTTTCTTTCTTCCTTCTCTCTTTCTTTCTTTCCTTCATTCTTTAATTTCATCTTTCCTCCATCCTTCTTTGTTTTTCTCCTTTTTTCCCTCCTTCCTTGCACCCCAACCCCCCCCCCCCCCCCCCCCCCCATTTTGTCGTCCATTTCTTTTATCTTTCTTTCCTTATGTCTATTTTCCCTTTTGCTCTTCTCTCTTCTTTCCTCCTTCCTTCTTTGTTTCTTCTTCTCCTCTTTCCTTTCTTTCTCTCTCTCTCCCCCCCCCCCTTTCATTTCCTTGTTTCTATCTGCTCTCTTCATTTATCCCCATGTCAATTTAACTTTCTATGTCTGCGTGCCGGCATGTCCGTATAAACTGCCCATATGTCTACGTTTCTGAACACCTGCATAACTATCTATGTATCTGTGTGTCTGCATGTTCGCATAACTCTCTATAAGTCTGCGTGTCTCTATGTCCCTTTCATTGTCTGTATGTCCGCGAATCTGTATGTCCATAAAACTGTCTATATATCTGCATGTCTGTGTGTTTGTACAACTGTCAATACATTTGCATGTCCGTGTAACCGTCTACATATCTGCGTGTCTGTACGTTCATATTACTTCCTCAACGTCTGCGTGTCTGAATATCTGTAGAACTATCCACATGTCTGAATGTGTATATGTCCGTATAACTGTCTATGCGATTGGATGTTTATAATTCCGTATAACAATCTATATGTCTGCGTGTTTGTATACCCGTTTAAGTGTCTATATGTCTACGTGTTTGTATACCCGTTTAAGTGTCTATTTGTCTACGAGTCCATATGTCCATTTGACTGTCTTTCAATTCTGAATGTCTGTAAGTCCATATATCCCTTTAACTGTCTGTATGTCTGTATGTCCATTTCAATTCTGAATGTCTGTAAGTCCATATATCCCTTTAACTGTCTGTATGACTGTATGTCCATTTCAATTCTGAATGTCTGTAAGTCCATATATCCCTTTAACTGTCTGTATGACTGTATGTCCATTTCAATTCTGAATGTCTGTAAGTCCATATATCCCTTTAACTGTCTGTATGACTGTATGTCCATTTCAATTCTGAATGTCTCTAAGTCCATATATCCCTTTAACTGTCTGTATGACTGTATGTCCATTTCAATTCTGAATGTCTGTAAGTCCATATATCCCTTTAACTGTCTGTATGACTGTATGTCCATTTCAATTCTGAATGTCTGTAAGTCCATATATCCCTTTAACTGTCTGTATGACTGTATGTCCATTTCAATTCTGAATGTCTGTAAGTCCATATATCCCTTTAACTGTCTGTGTGTCTGTATGTCCATTTCAATTCTGAATGTCTGTAAGTCCATATATCCCTTTAACTGTCTGTGTGTCTGTATGTCCATTTCAATTCTGAATGTCTGTAAGTCCATATATCCCTTTAACTGTCTGTGTGTCTGTATGTCCATTTCAATTCTGAATGTCTGTAAGTCCATATATCCCTTTAACTGTCTGTGTGTCTGTATGTCCATTTCAATTCTGAATGTCTGTAAGTCCATATATCCCTTTAACTGTCTGTGTGTCTGTATGTCCATTTCAATTCTGAATGTCTGTAAGTCCATATATCCCTTTAACTGTCTGTGTGTCTGTATATCCATTTCAATTCTGAATGTCTGTAAGTCCATATATCCCTTTAACTGTCTGTGTGTCTGTATGTCCATTTCAATTCTGAATGTCTGTAAGTCCATATATCCCTTTAACTGTCTGTATGACTGTATGTCCATTTCAATTCTGAATGTCTGTAAGTCCATATATCCCTTTAACTGTCTGTGTGTCTGTATGTCCGTATGACTGTCCTGTATGCCTGTGTGTCTGCATGTCCATTTAGACGTCTTTATGTCTGCGAATCCAAAGGTCAATTTCACTGTCTGTGTGTCTGTATGTCCATGCAGCTGTCTATATGACTTTTAGTCTGTACAGACAGATAACTATCTACATGTCTGTTTGTCTGTATGTCCATATAACTGTTTACATGTCTCTGTGTTTGTATGTCCATATGATTGCCTAAATATCTGTGAGCTCGTCTGTCCATATAATTGTCAATATGCCTGTCTGTATATCTGTATAACTGTCTATATGTCTGCGTGTCCGCATCTTCATTTAACTGTCTCTGTGGCTGCTCATCTGCACGTACATATAACTTTCTATACTGCTGTACGTCTGTATAAATGTTTGTATGCCTGCACAAGTGTATGTTCATTTGCGTGCCTGTATATCCGTACAATTGTGCCTGTGTCTTGGCGCGTTTTCATGTTCATGTAATTGCGCCTGTAGGTCTGCATGGCTGTATGTCTGTACAACTTTATCTTTATCAGTTTATGAGTTTGTTACGGGCTCAGTTGAGAAGACTGGACCACTCAGTCGAGTTTCATCCACCTAATGGATGCGTTTCTGTGAGCGTTGCTCAAATTTCCTGTCAACCGATGCAGGTGTCTGTAATTCTCAGGTTTGGTTGACGCCGGGATATATTATGAAAGGAAGCGTAGAGTACAGCCCTGTCATGTAGTCTCAGACCGAAATGGAAATCCGCACCATCATCTTCATTATCCACGTTCTGATCGACCAGCATAAAAAAAGTCTCAAATATATTCGTTGGCCCTTTATGCTCTGCTCTCATGGTGACCTCAGTTTCGATGTCCTCTCCACGTCTATGGCCTGGGTTTGATTCTGTCGCGGTCGCCGGTATCGGCAAATTCATGGGGACTGTCGTTGGATGGGCGTGGTCGCGCGCCTCTGGAGGGAGCTCACTCACTCACGTTGGTTCCGCGACTAAGAAATTAAGGTCTTCAGTCGGGGGCTTAAAGGTGGTGTCCTGCGTACGTTGGATCAGAACAGGCACCACTGAACACCACCGAAGTGACTCGGCAGCAGTGCAGTGTCTCCTCTGGTGGGTTGCCTCATGACGACTCGACATTGACTGTTCTCTGTGCATCGCCTGTGGCAGGTTGGGCCGGGCTGTGGCTGTGGACGAGGCGTCGGAATGAGCGGCACGTCTGCAATGCCAATGAGATGGCACAGAAGTTGGGACAGCTAAAAAACAAAGAAACGAACAAACAAACAAACAAACAAACAAATCAAAAACAACGCTTACCTGTGTGCCTGAGTGAATTTCTACGTATTCAGCAGATCTTTGCCTGTTTGTCAGTGTTGCTGACATATTAAATACACACAGGGGAACAAACCTACGGATATCAAGAGTAACACTAAAATGCCAAAGCGGAAAAAACAAAAACAAAAAACCTCTGCCCACAAACGGTTTAAACAAAAAGTGTCGGATACGCAAAAGTACCTTCCACATGTGTCTTAAGCGCAGCAGGGGTTGTCTTCCTTTATGTGATTATAGGTTATGTCTCGCTGTTTTCCTGCGGAATTTGATGATTGTTGTTTTATTGTTATTTAATTTAAGTCAATACCGATAAAAGCAGACGACCCTTCTTTCAGCAGTTTTATTGTTCACGCAGTTTGCTATCCACTTAACCCTTTTTAGTACAACCTTAACGGGATTGCACGGGTTACACCCTGTGCACACGTCACATTTATATGTCAGCCTATAAGCACTGCTGATCTTTTTTTTTTTTTCGCTTTGTCATGCAAAGAAAAAATAACTGCAGCATTTGAAGACAAGCATTTTTCATTGTTATGTAAAAATTAGCGATGTAATTCGTTCCGAAATGAGCAAAGTACAAGCATTTCGACGGACAAGACGTAAATTGTCTTGGCGCTGAGATATGGTGTAGTTCATCATTACAGGTGGAGCTGAAACTGTTAACCTGTTTGAAGGCAGAGTTGAGTCCCCTGCACAGCTTGGCGAGGTGATTTTTAGCTCTCCGTTGCTAGTACATCTTAATTTTAAATCAGTGTTTGTGGCGTCTGTATGGCGTACGGAGAGAGAGAGAGAGAGAGAGAGAGAGAGAGAGAGAGAGAGAGAGAGAGAGAGAGAGAGAGAGACAGACAGACAGACAGACAGACAGACAGACAGACAGACAGAGACAGACAGACAGAGACAGAGAGTGAGAGAGGCCTGAATAGTTCAGCTGGCGGAGCGCCGGACTCCTGGCGATCCTGGGGTTGTGGGTTCGAGTCTCCACCAGGCCGTTTTGGTAAAGAGGAATCTTTCCCTCGAACTTAACACTCGTTCTGACTCCATTTCCCGAAAAGTTCATCGAATGAGACTATAAACCGAGATTTCGTGTATGAACGCATGCATATCATCTTGAATACACGTCAAATCCCATCGTCAGCTTCCAAAGAGACGGCCATTTGGCTGTTGGTATTGATATCACGAACACACATTGCAGGCACCGAAAGAATGAAAGAATGAACAAAACACCCAGCCACTGATATTAGACTGAATGATGCAGGAAACGACAGAATGTGGCGCCAAGCAGTCAGCTCTTCAGCCGGCTCTGCCCTGGTAGGCAGCCCGTCGTGTAAACGAGAGCGTGGATTTACAGAGTTTCGTACCGAGGATAGGCGATATATAAGCGCTATTAATAATGACAATAATAGTAATGATAATAACCATAATGATAATGATAATCATAACAATAATGATAATATGATGATGATAATAATGATAACAATAATGTAAAAAAAATTATAAGAGAGAGAGAGAGAGAGAGAGAGAGAGAGAGAGAGAGACAGACAGACAGACAGACAGACAGACAGACAGACAGAGAGAAATGGGAGGAGGGGAGAGGGCAAAGGTGGTAGGAAACCATTAATCTATATCCCTGAATTTCCACTACAAACGGATGTATCCGACAGGTCTTAGACCAGCAGTGTACTGGAAGCTGAGGAAGAGGGGGAGATTAACGTCGTATAAGCCGAGAACAGTCATTGTCTGTTGCCTGACAAATTAAGAAAGAAACAGGAAATGTTTACGGGCTAAAACAGTCATGCGAACATTGCAGAGAACGATAATGTTTTAATCAATAAAACCACCTCAGTCTTCTGTCTGTTCATTTACGAAACTATCACAGCCGCTATTATTACATCCTTGTCACTCAGACCTTTCTTCCTCCATCCTGTTTATTAACAAATAAAAAGATCAGAAAAAGAGGAAAAGATGCGAAAGACAAAGAAAGAACGAATCAAGCAAACAAACAAACAGGATGCCATGCAGCGCGTGGAGAAATCGATGGCCATGTTTAGACCGTCCCCCTGCGCGCGGTGTGATTTGTCTGGAAATGACAAAAATCGCTTTGAGAACTGGGGAGAAAAATGGAGGGAAAAAAATACAGCTAGGAACAAAACTGAGGAACGCTACAGAAAGAGGTCAGCCCAGTCTGGAATGTATCAGCTAAGCGAATAAAGAAAAGGGGGAGGGGGAGGGGGTGCCCTTTCATATCAGACGTCTCTTCAGGAGGACTAAGTAGAGTCGTCAGACGTGTCACAAGCGGCAGAGTCAAGAGAGGCGCTTTCTCGAGATCAGGTGTGATGATTCAGCAGCAGGACTAAGTGAAGATGGTTAGCTTTGCCAGCCCAGAATGACAGGACTTGACAACAGCTTAAGAAGAAAATGTGAGCGTTCAGACGATTCAGAATAGCTCTGAGTAGAAAAAAAAACAAGATGCAAAGCATATAAACGTACTCCCAGTTTATCCTGAATAGGCGTGAGATATTCAATAAAAGAGGAAACACCGTTTTGGCCCGTTATAGCTGTAAGTAACGGCTATTCTGGTAAACATCGGCCATCATCTGTGACCCATAATGAACATACCTACAAATTTTCAGAAAGATCGGCCAAGTACTTTCTAAGATATTCCATAAAGAA
>CM065721.1:16550193-16557693 GCA_033310375.1 Conus canariensis
ACGTCGTCCTCGCATGCAAATTTCTCCGAATTCATCCAGAAAGGCACGTCGTCCTCGCATGCAAATTTCTCCGAATTCATCCAGAAAGGCACGTCGTCCTCGCATGCAAATTCACGCGCGCCTGTTACATCAGAAAGGCACGTCGTCCTCGCATGCAAATTCACGCGCGCCTGTTACATCAGAAAGGCACGTCGTCCTCGCATGCAAATTCACGCGCGCCTGTTACATCAGAAAGGCACGTCGTCCTCGCATGCAAATTCACGCGCGCCTGTTACATCAGAAAGGCACGTCGTCCTCGCATGCAAATTCACGCGCGCCTGTTACAGTTTTCATGTCACTCCCGCTCTAAGAAAAAAGTAAGCGTACGTACAGAACCATCCTTTGGCCTTTTCCTCTAAACATCACATCAAAGTAGAATAAGCGAGGCGACTTGCCTGTTTGACTCACGTGCTATGATTCATTCCATAGTAGGATGGAAAGCACAGTGTGGGCATAGAAGGACAGGGAAATAAGAGCAGGATGCAGATTCCAACCACACCTGACCACAAAAAAGTGCAGGCCTATGTAGCGGTCAGTACTAGCAGTAGCAGATGACATCAGTTCTCGATTCAGAGAATGTACGTTGACCAGTTATTTCTTCAGTGGCCTACAAAGCTGTCACCCCATCCTTCCCTTTCCCTCCCCTTCTCGCTACTTCTCCTTTCACTTCACTTTGCTACAGCACCTCCCTTCCCCACCCCATCATCCCACCAGTCCTCGACTCACTTTTTTGTACCCCAGCAGCAGTAGTCTGAACTGTCTTGACTTTGATTAGTGCTTCAATCTTTGCTAATTTTGGAACGGCCGTGTGCGCCCCTCTACGTGAAAAATTTCTGTGCTGCTTCTGTCAGTTTGCTTGTATCTTCTTTTTGGTGACAGGTCTTTTCAAAACATGCAGGGTCAGACAGACAGACAGACAGACAAACAAAACAGGAGATGGGAAAGGACATATTTTATTATTATTTATATTGGGTATTTATATAGCGCCTATCCTCGGTCACAGACCAAGCTCTAAGCGCTTTACAATAAACTCACTACCTCACTCACTCAACGGGCTGCCTACTCAGGTAGATCCGGCCGAAGAGCAGCCTACTGGCGCTCATTCAGTCGTTTCCCGTACCATTCAAATATCAGTCACTCATTTTCATTTATCCCTCCAGTTTCTCACATAGGATGCATGCGATGTTTATACGTGTCCTCTATTTCCACCGGTACACATGGCACGCGATAACAGTAAGTGACAATTTTTGTGGCTTGGTAAGAAATACCAGGCGGCTATCTTCAATCTACATCAGTTTTGCCAGGGCAGCGGGGAACCCCCCTGCTCTTTTCGATTTTCAACTCCCGTGGGTTCTTTAACGTGTGCAGGGGGCCAGGAAGGCACACGGGTCCGACTCGCTTATAGTCCCCATCCGATGGACTTGACAAAAGGAATTCTAATGTCCCAAAATCAGAACACACAACTCCTTCCTTTTTATGAAACAAGGTCTCCTCGGCGTCTCTTTACCAAAACATCTGCCGAGTTACCAACTTTCTGCCAGAATCACGAAAAGCAAAATAACCTCTGAGCACAAGACGTGCACTATTGACCGAAAATTACCCCAATAACCAGACCCCCGTCAGGCCGCAACACGCCCGCATTCCAAAGAAGCGAGGTCGAATGGAGCAGATTTGACGTCATAGTGACGTGACCAGCTTGCCTGACTCGGCGTCCATTTAGCAGCCGTTTCCAGCCTGCACAGCATGATGGTGTCAGCTTTAATCTCACAGCTCACGGCAGGAAGGTACGTTGTGTTTCCTCCCAAGGGAGGGAAGGCAAAGGGGCCATCATTAGAGAGACGAACGTTTTCAAATATGCTTTATGTCCCTTGCGGAAAACAAAGAAAGGAGGGTGGGAGCTTTACTATAGTTGTATTTTGTACCAAAAATCTAAATCTAGGTATTTCAACTTTCCCTCCCCTACCCCCTCCATTATCCTCTTCCTCTACAACCTTATTTGACTTCTTATTAAACACACATACACATACACACGCGCACGCGCATGGTGTGTGTGTGTGTGTGTGTGTTGTGTGTGTGTGTGTGTGTGTGTGGTGCGAGCGTGTGTGTGTGTGTGTGTGGTGTGTGTGGTGTGTGTGTGTGTGTGTGTGTGTGTGTGTGTGTTTTACACGCACGTGCTGCATTCTCTTCAGTTCATCCTGCAGGGTACAGCATAGGATGGACACTATAAACTGCTGAACTGACCACACTGCCTCTATCCTGTTGCACATGACTAAAGGCAGAGGACCCTGAAGACCCCTGACGAAGTGTCTGCCACAACACCCCTGACACATCCTGCCCTAGAATCTTCACTGTTTCTGTTTAAAAAGTCACTGACATTGTGAAAGTAAAGACAAAATGTCGCTAATGTTGTAAAAGTAAAGAAAAACACGTTAAAGGTTCATAAATACAAGAAAAGTGCTATCAAAGCAAGTTGACGAGGTCAGTATCTGAACACTAGTTCTAGGCACGAGCTGTGCTACATAGTTTGCCTCACAACTCTCTGCTGTGTCCAAACGTCGATGATCAATTCTTCAAGTAGCTACATACCATAAATCTCTATTGTTCTAATGAACATGAGGACCATTTTCAATTTCCCAGTTCTCTCCACACAATTCATCTGTTTTTGAAATGAAACCGAAACTGGCGAAGAAAAACGGACACTCGTCTCTAGATTTTAAGAACTTGTTTGGATGGCGAACTATCTTAAGAATAATCAACGACCAATTTCTTTCTAGTAAGCGACAGTAATTTTGCTACAAGATTTTTTTTTTCACCGCATTATTCAGATTTATGCATGCAAGCCTAATAATGCCTACCGATTTTCAATACCGTGATTTAGTTTGGCATTGAGTGGCACCATTTCTAACACAGCAGTTCCAGCACTATAAGGCTGATCATACTAGGCTGCACTGAGAGCACAGCGCTTTCACTTTGTTCATCATGATCATATTAAAAAAAAAAAAAAGACAAAAAAGAGGGGGGAAAAAATGGCTTTTTTTTAATGCAAAAAAAAGGGGAAAAGGAAAAACTACATCAAAACCTTGCATAACTGCCAACTTGCACCATCACAGAATGGACAGATGTATTCATCCCAGGAGGGATAACTCTCCTCACCACGAAATAACATTATAAGAATTTAAAAAAAAAAAAAAAAAAAAAAAACTAGCATAATGTAAATCATAACCAAAGAAAGCATTGTAGAGATTTGTTGGAATTAAGACAGCTGAATGGGTCACCAAGGCTGAAAAATAATGGGCGACTGTAAAGAAAGTGTAAAAACAAAACGGGCTGTAGGAGAGGGGGGGAGGGGGGGGGGGGCAGGGTGAAGACGGTGACAGAAACGAGTAAATTACCAGCAGCAATTTGTAGAGAACAGGAAGACTGTGTGCACTGAGAAAGAGACCCCGTCATCTCCGTGAGGACAGGTCCTGACCTGTGGACAGTGAGCCAAACTGTGATGGCAACACCAGTCGTGACATCCACTGATCTGCTGGACTGGCCCACTGGCAGTCACATACCTGGTGAGCAGTGTCAGAAATGGTTATAGGCACGAGAAGCAAAACAGAAAAAAGATAGGAAACAAACAATACACAACAAAAGAATCACCCAAATGATAACAAAGATTACACACAGAGACACAGACACAGACACACGCATGCCCGCACGCACACACGCACGCACGCACGCACGCACGCACGCACGACACACACACACACACACACACACACACACACACACACACACACACACACACACAATAAACACACACACGCGCTCGCGCGCGCGTTTTCATAGAATGCACATGCAAGGTTAAACATATGCTGGCGAGCATATGTATAATTATGCACAAACACAGCGCATGCTCAAGCAATTTCCATGTTGGGCACATCCTCACCTTACATACCTCTTCTGCATTCCACTCCCCCCCCCCCCCCTTTCCCCCATCTTACACCTACACCAACTCCTTTCCCCTACCCCTTCCCCCACCATGGACACAGTGAAATGCATGTATGATCAGGTACACAGACCCTCGTGCCTGTTGATATTTCTTCTCTCTCCTTGCTGACTTATACACTGCCTGCCCCACCTCACTTCTCTTTGCCTTCCTCTCCAGCCTCCAGACCCAGCCCTACACACCAACAACATCCACACCTCCCTCTCCATCTGTCTGCCTCTGCCCCCCCCCCCCCCCCCAACCCCTCGTCCCCTCTTCCTCACTGTGATGTTCTCTATCATTCCCTCTCTGTCTTCCTGTACCCCCCCCCCCCCCCCCCTTTCCTTCGCTCCTCTCTGTCTTCATCTTTCTCTCTACCACCACCCCCTTCCCCAGTATCCTCTCTCTGTTTCGTCTGTTCCCTTCCTCAGCGTCCAAGTCTCTACCCCCCCACCCCCATCCTCCCACCCCTACCCTCTTTTCCGATTCCCTCCTTTCTTGGTGTAACATAAAACGATCGCTTTGCACCTTGCACCTTCCCGTCTGTGCATTCCGACTACAACTCCCGTTTCTCTCAGTTCACAAGCTTTCATAGTTTTGAGATCATCCCTGTCAAGGCCCCCAAGACAGAAGCAGCGGGGTCAAAGCAAGGTCACGCCACGACCTAGATGTTTTTTTTTTTTTTCTTTTGCCGCCTTTTCTTCACAGTCACTTTCCTCAAAGACTTCAAAGTTAAAAGAAAAAAAAAAAAAAGGAAGCGTCAATGTGGAGGTCAACATCGTTTCAAAGCGTGATGTGATGAATTTTTTGAAATTCTGATTTATTGAAACGTATGCATTCACACATGGGGTCCCACGTTCAAATCTCATCTGAAGAACTTGGATTTAAGTCTGCTGGGATGTAAACTCTGACCAGAAAAAAAAAAATCACCTCTGTCCTGCCTGTCTGAAAGTCTACACAGATATGAACTGTGAACAGAAATTTCCATCTGACTTGCCTGTCTGAAGTCTACACAGATGTCAACTGTGAACACTAATTCCCATCTGACCTGCCTGTCTGAAGTCTACACAGATGTCAACTGTGAACACTAATTCCCATCTGACTTGTCTGTCTGAAGTCTACACAGATGGGAACTGTGAACACTAATTCCCATCTGACTTGCCTGTCTGAAAGTCTACACAGATGTGAACTGTGAACGGAAATTTCCATCTGACTTGCCTGTCTGAAGTCTACACAGATGTGAACTGTGAACACTAATTCCCATCTGTCCTGCCTGTCTGAAGTCTACACAGATGTGAACTGTGAACACTAATTCTCATCTGACTTGCCCGTCTGAAGTCTACACAGATGGGAACTGTGAACAGAAATTCCCATCTGACTTGCCTGTCTGAAGTCTACACAGACGGGAACTGTGAACAGAAATTCCCATCTGACTTGCCTGTCTGAAGTCTACACAGATGTCTACACAGATGTGAACTGTGAACAGAAATTCCCATCTGTCCTGTCTGTTTGAAGCACGGTCTGAGTCCATGACAGTTGATCCAGAGAAAACAAACAAACAAACAACAACAACAACAATAACAAATCATGACAGTTGATCCAGAGAAAACAAACAAACAAACAAACAACAACAATAACACATCATGACAGTTGATCCAGAGAAAACAAACAAACAAACAAACAACAACAATAACACATCATGACAGTTGATCCAGAGAAAACAAACAAACAACAACAATAACAAATCATGACAGCTGATCCAGAGAAAACAAACAAACAACAATAACAAATCATGACAGTTGATCCAGAGAAAACAAACAAACAACAATAACAAATCATGACAGTTGATCCAGAGAAAACAAACAACAATAACAAATCATGACAGTTGATCCAGAGAAAACAAACAACAACAACAATAACAAACCATGACAGTTGATCCAGAGAAAACAAACAACAACAATAACAAATCATGACAGTTGATCCAGAGAAAACAAGCAAACAACAACAATAACAAATCATGACAGTTGATCCAGAGAAAACAAACAAACAACAACAATAACAAATCATGACAGTTGATCCAGAGAAAACAAACAAACAAACAAACAACAACAATAACAAATCATGACAGTTGATCCAGAGAAAACAAACAAACAACAACAACAACAACAACAATAACAAATCATGACAGTTGATCCAGAGAAAACAAACAAACAACAACAATAACAAATCATGACAGTTGATCCAGAGAAAACAAACAAACAACAACAATAACAAACCATGACAGCTGATCCAGAGAAAACAAACAAACAACAACAACAATAACAAATCATGACAGTTGATCCAGAGAAAACAAACAAACAAACAACAACAATAACAAATCATGACAGTTGATCCAGAGAAAACAAACAAACAACAACAACAATAACAAATCATGACAGTTGATCCAGAGAAAACAAACAAACAACAACAACAATAACAAATCATGACAGTTGATCCACAGAAAACAAACAACAATAACAATAACAAATCATAACAGTTGATCCAGAGAAAACAAACAAACAAACAAACAAACAACAACAACAACAACAATAACAAATCATGACAGTTGATCCAGAGAAAACAAACAAACAAACAACAATAACAAATCATTCATTAACCTTATGGATTATTCATTTCTCCTCCTCCTCCTCCTTTTTTCATTTTCTTTTTCTCCCTTTCTCCTCCTCCTCTGATTCTTTTTCTTCTCTTCCGACTCCTCCATCTTTTTCGTGTTCATGTTTCTTCCTCTTAGCTTCCTGCTACAGCTGCTCCTTCTTTCTCACTGGCTTTTTTCTTTCTATGTTTCTGTCTTCTTTCCTTTAAACCCTTCTTCCTTCCTTCGTTCCTTTTCCGTCATCGATGGCTACTTCTCTGTGAGATGCACCATGGGTGACTTCCTCTCTCCCCCCCCCCTCTCTATCTCCCCCCCCCACCTCACACGCCACCATTTTCAACCCCACCACTCATGTAGCCACACTCCGTCTTCGGGGACAGCTTCACTCCACACTCGGTACAAACTCTGTTCTATTGAGGATTCTCAACAACTAAGCACCCCACACTCACACCACCCGCTCTCCCTATCCCCTACCAGATAGTGAGGTGGAGGGCATGGAGGGGAGGGGGGGGGGCGGCGAGAAAAAGAGGAAGGATGAGGAATATGAATGGTTAGGGATGAGGGAGGAAGCAGACTAGCCTGGGGTTTGAGTGGCAGTGAAATACAAACATGAATATTTGTGAAGTCCCCACTGAGCATTTGTTTTATGAATTTTAATTTGTGATGTCCTGCTTTGTTGCATTTACATCGATTTGGTCTGAAACAAAAAGACGTGCCAATCAGTTCTGAGTTAACCCCTTTCTCAGTGTGACGTCAGGTTTGAACAGCTGACGTACTATGCCCATCAGTGACAGTAGTTTATACCGTAGCAACACCACAGAGAGACAAACATTGC
>CM065721.1:16560193-16562693 GCA_033310375.1 Conus canariensis
TCGCGTTCTCCCACTCACTGTCCCCTATCCTTTTTCTCTTTCTGTTCTCCCCCCTCCATCCCCCCCCCCCCCCCCCCCCCCCCAAAAACACCTCATTAAAAAAAAAAAAATTCCTGTCTGCCAGCTGTCGTAACAAATGAGATTAATTCAACTTTTTTTTCTTCTCTAACTTGCCTGTATTCTTTTTAATTCATTGTTTCTTCCCTTTATTTCATCCTTTCTTTTTCCGTTCTTTTTCTGTCCTTTTTTTTTTCTTCCCCCTTTTTATCTCTTTTTCTCTCCTTCCATCTTTTTTCCGTTCTCTTTTTCTTTCCTTTCTACTTTTATTCATTTTTTTCTGAACTTATTTCTTCGTTTCTGTCTTTCTTTTTTTTCCCCTTCTTTAATTGCTTTTTTCGTCCTCGTTTCTTTGGTTTTCCTTCCTTCTTTCTTCATACATTCTTCCTTGTTTGTTTCTTTACTTCCTTCTCTTTTTCTTCCTTCTTTCTTTTGTTCTATCATCCTCCCTTCTTTGTTCCTTTCCCCTCCTTCCTTCCTTTCTTTCTTTCTTTCTTTCTTCCTTTCTTTCTTTCTTTCTTTTTCCCCCTTTCTTTCAATCTTTCTCTGTTTCTTCCCCTTCTTTCTTTCCTCCCTCCTCCCTTCCTCTCTTCCTGTCCTTCCTTCTTACCTGTTTTCTTTCGTTTTTTCTTTGGTCTGTTTCCTTCCACTTTCTTTCATTCCTTCGTTTCTTCACCTCCTCCTGACCCCCTCCTTTATTTCCTTGTTTATGCCCTCCTTCTCCTGACCCCCTTCTTTATTTCCTTGTTTATACCCTCCTTCTCCTGACCCCCTTCTTTATTTCCTTGTTTATAGCCTCCTTCTTCTGACCCCCTTCTTTATTTCCTTGTTTATACCCTCCTTCTGACCCCCTTCTTTATTTCCTTGTTTATACCCTCCTTCTCCTGACCCCCTTCTTTATTTCCTTGTTTATACCCTCCTTCTTTCATACGTCCGTGTCCTTTTAACTCTCTGTATGTCCATGTGTTTGTATATTCGTATAACTTTGTATATGTCTGTGTGTCTGCATGCCCGTTTTAACTGTTTGCATATCTGTGGATCTGTACGTCCGTATGATTGTCTTTTTGCCTGTGTCGTTGTATAACTGTCTATATGTCTGTGTGTCTGTATGCCCGTTGAACTGTTTGTATGTCTGTGGATCTGTACGTCCGTATGACTGTCTTTTTTTTGTCTGCATGTCCGTGTACCTGTCTGCACGTCTGTGTGTCTGTATGTCCACACAACGGTGGATATGTCTGTGTTTGCACGTCTGTATAACTGTCTATATGTCTACGTGTCTGCATTTCCGTACAACTATCTACATGTCTGCGTTTCTGTATGTGTATATCTGTCTGTATGTCCATGTGTCTGTATGTCCATATAACTGTCCACATGTCTGCTTATATTATGTCCATGTGGCTGTCTATATATCTGTATAACTGTCTATATGTCTGAGAGAGAGAGAGAGAGAGAGAGAGAGAGAGAGAGAGAGAGAGAGAGTAGGTGTTAAGAAATAAGAGAAATATTTACAAGCTGAAATAATCATGTGGACATTGCTCAGTACTGTTTTGCTGTCATTGACAAACTTGTCCCGGTCTGATGTCATTTAACTAGGCACCGCTACAGCTGCTACGATAATATTTTTTCAACCATCAAACCTTTCTTCCTCTTTTCCTATTTATTAATGAATTAAAAGCTAAGAAGAAAGAAATTAACTGGCTAAATTCGTAGTATTACATTCTCTTTATCTGCAATTGTGCAGTTGTATTGCTGATACACCTAACCCAAATCTTGTCATTGCACGCCGAAGATTGGGATTCAAATTTGCCATTAAGTAAGGTTTAAAGTCATGTGTGCTACTAAAAATTTTCATGATATGAAATCTCTCACTGTTTTGCATGTGGTATGCATTTCTGACATCTACAATCAATTAAAGGTTGTCGAAAAATCTTTATAAATATTTTCATGTCACCAACACCTTGGTTTAACCACACGTCACCAAAACCCTATTGAAACAGACAAATACGTACCTCCGACACCCAGTCAAATTGTGATACGGATTATTTTAGAGAGGTAGAAAAGTTCTGTTCTTGGTGCAAGGATAATTATCTGGACCTCAATGTTACAAAAACAAAAGAACTGCTTATCGATTTCCGTAAAGATCCACCACCAGTTCCAAAACTTACTATGGATGGAGAAACTGTTGAAAGAATTGATGAATACCGATATTTAGGTACAGTTATAGATAAAAAGCTTACTTTTGACAAAAGTGTTGAATCTGTACACAAGAAATGTCAGTCTAGAATATTCTGCTTGCAAAAACTGAGAAATATTGGTGTTGCTCCTGAGATTCTACAAACCTATTATCGATGCTGTGTTGAATCTGTTCTTACCATTTCTTTTATGTGCTGGTATGGGAGTTTGAGTTTGCGATGTAAGAATGTGCTGAATGATGTTGTGAGTG
>CM065721.1:16567693-16572368 GCA_033310375.1 Conus canariensis
GGGCATCATCAGTGACCCATAATGAACATACCTACAAATTTTCAGAAATATCGGCCACGTACTTTCTGAGATATTCCATAAAGAAGTAAAACCGTTAGGGGCCGTTATAGCTGTTAGTAACGGCTATAACGGTGAACTAAATATCGGGCATCATCCGTGACCCAATTACATACCTACAAATTTTCAGAAAGATTGGCCACGTACTTTCTGAGATATTTCATAAAATAGAAAGACAGTTATGGCTCGTTATAGCCGTTAGTAACGGCTATAACGGTAAACTAAAACGTCGGGCATCATCCGTGACCCATAATGAACATACCTACAAATTTTCAGAAAGATCGGCCACGTACTTTCTGAGATATTCCATTAAAAAAACCGTTATGGGCAGTTATAGCCGTTAGTAACAGCTATAACGGTAAACTGAAACATCGGGTATCATCTGTGACCCATAATGAATATACGTACAAATTTTCATAAAGATCGGCTCAGTAGTTTTGTCTGGAGTGAGTGGAACACATTTTGACCACGGACGTACGGACAGACAGACAGACAGACAGACAGACAGACAACACACACACACACACACACACACACACACACACACACACACACACACACACACAGAGCATTTCTTCGTTCCCATTCTACAGTACTCCCTGTTCTATAAGAACTGGGAGTACAATGAGGCAATGAGATTGATCTTGGGAACTACTAAGGACACACAAATTGAAACTATGCGATACCTGATCGACCTTCCTTCAATGCAGACAAGACACAAGTTAGAACAGATCACGAGCACTTGAAAATCCCCAACACCCACAACATGCGGCACTCAAGAAAACAAAAGACGCTCGTCTGGGACGTGGAAAATTGTGGATGGGACAGGCAGAAGACAATATGCAGCTTGCCTGCCAGTTAGCAGAACTCACAGAAACGAAGGAATGGGAAACGTATTCAGACCACTCCAAACACCTCTACCAAACTGCCATCGCTCCAGAGCTTAGAAGACACTGTCGAAAATGGCAAGAAGGCAAAACCAATTCAGAAATTCAGATGCAGGTGGAAAACCTCGGCATAAAACAAGGTATTGTTATGCACACTGACATTTCCGTCACCAAAGGTAAGTCAGGCTGGGGATACACCGTGAAGCAAAATGGCTGAACTAACCAGGAAGACAATCACGCGTACAGTTTAACAACTTCAAGTCTAACAATGGAGGTAGAAGTAGTAACACAAGCACACCACTGGCTCTCATTCACAGACCAGCTTAGAACTCAACAAGCCATGATACTGACTGATTCCATGAATCTGTTTCAAAAGTAGAGAGTGGAATGGGAAGCGGTGCTTGGCGTGAAGTAAGATGCAATCTTCCGTTGGAGAGACATATGGATGTACTGCCCAGGACATGCAGATGTTAAAGAAAAAGAGAGAGCAGACACGCTGGCAGGCAAGGCAACAATAAGAACTGGATTACAGTTTGGCCAGTCTGATGTAATCAGAAATCTAAAGAATCATCTCAACAAACAACAGCAAAGCTACTATACTCACAGACCATCTTTCAGAACTGAACATGAAGAGAGGAAGTGGCCGCACACCCAGACTTAAAGGAAGAACAAGAAACATCGCCAGCCGAAGAAATATTGAAATAATCTCAAGGCCAACACTGCCAAGACTCCTAAAGAATGGGGCAGACTCATACTGGGTCTTTCCCGTGACAGACACAAACGACCAGACACACGTCAACTGAGATAAGACTTTGACTCTCTCAGGACCCCCCGTTTTTACACTGGTAAATGCGCATGAATGACGCGATGCAAGTGTATAAGGTGGGGAGTCCATAGATGTGACTGTGTGTGCGTTGGTGTGTGTGTGTGTGTGTGTGTGTGTGTGTGTGTGTGAGAGAGAGAGAGAGAGAGAGAGAGAGAGAGGATAGAAAGATTGGTGTGTGGTGTGTGTGTGTGTGTGTGTGTGTGTGCGCGCGCGCGCGCGCGCGCGTGCGTGTGTGTGAGTGCGCGCGCGTGTTGTTGTTCTTGATGATGTTTTGTTCTCGTTCTTGCTACTCTGTCATCTTCTGAACATTCGTTTCCCATGAAATAATCTAAAATGTTCACGTGCACTAGCGCGCGCGCGCGCACACACACACATACACACACGCGCGCACACACACACACTCACACTCACAAACACGCCAGCACTCAGACGCGCGCCCGCGCGCGCGCGCGCACACACACACACACACACACACACACGCTCACAAATACGTACTCAAACACGCACGCACACACACATACACACACACATGCACACACGCACACACACACACACATACCAACGCGCACGCACGCACACAAGTGCATCCACACGCACACACAGACACACACACACACACACACACACACACACACACACACACACACGCACACGCACACATGCGTCTACGCCCATATACACAGATACGTACATACGTACACACACACACACACACACACACACACACTCACAAAGATGCCTGCGCGCAGGCGCGCGCACACACACGCACACATACACACATACACACGCGCCGCACACACACACACACACATATACACACGCGCACACACACATACACACACACACACACACACACACACGCACGCTTACCTGGTCACAACGCACACAAATACACACACACGCGCGCGCACACGCCTCCCCCCCCCCCCCCCCCTCACACACACCCACGCACGCACGCACACATACACACACACATACATACACACGCGTGCGCGCACGTATACACACACGCGCGCACGCACGTAAGCACGTGCACGCACACACAGACACAGAACATACTGCATACGTACACACATACACACACACACACACACACACACACACACACACACACACACCACGCACGCACGCACACACCCCACACACACACACACACACACACACACACACACACACACCACACACAAATACACACACAGACAATGCATACACGCATCGCATACACTGGCACACACATATGAGCTGTGCGTGCGCGCATACACACACACACACACCACACACACACACACACACACGCACGCACGCACGCACGCACGCACGCACGTACACCACACACACACACACACACACACACACACACACACAAGCACGCACGCACACACACACACACACACACGCACGCACGCACGCACGCAACACACACACACACACACACACACACACACAGTGAAAATAATGGCACAGATAATGTTAGGTATAGGTACCCAAGGTCTGACCGGCGCTTAGGGCTTAAAGCATAGGTCAGACATCTGCTTAGTCCTAGTCGTGAGACCGTTTTTCTTAAATTCTTTCACATTAGTCATTGAATTCATTTATCAATCAGCTTTGAATTGTGCGCAGTGTAATCTCGAAAATCAGCGATATGGGTCCGCATGCAGTGACACTTTGATGAAACTGAAACTCTCTCTCTCTCTCACACACACACACACACACACACACACTCTGTCTGTCTGTCTGTCTGTCTGTCTGTCTGTCTGTCTGTCTCTCTCTCTCTCTCTCTTCTCTCTCCTCTCTCTCTCTCTCTCTCTCTCTCTCAGCTGCTGGCAAAGCAGTGAAGAGGAAGCAGCAGCCCTGACCTGTACTGACCTGTCGGACCACACGTTCTGCACAGGTCTGTGGACAAGTCGGAAGCTTGATAGCCATCAATTTCACACGTTCCAATGTTCTCCCTGGGAGCATGGGGACTGGGAGATACGCGATGGGATGGAGGGGATCGGGGGCGGAAATGACAGCTCTTTAATATACCCGCCTTTGTCTGGTGTGGATTTCTATGGGAACAGGCCATGCACGTTCTTGTCGTTGTGTCTTTTTCTGTCAGAGAGGGACAAGGAAGTACAGTAGGTTGTACTTTTATCTTAAGAAACATTTCAACTGACCGTGCTCTGTGTGTGTGTGTGTGTGTGTGTGTGTGTGTGTGTGTGTGTGTGTGTGTGTGTGTGTGTGTGTGTGCGTGCGTGCGTGCGTGCGTGCGTGCGTGCATGCGTGCGTGCGTGTGTGTGTGTGTGTGTTTATCTAACTGAAGCCAGAAAGGCGTTCCTACGAAACTATAACTCTTGAAGGATGGCTTTCTACTTACAACTTTAGGACTAACTGCTACCACCTCTCGCTCCACAAAATCTTGTGGAAAAAAAGATTCCATCAACAACATATAACGACATTGGCGTGATCTGAATCTGTCAGACCGACCCTTTTTTCTGATTTATGGGCTGCCCCTTTTCCCATCAATTTTTTGTTGCTTATATTAATCCAGGAAGGCACGTTTTCGCATGTCAATTCACGCCTGTTAGATTTTCATGTCACTCCCGTTTAAAAAAAGAAAAAAAGAATTAGTGTGTATAGAACTGCCCTCTGGTTTGACCCTCAAAACAGCATAATTATCAAAGTAGAACGAGGAAGGCAATTTGCCTATTTGACTCACATGTCATGACTATATGCAACAACAGGACGTAACGCAGGGAATGGGTGGAGAAGAAGATGCCGATGTAAAAAACAGTTCCGACAACACCGGCGACACGTCAAACAAGAGTGTAGGTGTCAGTCAGTAATAATAATAAGGTGAGCCGGAATTGCTCAGTTGGTAGAGCGCCGGACTCGTGATCCTGGGGTTGCGGGTTCGAATTTCGGT
>CM065721.1:16572468-16577468 GCA_033310375.1 Conus canariensis
TTTGTGGGGGATTTTCCCGGGGGCCCCTTCAGAAAATTGAACGAGCGAGCGAGCGAGCGAGCGAGCGAGAGAGAGAGAGAGAGAGAGAGGGGAGAGAGAGAGTGAGTGAGTGAGAGAGTGAGAGAGAGAGAGACAGAGAGAGAGAGACAGACAAATACAGAGAGAGAGAGAGAGAGCGAGAGAAGAGTGTGAGATAGAGTGAGAGACAGACAGACATATACAGAGAGAGAGAGAGAGAGAGAGAGAGAGAGAGAGAGAGAGAGAGAGATGTATTTAGTTATTCAGCGGGAAGTCAGGTGTCTTTTCTTTCCTTCTTCTTTTCCTTGTCTTTCTTTCCTTCTTCTTTCATCTTTCCTTTCTTCTGTCCTTGTCTCAAATCTTGCTTTATTCTCTCTCTTCTCTCTCTCTCTCTCTCTCTCTCTCTCTCTCTCCTTCTCTCAGACCCCAAAATAGAAACGGAACTGTTTCGAGTGCTGACACTAGCAGATGACGGTCTGAATCTACAAAACATCAAAGAATGCTCGAGAAAGAACGAAAGCAGTTCACCAGCAGTTGAACCACATTGCTCAGTGGTGTCAAGAACTGGATCGTTCACCACTCCTACAAAATCCTACACACTGGTCTGCATTCTCAACAGCAAGACCTCAGACATTACCCTCACCAGTTTCTTTCAATGGGTTACAAATTACATCAACTGATAACCTACGCTTTTAGATATATGCTTTGATAGAAAGCTGACCTCTAGAAAACATACTGAGAATATGTTCACTGATGCGAAAAGGGCCTGTGTGCCATAAAAACAATATCAGTTAAAGGAATTGAACAGCGCCATCTCTACCGACTGTATTGCGCAGTTGTACTCAGTGTGATTGATTATGGATTAGGGCCTACAACACTGTGCAAGAGCAATGTTCGTAAATGAGAAAGAATTAAAAACAAGATGCAAAGCATATAAACATACTCCCAGTTTATCCTGAATACGCGTGAGATATTCCATAAAGAGGAAAAACCGTCTTGGGCTGGTATAACCGTTAGTAATGGCTATTCTGGTAAACATCGGTCATCATCTGTGACCTATGATGAACATAATTACAAATTTTCAGAAAGATCGGCCAAGAACTTTCTGAGATTTTCCATAATGAAGAAAACCATTATGGGCCGTTAGTAACGGCTATAACGGTAAATTTAAAACATCGGGCATCATCAGTGACCCATAATGAACATACCTACAAATTTTCAGAAATATCGGCCACGTACTTTCTGAGATATTCCATAAAGAAGTAAAACCGTTAGGGGCCGTTATAGCTGTTAGTAACGGCTATAACGGTGAACTAAATATCGGGCATCATCCGTGACCCAATTACATACCTACAAATTTTCAGAAAGATTGGCCACGTACTTTCTGAGATATTTCATAAAATAGAAAGACAGTTATGGCTCGTTATAGCCGTTAGTAACGGCTATAACGGTAAACTAAAACGTCGGGCATCATCCGTGACCCATAATGAACATACCTACAAATTTTCAGAAAGATCGGCCACGTACTTTCTGAGATATTCCATTAAAAAAACCGTTATGGGCAGTTATAGCCGTTAGTAACAGCTATAACGGTAAACTGAAACATCGGGTATCATCTGTGACCCATAATGAATATACGTACAAATTTTCATAAAGATCGGCTCAGTAGTTTTGTCTGGAGTGAGTGGAACACATTTTGACCACGGACGTACGGACAGACAGACAGACAGACAGACAGACCACACAACACACACACACACACACACACACACACACACACACACACACACCACACACACACACAGAGCATTTCTTCGTTCCCATTCTACAGTACTCCCTGTTCTATAAGAACTGGGAGTACAATGAGGCAATGAGATTGATCTTGGGAACTACTAAGGACACACAAATTGAAACTATGCGATACCTGATCGACCTTCCTTCAATGCAGACAAGACACAAGTTAGAACAGATCACGAGCACTTGAAAATCCCCAACACCCACAACATGCGGCACTCAAGAAAACAAAAGACGCTCGTCTGGGACGTGGAAAATTGTGGATGGGACAGGCAGAAGACAATATGCAGCTTGCCTGCCAGTTAGCAGAACTCACAGAAACGAAGGAATGGGAAACGTATTCAGACCACTCCAAACACCTCTACCAAACTGCCATCGCTCCAGAGCTTAGAAGACACTGTCGAAAATGGCAAGAAGGCAAAACCAATTCAGAAATTCAGATGCAGGTGGAAAACCTCGGCATAAAACAAGGTATTGTTATGCACACTGACATTTCCGTCACCAAAGGTAAGTCAGGCTGGGGATACACCGTGAAGCAAAATGGCTGAACTAACCAGGAAGACAATCACGCGTACAGTTTAACAACTTCAAGTCTAACAATGGAGGTAGAAGTAGTAACACAAGCACACCACTGGCTCTCATTCACAGACCAGCTTAGAACTCAACAAGCCATGATACTGACTGATTCCATGAATCTGTTTCAAAAAGTAGAGAGTGGAATGGGAAGCGGTGCTTGGCGTGAAGTAAGATGCAATCTTCCGTTGGAGAGACATATGGATGTACTGCCCAGGACATGCAGATGTTAAAGAAAAAGAGAGAGCAGACACGCTGGCAGGCAAGGCAACAATAAGAACTGGATTACAGTTTGGCCAGTCTGATGTAATCAGAAATCTAAAGAATCATCTCAACAAACAACAGCAAAGCTACTATACTCACAGACCATCTTTCAGAACTGAACATGAAGAGAGGAAGTGGCCGCACACCCAGACTTAAAGGAAGAACAAGAAACATCGCCAGCCGAAGAAATATTGAAATAATCTCAAGGCCAACACTGCCAAGACTCCTAAAGAATGGGGCAGACTCATACTGGGTCTTTCCCGTGACAGACACAAACGACCAGACACACGTCAACTGAGATAAGACTTTGACTCTCTCAGGACCCCCCGTTTTTACACTGGTAAATGCGCATGAATGACGCGATGCAAGTGTATAAGGTGGGGAGTCCATAGATGTGACTGTGTGTGCGTTGGTGTGTGTGTGTGTGTGTGTGTGTGTGTGTGTGTGTGTGTGTGTGTGTGAGAGAGAGAACGAACGAACGAACGAACGAACGAACGAATCTTTTTTAATGAGGGATAAAGAATAAGCACAAAACAGGCTTTTTTACATCTTGCCCTCGATGAAGCAGAAAAAATAATGACAATATGTGACTTCAAAATCAACGAACCATCTAGATAGTGAAAAGAATATTAGCCTGAAATACAAAAGGCAATCCAAAAATATGACAGTCAACTTTTCACACACACACACACACACACACACGCACACACACACACACACACACACACACAAAGATAAAGAGAAAACAACTTTGCAAATACATTCAACAACAAAAATAAAATAGAAGAAGAAGAAGGAGAAGAAGGAGAGAAATGAAGGACGTCAATGAAAGGTGGACAGGTGAACAGTATGTCATGACAAGATATAGAGAAGGGGTAACGAAGGAACACAAATGAACATTCAAATACATTTAAACATCATTTGTACTTGAATCCATACAATAATTTTGAAAACGTATAAAGAAGGTTACATGATGTTATCATTAGTCACACTGTTTAGGAAGCGTAGCATCAGATATGAGAAGTATTGTTTTTTGAAAACGTTTTAAACTAGAAATTACATTAAATGAAGACACTAGGTCATTCCACAAACAACCACCGGAGTAAATGAGGCTAGATTTAAAAAGATCAATCCTCGGTAGGGGTATCTGAATCTTTCTGACATTGCGAATCAGGTTCGTTTTAAATTTGTTTTTCAAAGTTGGTGGTGCATGATTGGACATTATCTTAAACATGAAAATTGCTTTGTTATAAGTGAGTTTCCATTTTAGAGGCAAAATGTCTAAACGTTTATAATCAGAGGGAGTTACAGTTGTAGATTTGAGAAGAACGAGTTTCACAGCCCGTCTATGAAGACTGAAGAGTGGTTTTAATACGTTATAACTGGCCGAATCCCACAATGTAGAAGAGTAATTCAAATGAGATTCAATGTACGAAGTAAAAAACAGCTTACGACAATGTTGGTCTAAGAAATATTTTAGTTTTGAAAGCTGGTGAATCTTTTGAGACAGAAGTTTGCAAAGCATTGTGACATGAGAAGACCATGACAAATTATTGTCTACAATGACACCGAGGACTTTATGATGGTCAACTTCTTCAACTATTTCATTATTTATACTAAGAGATAGGGAATCATAAGAAATATTTTGACGCTTTTGTCTGGTGGTTATTATCAAGTACTTCGTTTTCTGAGGATGGAGACACATATGATTGAGTTCAGACCATATGATTAATTTGTTTATACTTTCTTGTAAACTTGCAAATATATTTTCAATTTTTTTATGACTACAGTGTATTGTGGTGTCATCAGCGAACATTTCACAGAGACTATCAATGAATAGAGGTAAATCGTTTATATATATGGAAAATAAGATAGGTCCGAGTACTGACCCTTGAGGCACACCATGACTAATGGATAATGTAGGAGATACAGATTCATTTACTGAGACCATTTGCTTTCTGTCGGAAAGAAATGAAGATAAGAGTTCTAACGAATTCTCTGATAAGTTGTATATCTTTAGCTTTTTAAGAAGAAGATTGCGGTCAATAACATCAAAGGCTTTCATAAAATCTACCATGAGAACACCTGTAATTTTGTCGTTATTTATATTAGTAAGCCATTGATCAACTAGGTTTGTCAGTGCTGTTTGGCACGAGTGATTAGCCCTAAAACCGGATTGGTCTTGATGAAATAAATTGAAAGAATTGAAGTGATCGAGAATATGTTTATTTAGATGGTTTTCCAATGGTTTAGACAGTACAGACAAAATAGAAATGGGCCTGTAGTTAGACGGATCGGTGTGATCACCTGTTTTATAGATCGGCATTACTCTAGCAATTTTAAAAGCCTTG
>CM065721.1:16582468-16587468 GCA_033310375.1 Conus canariensis
ATGTCAATTCACGCCTGTTAGATTTTCATGTCACTCCCGTTTAAAAAAAGAAAAAAAGGAATTAGTGTGTATAGAACTGCCCTCTGGTTTGACCCTCAAAACAGCATAATTATCAAAGTAGAACGAGGAAGGCAATTTGCCTATTTGACTCACATGTCATGACTATATGCAACAACAGGACGTAACGCAGGGAATGGGTGGAGAAGAAGATGCCGATGTAAACACAGTTCCGACAACACCCGGCGACACGTCAAACAAGAGTGTAGGTGTCAGTCAGTAATAATAATAAGGTGAGCCGGAATTGCTCAGTTGGTAGAGCGCCGGACTCGTGATCCTGGGGTTGCGGGTTCGAATTTCGGTACAGGGGGATTTTTCCCTCCGAGTTAACATTGGTTCTGACTCCATTCCCCATACAGTCCTTCGAATGAGACTATAAGCCGAGGTTCCGTGTGTGAACGCACGCACAACATCTTGCACACACGTCAAATCCCATCACCAACTTTCGGAAGAGAAGGCCAGTTTGGCCGTTGGTATGGATGACACGTTACACATTGCATACATCTTCCCCGAAGATGGAGTATGGCTGCCTTAATGGCGGGATAAAAAAAACGGTCATACACACAAAACTCCACTGTCTGTCTATACAGGCAGTGTCCGCAGGAGTATCAGCCTGCGTACGCAGAAAGAAAGAAAAGAAAGTCAGTAATAAACAGTAGCAGGCAACATAGGAAGTTCTCGCTTCCCAGACAATGTATTCAGCCATCATTTCCCCATACACCCCCTCTCCCTCTGACTCTCCTGTAATCCCACCCCCGTTGCCAGTCCCTTCCCCACCACCATCCCCTCGTCCTTCGATCTGTATTGTTCTGCGCACTTTGCTCACGCTAAAATTTCGATTTGCTGAGAAAATGCCAATAATACAATTTCCACACACACACACACACACACACACACACACACACACACACACACCCCACACACACATGCTCACTCACTCATTCACTCTCACACACAGACACACACAGACACAGGCACAGACACACAAACACAGACACACAGACACACGCGCGCGCGCGCGCGCTCGCGGAGCTAACACAGACAGACAAGCGATGGACCGACCGACAAGGAAATGACAGACATTACATAAGCAGACAGACAGACAGACATACACAGCGTGACACGGTGACAGCGAGGGTGGGAGGGAGGGGAGGGGTAGGGGAAAACAGAGAGAGAGAGAGAGAGAGAGAGAGAGAGAGAGAGAGAGAGAGAGAGAGAGAGAGAGAGAGAGAGAGAAGGAAGGAGAGAGAGGCAGGCAATCACACAGACAGACAGACAGACAGACAGGACCTGACAGATTTGCACGATCCTCCAGCATGCTTCCTGCAAGTTGAATTGAAATGGTACCCGACGCTAAAAAACCGCAAGCTCCACAAACAGAAGACGACGTATAGAGTGGAAGGAATGACGGATGGGGGGGTTAGGTAGTGGGACGATGGGGCTGAGTGTGTGTTTGTGTCTGTCTTTGCGTGGGCGGGGTAGAGGGGAGGGTGGAGGGGGGGCGGGGGGGGGGGGGGGGGGCGGGGGGCCGGGGGCGGGGTTGGGGATAGGGGTGGGGGTGTCGTAACTCGGTCAAAGGTGTAAACCAACACACATGTTTACTGTCCGACTCTTCCACCACTTTTCTTCTATGGCACTTGTTTTTTAAACTCTCACACAGTCGTCTTCTTGCTGCACCCCCCCTCCCCCTTCCCCACTCCCAACCCCCCCCCCCCCCACACACACACACCACCATTCACCCACACCACTGCCTGTTTTTTTAAGATTTTCCCCTCTCCCCATCAACACCACCACTTCTTCTCTCTCCCCCCCCCCACCCCCCCCACCCCCACAAAAAAAAAAAGAAAAAAGAAGAAGAGGAATTCATCTCACGTGTTTTTTTTTTTTTTTTTTTTTTTAGTGTCTCTTAGCTTCTAACGTCTCTCTATATAACTGTCTGTCTGTCTGTCTGTCTGTCTGTCTGTCTCTCCATTTTGCAGAAAGGATACAGACAATGAAGTGCATTTTTGTGTTGTGTTGCCCTGTCTTGCACAAATCAAGAGCTTAGTATTATACCGTTCAAGTGTTATAAATTCCCAAGTCAGTTTAGATTGGTACTTCTTCTGACAACATGTACTCATGAACAAACTGTTTAGAAAATGTCCATTCATTTATTCTAAGCATTCAAGTTGCGATCATTTATTCTGTCACAAAGTACTATTCCGAATAAGTATTAGTTATGCTTGCGTGCTAGTTGCTCGGGTGCTTAGATGACTGAAATTAACTTGCAACCCCTTCACGAAGGGCTGTGACCTAAAACGTGAATAAAAATATCTTGGGGCTTGAGTCTCTCTGTCCCTGTCTGTCTGTCTGTCTGTGTCTCTGTCTCTGTCTCTCTCTCTCTCTCTCTCCGACCCCACTAAACAGAATGAATAGCCTAAATAGAATGCATAATATTGAAAAAGTACACACATTTGCATGTAAGCGGTTTTTGAAAGTCCCTTTAAAAGTACCAAATAAGTTCGTTTATGGTGAGACCGGGCGATACCCATTGTACGTTAATAGTTCTGTGAGATGTATTAAGTACTGGCTTAAGATCTTGAAGATGGATACTACAAGACTTCCAAAACTGTCGTATATCATGCTTAAGAACTTAGATGACAGAGGTAAAACGTGCTGGGCTAGTTTAGTAAGAAATATTTTGTGCAGAATGGGGTTTGGGGATGCATGGTTAAACCAAGGAGTAGGGTGTGAAATTTCATTTGTGTCTTTGTTCAAACAACGACTGAAAGATAACTATATGCAAGAATGGAATGCATCTGTTATGAACAAGGAAATATACAACACCTACAGGCTTTTTTAAAAGATCATTTGAAAGTGAACCTTATTTCCAATTTCTAGATATAAGATGTTTCCGGGACGGGATCATTAAATTAAGAACTGGTGTGTTACCAATAAATGGATCGACCTTAAGAAAAACATTCTGTGAAAATGTCAACTTTTTATGTCCTGCCTGTAAAATAACTGAAGATGAAAATCATTTTGTACATTGTTGTCCTTTGTATGATGAAATCGGGTCCAAATATTTGGCCGGAATCGGACAGCGTTATGTTGATATTCTGCGTAATAGATCTATGATACCTATGCGAAAACTAGCAATCTACGTTTTCTATGCTCTCCGTCAGAGAAAGTTAGTCATTGAATGTATGCAAATGTAGGCAGATTGTTGAACGGCTGTTCATATGATGCATGAAGGCATTTCTTTTTTTTTATGTTTATCTCTACGTACATACTGATTTTGCACCTTGACCCTGTTTCTATGGGCTAGTGGCCTGAAGGAATTAAAATGTTGTTCATTGTTCACTGTTCTCTGCGACCCCACCCCTCACCACTCATCAACACCACTGCCTGTTTTCAAGAAACCCCTACCCATCTCCCCTCCACACCAACACAAAGGCACGTAGTCACACGGTTAGAGCGTTTGTCTGTGGAGCTGAGGGTTGCGAGTTCGAGCCCTAAGTCTGGTCGGACATTTTTTCCGCTTGAAAAGCCTCACTGTCCATCCAGCAGTCAACGGGCACCTGATTCAGTTGACGGAAGGTTAAAGGTGACAGAGGGAGAGAGATGGGCGCCGCCCTTTATCACGTTTTGCCAAAGACGCTGTGAACCTCTGAGAGTTTGTTGCCCGTATGGCAACATGGGTATGGGGCTTCAACGGTTCGTTTACCATACCACCACCACCACCACCACCACCACCACCACCACCACCTTCACCACCACCACCACCACCCCAAAGAAAAAGAAAGGAAAAGAGCTCTATACTTGTTTTCATCTTCTCCTTATTCAGCATATCCGCTTCAAACCGTCTCTCTCTCTCTCTCTCTCTCTCTCTCTCTCTCTCTCTCTCTCTCTCTCTCTCTCTCTCTGACACCGGCGCTCACTTGGCATCACGTACAGCCGCACACCAACCCCTCAGCTATCAAAGTGTGATGGAATATCAGATCAATATGGACGAAAACCATAGAAACACCAGCAGGAAGAAACTCCGGGGAGGGAACCTGACAGCAGCAGCCTTCATATAAGAACCTCCCTCAAACAAACACACACACACACACACACACACACACACACACACACACACCACACACACACACACACACACTCACATGCACACACACACACACACACACACACGCACACACGCACACACGCACACACACACACACACACACACAGAGGTTTCACAAATATCACAAACGGATATCAAAACAATCGTTTCACTTATACTGTAAACTGGTATCAATCCAATCGATGAGGCCAGTATTGGGACACTAGCGTGCCACTACAAATTTGTAAACCCATATTGTTCCAGAGAATATGGGTGCCACTCCTTTTCCCTCCATAGAATTAACCTGCTTAGTGATGAAACCTAAACTGACGAATAAACCCAGACATTCATCCGACACTCTAGAACTTGTTTGGATGTCCATCCATTTATAGAATTTTTTTTTTTAAATCACCTTTGTGGTGAGCGACCGTTCTTTCGACTCATTTTTTTTCTTTATTTTTCTTTATTTCACCGTAGTAATCAGATTTACGCGTCTCTGCTCTGCCACATGCTGTAATTTGGTCTGGCAACTGGTCGTAATGTCTCGTGGGACAGGAACTGCGATAATTTGGTCTGGCATCTGGTCGTAATATCTGGGGAGACAGGAACTGCGATAATTTGGTCTGGCATCTGGTCGTAATGTCTGGTGAGACAGGAACTGCGATAATTTGGTCTGGCATCTGGTCGCAATGTCTGGTGGGACAGGAACTGCGAAAATTTGGTCTGGCGTCTGGTCGTAATGCCTGGTGGGACAGGAACTGCGATAATTTGGTCTGGCATCTGGTCGTTATGTCTGGCGAGACAGGAACTGCGATAATTTGGTCTGGCATCTGGTCGTTATGTCTGGCGAGACAGG
>CM065721.1:16594968-16599968 GCA_033310375.1 Conus canariensis
TCTCTTTCTGTCTCTCACACACACAACATCAACCGCTCAATCTTCAAATAGATACAAGAAAAACACACCCATTTCAGCGCAGATTGTGGAGCACCATTAGACATTCTGCAAGACGTCTGCAAGAAAATGGTAATCTGGCATAAATTAAGGTTCGACACAACATGCTCGCAATCTGTAACAAATCGACAAATTCAACCCTGTAATTGACAGCCATGTCCAAAAGTTATTCAGTCAGTCAGTCAGTCATTCCCCTGACCGCTGGGGGTCGTTGGGGGGACGTGACGAGGCAGCCGCCGTTTCTCTCCAGGCTCTTCTGTTGGCAGCTGTCGTGAGGAGATCTGGCATGGTCATTTTGGTCCAGTCCTTTATATTATCCGACCAACTCTTTCTCTGTCGTCCTCGTCTGCGTCCTCCTTCAACAGTACCTTGAAGGATGGTTTTGGAGAGGGTGTTGTGACGAATGACGTGGCCAAACCATGCCATCTTCCGTCGTTTGACGGTTGCCAGAAGTGGTTTGTGGGGCCCAACTAGGTTAGTGACCAGGTTCCGCACATAATCATTGGTCTTAAAGTTATTGCTGCTATTATTATGATGAGTATCATTATATTTTTTTCCAGCCGACTAGACTGTTTTCAAGAAATGACGTATTTACAGCTAGGACAGGAGCCAGCGGTCATTGTACTACAAGTTAAATCCAATTTCTTTCACATGAAAGGAGCTAACTGAATTCTGCCCGACCATTCCCAATCGACCGTGGAAACAGAACAGAGAAGAATTATCATTCAACAAATAGATACAGCCGTTTCTTGCGTTCTGAGTGCCATACAAAGACAGTGCATTTACATTTTAACAGATTTATTCGAACTGCGTCAAACCAGTGTGGTAACTAAAACGTACTTGATCGTTTGTTGACGTGTGCGTGGATCGACTTGGTCAAATTACGCTGGGCTGTTCGCAGCTGTCGGTATGACGCTGTTCCTTTGCACATCAAACAGTCATTGCGACCGTTCAATTAAAAGAGACCATACAAAATCCTTCCCTCAAGAAATAGAGTAGACCCGGTTAGTGGCTGAGAGTCTTCACGAAAACTGTTCTTCGTTTTTGTACAAATCATACGAATATGATGAAAAGAACTGCTCTCCCTCTCTCTCTCTTTCTCTCTCCTTCTCTCTCGGTCTCTCTGGCCATCTGTATATGTCTTCCACCTCCTCCACACACAAAGGAAATGGACAAAGACACAAAGCTGTGAAGCTTACTCTTTGTTCCATCAGCAAAGACACTTTTTTTGCTGTCCCATCTTCTGTCCCATCTTCTGTGCCATCTCAGAGGCATTGCACCCACGCCGCTCATTCCGACCACCCCGTCCACAGCCACAGCCCGGCCCGGCCCGCCGCAATCCCGGCACCGGCAGTCCACAGGCAGCAGCCAATGTCAAGTCGTCAAGAGGCAACCCACCGGAGGAGACACTGCACTGCTGCCGAGTCACTTCGGTCGTGTTCAGTGGCGCCTGTTCTGTTCTAACATACGCAGGACACCACCTACTAAGCCCCCTACTGACGACAATAATTGCTTAGTCGCGGAGCCGGCGTGAGTGAGCTCTCCCTCCAGAGGGTGCCACCACGTCCGTCCAACGAAAGCCCCCATGGAATCGCCGATACCGTTTACCCTGACGGAACCAAACCAAGGCCACAGACGTGGAGAGGACATCGAAATGAGGTCACCATGAGAGCAGGGCATGAAGGGCCACAGAATTTGAGACCTTTTTATGCTGATCGGTGAGAATGAGGTTGTTTAAGATGATGCTACGGATTTCCATTTCGGTCTGAGACTACATGACAGGGCTGTACTCTACGCTTCCTTTCATAATATATCCCGGCGTCAACCAGGCCCGAGAGATACAGGCACCTGCAGTGTTGGTCAGGAAATTTGAGCAACACTCTCAGAAGCGCAGCCATTAAGTGGATGAAACTTGACTGTGTGGTCCCAGTTTTCCCAACTGAGTCCGCAGCAAACTCAACTCTGGGTAGGAGCCGCTCGGGGCAGAAAAATCCCACATGACTCTGATGGGAATCGAACCCACGACCTCCCAGCCGGGAGTCCGCGACGCGACCGAGACGCTAACCACTTCGCCACGGCGGCTGGTCACAAAGACAAATTTTACCTGATTTCTCTCACAGACACAGACGAACAGACTCTCTCTCTCTCTCTCTCTCTCTCTCTCTCTCTCTCTCTCTCTCTCTCTCTCTCTCTCCTCCACCCACCCAACCGTCCACCCTCTCTCAACCCCTGCTTTTGTCCATTCGTGATTGTTGTGTTCCCTCCAAGGATTGGGGTTAATGCGAAGGTCAGACATCATAAACTCACATCTTCCCCCCTTCCCTCTCACCTGCGACTCCCTAACCCTTTTCATCCAGACTCTCCATCCATTTTTTCATCAGTCACAATAACATCAAGACGGTTTGTCTTCACTTACTCACGGGTGGGAATCGAAGGTTCAGTCTCTATTTTACTTGTTGGGGAGAGAAGGGGAGAACTCGTGGTCAAAGTTAGGTAACGATACAGAAATTATATATATATATATATATATATATATGGCAGTTTCCCGGGCTTGTATTTCCAACCTTTATGCACGTCCGGGCATCCAAAACTCGGAACTTTCCAATAAATCCAGAATGTGAGAGAGACTTCGAGTTTGCAGTCATGTGTGTGTGTGTGTGTGTGTGTGTGTGTGTGTGTGTGTGTGTGTGTGTGTGTGTGTGTGTGAAAAATGATGCCATGCTCTAGCATGAAATCGGCTGGGGATGGCTTTTGAAAGGATTTATAGTCAGGACGCGTGCCTTCCTTTCTGGAAGTGCTTTTTTTTTATTTTTTTTTTTCCTTTTTAGTTTCAATTTGTTTCTCCTCCCTTGCATTACGTTCTCTTTGCTCGAATACAACTAGGCACATTAAACACAAGCATATTCCAGTAATTTCCACGAATATGGAGTTTAACATAGCTGATCATGTCAATGATATGAACAGAAGAACAATAGTCATCATACATTGCTTTGATACATCATTTCATCATTTCAATTAATTTCAGATTTACATTTTCACAAGTTTTTTTTTCCCTTCTCTTTCTTTCTTCCTCCCTCCCCGCCGGTTGTTACCTAGTATTGAGGAAACATTATGGAACAAAACAAAAAAAAAAAAAAAGAATACCAGGAGCATTTAGTTGAAGTTGTTGTTTCTTATGTGTACCGCTTATATTCAATTGCTGAGTATAATTGACATAAATAAGTCAATATACATGTTTAAAAAAAAAAGGACAACAACCTTGGCTTTGTGACGATTTTCACTTTTTTAAGGCATATTTTTAAAGAATTTGGCATTTACTCCTCAAGCAGACCTGAATAAGGTGCCCATTTTCTTTCAAACTCCAACAGCTGCATTTCGGAGCTATATATATTTTTTTCAGTACGATAGTTTCTTTTCAAATCTTTACGAAAAAATTAGTCTAGGCTTACTTTGATTAAATCTACATTTGTAGATGAAATATTTTGCCCATAGTATAATAATATTGAATATTTCGTCCGTTTGAGTTATTTCATCAGTGCCAAAAAATATTAATTCAACGTTAAATGACATTCGCACATGGTGTGCGGTTTTCTGTTTAAGTAACATTTCCAGATTTTGCCAAAAAGTTTTAGAGTAAGTACATAGCCATAAGTAGTGGTGGATAGAATTCGTTCGCTATTGCAAACATCTATCGTTTTTAGTTACCCCCATTTGTTTCAAAACAACATTTGTAACAAGGATTCTATGACAAATTCTTAACTGAAACCATTTCAGTTTTATTTCTTTTATTTTATTAGCCAACTTTAAAACCACGTTCCAGTCAACAAAAGTATCAATTTTTTTTCTCCCAGTTCTTAAACGATTTTATATAAAAAAAATGGTCTGCATTTTTAGAAGATGATTATAGTATAATCTTGAACCTTTTTTTTTACACTGCATACTATTTGAAGTGTTTTTGGATGTTGATATCCAACGTTGCTGTCTATTTTGATATCTCTTATTCTCAGTATTCTTTTATTGCTTGTATACAACTGACATAACGTAGATAGTTCACATTTATTTTACATTTTCTGCAGAAATCCTCCCAGCTTAAAAAATCACCACTTTCGTTTAGAATATCTTTTACAAGGAAAACATTGTTAAGTGCCCAAGTTTCTCCAGAAATAAAATATGTTTGGTTGATTTTAATTTCTCGTTGTAAAAAATAGGTTCAGTGACGGAAGTGCTATTTTTAATCAACCGCTGGTTACAATGAATGAGTATATGGCATATACTGTTCATACTTTCAATTTCAAGCCGAAATTCGACTTTTTTTTTTTTTTTTTAAATAAATCAAAGCCTAAAGAACGGCACTTCGTAAATCATCTACATTTCTCGCATTTTCGCTGAAATTCGTTTCGACAGGTATTTCTGGCATTTCTCTGGCAAAACCGTGTCAGATTTCTGTGGAAGTAAAACTTTGTCAACTCCACATAGCTTTTGAGTTCAATTGACGTCGCGAGGTCTGTGCTGGAAATTGAATGTGCACCGCATCGTTGCCGATTTTTGACTTCAACGACGATCGTCGTTTCAGGGCGTCCGTGCATCTTTCCAGTGCCTCAGTCCTCACTGACCAGAACTAATAATTGAGAGTATCACACCACACACACACACAACACACACACACACACACACACACACACACACACACACACACACACACACATGCGCGCGCGTACCTTGAGAGAAAACCGAGTGACTTTAAGGCACATGTTTAGACACTAAAGCAGAAGAATCATCGTTACACACACTGTTGATACGTTTTTCACAAGATTTTTCGTATTCTGTGTGCAGCATATAAGTATGCATGCTTTAGATCAGTATAGAAAGGACAAACTGGAGACTGTGCCTTAAATCCCAATCCTTGTTCACTTTCTTCTTCTTCTTCTACTACTACTGCTGCT
>CM065721.1:16622468-16624968 GCA_033310375.1 Conus canariensis
AGTAAAGTGAACTCCTGTCTTCAGCGTATCACACATACGTGCAAAGATAAGGGACTTAAGGGACAAGTTGTTCTCTAAGAGAGAGAGAGAGAGAGAGAGAGAGAGAGAGAGACAGACAGACAGACAGACAGACAGACAGACAGACAGAGAACGACAGAGAGAGACAGAGACAGACAAACAAAAACAGAGAGACAGGGAATATCCCCCCCCCCACCCCCACCCCCTCCACTGTTTTCACATGTAAACCACTGGTGGTTTCTACATACCTCTTGAATGGTTTAAATGTATGCCTACGTTTCTATACATACCTCTTGAATGGTTTAAATGTATGCCTACGTTTCTATACATACCTCTTGAATGGTTTAAATGTATGCCTACGTTTCTGTATACAATTGTTTCATCCCCCTCCCCCCCCCCCACTCGACTGTAAACACAGTTATCCTTTGTACAGTGACTTACAAAATACACTTGTCAAATCTTTAAAAAAAAAACCAGTACACTTTCTATTGAAAGAGTCCCCGCCGGCATCTTCACAGGGAAGGGGGAAGGAGTGAGGAGTTAACGGAAGATGCCCACACAACACAAAGTCTGCAATGTGTGTGTGTGAACAGCTCTAGAGAAAGGCAGCTTCCTCGTCTGACTCCACAACGGGGATTGGCATGGTCCTCCTTCTTTTCTGGATTCTCAAGACAGCAACAGCCAACCCCAGCTCCAGCCGATGAATAGCACGTGACAATCGTTCCCCGTCGTCTCCGGACAGGGAGGACAAAGAGCATCACTACTTTACAGGTCCCGCAGTTCACCAAGCCCATGGGGTGGAGGAGTGTGTGTGTGGGGGGGTGGGGGGGTGAGGGCACTGCCACAATGACCGCTGCACCAGTTGTCTCCCTTCTTCTGACGGGTGTGGACCAGGGGCTGGGTGGCGGCCAAGCTCTTCCCTGTCCACTCAGCAATGTTGTCTGTCCACCTCTCTGTCTGTCTGTCCACCTCTCTCTGTCTGTCCACCTCTCTCTGTCCGTCCACCTCTCTCTGTCCGTCCACCTCTCTGTCCATCACCTCTCTCTCTGTCTGTCCCCCTCTCTCTGTCTGTCCACGTCTCTCTGTCTGTCCACGTCTCTCTGTCTTCCACCTCTCTCTGTCTGTCCACCTCTCTCTGTCTGTCCATCTCTCTCTCTCTGTCTGTCCACCTCTCTCTCTGTCTGTCCACCTCTCTCTGTCTGTCCACCTCTCTCTGTCTGTCCACCTCTCTCTGTCTGTCCACCTCTCTCTGTCTGTCCACTTCTCTCCTCTCTCTCTCTGTCTGTCCACCTCTGTCTGTCCACCTCTCTGTCTGTCCACCTCTCTGTCTGTCCACCTCTCTCTCTCTGTCTGTCCACCTCTCTGTCTGTCCACCTCTCTGTCTGTCCACCTCTCTCTATGTCTGTCCACCTCTCTCTCTGTCTGTCCACCTCTCTGTCTGTCCACCTCTCTCTATGTCTGTCCACCTCTCTCTCTGTCTGTCCACCTCTCTCTATGTCTGTCCACCTCTCTCTCTGTCTGTCCACCTCTCTGTCTGTCTATCCACCTCTCTCTCTGTCTGTCCACCTCTCTCTATGTCTGTCCACCTCTCTCTGTGTCTATCCACCTCTCTCTCTCTGTCTGTCCACCTCTCTCTGTGTCTATCCACTTCTCTCTCTGTCTGTCCACCTCTCTCTCTCTCTGTCCACCTCTCTGTCTGTCCACCTCTCTCTGTCTGTCCACCTCTCTGTCTGTCCACCTCTCTCTGTCTGTCCATCTCTCTCTCTCTCTCTCTCTCTGTCCACCTCTCTCTCTGTCTGTCCACCTCTCTGTCTGTCCACCTCTCTCTGTCTGTCCACCTCTCTCTATGTCTGTCCACCTCTCTCTCTGTCTGTCCACCTCTCTCTCTGTCTGTCCACCTCTCTGTCTGTCTATCCACCTCTCTCTCTGTCTGTCCACCTCTCTCTATGTCTGTCCACCTCTCTCTGTGTCTATCCACCTCTCTCTCTCTGTCTGTCCACCTCTCTCTGTGTCTATCCACTTCTCTCTCTGTCTGTCCACCTCTCTCTCTCTCTCTGTCCACCTCTCTGTCTGTCCACCTCTCTCTGTCTGTCCACCTCTCTGTCTGTCCACCTCTCTCTGTCTGTCCACCTCTCTCTCTCTCTGCCTGCCCTCTCTCCTCTTCCCATGCGCTGTTCCTCAGAGGATGGGCCTGGAGGTCTTCGGCATTGTCGCAGAGCCTGGCCTGACATCGTTCCTTAGAACCAGGGAGGGAGAACCAGGGAGGGAGAACCAGGCGAGGTGTCAGCGTTACAGCGTCCGTCCTGCTGACGCAAACAGTGTAAAGGCAGAACGCACGCACGCAGGTAATGAGAGTGGAGGAATGTGGTAGAGTTTCCAGCATAGTGAACGGAACATCATTCTTTCACTGAGGAAGGAAGTGCGTGCTGGCACGAGACAGGCGACAGTTACCTCGTCGTATTTGTTAGAAACCTCTCTCACA
>CM065721.1:16642468-16659968 GCA_033310375.1 Conus canariensis
GCACACTAAACATACAGTACAATGCTATACAACAGAGTACAATGCAAAACAACATAGCACACTAGAACAACATACAGTACAATGCAATACATTGCAAAACAACGCAAACCAACACGAAGCACTACAACAAGATACAATACAACAGAGTACAACGCAAGACAATACACAAAACTGCAATTAAATGCAAAACATTGTAGTACGATAGAATAGAATGCAATGCAAATGCCATTCGGTGCAATGCACTGTACTGCAGTTCAACAGAACACAACACAACAAACACAACACAATAAAACAGACACAGCGCAGGAAAGCAGGAAAAATACAATACAATGAAATACAATACAATGAAATACAATACAATGAAATACAATACAATGAAACACAATACAATGAAACACAATACAATGAATACAATACAATGAAATACAATACAATGAAATACAATACAATGAAATGCAATACAATGAAATACAATACAATGAAACACAATACAATGAAACGCAATACATATGAATAAAATACAATACAATGAAATACAATACAATGAAATACAATACAATGAAATGCAATACAATGAAATGCAATACAATGAAATACAATACAATGAAACACAATACAATGAAACACAATACAATGAAATACAATACAATGAAATACAATACAATGAAATACAATACAATGCCCTCTCTCCCCACCTTCCTCTACTTTTCTTTCGTTTTTTTGTTTGTTTGTTTTTTTCACTTTCTTTAGTGATATTTGCCTCAATCATCTGTTGTTGTTGTTGTTGTTGTTTTTTCAACCGAAGCTGCTGGCGTATCATCGGTACCTGGATCTGAATGCACAGATTTTTTTTCTCTCAGAAATAACAAATCTAAAATTCACGAATAAGTTGAATCTTTTATCCCTTTTGGGGCGTGGGGGAACCATCCAAACCAAGTGGACTGATTCAGAACTACCAAGTTAGTGTGTATACACTCAGCAGACAGGAACTCTGAAATAGGGCAAAAACACGTGACTCTTAAATCGTCAGTGACAGAAACCTCCTCTCCCATGATAAGCTGGCTTACTTCATTATCGTCAGAAAGTAGACAAACTGAAGGTAAACAAACAAATATAGTTCGAACTCATGCACTGTTCCCAGCAATTTCACATAAAACAACAGTTTACAAGCTCCCCCTCCCCCCCCCCCTCCCACCACACACACACACACACACACACACACACACACACACACACACACACACACACACACACACACAACTACGCACCTTGTTTTAAAACATAAATGCGCTTAGTTTTTGACTATTTGTTTGTTTGTATTTTTTTATTTTTTGTTTTTGTTGTTTTTTTTGTCAGCAAATTTGCACATTTCATGTTGACTGTCCTTAGTCTTTTCTTGTCTTTTTTCTTCATCCAGAGAAAGGCGCCGGATTTCTGTGCATGTGCTATCCTCCCTGCATGCACATAACTTTTCACGGCACGACAATCTGAAACCGTGACAGGATCGTTGTCTTTCTTTTTCTTTATCTGTCAATGATAACAACAGCTCTACGGCTGGGACGGCGGCCGAGACATCTTCAGGCCTCACTTCTTGGGCGGCAACATTTTGATGGACCGACATGGCGAATGCCCAGTGACAGGTGAGAGTTTCCTCTCTGGAATGGGCGCCCGCTGTCCATTCTTCACTGCTACGGGCCAAGATTGTGGGAATGATGAATGGTAAGGGAGACGGTGGGGGGGGGGGGGGGGTGTCAGGTCTTGCCCTAAGCACCTCTCGCAGTCTTACAGGATGTAGTCATCGTTGGCAGTGACATCTTTCACACACCCCTCCCCTCACCCCATGCCACCCCTACCCACTCTCTGTCTTCGTCACGTGGCATTCCTGTCCTACCCTTCAGACAGGAGCCACACTGGAGACCGTCAGGTCACTTTACTGCTTGTCCTCTTCAGTCCGGGGGGGGGGGGGACAATCTTCAGTGAGGTAGGAAGAGTGTGGGGGTATGTCCGCTGACAATACGTATTGCCTTCAGCTGTCGATTCTGTTCAAGACGTTAAAGAAAGGTTTCTCTCTCTCTCTCTCTCTCTCTCTCTCTCTCTCTCTCTCTCTCTCTCCTCCACACACACACACACACACACACACACACACACACACACACACACACACACACACACACACACACACCGCGTAGACATGAGAACATAAAAACAAACAAAAACGAACGCGCGCTCTGTCTGTCTGTCTGCTTATCTCTCTGTCTCTCTCAACAAAACACTCACACACACGCACTCTCTCTCTCTCTCTCTCACTCTCTCTCACTCTCTCTTTCTCTCTCTCTAACACACACACAAGCGCGCACGCGCGCGCGCGCTCACACACACCAGGACGAACAAGCATCCACACACACTCAAACACAGAAATAAATACATGCAAGTACACGCAAACAAGCGCGCGCAAGCAAACGCGCACGTACGCGTGCGCGCGCGCACACACACACAAACACACACACTCACACACGTACACGCGCGCGCTCCACGCGCACGCGCACACACACATACACACACACAACCAAGCGCAAAGCCAATCCATCACACACACACACACACACACACACACACACACACACACACACAACACACAACACACACACACACACACACACACACACAAACACAACACACACACACACACACACACACACACACACACACACACACACAACACACACACACACACACACACACACACACACACACACACACACACACACACACACACACACACAAACCTAAGAACACCGAGACAGAGGAGAATTAGGAGAGAGGGGGTGAATTCCCTCCAACAAATGCACCTTAGACCCCAGATTGGATCATTTAATCAGCACTCCAACAAACATGTTGGCCCTGCAGGTAACGTCCGCGAAGGAACATGGAAAACTGATTTTAAAGAGAAACTATTGTCCGCAATGAAAAACCACCACCACCACAACAATGACGATACAATCATTTCAGGACACAACGACAAAACAACGCTATATTTCCAGGTTCCCATCTCATTTGATGGCGCCAAGCGTTTGCAGCGGTTCCAAAACGGGAAACGGGGGAGGGGAAGCGACGGAGAGAGAGGAAGGAGGGTACAAGATGGGCAATGAGAAAAAGGGGGAGTTGGACTGGGGGAAGGGGCAAGTAGAGTAGATGGATGGAGAAATCAAAGACACATATTTGAAATGATCTTAAGTGCAGTTTTAGAATATTACTTGGTACAAGGCAAGTCGTCAATTTCACGAGGGAAACAACTGATAACGAATCTTGAATAAATGTCAGCGAACCGCCCAGAGAAACGTGGACAAACGAGTCACAAGGCAAAACACGACGCGTTTCGACCTCTTAGGTCTTCTTCAGGCAAGACACAAACAAATAGGACAACGAAAATTCACTTTAGCTTTGATCGCTTCAGAGTTCAGCGCAAGGAAGGCGCTAACATTTATTTAAGATTTGTTTAGATTTCCGCCTGCAGTCGTCTCACTTTGCGAGTAGAACTGATAACGAATCTAAAAAGTCAAAAACTTCAAGACTTCTACTGTCTGTGGGCGACACACTTTTATGTAAGTAAGGCTTCATTCAATCACAGTCGAATTTGTTATGCTGAACAATAACAAAACTAGAGCAGATACATTTGATATCATGGCGATATTTAGTCCGTGAGGAATTGTATAAAAGACTGAAAGTTCGGTTTGAAACAGGTCTGCAGATCAAAACAAAGTCTGAAGCAGTCCACTGACGAGGTCTTGAAGATCAATCAAAACAAGGAAAAGTCTTTCAGTCTTTTACTCATTTTTGTATGACAATTGGGCACTTGACTCATACTATGTGAGAAATGTCTTGCTCCCCTTTTTCTACTCTGTCTGCTTGGTCGTTGAAGCAAAAGCCAGTACGGGATGGAATCCAACAAAAGTTAATATTTGTGCATTTCATATACTAACAGTGTATGAAATGCTTACTTTCAAAAAAATGATTCTTCTCTTTGAATACTCACGAAAACAGCAAACTTTTAAAAACTAACTGAGAATCAACATAAAACAGGTTATTACTGATTGTCATTGGCAGAAGAACAAGGTGACTTGATGCCATTAGAATGGCGAGCAACTCCTCCGCAAAGACTGAAAGTCCCTTTCCTAAGTAATATAGTTTTTTCCGTTTTGAAACATGAAATCACGAAAAAAATCTTGCACTAGTGTCGTTTAAAACTGAACCATGAGTGCAGACTTTTCAATAAAAGTCAAATTTTCCTTCCAAATTAGTTCTGGCTGATGCTGCTGTTACCTGCGGACAATATGGCTGTTTTGTTTCTGTAGAGAAAAGAACTGACTTATGCAGATGTTAACCCTCCAGGATGGGGCAGACGGCACAAGGTACTCGAGGTGCTACATCGTGCGGATTAATGTTTGAAGTGTTTAAAACATCTGGCTCATATGAACAGAGTTTGTAGTGTGTGTGTGTGTGTGTGTGTGTGTGTGTGTGTGTGTGTGTGTGTGTGTGTGTGTGTGGAGAGAGAGAGGAGAGAGAGAGAGAGAGAATATGTGGGGTGGGGGGTGGGGGGATGTCTTTTTTTTTAATCAGTATCAGATCAATGTTCAGTTCTTCAAAATCTTCCGTAGCCATACGTCTTAAGTATTTGGGAAATCTTAATGGTCAAGCGGTAAGAAGATCTGCAAGCTTAAAAGCCTCAGTGACCTTAGTATGAACTGGTACTCCTCAGGCAAAGGTCACGGGTTTACTGTCGATGAATGATTTGAGATGCCATGCCGGGACAGAAAAGAAAATATGACCATATGTCAGTCTCGACCGGATTAGAGTAGCTGCTAAATGCAAAAAAATGAAAATAAAAAAAAATAAAAAAAATGGGATTCCTGTCCCAAAGAAGAATGCCTTACATTTGTTTTTCCAGAAGATTCAAAATTTTAATTGCTTCAGTTATAACTGAGTCAATATGACCTGTCCAGTTTCCTTTTCACATGAGCAGAATACCAAGAAATTCTTCCGCAGTTGTAACAAAATATTTCTGGTGCTCCCCCTCCCCAAGCCCGAGGCAGTCTGCACGAATTACACGATAAAAAAAAAAAGAACCAAATGTGTGTGTGTGTTTTTTTTTTTATCAGGAAATTAAAAGCATCCAAACTCATACAGTAATTCAGAGTACAAAGTTCCCTTTGGAAAAAAAATTGTATATACTTTAAATGATTTAAGCTTCTTCTCTATCCTATGAATATACGAATTCATGTTGCTATGTCATCAGCATTTTGTGTCAGCTTGGTAGATGGTGAAAGAAAACCACGTCTGTGTCATAGAGCAGAATGTTAAACAACAATGGAGACAATACGGAACCCAGAGGGATTCCCATATTTATGCACTTAGGTGTTGACAAAAGCAGACATGACCAGACAGACCAGTGTGTTTCAGCTTATGTAACAGTATGTTCCGCCACAGTCTGTCATTAGAACTTAGTGAGGTCGAAAAAGGAAGCAGAAATATCTTTTTCCTTTTGGAGAACTTGATTTCTGTAGTTAGTCGTGTCAGGTGATAATCGTTAATCTTCTTTTTTTTTCAATTCAAGCCTGAGTTGAGCTTTATTTTTGTCACAAAATTACACTATGTACATAATTTCTGTACGACTTTGCCAGCATTGGAAGTAACTAACATAGGTCTATAGCTATAATGTGTATGAACGCCTGTGTGCTGTTGGTGTTGTTTTTCCGCTGACAAGGGAGGCAACCCTAAGATGGCCCTGTGTAGCCGTCTGGGTTAAGATCCTATTGACACTGGAAGTGATCTCCTTGACCTAGGTGACTAACGCATTCACAACATTGCGGGAATGTTGAATATAAGGGGAGGGGTAGGGTGGGGAGATGGGGGCAATCTTATACATGGCAACCGAACGCATTCTCGTTGAATATAAACATTGCTGATAGGAACATCTTACACACCACACACCCCCCGCCCCGATCCTCCTTCCCCCCCCCCCCCCACCTCCTGTCTTTGTCACGTGACACTCCTCCCCGACTGTTCAGTAGGAGACACAGGAGATGTCTGGCCATTTTACCGGGCTTCCTCTTCACTCCAGGGGGACCACCTTAAAGTGAGGCTGGCAGACTCTGGGGAATATCCACAGACTGTACTGATTGCCATGTGCCACTTGTTTTGTTCAAGTGGTCACACACACATCACACAACACACACACACACACACACACACACACACACACACACACACACACAGATAGGCCTACACACACACACACACACACACACACACACACACACACACACACCACGCACTAACATTCAAAGTCACGCTAAGGCCTGAAAGGAAGGAAAAGTGCTCAACGGAAAATCAACGAGCGCTGTCTACTTTTCAGTGAGTGGTCTGAGTCCATAAACCGGTTTCAATCTCTAGCGAGCTGTCACTGGATACATGACCTAGAAGGTTTTAGGATCCCCCATGGATTTTCACAGCGTCATGCCAGTGGTTTCTGTTAGTGCCGTCCTTGGCAGAGCTCGAAAGAGGTCATTCACCGGCCAATCAGCGACATGGTTACATTCAGCACGTTGGAAACCACACACTAATTTGGAACTTGCGGTCTTGGATAAGTTTGCACATTAAAGAAAAACGAAAACAAAGGAAAAGCAAAAACACCCCCTAACCCCCCACCCCACCTACACACTTGTTGATAAAATGATTAACATAATTCTGTCAGCATGATTTTCAGCACCTCTATGCACTCTAAAATGCCTGATGGTTTTATGTTCATGTGTGCATCGCCAGACTTCACACGTGCAAAACCACAGATCGTGCATACTAGTGAACTGAATACATAAAACTCATATTAATCGCATTTCCTCACTTTAAAGCGGTGTGAGGCAGTTTAAGACTGCTTGACAATGAATAAATAAATAAATAACAAATGAATAGATAAATGAATAAATAAATGAGTGACTAAATAACTGCCAGCTTGCCTACACACTAGGGAGTGAGCAAAGTGAGGGGGCTGCACACTGACTGGCACACCCCCACACAGTCATGTTTTATTTCGCCAGAAAGATTTCAAGTGTTGACATTAACGTAGAATGATTTGTTGTAGAACATCATGGGTATATACGTCTGTTAGTGACTGCTCCCCCCCCCCCCCCCCCTCCGTTGTAAAAAATGCAGCCACAGAATGACCCTGTGTGGCTGGCTGGGGTGTGATACGATTGTCTCTGGAATTGATCTCCTGATTAATTTGATGGACTTGTTCCCACTAATGGGGGAACATTGAGAGTGAGGTAAGCAGGAAGTTCGGTGGGGAGTGTGTGTGTGTGTGTGTGTGTGTGTGTGTGTGTGTGTGTGTGTGTGTGTGTGGTGTGTGTGTTTTGTGTGTTGTGTGTGTGTGTGTGTGTGTGTGTGTGTGTGTGTGTGTGTGTTTGTGTTGTGGTGTGTGTGTGTGTGTGTGTGTGTGTGTGTGTGTGTGTGTGTGTGTTTTGTGTGTTGTGGTGTGTGTGTGTGTGTGTGTGTGTGTGTGTGTGTGTGTGTGTGTGTGTGTGTTGTGTGTGTGTGTGTGTGTGTGTGTGTGTGTTGTGTGTGTGTGTGTGTGTGTGTGTGTGTGTGTTTGTGTGTGTGTGTTGTGTGTGTGTGTTGTGTGTGTGTGTGTTGTGTTGTGTGTGTGTGTGTGTGTGTGTGTGTGTGTGTGTGCGTGTGTGTGTTGTGTGTGTTGTGTGTGTGTTGTTGTGATGTGTGTGTGGTTGTGTGGTGTGTTGTGTGTGGTGTGTGTGTGAGCTCTTTGTCCAGCAGTCGAGCGCAATCTTCTTGGACATAAACTTTACTGATAGCAAAATCTTTCACCACCTATCCCCTCACCCCCTCACCCTTCCCACCTTCTGTACTAATCACGTGGCGCTCCTCTTTGACTGTTCTTCAGGAGACACTAGAACTGTCCGGTCATTGTTGTGGGCTCCTCTTCACACAGGAGGGGACAGCCTTAAAGTGATGCCGGGGAATTCCGCAGACAAGACAGATTGCCGTTTGCTATCAGGTCTGTTCTGGCAGTTAAACGTACACAACACACACCACACACACACACACACACACACACACACACACACACACACGCACGCACGCACGCACGCACGCACGCACGCACGCACGCACGCGCGCACACCACACACACACACACACACACACACTGACTGACTGAAACCATTTACTGTCAGATTAACATAGTGTTGTACTCACACACACACACACACACACACACACACACACACATGGTTGCACACCACACACTAACATTCAAAGTCACTCAAAGAGAAGCCAGAAAGGACAGAGAAGTGTTCAACGGAAAATTAACAAGCGCTGTCGACATGTCTACTTTTAAAGTGAGTTGTCTTTATTCCATAAACTGGTTTCAGTCTGAAGTGAGCTGTCTGGCGTTTCAGCGGACCTGACCCCTGACAGGTTTTAAGATTTCCTGTGGATTTCAAAGCCTTCTGCCAGTGTTTTCTTTTAGAGCCGACTTTGGCAGTGTGCGAAAGAGATCATGTTCCGGCCAATCAGCGACTAGGTTACAGTCCGCTTGTCGGAAACCAAATACTGATTCGGCACTTGCTGACTTGGTGGAATTTGCACCAAAAAAAAAGCGAGCAAACAAATAAACAAAATCACCCAGACGCACACATTGACAAATTAATGACAATATAATTCAATCAGTATGGTTTCCAGTCCTACGTAACCTCCAATTAGTTGATGGCATGAAGTTTTGTTGATGATTTTGGTGAGGTGAGAGCATAGGCAGAAGAAGAAGAAGAAGAAGCAGAGAGGGAGATAAAAAGGGTTGGGGATGGCAGAATTTATTTACAGTTTAAGAAATAAAACAGTCACTTCTGCGTGGTCCATTTTGGTTCACTCCAGGGAAATTAGGCAACACAGAAACTTTTTGTTGTCTGTTTTTGTTTGCACTGTAACACTTTATACGCACAAAACCGTGGATTGTATACTCTCGGGAACTGAATATATCAAACGTAACCTTACTTCCTCAGTTCAAAGAGGTGCAAAGCACTTTAAGACTGCATGTCAAAATAAATCAATAAATGAAGAAATACATAAATAAGTAAATAAATAAACAAAATTAATAAACGCCAACTTGCGTACACACCAGGGACACACACACACACACACACACACACACACACACACACACACACACACACACACACACACACACCACGTACTAACATTCAAAGTCACGCTAAGGCCTGAAAAGAAGGAAAAGTGCTCAACGGAAAATCAACGAGCGCTGTCTACTTTTCAGTGAGTGGTCGGAGTCCATAAACCGGTTTCAATCTCTAGCGAGCTGTCACTGGGGACATGACCTAGAAGGTTTTAGGATCCCGCATGGATTTTCACAGCGTCATGCCAGTGGTTTCTGTTAGTGCCGTCCTTGGCAGAGTTCGAAAGAGGTCATTCCCCGGCCAATCAGCGACACGGTTACATTCAGCACGTTGGAAACCAGACATTGATTTGGGACTTGCTGTCTTGGCCAACTATGCACATTAAAACGAACGAGAACAAAAGAAAACCAAAAACCCCCCCCCCCCCCCCCCCCCCCCCCCGCCTACCTCTCCACCCCACCCACACCCTTGTTGATAAAATGATTATAACATCATTCTGTCAGCACGATGTTCAGCCTCTCTACGCACTCTACTATACCTGATGGTGTGGACTGTTTGTTGCTGTTGGTGGTGGGATGATGACACAGGGAGGGGAAGATGTATGGGACAGGGAGGTGGAGAGGGGCGAGGGAGGGCAGGAGTTCTTAGTAGCTTAAGAAAATACGTGAATCATCACTTCTGCCTATTTCATTGTGCGCTCCAGGGAAATTTAACCACGCAAACATATTGTTTTCTTTAGTTTTAAACCGAGGTGACTGAGAGCGGAAAATAGTGTTTTCTATGTGTGTGTGTGTGTGTGTGTGTGTGTGTGTGTGTGTGTGTGTGTGTGTGTGTGTGTGTGTTGCAAAGGACCAAACGCACAAAACCATGGATTACGTACACCAGGGAACTGTACGCATCAAACTTATTCTTTATCTCTCTATATCTCTCCGCCTCTCTCTGTCTCTGCTTGTCTGTCTGTCAGCCTATCTCTCTCCCTCTTTCTTCTTTTTCAGGGTACAAATCTTCTTGTTGTTTCGTTCCTTGCTGTTCAGTTTCTGTTTTATTCAACGTTCTCTTTAGACATGCAGCCATTCAGTTTGTCCTCTATTCTTCAAGAACGGGATGCAAATCTGAAACCTCCGTTATATTCTTGCTGTCTCATCTTCCGTCCTCTCTCCATGGCTGAGCACATCAAACTCATTATGTCTGTCTCTTTTTCCGTCCTCTCTCCATGGCTGAGCACATCAATCTCATTATTTCTGTCTCTTTGTCTTTTGCAGGGTACAAATCTTCTTGGTGTTTCGTTCCTTGCTAATCAGTGTCTGCTTTTTCAGTGTTCTCCTGAGAGCACAAGCCATTCGGTTTATCCTCTGGTCTTTAGAAACCTAACGCTAAATCTAAAACCTCTTTTTGTACTCCCTGTTATTATAGAACAGGGAGTACTTTACAATGGGAACGAAGAAATGCTCTGTGTGTGTGTGTGTGTGTGTGTGTGTGTGTGTGTGTGTGTGTGTGTGTGTGTGTGTGTGTGTGTTTGAGTGTCTGTCCGTTCGTGGTCAAAATGTGTTCCACTCGCACTAGACAAAACTGCTGGGCCGATCTTTCTGAAAATTTGTAGGTATGTTCATTATGGGTCACGGATGATGCCCGATGTTTTCTTTTACCAGAATAGCCGTTACTAACAGCTATAAATGAGAATTTTGTACGTATAGTTTAAGCAATAACGGTTTATAAACTTAAGTTTAACGAAGTTGCGCAAGTTCCTTGGCAGCATAGTGGTAAGCATCCCCCGCGTGTTACACGGGAGACCGGGTTCATATCCGGGAGAGCAGAATTTTTATTTTCTTTTTTCTTACATACAAAATTTCTACCACCAAAAGGGGCGTGCTACAGTGACTGATTTATATATGTATTTTTTTCTTTTTGTTGTGCGACTGCACGGGGAGTACGTTTATATGCTTTGCGTCTTGTTATTTCCCTCTGTCACCTTTCGTCCCCCTCCCGCGGCCTTCCTACCAGGCCGTTCGCCCGCCTGTCCACTCCACAGCCACACCCAGACCTGTCGCACACTATCCTTAGTACCGGCAGTTTACAGGAGGCAGTCAACGTCAGGTGAGGTATAAAGCAGCCCATTCACACACTGTTGGCCAGTCACTCTTGAATTGTTCTGTGGTGCCTGTTCTGATGCAGAACACGGAGGATTTCACCTGCTAACTTCCTTCCCCTTCCTTCCGCTCCTGCCCCTCTCTCCACCCTCATCCCGCTGCTGACGACGTTAACCGCTTAGTGAACATCCCTCTCCGGGCGACACCGCCACGAACATCCAGAGACAGTCCCCATGAACGTGTTCAGACCAACGACTTCCACAAGAACTCATCACGTGGCATTGCTGAAGAAAGTACAATCGGAACTTGAAGTCCCCAGGACATCAAGGCACCAAGGGTCACAGAATGTCTTCCCCTCAGCCATCGTATGACAACACCACATCGCCAGAGGAACCAACAAGCATACAATTGTATTCGCATCTTCCTCAGCCCAGGATCAAACCCACAGTCTCCACAAAAGTCCTGCAGGTTTTTTTCCCTCTTCAGTATCAGAAAGATCCACAGCTTCAGTCTGTTTAAAGAAGACGTCACTGTGTCTGGGCAAATCCATACCCGCTGCGCCACATATGCCTGAGCATGACGCCGTACTACATAGAGGACCAAAACCAAACAGTCGGTTAAGTCAATTTAAGTAAATAACAGGAAAACACTATGAAGCGTAAGAAATGATAACAGGAATGCGGTCATTCAAATCGAAGAAATTATCACACACACATACACACGCACGCACGCACGCACGCACGCACACCACACACACACACACACACACACACACAAGCCCCTTCCCTCTCTAACCTCCACCCCCTGCCCCACATATGAACACGCATGTTCACATACACCAAAGAAGACCCAGACAGAGCAGATAAGACGGCGGGGATGGATTCTCTCAAACAAATGCACCCTAGGCCCGAAATTGGATTAATTAATCACCACATCAATAAACACATCAACATTACAGGTAACGTCCACAAAGGAACAACAACAACAACAGCAACCAGGACATTCAAACCAGTTAACCAGCTACACAAAAACAAACGGTATATTTCCAATGATCTCACTTGGGGCGCCAAGCTTTCAATGAGGTTCCAGCCAGTCTCACAGTCTTCTCTCTCGTTGTGGAATTGATGACTGGAACGCCTACAGATACCATTTGCTTTTCTACAGAGAACTAATGAAGAACTCTTGGAATGGGAGTTGGGGTGGAGGCTGGGCAGGAAAGCTAATAAAGGAAGAACGAAACACCCGGAGAACGACTGCTCCGTTGATGTTTTTTCTATACGCTATAGTAAAATTGAACGGCGAACAAAAGCGAAATCCTTTAACGTTTTTCCTCAGTTCAAAGAGGTATAAGGCAGTTTTAAGACTTCTTGAGAAAAAACAAATGAATGAATAAGTAAATAAACATATAACTAACTAACTAAATAAATGAATGCACAACCGCCAACTTGCGAACAAACTGGAACTGAGCAAGTGAGCGAACCGGCGGGGACGCAAAACAAAGCCTAGTTTTGTTCGCCGTTAAGATTTCAATGTTGACAACGTGATAAGACGTGCTGTGCAATAGCAGCCTATGTGTATATATGTGTATGTGTTAGAGTTGGGTTTTTTTTGTGTCCGTGACAAGAGATGCAGCCCTACTATGACCCCGTATGACCCCGGCTGGGCAATGAAACAATTGACATTGTAAGTGATCTCCCCTGATTAAGGTGAATTATTCCTCTTTCCCACCATCGTGGGGAACACTGAACAGAAGAAGAGGAGGGGGGAGGGGGGGGGGGGAGCTCCAGCGCATTCTTCTTGGACATAAAAATTGCACAGAGGGACGGAGCAAGGGAGGGAACTCTGGTGGATTTCTGAAGACCATACAAATTGCTGTCTGCCGTCTGCTTTGTGTACAAAGAGTCCAACAAAGGCTTCACAACACATACACACACACACACTAACGGAGGCACACCACGCACTAACATTCAAGTTCACTCAAAGGAAGGCCGCAAGAAGCGAAGTATTAAAAGAAAATTTAGCCGGCATTGTGTATTTTACAGTAATAGTCCGGCTTCATGAATTGGTTTCAGTCGTGGAGGAGCTGTCCGGCATCGCTAGAGACACACCTAACAGACGGATTCATTCCCCTGGATTTAAGAGTGACATGCCAGTGGCTTCCCTTGATCAACCCCCTTTGCAATGTGTAAGACGGTTCTTTCGCCAGCCAGTCAGCGATAAGATGACATCTACGTTGCTGAAAACCGAAAACCGACCAGGCAAAAGCCGACTGGTTAAATTAAAAAAAAAAAAAAAAGCACCAAACAGAAGAAAAACAGTTTTGATAAAATGATAATAATGTAATGCTCTCATTATGAGATCTAGATCCTCTGTGCACTCCCCCAAAAAGACCTGATAATGTGGACATTTTGTTACTTTCATTGGTTTTTTTCATTCTTGGTGGTGATGCTACGTGGGATGAAGCGTGAGGAGAAGAAGATGCAGGTGGGGGGGGGGGGGAGAGAAGAATGGGGCTCTTTACAATTCAAGAGATACGAAAACGATGACTTCTGCCTGATTTGTTGTCTGTTCACTTCAGGGAAATCACACACACACACACACACACACACACAACACACACACACACACACACACACACACACACACACACACACACACACACACACACACCACACACACACACACACACACACACACACACACACACACACACACACAAGTACACCCACACAGTGGCAAGATAAGGAGGATGGGTGGATTCCTGATCAAAAATGCATTCTGATCCCAAACATGTAACTGGATCAATAAATCACCAAACCAATAAACACATCAGCCTCGCAGATGCGGTCCATGAATAGAAATCCCCCCCCCCCCCCCCCTCCTTCAATTAACAACCATCGCCACAAGGACAATAAAACCAGATAAACAAACACATAAGAAACTAAACAACGCCATATTCGTCTTTCCAAGCTGTTTTATTCGGTGACGCCAAAGGTGGTTCCAGCCAGTCTCAGAACTCACTTTTCTCTCTCTCTCTCTTCTCTCTCTCTCTCTCTCTCTCTCTCTCTCTCTCTCTCTCTCTCTCTCTCTCATTGTGGAATTCAGGATTGGAACATTTTCTTTTTTTTGCTGTCCCAACCTCTGCGCCACATCAGAGGCAGTGCATCCACGCCGCTCATTTCGACACCCCGTCCACAGCCACAGCCCGATCGGCCCCGCCGCAGCCCCGGCACCGGCAATCCACAAGGAACTGTCAATGTCAAGTCGTCAAGAGGCAATCCACCGGAGGAGACAGTGCTCTGCTGCCGAGTCACTTCGGTGGTGTTCAGTGGCGCCTGTTCTGATCTAACATACGCAGGACACCACCTACTAACCCCCTACTGACGACAATAATTGCTTAGTCGCAGAGCCGGCGTGAGTGAGCTCTCCCTCCAGAGGACGCCACCACGTCGTCCAACGACAGCCCCCATGGACTCGCCGACACCGGTGACCCCGACGGAACCAAACCAAGACCACAGACGTGGAGAGGACATCGAAATTGAGGTCACCGTGAGAGCAGGGCATGAAGGGCCACAGAATTTGAGACATTTTTTTTTTTAATGCTGCTCGATGAGAATGAGGATGATTAAGGTGATGCTACGGATTTCCATTTTGGTCTGAGACTACATGACAGGGCTGTACTCTGCGCTTCCTTTCATAATATGTCCCGGCGTCAACCAGGCCCGAGAGATACAGGCACCTGCAGTGTTGGTCAGGAAATTTGAGCAACACTCTCAGAAACGCATCCATTAAGTGGATGAAACTTGACTGTGTGGTCCCAGTCTTCCCAAGTGAGTCCGCAGCAAACTCAACTCTGGGTAGGAGCCGGTCGGGGCAGAAAAAACCCACATGACTCTGATGGGATTCGAACCTACGACCTCCCAGCCGGGAGTCCGCGACGCTAACCACTTCGCCACGGCGGCTGGTAAACATTTCCTAATTTCCCTTTCGTTTAGGCGAATCCGTGAAACAAAAAACAAAAAACAACATGCTGTGGAAATGAAAGATGAGGGAAAATAGAACGCAAGGAAAGGAAGAAAGGAAGAAAGAAAGAAAGAAAGGAAGGAAGGAAGGCAGGAAGAAAGAAAGAAAGAAAGGAAGGAAGGAAGAAAGAAAGGAAGGAAGGAAGAAAGAAAGAAGGAAGGAAGAAAGAAAGAAGAAAGAAAGAAAGGAAGGAAAAGGAAGGAAGAAAGAAGAAAGAAAAGAAAGAAAGGAAGAAAGAAAGAAAGAAAGAAAGGAAGAAGAAAGAAGGAAAGGAAGAAAGAAAGAAAGAAAGAAGAAGAAAGGAAGAAAGAAAGAAAGGAAGGAAGGAAGAAGAAAGGAAGGAAGGAAGGAAGAAAGAAAGGAAGGAAGGAAGAAAGAAAGAAAGGAAGAAAGAAAGGAAGAAAGGAAGGAAAGAAAGAAAGGAAGGAAGAAAGAAAGAAAGAAAGAAAGAAAGGAAGGAAGGAAGGAAGGAAGGAAGAAAGAAGAAAGAAAGAAAGGAAGGCAGAAAGAAAGGAAGGAGAAGAAAGAAAGGAAGAAGAGAGAAGAAAGAAAGAAAGAAGAGAAAGGAAGAAGAAGGAGAAGGAAGGAAAGGAAGGAAGGAAGGAAGAAAGAAAGAAAGAAAGAAAGAAAGGAAGGAAGAAAGGAAGAAAGGAAAGGAAAGAAGAAAGAAAGGAAGAAAGGAAGAAGAAAGAAAGAAAGAAAGAAAGAAAGAAAGAAAGGAAAGGAAGAGAAAGAAAGAAAGAAAGAAAAGAAAGAAAGAAGAGAAAGGAAGAAAGAAAGAAAAAGGAAAGAAAGAAAGGAAAGAAAGGAAGAAGAAAGAAAGAAAGAAAGGAAGGAAAGGAAGAAAGAAAGAAAGAAAGAAGGAAGAAAGAAAGAAAGAAAGAAAGGAAAAGGAAGGAAAAGAAAGAAGAAGAAAGAAAGAAAAGAAGAAGAAGGAAGGAAGAAAGAAAGGAAGAAAGGAAAGAAGGAAGGAAGAAAGAAGTATCCGGGGAGTAACAGGTTGGTTGGATTTTTTTTTTTTCGTGCACAACAGCGTAAACAAATAAATGTTTCTTTTGATTTCCTTAGTTTCAGGGGGCCTAGAGCAGTTTTAACTCTGCCTGGGGGCAGGAGGGGGGGGGGGGGGGATGGGGAGGGAGGGGGGGGGGACAACTAACATACGAACTGTTGCCTACACTGGAACTTAAGAATAAGAAGAAATGCACAATGCAGTCTCATTTATAAGGGGATGGGGAAGAGAGAGAGAGAGAGAGAGAGAGAGAGAGAGGAGAGCGGAGAGAGAGAGAGAGAGACAGACAGACAGACAGACAGACAGACAGACAGACAGACAGACAGAGGAAAACTTGTACAAACCCAGAAAAAAAAATTGGCAGAGAAGAAGACAGAAAAGATGTAAAACAACACTATGGGTACGCCGCACGTGCACCATACATTATCTTCCCATTCCACTTCTTCTCTCCCCGCCTCTCTCCCCTACCCACCTCTCCCCCCCCCCCCCCCCACCACCACCACCACCCCTCACGCCCATTATGCAAACCTTCCGCCATTCTCCTACCCACCCGCCCCCCTCAGTCAAACTGGATTGAAATCAACACGGGAGATGGCGTCCCCCCCCCCCCCCCCCCCCCCCCCCCCCCCCCCCACCCTACCCTCCCCCGATGTCAAACATCACGAACTGTCTTATTCAGGATCAAGAGAATGTCAACACTTGAGAGTCAGTGGACTGAGAACTGGTTGTCACTGGGCCGTGATAAACCCACATGATAAAACCGTATCCCCGTCATGTGTGCTGAAATGAAGACGGAAATAAAGAAGGAAATCAAGTCAGGTGGAAGGAAAGAATGAAGGGGGCGGGGGGGGGGATGGTTAAAGAAATAAGAAAAGAAAGAAGGAAAAAGGGCACAGAGAATGAAAGGAAAGCGAAAAGACAAGCTGAGAGAATGACTGAAAGAATAAAAAGTATACACACACAAAGGGACCAAAAGCAATAATGAAGGAAGTAAAACAAAAAAAAACACCAAAAAAACAAAAACAAAAACCCGATTCAAACAGAAAAAAAAAGAAAGAAAAACGACAAAGAAAACAGAAGGGAATACTGACAAAAAGGACAACTGCTGGATCCGATCTCGGATCATGAATTGCACTACTGATCCGCCGCAAACTTTTAAGAGAATTTCACGTAGGTCACAC
>CM065721.1:16664968-16667468 GCA_033310375.1 Conus canariensis
ATAAAATAAAGAAAGGGGAAAAACAAAAGAAAGAAGAGAAAAGAAAAATGAAAAGGGGGAATGAAAATGAAGGGGAGAGAGAGAGAGAGAAAAAAAAAAGAAAAAGAGTAAAGACAGCAAAGTGGGGGGGGGGGGGGGGGGGGAAAGAAAGAAGCAGAAGGAGAAGAAGAGGAGAAAAGAAAGAATGGAGAAAAAAGATAGGGTAGAAGAAAGATTGATGGGTATGGAACAAACAAGAGGAAAAGACAGCAAGAACGTAGAAGGTAGAGAAAAATAAGAGAGAATGAGGAAGAAATTAAGTAAAAAAAAAAAAAAAGAAAACAAAGAAAGGAATACAAACGTAAGAAAGCAAGAAAAGAAAAAAGAGAGAGAAAAAAATGGGGAAAAGGAGCCCCTCCAGCCCCCCCCCCCCCCCCAAAAAAAAAAAAAAAAAAAAAAGAAAGAAGAAAAGAAAAATGTGGAAGGACAGAGGGAGAAAAAAAAAACCCATTGCAAGTCAGAAAAGAAAGAAACGAGAAAAAGGGGAGAGAAAAGCAAGAGACGAAAAAACATTTAAGAAAAACGAAACAAAAGAAAAACCAATTTGGGACTTTTAAACAACAAACGAGCAAACGACCAAAGAAACAAAGAAAGAAAGAAAGAAACAAACAAACAAAAAAAACTACTGCCAAATTGTGTCCCCTTCATTCTGCTGACTCGGGAGAGAGGAGGAAGGGGTGTAAATGGAGGGACAAGAAGGGAAGGGGGGAGGGGTGGCAGTGTCACCACTTCACTAACGTGTCATACTAGAGTGCTGCCCTACCCCTCCAGAGCTAAAACCCCACCACGTCTCTGCGTCTCCCGGAACTGGGTGACCCGCCTAGACGTTTACCATGAAATGAAGGGCAAAAAAAAAAAAGGGGGGGAACCCTGCCGTGTCAAAGCTTCTTAGCTGTCCGGTTCTGTGCGGCAACTTCTTAACACTACCCCCCCCCCCCCCCTTCCTCCATCCTCGTCATCGATCACCCTGAGGTCAATTTGTCGCCATTTCTGCAGGCCCTTGGGGTCCCATTCTCCTTGTGACCTCACATCGATCCCCCCTGCTCCCTCTCCCCTTCGACTCCTGTGGGAAGAGTCGCTTCCCGTTTTGTCCGTGTCAGTCGGTTCATGAGGGCGCGCAGTCAATGGAGGAATAATTGGACAGCTCCTTCTGCTCGAGAGCGCGAGGGGGAAGAGGAGGATGGGGAGTTCTGAGGGGGGCGGGGGGTTATTCATCTAACCTAACTGCTTAAATACAGATTTAACGTCGAGACTGACACCTCACCATGGATGGGGGATAAGTATTCGTAGAAAATGAGGGAGGTGGGACAGCATGGATGGGGAGTGGAAGGAGGAGGGGGAGGGGGGGAAGCCTCTCAAACACTTTAATCATCTTCCACCAGAATGTTCTAACTTCAAATTCATTCAGTCACATTGAAGTGCTCATTCGTTTAAGTGAAGAGACATTGAAAATTTTCACACATGTTTCAGTGTGAGATGCGTGCTGCTAATGTTCAAGTGTTATAAAACTCAACGAGTCAAACTAATTCTTTTTCCACATAGTCTAATGTGTGCCACTTTGGACATAAAATTCATTTTGTAGGCCATACATAGTCCATGCGTCTCCCGATGCTCACATAAAAATGGAAGGGAAATGATGCTAATTTGAGTATAAGTTGTTATTTTCACACACACACACATACACACAAACGCACGTGCGCGCGCACACATGTACATTTCATAATGCGTTTTTAATCGTAGAATTCCGTTATTATTACATTCAGATAGATTATGTCGTCGCATTTTCCGTTCTATAATATTATTGACCGTTATATTCTGTGGTAGCTACTTTTCATTCCGTATTAAACAATGTTGTGTTCTACATCAACGTATTTCACCTTTTCTTTTAATTTTTGTGTAAGACAGTTGTCCACATCATTTTACACAACGAACTCAACAACTTAGGGTTTCTTTGTAGCCTCCCTTGGGTTAGATGGCGCCACTTTAACAATGACGCTTCCAAGTACAATCGTCTGCTAGGCCTTGTGCCAACTGTCTTTGGCGCAATTCTTTTTGCGAAAAACAGAAACAAAAACAAAAACAACACAAACAAGATGCAAAGCATATAAACGTACTCCCAGTTTATCTTGAATACGCATGAGATATTCCATAAAGAGGAAAAACCGTTTTTGCCATAATCCCTGCCTCCAAACTGAATCGAATGCTTTTGTGAAATCAACAAAAACACAAAACAATTGCTTTTTACGACTATTGAAAATATCAATAAAAACTTTTAAAAACAAATATATGATCTGTTGTAGAACGATTTTGTCGAAAACCAGCTTGATTTTCCGAAAGTGTGTTGTTATTCTCAATAAAATTTGTCAAACGGTTATTCAAATTGTTGTGAACAGTTTTCCAACACAACTCAGAAGTGTTATACCCCTATAACACACACACACACACACGCACACATAAAGAG
>CM065721.1:16672468-16700663 GCA_033310375.1 Conus canariensis
AGGAAAGAGAGGTAAACCAGATATATAAAGAAATAAAAGAAATAAAATGGAAAAAAAAAACTAACAAAACAAACAGGAAAAGGATAGTTTAAAGAGCAAAGGAAAAAGCAAACCAAAGAAAAAAAAAAGAAGAAAAAATACAGCAAGAACGAAATGAAATAAGAGAAGAAAGAAAAAGAAAAAAAAAAGAATGAAATCAAGAAAGATAGAAAACATGAAAGAAGGAAAGAACGAATGATCAGAAATATAAAATGATGTATATGAACACACACACACACACACACACACGCACACACACACACACACACACACACATATATATATATATATATAACATATATGTATGTATATATATATATATACATACACACACTCATTCTCATTTTTTTATCCCCCCCCCCCCCCCCGCCCTTTTTTTCCTTGGAATCTTTGCCATGTCCATTAACATGATTATGAAGGAAATGTTAGCCTGCACTTTTTCTCCCACTGATAAATTGTTCAACATATTACTTATATACATACGTATATATATTATATATATATATATATATATATATATATATATATATATATGCGCATATACACAGAGAGAGAGAGAGAGAGAGAGAGAGAGAGAGAGAGAGAGAGAGAGAGAATGACACAAACAAACTTAACAGAAAGAAAGAGAAAAAAAAGAAGAAGAAAAAGCGAAAACAAAAGATGGCAGATGAAAAAAAAGGAAGGTCAGTCTAATTTTGGGTGATGGGTACAGCGACAAAAAAAATGTCAACGACACCGGCAAGCAGCGACGCCCCCACAGCGCCACAACGATAACCACAGATACGTCATTTCTGTCACGTTGGTTGGTTTGTGTTTTTGTTTTTCTCTCCGCCAGGGGAAAGTGAATGTTGTATGATCCATTTCACTGTAGCCTGCCAGTGCTTCACTGATCCTCTGTACTCTCTCTGTGGCTGGAGATTTGTACGGCACTTTCCTGGAAGAAGATGGGTTTGTTTGTTTTTTTTCCATTGGGATTCAAATACTTGAAGTGGTATTGAAAAGTTCTGAGGGGTTTTAAAGGAGATGGAAGGAACGTATGAGCCCTGCGTGTGTGTGTGTGTGTGTGTGTGTGCGTGCGTGCGTGCGTGCGTGCGTGCGTGCGTGCGTGCGTGCGTGTGTGTTTAAGTGCGTGCGTGCGCGCGCGCACGTGTGCGTGTGTGTGTGTGTATGGTGTCCTATTTTCCATACCCCTGGTCCCGGTAGCATTCCTCCCATGCCATTCGTTTGGGATCCCCCCAACACAGCCACACACTGATCCCTGTCCCCTAGCAGCCCTAAAGCTTCCTGACACAATCCACATAAAGTAGCGTCACGAGGCCACTCAACCAAGGAGACACCGCACTGCTGCCAACCCAAGCCATGCCGGGGGGTGGTGTGTGAGTCAGGTGTGCAGGGGGACCGGCCATCAAATAAACCAGTCATCGTGGCGCATGGGCCACTGCCACGAGCTGGCTTTGGGGAGATTCAGAGTTCGAATCCTTTGTGGGATCTGAATATCTGGATGACAGGAAGAAAGGATTGATGGCAGGAAAGAAAGAAAAAGAAAGAAACAAAACGGACTGATGGAACAAAAGAAACAGAGGGGAAAAGAAAGGCAGAACCCAAGGCAGACAAGAGGAAAGAGAAACAAGGAAAGAAACGGGACAAAAGAGAGAGGGAAGAAAAAAAAAAAGTGGAAAAAAAAGGAAAACAAAAGGAAAGAGATTAAAGAAAGAAAAAGATACCAAGGGAGAAAGGAAGAACAGAGACAGAAAGGGGGAAGGAGGGGGAAAAAAAGGACGAAAGAAGACAGGAAACAAAAAGAGAGAAAAAGAAAGAAAAACAACAAAGGAGAGAACATACTGAAAAAGAGTGAAAAGAACAAATAAATAAATAAATAAATAAATAAATAAATAATAAAATAAATAAAGGGTTAAGAGGGAAAATACAGCCTGACAGAAAATGGAAAAAAAATAAGGGAAAAAAACGGGGGGGGGGGGGGGGGGGGTAATGAAAGGAAAAGAAAGAAAGAAAGAAAGGGGGAGAAGCAATTAAATAAAGAGAAAAGTAACGAAGAGGAGGATGAAAATGAAAGAAAACCGAAAGAAAAGAAAAAAAAAGGGGGGGAGAACAAAAATGATTGGAAAAAGATGGAAACTAAGAAAGCGGAAAGTACGATCAATAGAAATGGGGGGAAAATATGATGAAGAAAATGAAATTTAAAAAAAAAAAAAAAAAAAGGGAGAGAGTGGGGGTGATACAAAGAATAAGAAAACAGAAAGAAACAAAAAGAAAAGAGAAGAAAATGAAACCGAAAGAATTCAATAAAAGAAAAACGTAGGGAGGAATGGGGGATGGGGAAGAGTGAGGAAAAGGATGGACAGATAGGGAAAAAAAACGATAAGAAAAAAAAAAGGGTAGAAAGAAAGGTGAAAAAAAAATCAAAGGGAAAAGACAGAAAGGGAAACAAGACTGACAGATAGGAAGTATCAAGGGGAATAAGAAGAAAGGAAAATGAAAGAAGAAAAGGATGAAAGGAGAAAAGGAAATGAAAAGAAAAAAATGAAAAGAAAGAAAAGGAAATGAAAAGGAAGAAAGGAAATAAAAGAAAGAAAAGGAAATGAAAAGAAGAAAAAATGAAAAGAAGAAAAGGAAATAAAGGAAGAAAAGGAAATGAAAAAATCAAAGGAAATGAAAAGAACGAAAAGAAAGGGAGACAAAGAGGGAAAGGGAAAGAAAAGACAGGGAAAAAACAAAACAAAGTGAAGGAAAAACTACAGCAAAACGAAAGAAAAGAAGAGAAGAAAAGTCAGGGAAGACAACGAAGGAGAACAGAAAGATAGAAGAATGGATAAAACAAAGTGGGACAGAAAAAAAATAGGGGGAGGGAGGGGGGGGAATAGAACAAGAAAGGAAAGAAGGAAAAAAAAGATACCAAAAGAAAATAGAGAGAAAAAAAAATCAAGAAAGACAGAAAAAACAACACAGAAAAAGAGACAAAAAATAGAGAAAGAAAAGAAAGAGAGGAGAGAGAGAGAGAGAGAGAGAGAGAGAGAGAGAGAGAGAGAAAGAAAGAAAGAAAGAAAGAGATGAAAATGAAGGGAAAGATAAAACAAAGGGAAGAAAAGAAGAGAAGATAAAAAGACGGAAAAATGATTGGGGGGGGGGGGGGGGGGGGGGAGAAAAAAAGAGTTGGGGGGGGTGTCGAGAGACAGAAAAGGAAAAAGAAAGGTGGGGAAAAAAATAAGACTAAAACAAACAATGGGGAATACTAATGAGTAAAGAAGAAAACAAGAGTAAAAAAGATCAGAAGCATAGAAAGTAAGGCACAGTTTAAGAAAAAAAATAAGAAAAGGAGAAAAAAAAAAAAAAAAAAAAAAAAACGAAAAATAAAAAGGAAAAGAGAAGGCAAAGAAAAAAAAAGGAAAATCTGATTTAAAAAGGGGGAAAAAAAAAGGAAAAAAGGAGGACAGAAAGAAGAGGGGAAAAAAAGTGAAAGAAGAGGGGAAAAAATCCATGAAGATTGAAGGAAAGGAAGAAAAAAGGGAGAGAAAAGATAAGCAACAAAAAGAGAATAAAGAAAATAAAAAAAAAAAAGGCGGAATAGAGAAAAAAAAAAAAAATGAAAAAGAGACAAGCAAACCAATAAGGACAAAAAAAACCAAAAAACAGGAAAAAAAAAAAAAAACAGAAAAAGAAAAAGTTGTATCATATGTAATATGAAATGGATGAGAGAATGAGGAAAGGGAAGAGAACAAAGGAGAGGAAGGGAAAGGAGGCAGTGTCAAAAAATAAGAAACGTGCTGATACATTAAAGTTGGAAAAAGAGACAAGCCAACCTATGGCATAAAAACCAAAACAACAGAAAACAAAAAACAAAAACAGACAACATTCAGTTTGTATCCACTTTGTATTATTGAAATGGAGGAGAGAAGGGGAAGGGGGTGCAAAGGGAGGGACTGGGACAGGAGGCAGTGTCAATCTAATTTCACGAACGTGTCTTACTTTAAGTGCTACCCCAGTCCCCCCGAACCCAAACCCAGCAAGTGTCCGCGTTCCCCGGGACTAGGCGAACCGCCTTGACGTCCATGAAGAAACGAAGGGGGAAAAAGGGGCCCTGCAGTGTCCAAGTCTCCCAGCTGTCCGGCTCTGTGTGTGGAGCACCATCGTGACACACTCCCCCCCCTCCCCCTCCATCTTCCTCCTCGATCACCCTGAGATCAATTTGTCGCCATTTCTGCAAGCCCTTGGGGTCCCATTCTCCTTGTGACCTCACATCGATCCCCCCCCCCCCCCCCCCCCCCCCCCCCGCTCCCTCTCTGTCCAGGACGGGGGAAATCGTGATGGTATTGCTTAAGTGCACTAAGTTGATGTATTATTGGTCAGGCTTAACACACCAAGGTTATCTTTGCACTCATACACGCATATGCACATTCATGCGCCCACCAAACATTCACCTCTCTCTGGGAATGGGATGTCACGCATTCGTTTCTCTCCTAACACGACTGAGCACAAGAAATCCAATTTCTATGCTACTATAATCAAACATGAAAAATCCAATTACACAAAATGAACAAATCAACACATAAAAGATCAATACTACCTAATCCCGGGTTATAATAAAAAATGACTTCTTACCTGGCCAGGTTTTCACACACACAACCACGCTTTCACACCACACCACAGTTCTTGAAAAGTCTCTTCACGTCTTCTTCAGCACTGCTTGATGGTGATGCCCTTGGTTGACTGGCTCCAGGTTTCAGGACTGGGTCTTCGTGGTCGTCTCTGGGATCTCGACGTAGAACTCTTCTTCTTCGTCTCTTTCACCCACCTCTGGGTTCAATTTCAGTTTGTCTGTCTTCACCCACCTCTGGGCTTCAAACTTAGTTTTCTTCTCTTCCAGCTTGTCTTTCCCTAAGACTTTGCTGTCTCTTCTATCTCCCAGACCACGTTTCTCTCGACCCGTTCTCTGTCCTGCCCACCCTTCTCTCTTCTCTCTCTCTCTCCTCTGCCTTCTCTTTCTCTCTCCTGGTGTTCTTCTCCTTCTCGTTGTTCTCCCTCACTTTATATAGGAATGGAAACAAAGGATTCCCCTTCGGGCCATGCCTTTGTCCATGCTGCTTCTCAAACCCCTAGTTCACAAGTGCTGTGAATTCTCCATTCGCTACATTCTCCACACATCTGCATTTACACACATCCCTACCTAATTGATTAGCAAACAAACACTTGGCACCAGATGGACATCGAAAATTCCCGCCGACTTCGGAGGCCACTTTAACACAGTAATTATCTTAAAGAGGGCTACGATAACAACATCCACGCGCGTTCAACCAGCCTGACAATAGAACCAACCCAGTGACCCACGGCAATACCATCCGAACGAGTCCAAGACTCCTGCTCTTCACTGACTGTTTACAAAAGAACCTCAGCTGACTGAGTATTTAGCGCTCACTTGGTGCACCGAGGTCCTAGTGGTTACGTCCCTCTCCCCTTTCGCTGTCGGGCAGGTCCGAACTCCTTACTACCTTAGGTGCCATCTGTCACCTGACCGCTTCGTCCTCCTTGACACGGTTCGACCATGTGCGATGGGTAAGGCATACTTGTTAATGGTTCTATTACCTATTTGTATACTACGTACAACGTCCCTTTTGCCTCTAAGCGTTTAATGCCTTTTGTGAGAGGTTCCACGCTCTTGACAAATTCCCCCCACTTCAAGACAATGCCCTGCATTGGCTAAAACACATTCAAGGAGCTGAAACTCTCACAATTCTCTCATTTAAACCAACTCTGATCTAGGCCTCTAATAAGCCTACTAACACCAGAGAACGCACGCAAGATTTACCTTGCAACAAAATTAGAGAAAAATCAATACATACACACTAAAACCAAGCAAATATCAACACCAGTCTGAAACTTCCACCAGCTCTAAGTAGTGTGGCCATATATAGATAAACATTATGTTTCTACGGAAATTCTCTCCCTTTCTCTTCATACACGTGGCCCGCAACCAGCCACGTCACGCATACACGACACTGCGAAAGACAAATGCACCCAATACCTGTCTTTTCGCCCGACCATTTTAATTTAGCCTACGGCCCCGTCACTCTCTCTTCGCTCTCTAAAACACCATGCAGTACACCACGACACGTGTTGCACTGTCTGCAGAAGCGCCTGATATCGCCTAGGATACCGGGCCAGTAGTACTCCCGCGTCACAACCTTTTGTGTGGCCTTTCTACCGAGATGGCCCGAGGCTGACGTCACATGATTTTCGGACATCACCGCCTTTCTGCGCTGCCTGGGAACGACAACCTGCTTCTTCGTTTTCCCGAACTCATGTGAGTGAAAGTTCGGTACAATACCACATCCTTTATCTCAAAACCGATGGTACCCTCCTTAACACGCTTCTTCTGCTTGTGTGAGCGAAACCAAACAGTTTTCTAAGAGAGTAATCGCCCTTTTGTTCCTCCATAAGTGAGTGGGGTTAGCTTCACTGGACACGCTCCAACGCTTTCTGAAGTGTGTGACTGCCTGGGGCCTTTCTCTCCCGTGATTTCGTTTCTCTGATTCAACACAGAAATCACGGTCTGGGTCTCCGTACCCACGTGCTCCTGGAATGTTTCCGATTACTAGATCATACGGCGGCTTTGGGACGGCCAAAGCCTGTACAGTCCCACTATAAAATGGTGTATCAATAAATACCTGGGCCGTTTTGAATTCTGCTACTGTTCCATCTATTTGTCTAAACCTCTGTGTTTTACCTGTGAATTGTCCCTTCTTAACCAGGGACTCCTTCACCATTACACCAGTGCACCCAGAGTCTCTAATGACATCAACCACATTGTCCCCCACTCTGCCTTTGTGCACATCCATGTTATCGCCTGAATCTGTGAACACACAGCACAATCCAGACAAAATAACACTGTCATCTTTTTCATCTTTTTCTACCTGCCTCTCACTTGGCCTGACCCTCATTGCTGCAGCTTTCTGGGGCCTAAATCGGCAGTCTCTAGCCAAGTGTCCTGTCTTATCGCATAGGAAACAGGTACGCTCATTCCTAGCCACGTGGCTATTTGTTTTCACCCTTGTTTGCTCACGTGACGCCGTGGGCCTACGGGTGTGCAATACTGGCCCGTTGCGTGAGATATGTGCTGGCCTGCTATCCTCTGAATATGCTTCCGGGCCTTCCTCTTGTTCAGGCAAATCACGCCTCACTTCCCGGTAAGTCTCTGCTGTCTCAAGAACCTCAGCTATTGTGGTTGCACCTTTTTCCTTAATGTGGATTGTGAGGCCCGTTCCACAACCATCAAGTATCTGTTCCTTCATCACCAGTGTCTTGAGGCCTTCAAAATCACTGTCTACTCCACTAAGTTCTACCCACTTGTTGAAATAGTGATCCAGTCTAACTCCGAACTGTGTGTATGTCTCACCCTGTTCGATTCTCGCCTCGCGAAACTTACGCCTAAAACCTTCTTCAGTCAAATCATATGCCTTTAGTACTGCTTGTTTCACCTTGTCAAAATCCCTCTGATCATCTTTGGGTAAGGTGGAAACAGTGTGTAACGCACGACCTGTCAACAAGGCAGACAGGTTTATTGCCCAGTCATCTTCGGGCCAGCCCTCGTGCTCGGCAACTGATTCAAACTGACTGATATAGGCATGGATCGAATCAGTTTCTTCTCTGAACAGTGGGAGTTTAAGTCTAGGTGCGCAACTTAATCTGCGGCCTACTGACTCAGAACTGGTGTCTATTTCACTACGATTTTCAGATTTTATTCTTTCCAACTCAATTTGTTTAGCTAAAATCTCTGATTCCGCTTCTGCTCTCGCCCTCTCTGCATCTGCTCTTGCTTTGGCAGCTAAACACTCTGCATCTGCTGCATCTGCTTTAGCCTTCGACGCAGCAGTTTCAAGTCTAAGTCTCTCGGCCTCAGCATCTGCTTTAGCCTTTGACGCAGCAGTTTCTGCCTCTAGATTTCTTTTGACAGCTGCTAGCTGTTCCTTTTCAAACTTCCTTCTTTCAGCCCTTTCATCTCTCTCAGTCTTCTGCTGAGTTTCTATGAACTTACGCAGTTCATCTCCTGTATATCCTAGTTTCTCCCCTAAACTCATCAGTTTCTCGATGGGGGTAAAACTTTCTTCAGCCATTTTGTCGTTTTAGCACTACTAAAACAGTTACTCGTATAGACCCGGAAAAAGTCAGTAAACAGTTTATCGACCAAACGTTACGAGTACACCAACCAGTGGTAGTGTTCCCAACACGAAGGAGCCTTAATCTTAAACCACAGCTTCTGTGAGAGTTAAGACTAGAACCTCGTTCTTCGTTTCTCTGAACGACCTATGATTAATACAACCACCCTACACACAAGTCAATACTCAACACTCAAAGAACTAAAGGAAATAATTAGAAGAGCTAATTAAAATTGCCTTTAGTGGACGCTTCGCCCCAGTACTACTCTAGTACTCACTTTGTTTCCCGCCTGAGACTAATTTGGGCCATGCAATCCTGGCAGGCTCGCCACTTTGTCCAGGACGGGGGAAATCGTGATGGTATTGCTTAAGTGCACTAAGTTGATGTATTATTAGTCAGGTTTAACACACCAAGGTTATCTTTGCACTCATACACGCATATGCACATTCATGCGCCCACCAAACATTCACCTCTCTCTGGGAATGGGATGTCACGCATTCGTTTCTCTCCTAACACGACTGAGCACAAGAAATCCAATTTCTATGCTACTATAATCAAACATGAAAAATCCAATTACACAAAATGAACAAATCAACACATAAAAGATCAATACTACCTAATCCCGGGTTATAATAAAAAATGACTTCTTACCTGGCCAGGTTTTCACACACACAACCACGCTTTCACACCACACCACAGTTCTTGAAAAGTCTCTTCACGTCTTCTTCAGCACTGCTTGATGGTGATGCCCTTGGTTGACTGGCTCCAGGTTTCAGGACTGGGTCTTCGTGGTCGTCTCTGGGATCTCGACGTAGAACTCTTCTTCTTCGTCTCTTTCACCCACCTCTGGGTTCAATTTCAGTTTGTCTGTCTTCACCCACCTCTGGGCTTCAAACTTAGTTTTCTTCTCTTCCAGCTTGTCTTTCCCTAAGACTTTGCTGTCTCTTCTATCTCCCAGACCACGTTTCTCTCGACCCGTTCTCTGTCCTGCCCACCCTTCTCTCTTCTCTCTCTCTCTCCTCTGCCTTCTCTTTCTCTCTCCTGGTGTTCTTCTCCTTCTCGTTGTTCTCCCTCACTTTATATAGGAATGGAAACAAAGGATTCCCCTTCGGGCCATGCCTTTGTCCATGCTGCTTCTCAAACCCCTAGTTCACAAGTGCTGTGAATTCTCCATTCGCTACATTCTCCACACATCTGCATTTACACACATCCCTACCTAATTGATTAGCAAACAAACACTTGGCACCAGATGGACATCGAAAATTCCCGCCGACTTCGGAGGCCACTTTAACACAGTAATTATCTTAAAGAGGGCTACGATAACAACATCCACGCGCGTTCAACCAGCCTGACAATAGAACCAACCCAGTGACCCACGGCAATACCATCCGAACGAGTCCAAGACTCCTGCTCTTCACTGACTGTTTACAAAAGAACCTCAGCTGACTGAGTATTTAGCGCTCACTTGGTGCACCGAGGTCCTAGTGGTTACGTCCCTCTCCCCTTTCGCTGTCGGGCAGGTCCGAACTCCTTACTACCTTAGGTGCCATCTGTCACCTGACCGCTTCGTCCTCCTTGACACGGTTCGACCATGTGCGATGGGTAAGGCATACTTGTTAATAGTTCTATTACCTATTTGTATACTACGTACAACGTCCCTTTTGCCTCTAAGCGTTTAATGCCTTTTGTGAGAGGTTCCACGCTCTTGACACTCTCCCCTTCCACTCCTGTGGGAAGAGTCGCTTCCCGTTTTGTCCGTGTCAGTCGGTTCATGAGGGCGCAGTCCATGGAGGATTCATTGCACAAGCTCTCTCTCTCTCTCTCTCTCTCTGCTCCGATGGGCGAGGGGGGAAAGGGGGTGGGAAGTTCGGGGTTGATGGGTGCGGGAGGTTTTTCATCCAGCTTAATTACTTAAATTCAGATCTGACGTCTACTAACACCTCATGGCAGATAAGAACAGCTGTACCTGGAAACTTTTGGAAACGGGACTATAAGAACAGCTGTACCTGGAAAGTTAGGGAAACGGGACTATAGGAACAACTATACCTGGAAACTGAGGGAAACGGGACTATAGGAACAACTATACCTGGAAACTGAGGGAAACGGGACTATAAGAACAGCTATACCTGGAAACTGAGGGAAACGGGACTATAAGAACAGCTGTACCTGGAAAGTGAGGGAAACAGGACTATAAGAACAACTGTACCTGGAAAGTGAGGGAAACGGGACTATAAGAACAGCTGTACCTGGAAAGTGAGGGAAACAGGACTATAAGAACAACTGTACCTGGAAAGTGAGGGAAGCGGGATTTTAAGAACAGCTATACCTGGAAACTTTGGGAAATAGGACTATAAGAACAGCTGTACCTGGAAAGTTAGGGAAACGGGACTATAAGAACAGCTGTACCTGGAAAGTGAGGGAAACAGGACTATAAGAACAGCTGTACCTTGAAACTGAGGGAAACAGGACTATAAGAACAGCTGTACCTGGAAAACTGAGGGAAACGGGACTATAAGAACAACTGTACCTGGAAAGTGAGGGAAACGGGACTATAAGAACAACTGTACCTGGAAAACTGAGGGAAACGGGACTATAAGAGAGGCAGGCGTGGGAGTAGAGGGGGAAACTGCTCTCAAGTACCATAATCATCTCCCGCCAGAACGAGCCAACTTCGAATTCATTCTGTCACATTGAAGTACTCATCCATTTAACTGAACGTACCTTCGAAATTTCGAATAGACTTCACTTTAATGATGCGTACTGCAACTGTACGAGTGTCACATCACTCAATGAGTGAAACTGTCCCTATTTTCCACGCATTCTAATGTAGCCGTTTTGGACCCAAAATGAATTGTGTAGGCCATGCATGACTTCGTCCCCCTGTGGTTTGATAAAACATGGCGGAAATTATGCCCAATAATTATGACTATTATCTGTTCTCTCTCTCTCTCTCTCTCTCTCTCTCTCTCTCTCTCTCTCTCTCTCTCTCTCACACACACACACACACACTCACACACACATACACACGCCCGCGCGCGCGCGCGCGCGCGCACACACACACACCCCCACACACACACACACACACACACACACACACACACACACACACATCTTAACAGCATAATGCTTTCATACTTGTAGCATCCAGTTGTTCTGAGATTCAGACAGCTGACGACATTCTTTTTCCCGTTCCATTCTTATTGACTGTGACAGTCTGTGGCAGCTATCTTTCATTTCGTATCAAATCATGTTAACTGGGTTCTATATCGAAGAATTCCACGTCTTCTTTTAAACTTTGTCTAATCTAGTTGTCCATATCATTTTACACAACAAGCTCATCAACTTGGGAGTGCTTTGTGGCTGCCTAAGGCTAGATGGCGCCAGCTTAACAACAACGCTTGCGCGTACAATCAGTGGCTGGGCCTTGTGCTTACGGCCTATGACGCGATTTTTTTTCTGTGAAAAACGGAGAGCTTGTTCTTTAATTTCCTGGTAAAACATGCAACGTATCAGCCCACGACAGAGTGATGGATATTAAATTTGTCCTGAAACAGATCAAACTACGCGATGATGTGTTAATGCCTTCGTAAATCCCTTCAAGAGAGCACAGAGAACGCTGCAAGTAACGCAGTACCTGATTGGCGCAACTGCGCGCTAATCTCTTCATTGATTGGTCAAAACGTGCGCGGGAAAATCTGGCTGGAGTTCTGCCCACAACTGCGCGTGCAACTGTATCCCACAACTGGGCGCCCGCTCTTTCTCTCCAAGCACTGAACAATTTGGACTGGGAAATTTACAAAACAAAGAGGATTCTGTCTGTCTGTCTGTCTGTCTGTCTGTATCTCTCTCTCTCTCTCTCTCTCTCTCTCTCTCTCTCTCTCTCTCTCTCTGTTTATATTCTCTTGTGCAGCTTATAACGATATCAGACAGAAGTCGCAACTTTTCAATATTACTGCGATAGAAAATCATAACCTATATAGTTTGTTGTCCTCTGACAAGAATATGATAACAACTCTGCTGGCTAAGTACGTTGCAGAGGCATCTAATGTTAGGAAAAAGAAATGCTGGGTAAGAACTTCTAGTGTTTGCGTTGTTCGTTTTTATGTATTCCGCAAGCTTGATGACCTTATCAAGAAAAGGTTTTGTTTTCTGCACCAGTATAGCTAATGATGAAGCGGACGGTGATGATAGATGTGACAGTGCAGGAAAGATTTATAACAGTGAACATATGTGCCTGGGTGAGGCACTTGTGTTCATGATCATGTTGTGACTTTAAAAAAAAATTACATATTCATTTTGAGTGACGAAAAAGCACGACATTATTTTCTTTTTTCTTCTACATGGCTTCGAGCCTCATCATTAACATTTACGTAATCCGTTGCAATTTATGCTTCTTTGCATTATAAACTTCCCTTTTTCGGCGCTGCAAATATTCATGTATACATCCTTGACATAAAGGCTATGTTGGCCATTGTCAATAACAACGAATCTGAAGCGTCTGAAGCGTCTCTCTCTCTCTCTCTCTCTAGTTACGGCCTCAAAGAAAAGATGCACGTGCAGTTGCGCCCGCAATTGCGCGCGAATTTGGGGCTGCACGTGGGCTTTTTGGCATTCTGTAGAAGACAGCATGCCCCCCTTGGCTGGATGTGCAGTTTCTTTGTCGCAGTAAGTTCTTTTATTTTGTCGCGTTCTCACTATTTTTGTATACTTTGTATTTCCGTGAATCCTTTCTACATACTAGCAAGTTAGTTTTGCACGCTTTAGTAAAGTCATTACTTAGTTGTTTTTGTTCTATTTTAGTGTAACTTTATACCTCCTTAAATCCTTTTTTAATTAGCAAGTTTTTTTTTTTTTCAGTTTTACATGCTTTGTTGAAGTAGTTTCATTTCATTTCAACGCATCCATTTTTTGTTTTTTTGGTATAACTTTATATTTCCGTGAATCCTTTATATTTCCGTGAATCCTTTATATTTCCGTGAATCCTTTATATTTCCGTGAATCCTTTTCGCAGTTTCACAAGTTTGTCAGATTTACACGCATTGTTGAGGTAATTTCTTTCATGTTGTCACTTTCTTTCTCTCTTAGTTTTACTTTATATTTCCGTGAATCCTTTTTTTTACACATAAACAAGTTTGTGAGTTTTACACGGTTTGTCGAAGTACTTTCTTTCAGTTTGTAGCTTTCTTTCTGTGCTTGTTAATCGTTTTACACATAAGCACGTTTGTCAGTTTCACACGCTTTGCTGAAGGATTTTTTTTTTCATTTTGTTCACATTCTATTTTTGTTCTACTTTATACTTCCATGAATACTTTTACACACTGGAAGGTTTGTCAGTTTTACACACACTTTGTTGAAGTAGTTCTTTTTTTCATTTCGTCGCTTTCTTTTTTTGTTGGTTTTAATGTATATTTCCGTGAATCCTTTACCAGTTTGTCAGTTGTTCACGTTCTGTTGAAGCAACTGTCATTTTGTTGCTTTCTTTCTTTTTTGCTTTTTGTTTCCGAGAATCCTTTTCACAACATTAGCAAGTGTATCAGGTTCACAGGCTTTGTTGAAGTAATTTCTTTCTTTTTGTTACTTCCTTTCTATTTTGGTGTAACTTTATGTTTCCGTGATTCCTCTAGGTATGTCAGCGAGTTTGTCAGTTTCGCACGTTTGTTTGTCGAAGTAATCTCTTTTATTTCGTCAGTTTCGCACGGTCTGTTGAGGTATCTTCTTTAACTTTGTTACGTTCTTTCTATTTTTGTGTAACTTCACATTTCCATGTGTGTGTGTGTGTGTGTGTGTGTGTGTGTGTGTGTGTGTGTGTGTGTGTGTGTGTGTGTGTACAGACTGACAGGCTCACAACCCTCACCACAGGCGCGCCTTCCCTCCATGCCTCCTTCAGTCAGTCATTGTGTGCATGCCTGGCACTGATTCAGCGGGGTCATCTCCGCTCTTGGCCAGAGAGTGTTCCAGATTTCTTTCTCCCTCGACCAAATCATATTTGATAAAAGAAAAATTCCTTGCTTAATCAACCAGAATCTTATAGTACAATCCGTTCACTTCTCCCTTGACCAAGTCTTGTTTCCAATCAATTACTTGTTCACGTCTTGCTAATTTAATACTTTTTTTCCACCTCCAATTGTCAGTGTCGCATGTTGTGATGCACGATTTGATTTCAAAGTTGACCTCTGACCCTATCAGAAGAGTTCAAATGCACAGTTTTTTTGTGTGTTTTTTCTGACCTCTTGGGAGGAATAACTGGTAGGCATGTTCACTGACACTAATTCATTCTGAACATTCTAATTAAATCATGTCTGTCATGAGACGAATGTTAATGACCAGTCCGATGTGTCCAAGCTATGTTTTGGAGCCATGTGGCCGCCATGTTGCCCGACCCTGTACATGCCGACATGGAAAGGAATAAGATGGTGTACAGCATTTCGAGCTTTATACTGCGAACAAAAATTTCGTGTGCGTGCGTGCGTGCGTGCGTGTGCGTGCGTGCGTGCGTGCGTGTGTGTGTGTGTGTGTGTGTGTGTGTGTGTGTGTGTGTGTGTGTGTGTGTTAGTGTACGCGCGTGCACATGCGCATGAATCTTTTTTATTCCCCGCACTCTGTGTGGTGTGTGTGTGCGTGCGTGTGTGTGTGTGTGTGTGTGTGTGTGTGTGTGTGTGTGTGTGTGTGTGTGTGTGTGTGTGTGTTAGTGTACGCGCGTGCACATGCGCATGAATCTTTTTTATTCCCCGCACTCTGTGTGTGTGTGTGTGTGCGTGTGTGTGTGTGTGTGTGTGTGTGTGTGTGTGTGTGTGTGTGTGTGTGTGTGTGTTAGTGTACGCGCGTGCACATGCGCATGAATCTTTTTTATTCCCCTCACTCTGTGTGTGTGTGTGTGTGTGTGTATGTGTGTGTGTGTGTGTGTGTGTGTGTGTGTGTGTGTGTGTGTGTGTGTGTGTGTCTTCTTCAGTTTAACGTCCTTCCACTAAACGTGATTCAGACAATATTATAGTGTAGAGTGAGCTTGATGTAAGGAATGAGAGATGCATTTTTTTAGGGAGTGTAAGGGAGTGTAAAGTTTTAAAGTGGTACGTAAGGAATGTAATCATAACCCTCCACCCCACCCTATTCATCAGAACGTTTAACTTAAACTAAAATTGTAACTGTAACAATCACAAATGCTAAAGATAAATATTAAGTGAACAGCCTAATAAACATTTAGAAATGGATTCAAGAGTAGCAAAATTGTTCAATATACTAGATAGTGGTAAAGGAGTCGATCCATCAACAAAACCCTCAATACCTGATTTATTAAAAAGCTCTTTTGTTTTGGGACAATGAATCAGTAAATGATTGACACTTATAGAATCCCCACACATACATTTAATATCTTTGCAATATTTTGTTTTAAACGAATTTAAACGAAGCCTATGGATTAAACTTTCAATCTCCCTGGATGAGAAAATACATCTTTTGTATGATGTTATCCCATTGTTTTTGTCATTACATTTGATGCAATTGTTATAATAATACATGTCCGAGTTCCTCAGTGTTTTTGTCGCATTATCATGAGATGTTTTATTTATGATAGAGAAACATTCTGTCAGATCTAAGCGAACATTTATTGTTACTGTCCCGCTAAGGTTTTGAGCTGCCTTTTTTGCAACTTTGTCTACTTGTTCATTTGCCGATATACCACAATGAGAAGGCACCCAACAAAAAGTAATATTAATGCCTTTTTGGGAAAGAAGGTGTATTATATGATTAATTTCAGTTATCATGTCTAATCGTACACATGAATTTGAAGACTTAATACCATTCAATGCTGCTTTTGAATCAGCGCCTATTACGATTTGACTGTTATTTATGGGGAAATTCAAAATGAAATCCAATGCTTTGAGTATAGCAAGTAATTCTGCGCTATATATAGACAGACTTTTACCAAGATGAAATAACTTTTCTATTTTTAAGCTAGGAATTATGAAAGCTGCTCCCGTGCTATTATCATCTAATACTGAGCCATCTGTGAATATTTTTAAGTGATGGTTGTACTGATTTTCTAAGTGAGTGTAGACAAAATTTCTCAAAATGTTGGGAGAATCCTTTTTTGTTAAATTATTGTAGTCAATGTCAAAGGAAGCTTTTGATTGTACCCATTTTGGAATGGGTGAAAACGTAGGTTTTCCAGCGATATTATTTTTATCTATTTTTGTATCTTTTAGAAGATCTGAGGAAAATGAATAGATAGATTTTGTGGATTGTATATATTGTGCACGTTTTCCAAAATCCTTTTCCGAATCTAAACATACCTCTTCTGAGCAAAATTTTTTTTTGTGAGGAACTTTTTAAGATGAATTTTAAAGTAGAAGCTTTTATAATTTCAGATAGAGGTAGAACTCCTACTTCGTTGTATGTCCCTAAGTTTGACGTATGTGTGGGTACCCCTAGGGCAATTTTGAAGTGTGTGTGTGTGTGTGTGTGTGTGTGTGTGTGTGTGTGTGTGTGTGTGTGTGTGCGCGCGCGCGCGTGCGTCTGTGTGTGTGTGTGTGTGTGTGTGTGTGTGTGTGTGTGTGTACGCGCGTGCACGTGCGCGTGAATCTTTTTTTTATTCCCCGCACTGTATGTGTGTGTGTGTGTGCGTGTGTGTGTGTATGTGTGTGTGTGTGTGTGTGTGTGTGTGTGTGTGTGTGTGTGTGTGCGCGCGCGCGCGCGCGCGTGCTCGTGCTCCCGCCCCCCCTTCTTTCTCTCTGTATGTGTTGTATGTATGCTCTGTGTGTACGTGTGTGCGTGCGTGTGTGCGTGTGTGTGCGTGTGTGTGTGTGTGTGTGTGTGTGTGTGTGTGCGCGCGTGCGTGTGTGCGTGTGTGTGTGCGTGGGTGCGTGCATACGTGCGTGCGTGCGTGCGTGCCTATGCGTCTGTGTGTATGCGAGAGCGCGTCTTGTATATAAGTTTGTCTGTGAGCACGGTGTCTGTTAAATCACTGAAGAGCGTGCCTCTGAGCTGTATTCCATTGAGGAGACTCTGTGCTGTCACACGCCACGTCCTCTTCTTTTCTCTTCTTCTTCTTCTTCCCTTCTTCCTTGTTTTCATCTGTCGTTCTTCACTCTTGGTTATCCTCTTCGAAAGACATTCTTTTTGTTTCAATTTTCTTACTTTCTTTGTCACTCCCGTTACCCCCATCTCCCCCCCTTTTCTTTTATCTTTCTGTTCCTCTACTCTCTGTTCGTTCTTTTTCTTTCTTTTCCCTTGTTTTTTTTTTCATCGTCAGTTTCTGTTTTTTTAACTTGATAATTTATCGATTTGTTTACTAGCTTTTTGTTCAAAGTCCACGGGTTCTTGGTAGTCTCTCCCCCCCCCCCCCCCCCCCAGTTCCCCTGCCCCTCCCTCCTCCTCCCCCTTCCCTCTTTGAGCCATATTAAAAGATAGAAAAGTGCACCCCTTCAGAAGCACTTCACAGAGATGCCACCAGTTTTGAAACAACGACGCTAGGCGAGATCAGAGAAAGCCTAGGCGTCTTCGAAGTCTGCAAGGATCGCAGGCGATGTTGCAACAACTGTCATAGCGCTGGGCCCGTGCTTGTTGTTGATCGAAGGTGGGGTCTTTGCTTTCCTTTCTCCAAGGAATATGCACACGTACACGAATCGCTAAGTCTCAAAGAGTACAATCAATCAAATAACTGCGTTCCTGGTTTAAAGGAGATATCATTTCACCCCCAGTTTAAGCCGATAATTGACGAGCTGAAATAAGTTGATGTAAGTTAAGTTTAACATTTATTCAATTGCTTTCCCCCAAAAAATAATAATAATAATAATAATTTGCTCTTACGTCACCAAATGGGTAACTACAACTTCCTTCAATTGTTTGCGTGTTTCTCTGATCGTTAGTTTGCTAAACAAATCTTAAATAAATGTTAGCGAACCGCCCAGAGAAACGTGGACGCGACTCGTTTGTCCACGTTTCTCTGGGCGGTTCGCTAACATTTATTTAAGATTTGTTTAGATTTCCGCCTGCAGTCGTCTCACTTTGCAACTAGATCTAGTTCGTTTACTAATTAATCTTGTCTCTCTACTCTTTTTCCCACTAATCATGGAGCCTTCTAACATTACGACGCATCTCGTTTTTAGAGTAACAGACTAAACTCTCGCTCGTGCCTCGCCAGATAAAGGTTTATATGAGGAAGAAAGAAGAGACAGAGGGAAGGAGGGGAAAGAGAGAGACGTGGGGGGGGGGAGGGAAGAGAGGGGCGAGGGAGGGAGGGAGAAAAGAGGGAAGGAGAGAGACAGAGAGAGAGAGAGAGAGACAGAGACAGAGAGAGAGAGGGGGGAGGAAAAGGAGAGGAGAGACAGAGACAGAGACTAGAGATTGTGTGTGTGTGTGTGTGTGTGTGTGTGTGTGTGTGTGTGTGTGTGTGTGTGTGTGTGTGTGCGCGCGCGCGCGCGCGCGCGCGAGCGTGTGTGTGTGTGTGTGTGTGTGTGTGTGTGTGTGTGTGTGTGTGTGTGTGTGTGCGTGCGTGCGTGTCTATGCGTCTGTATGTGTGCGTCTGTGTGTATGCGAGAGCGCGTCTTGTATATTAGTTTGTCTGTGAGCATGGTGTCTGTTAAATCACTGAAGAGCGTGCCTGTGAGCTGTATTCCATTGAGGAGGCTCTATGCTGTCACACCCCACGTCCTCTTCTTTAGTCTTCTTCTTCTTTTCTCTTCTTCTTCTTCCCTTCTTCCTTTTTTTCATCTGTCGTTCTTTACTCTTCGAAAGACAATACTTTTTGTTTTCTATTTTCTTACCATCTTTGTCACTCGCCTTACCCCCCCCCCCCCCTTTTCTTTTATCTTTCAGTATATGTTCCTCTACTCTCTGTTCGTTGTTTTTCTTTCTTTTCCCTTTTTTTTTTTTTTTTTTCATCGTCAGTTTCTGTTTTTTTACTTGATAATTTATTGATTTGTTTACTAGCTTTTTGTTCAAAGTCCACAGGTTCTTGGTAGTCTTCCCCTCCCCCAGTTCCCCTGCCCCCCCTCCTCCTCCCCCTTCCCTCTTTGAGCCATGTGAAAAGATATAAAAGTGCACCCCTTCAGAAGCATTTCGCAGAGGTGCCACCAGTTTTGAAACAGGAACGCTAGGCTAGATCAGAGAGAAAGTGTCTTCGAAGTCTGCAAGAATCGCAGGCGATGTTGCAACAGCTGTCACCGTGTTGGACCCGTGATTGTTGTTGATCGAAGGTGGGTCTTTACTTTCCTTTCTCCAAGGAATATGCACACGTACACGAATCGCTAAGTCTCAAAGAGTACAATCAAATAACTGCGTTCCTGGTTTTAAGGAGATATCATTTTCACCCCCAGTTTAAGCCGATAATTGACGAGCTGAAATAAGTAGATGTAATTTAAGTTTAACATTTATTCAATTAACAGTAAACAAGTTGGGTATTTTTTGCTCCCATAAGAAAACCTAACACAGAGTAACTTTTATTCAAGACTGGCACAGCCTTTTAAACTTGGATAAAGTCAGACAAATACATAGACGAACAATCTAATAGTGGGGAAAAAAACAAGCGCAGGCCAACAACTGAACTATCTTCATAGTAACGACTTGGCAAAGATTTGGACTTCAGGAGGGGGGGAATTTGAAGATGGAGAAACTGGGAACATGAAATTAAGAAAATATGTTACAGATATGAAAACTCTTCACTAGCTGCATAAGGGAACCATCGCAATCCCTTTTGAAGGCAGATATATTTGTATTGCCTGCTCCGAGGCCTTTCGTCCGCTGGGTCGGACTCATCAGGGAGACACGGCTGGTTGTGTCTGCGCTCCTGGCGTCAAATAGAGACACACCACAGTCCATAATACTGTGGTGTTCTCACCACCAAGGGTGCAAAAAAGAATCCAATAGCACCCCCAAAGCAGCCAGCGAAGAGTAGTAAATGAAACCAAACGAAAGTGTGGGGAGGAAAAAAATTGCTGAAAAACTAAAGACATGCAAATAGTATAAAATGTAGGGGACAATCTTTGAGCCTACGCTTGAAGATCCACCCAAAGATGCAAGGGAGATCAAAAGACAAACACACAGACGGACAGAAACAAATACAAATAACCTCAATGTAATCAAAACAAAATCGGAAATGAAATGAGGCAGGGAACAGTAAACGATAAACAGTAAACAAGTTGGGTATTTTTTGCTCCCATAAGAAAACCTAACACAGAGTAACTTTTATTCAAGACTGGCACAGCCTTTTAAACTTGGATAAAGTCAGACAAATACATAGACGAACAATCTAATAGTGGGGGAAAAAAACAAGCGCAGGCCAACAACTGAACTATCTTCATAGTAATGACTTGGCAAAGATTTGGACTTCAGGAGGGGGGGAATTTGAAGATGGAGAAACTGGGAACATGAAATTAAGAAAATATGTTACAGATATGAAAACTCTTCACTAGCTGCATAAGGGAACCATCGCAATCCCTTTTGAAGGCAGATATATTTGTATTGCCTGCTCCGAGGCCTTTCGTCCGCTGGGTCGGACTCATCAGGGAGACACGGCTGGTTGTGTCTGCGCTCCTGGCGTCAAATAGAGACACACCACAGTCCATAATACTGTGGTGTTCTCACCACCAAGGGTGCAAAAAAGAATCCAATAGCACCCCCAAAGCAGCCAGCGAAGAGTAGTAAATGAAACCTTATGCAGCTAGTGAAGAGTTTTCATATCTGTAACATATTTTCTTAATTTCATGTTCCCAGTTTCTCCATCTTCAAATTCCCCCCCTCCTGAAGTCCAAATCTTTGCCAAGTCATTACTATGAAGATAGTTCAGTTGTTGGCCTGCGCTTGTTTTTTTCCCCCACTATTAGATTGTTCGTCTATGTATTTGTCTGACTTTATCCAAGTTTAAAAGGCTGTGCCAGTCTTGAATAAAAGTTACTCTGTGTTAGGTTTTCTTATGGGAGCAAAAAATACCCAACTTGTTTACTGTTTATCGTTTACTGTTCCCTGCCTCATTTCATTTCCGATTTTGTTTTGATTACATTGAGGTTATTTGTATTTGTTTCTGTCCGTCTGTGTGTTTGTCTTTTGATCTCCCTTGCATCTTTGGGTGGATCTTCAAGCGTAGGCTCAAAGATTGTCCCCTACATTTTATACTATTTGCATGTCTTTAGTTTTTCAGCAATTTTTTTCCTCCCCACACTTTCGTTTGGTTTCATTTACTACTCTTCGCTGGCTGCTTTGGGGGTGCTATTGGATTCTTTTTTGCACCCTTGGTGGTTGAGAACACCACAGTATTATGGACTGTGGTGTGTCTCTATTTGACGCCAGGAGCGCAGACACAACCAGCCGTGTCTCCCTGATGAGTCCGACCCAGCGGACGAAAGGCCTCGGAGCAGGCAATACAAATATATCTGCCTTCAAAAGGGATTGCGATGGTTCCCTTATGCAGCTAGTGAAGAGTTTTCATATCTGTAACATATTTTCTTAATTTCATGTTCCCAGTTTCTCCATCTTCAAATTCCCCCCCTCCTGAAGTCCAAATCTTTGCCAAGTCATTACTATGAAGATAGTTCAGTTGTTGGCCTGCGCTTGTTTTTTTCCCCACTATTAGATTGTTCGTCTATGTATTTGTCTGACTTTATCCAAGTTTAAAAGGCTGTGCCAGTCTTGAATAAAAGTTACTCTGTGTTAGGTTTTCTTATGGGAGCAAAAAATACCCAACTTGTTTACTGTTTATCGTTTACTGTTCCCTGCCTCATTTCATTTCCGATTTATTCAATTGCTTTTTTTTTTAATTGCTCTTACGTCACCAAATGGGTAACTACAACTTCCTTCAACCGTTTGCGTGTTTCTCTGATCGTTTGTTTGCTAATTAATCTTGTCTGTCTACTCTCTGGACATTCTTTGATTTCCTGATTGTTTTTTTTCCCTTTTCTGTTTTTCCTACTGGTCATGGCGCCGTCTAAAATTACGACGCATCTCGTTTTTAGAGTAACAGACTTACTCTCTCTCGTGCCTCACCATATAAAGGTTTACATGACGAAGAAAGGAGAGACAGAGGGAAGGAGGGGAAAGAGAGAGAGAGAGGGAGGAGGGAAGAGAGGTGGGGGGGAGGGAGGGAGAAAAGAGGGAAGGAGAGAGAGAGAGAGAAGAGAGAGAGAGAGGGGGGGATAGGAGAGGAGAGGAGAGAGAGAGAGAGAGAGAGAGAGAGAGAGTGTGTGTGTGTGTGTGTGTATGTGTGTGTGTGTGTGTGTGTATGGAGGTTGGGGGGGGGAGCTGGGGAGTTGAGGAGTAATTTGTGGATGAGAGTGTGTATATGTGCGAGTGGAATTAGTGTTTGTGGCTATTCAATTAGTATATAACTGAACGAAAAGTAATTTAGGAGTCCTAATTAATGTATCAACTTATGGCATCTAAACTCTATACAATAGTACTAATATCATCTAGGGGCCTACTAGCAAGCATGTCAGATATATAACAATAATGACGCATAGAGTAACACTTTAATTCAAAGAAAGATACCAACTGGACTGGAATTCAAAACTTTAGAGAAATCATGAAGTAACTGATAATTATTTAAAATGTCCTCTGTGGACAATGAATCATTAAATGAAATTTGATCAACTAATGATTGAGGAACTAACTGATTTATTACGGGGCATTGAAGAAATAAAATGGTTTACAGTAATTTGTTTCCCACATGTGCATAGTACATTGTTAGAATATTTTGTGCGAAATGCATTTAATGGTAACCTGTACATTAAACTTGTAACTGGTCTAGAATTTAAAAAAAAAGGTACATTACTTAAAAAGGATTTAGGAACAGTTCCTTTCATTCCTTTAACGCACTGCTGATAATACTGACTATTTGAATTTATCACAAAATCATTACATCGATCCCTCGACACTTTCTCTATACATTTGTAATACTCAGAAAGGTTTGATAATTAGTCGGACTGAGCCTTGTATGTTGTGCGCTGCTCTTCTAGCAGCCAGATCTGCCCACTCATTCGAAAATATTCCGCAGTGCGAAGGCATCCAACATAAGGTGGTACTAATTCCTTTAATAGACAATTGGTGAGCTAAATGCTTAATTTCTGTTATCATCTTTAATCGTGTCTTTATATTTGGGGATCTAAGGGCATAATTATAAGACAGATTTGGAGTCTACTCAAAATAATATTTTACAAACATTTATCGGGAGGTCTGCAAGATAATGTAAGGCCATAAGTATGGCTACTAGTTCAGCAGTGAAAATTGAATAATGTCTACCCATGTGATAACGTTTTTCTGTTTTTAATGAGGGAATCACAAAGGCTGAACCTGCGTTGCCCGTTTCGAGAATAGATCCATCCGTATATATCTTTAGATAGTTTACATAGTGATTTTCTAAGTGAGAATGTACTGAGGTCTTTAACATGTTGGGTGAGTGAGTTTTGGATAAACTTGTGTGATCAATATCAAACACTGGTTTATACTGGTCCCATGTTGGAACCTGCGAAAAGGAAGGTTTAACTGCAATATCTTCTTCACTTAATTTTGCTGTACGTAAGATGTCAGAAGCAAATGTATTTATAGAAGTTAACGATTGTATTGTTTGGGCTCTTTTTTTGCAAAATCTGTTTGTGAACTTAAAGTAATTTCAGCTGCAGAATAGGTGTTACAAACAGAAGCTTTTACGACAAATGTTGTTGCCGAAAGTTTTCTCTGTTTATCAAGAGGTAAAATACTTGCTTCTCTGAAGGTTCCTAAAGCTGATGCGTGCGTGGGTACACCAAGAGCGAGTTTATATGCTTTACAATCTATACTTTGGAGTATTCTTAACAAATGCTGTGGAGCGCTGAAGAAAACTTCTTGGGCATAGGTCAGCCTTGAACGCACAAGAGATGTAGCAAGAGATGTAAGTGCCTTAATATCTTGTGCCCAGTGTTGTTTAGTTATGACTTTTAGAAAATTTAGACCTTTCCTAGTTTTATTTAAAGTATACTCTATGCGATCATTCCATGAGAGTTCTGAAGACAAATGTACACCTAGAAATTCAATGATTTGTGTGTATTTAATGAAGTGCCATCTATAGTGAAATAAGGAAGCTTTTCTGGACCATAGCCTGAATTGAATAATATTGTATGTTTTTTTTTTTCTAATGATAAGATTTGTCCATTTTCTGTCATAAACCTGTTAATTTTACTTAGCTCACGCTGGTATACATTTTTTTTTGTATAGTTCAAGACCCTGACTGGAGTTTTGCGTTTCATAGTTACTTTCATCCAGAAACAATTGTGTGTGTGTGTGTGTGTGTGTGTGTGTGTGTGTGTGTGTGTGTGTGTGTGTGTATGGTGTGTCTGTATGTGTGTATATGTGTGTATGTTTGTGTGAGGAGAGAGAGGGGGTTTGGAGACTCTCTCTCTCTCTCTCTCTCTCTCTCCTCTCTCTCTCTCTCTCTGTGCGTGTGTGTGTGTGTGTGTGTGTGTGTGAGAGAGAGAGAGAGAGAGAGAGAGAGTTCCAGAGACAGGGACAATGAGAGGGGTGAAGAAAAGTGAAGGGGGAGGGGGGGGGGGGGTAACAGGATGATGTTCACAGACACCATCTGCTTTCTGCCGCACACGAGCGCTTCCTGTCTGTCTGCCTTCCTCCCTCTCATGCTGTTCTCCCTAATTGCTGGGTGTCTGTGACAGCTTTTCTTTTTACCTCCGTTACCCCCCCCCCCCTTCCCCCCCCTGACCCAGTCCCATCCCCCCCCACCCATCACACACACATACATACATTTCATTCCTTCACCGTCTCTCTCTCCACACTGTCACACACTTCTCTCCGTGTGTCCCTTCCGCTTCTCTCTACGTCTGTCTCTGTCTGTGTCTGTCTGTCTGTCTGTCTGTCTGTGTCTGTCTGTCTGTCTGTCTCTTTGTGTTCGTCTGTCCGTGTGTCACTCTGTCCCTGTCTGTCTGTCTCTCTCTGTCTCTGTCTCTGACTCTGTGTGTGTGTGTGTGTGTGTGTGTGTGTGTGTGTGTGTTGTGTGGTGTGCACGCGCGCGTGCGTGCACGTGTGTGTCCGCACGTGAGTGCATATGTGCCTATGCTTATGTGCATGGATTATTGTATCGGGCTGCTGCTGCTGCTGCTGCTGCTCTCTCTCTCTCTCTCTCTCTCTCTCTCTCTCTCTCTCCTCTCTCTCTCTCTCTCTCTCTCTCTGTGTCCCTCCCCGTTCCTGAGTTGACATTCTTTTTCTGTCAATCTTCTGTTTCACGCTTTCCCTTCCGTCGGTTTCCTAGTGACCTCTTTCCCTCCTCCTTCTCCTCCTTCTCCTCCTTCTCTTCTCTCTCTCTCTCTCTCTCTCTCTCTCTCTCTCTCTGCCTGTCTGTCTCTGCCCCTCCCCTCACACACACACACACACACACACACACACACACACACACACACACACACACACACACACACACACACGCACGCATGCACGCACGCACACACATAACACCCCCAGAGTGAGAGCCAAGACAGATGTTAAGCCCCTTAAAACAGAGAGCACTCGATCTGGAGGGTCGCCCGGGAAGATAGCTCGTCTGAGGCCCTGAATGCTCTTCGCCCATTGGCTGGCCATCTGACTTCCGTTCTGAAGCGGAAGGATAGGCTGTGTCGGGGAGGAGAGGAGGGGGGTGGGTGGTTCCAGGGACAAGCATTCTCAACGTGAGAGAGAGAGAGAGAGAGAGAGAGAGAGAGAAGAGAGAGAGAGAGAGAGAGAGAGAGAGAGAGAAAGGCGTGAATGAACTGGGCGGAATACTTGACTGTGAAGAGCCTTTGTGTTATCTTTTAGCTGAAGTTCGGTGTGCATACTTAAAGGGCCTTTGCTCTTGCCTTCGTTTTTTGTTGTGTGTGTTTGTTGTTGTTGTTGTTGTTGTTGTTGTTTTTTGCGCAGTAGTTTCTCGTTGTAGCCGATACACTTTTGACAGGCCTTTCCTCCTGAATCTCGCTCTCGCTTCCCCTCCTCTCCCCCCTCTCTTTTCCTCCCTCCCCCTCTCTGTCTCTCTTTATCGTTTATCTCTCTCTATCACCGCCTCTCTACCTTTCTGCCCTCCCTTCTTCCGTCTCTTTCGCGTTGCAGTGTGACCAACTGTGGAAGTGACCTTCTTGTCATTCTACATTTCTCCTGTCAAATTCAGGCTGCCCCATCTTACTCCCCCGACCCCACACCCCGTCCCTGTCATTCCTCCTCACCCCTCTCCCCTTGAGAGGTTGTCGCCATAGACTGATGCCTCCTATTTTTTGTTTTCTTTCTGCGTATGATCGCCACCCGCTTTTTTTTTTTCCTATCTGCGTATGAACGGTACGCCTGCATAGGATAGTCACCCATTATTCCCCTGCCTGCATAGGATAGTCACCCATTATTCCCCTGCCTGCATAGGATAGTCACCCATTATTCCCCTGCCTGCATAGGATAGTCACCCATTATTCCCCCTGCCTGCATAGGATAGTCACCCATTATTTCCCCCTGCCTGCATAGGATAGTCACCCATTATTCCCCTGCCTGCATAGGATAGTCACCCACTATTCCCCTGCCTGCATAGGATAGTCACCCATTATTCCCTGCCTGCATAGGATAGTCACCCATTATTCCCCTGCCTGCATAGGATATTCACCCATTATTCCCTGCCTGCATAGGATAGTCACCCATTATTCCCCTGCCTGCATAGGATAGTCACCCATTATTCCCCTGCCTGCATAGGATAGTCACCCATTATTCCCCTGCCTGCATAGGATAGTCACCCCATTATTCCCCCTACCTGCATAGGATAGTCACCCATTATTCCCCTACCTGCATAGGATAGTCACCCATTAAATTCCCCCGCCTGCATAGGATAGTCACCCAATATTCCCCTGCCTGCATAGGATAGTCATCCCATTATTCCCCTGCCTGCATAGGATAGTCACCCATTATTCCCCTGCCTGCATAGGATAGTCACCCATTATCCCCTTGCCTGCATAGGCTAGTCATCCATTATTTCCCACCTTGCATAGGATAGTCATCCATTATCCCCCCCGCCAGCATAGGATAGTCATCCAATATTCCCCTGCCTCTATAGGACAGTCATCCAATATTCCCCTGCCTGCATAGGATAGTCACCCATTATCCCCTTGCCTGCATAGGGTAGTCACCCATTATTCCCCTGCCTGCATATGATAGTCACCCATTATTCCCCTACCTGCATAGCATAGTCACCCATTATTCCCCTGCCTGCATAGGATAGCCACCATTATTCCCCTGCCTGCATACGATACTCGCCCAATATTCCCCTGCCTGCATAGGATAGTCATCCATTATTCCCCTGCCTGCATAGGATAGTCACCCATTATTACCCTGCCTGCATAGGATAGTCACCCATTATCCCCTTGCCTGCATAGGCTAGTCATCCATTATTTTCCCACCTTGCATAGGATAGTCATCCATTATCCCCCTGCCTGCATAGGATAGTCATCCAATATTCCCCTGCCTCTATAGGACAGTCATCCAATATTCCCCTGCCTGCATAGGATAGTCACCCATTATCCCTTGCCTGCATAGGATAGTCCACCCATTATTCCCCTGCCTGCATATGATAGTCACCCATTATTCCCCTACCTGCATAGCATAGTCACCCATTATTCCCCTGCCTGCATAGGATAGTCACCCATTATTCCCCTGCCTGCATAGGATAGTCACCCATTATTCCCCTGCCTGCATAGGATAGTCACCCATTATTCCCCTGCCTGCATAGGATAGTCACCCATTATCCCCTTGCCTGCATAGGATAGTCACCCATTATTCCCCTGCCTGCATAGGATAGTCACCCATTATTCCCCTGCCTGCATAGGATAGTCACCCATTATTCCCCTGCCTGCATAGGATAGTCATCCATTATTCCCTGCCTGTAAAGGATAGTCGTCCAATATTCCCCTGCCTGCATAGGATAGTCATCCAATATTCCCCTGCCTGTATAGGATAGTCATCCATTATTCCTCTGCCTGCATAGGACAGTCACCCATTATTCCCCTGCCTGCATAGG
>CM065721.1:16705763-16710763 GCA_033310375.1 Conus canariensis
AAAATGAAATTTAAAAAAAAAAAAAAAAAGGGAGAGAGTGGGGGTGATACAAAGAATAAGAAAACAGAAAGAAACAAAAAAGAAAAGAGAGAAGAAAATGAAACCGAAAGAATTCAATAAAAGAAAAACGTAGGGAGGGAATGGGGGATGGGGAAGAGTGAGGAAAAGGATGGACAGATAGGGAAAAAAAACGATAAGAAAAAAAAAAGGGTAGAAAGAAAGGTGAAAAAAAAATCAAAGGGAAAAGACAGAAAGGGAAACAAGACTGACAGAATAGGAAAGGTATCGAAGGGGAAAAGAAAGAAAAGGAAATGAAAAGAAAGAAAAGGAAATGAAAAGGAAGAAAAGGAAATGAAAAGAAAGAAAAGGAAATGAAAAGAAAGAAAAGGAAATGAAAAGGAAGAAAAGGAAATGAAAAGAAAGAAAAGGAAATGAAAAGAAAGAAAAGGAAATGAAAAGAAAGAAAAGGAAATGAAAAGGAAGAAAAGGAAATGAAAAGAAATCAAAGGAAATGAAAAGAACGAAAAGAAAGGGGAGACAAAGAAGGGGGAAAGGGAAGAAAAAGACAGGGAAAAAACAAAACAAAGGTGAAGGAAAAACATACAGCAAAACGAAAGAAAAAGAAAGAGAAGAAAAGTCAGGGAAGACAACGAAGGAGAACAGAAAAGATAGAAAGAATGGATAAAACAAAGTGGACAGAAAAAAAAATAGGGGGAGGGGGGGGGGGAATAGAACAAGAAAGGAAAGAAGAAAAACCAAAAGATTACCGAAAGAAAAATAGAGAGAAAAAAAAATCAAGGAAAGACAGAAAAAACACACACAGAAAAAGAGACACAAAAGATAAGAGAAAGAAAAGAAAGAGAGAGAGAGAGAGAGAGAGAGAGAGAGAGAGAGAGAGAGAGAGAGAGAGAGAGAGAGAGAGAAAGAAAGAAAGAAAGAAAGAGATGGAAAATGAAGGGGAAAAGAATGAAAACGAAGGGAAGAAAAGAAGAGAAGATACAAAGACGGAAAAATGATTGGGGGGGGGGGGGGGGGGGAGAGAAAAAAAGGAGTTGGGGGGGGGGGGGGGGTGTCGAGAGACAGGAAAAGGAAAAGAAATGGTTGGGGAAAAAAAAAGACTAAAACAAACAATGGGGAATACTAATGAGTAAAGAAGAAAACAAGAGTAAAAAAGATCAGAAGCATAGAAAGTAAGGCACAGTTTAAGAAAAATAATAAGAAAGGAGTAAAAAAAAAAAAAAAAAAAAAAACGAAAATAAAAAGGAAAGAGAAGGCAAAGAAAAAAAAAGGAAAATCTGATTTTAAAAAAGGGGAAAAAAAGGAAAAAAGGAGACAGAAAGAAGAGGGAAAAAAGTGAAAGAAGAGGGGAAAAAATCCATTGCAAGATTGAAAGGAAAGGAACGAGAACAAGGAGAGAAAAGATAAGCAGACAAACAAAAGAAAAAAAAAAAAAGGCGGATGGGGAAAAAAAAGTTGGAAAAAGAGACAAGCCAACCTATGGCATAAAAACCAAAACAACAGAAAACAAAAACAAACAACATTCAGTTTGTATCCACTTTGTATTATTGAATGGAGAGAGAAGGGGAAGGGGGTGCAAAGGGAGGGACTGGGACAGGAGGCAGTGTCAATCTATTTCACTAACGTGTCTTACTTTAAGTTCTACCCGAGTCCCCCCGAACCCAAACCCAGCATGTGTCCGCGTTCCCCGGGACTAGGCGAACCGCCTTGACGTCCATGAAGAAACGAAGGGGGAAAAAGGGGCCCTGCAGTGTCCAAGTCTCCCAGCTGTCCGGCTCTGTGTGTGGAGCACCTTCGTGACACACTCCCCCCCCCCCCCCCCCCCCCCTCATCCTCCTCCTCGATCACCCTGAGGTCAATTTGTCGCCATTTCTGCAGGCCCTTGGGGTCCCATTCTCCTTGTGACCTCACATCGATCCCCCCTGCTCCCTCTCCCCTTCCTCTCCTGTGGGAAGAGTCGCTTCCCGTGTTGTCCGTGTCAGTCGGTTCATGAGGGCGCGCAGTCCACGGAGGAATCATTGCACAAGCTCTCTCTGTCTCTGCTCCGATGGGCGAGGGGGGAAAGGGGGTGGGAAGTTCGGGGTTGATGGGTGCGGGAGGTTTTTCATCCAACTTAATTACTTAAATTCAGATCTGACGTCTACTATCACCTCATGGCAGATAAGAACAGCTGTACCTGGAAACTGAGGGAAACGGGGCTATAAGAACAGCTGTACCTGGAAACTGAGGGAAACGGGGCTATAAGAACAGCTGTACCTGGAAACTGAGGGAAACGGGGCTATAAGAACAGCTGTACCTGGAAACTGAGGGAAACGGGGCTATAAGAACAGCTGTACCTGGAAACTGAGGGAAACGGGGCTATAAGAACACCTGTACCTGGAAACTGAGGGAAACGGGGCTATAAGAACAGCTGTACCTGGAAACTGAGGGAAACGGGACTATAAGAACAGCTGTACCTGGAAACTGAGGGAAACGGGACTATAAGAACAGCTGTACCTGGAAACTGAGGGAAACGGGACTCGGGAACTTCTGTTTGCGTTGTTTGTTTTTATGTATTCCGCAAGCTTGATGACCTTATTAAGAAAAGGTTTTGTTTTCTGCACCAGTATAGCTAATGATGAAGCGCACGGTGATGATAGATGTGACAGTGCAGGAAAGATTTATAACAGTGAACATATGTGCCTGGGTGAGGCACTTGTGTTCATGATCATGTTGTGACTTTAAAAAAAAAATTACATATTCATTATGAGTGACGAAAAAGCACATTATTTTCTTTTTCTTCTACATGGTTTCGAGCCTCATCATTAACATTTACGTAATCCGTTGCAATTTATGCTTCTTTGCATTATAAACTTCCTTTTTTTCGGCGCTGCAAATATTCATGTATACATCCTTGACATAAAGGTTATGTAGGCCATTGTCAATAAAAACGAATCTGAAGCGTCTGAAGCGTCTCTCTCTCTCTCTCTCTCTCTCTCTCTCTCGTTAGGGCCTCAACGAAAAGATGCACGTGCAGCTGCGCCCGCAATTGCGCGCGAATTTGGGGCTGCACGTGGGCTTTTTGGCGTTCTGTAGAAGACAGCATGCCCCCCCTTGGCTGGATGTGCAGTTTCTTTGTCGCAGTAAGTTCTTTTATTTTGTCGCGTTCTCACTATTTTTGTACACTTTGTATTTCCGTGAATCCTTTCTACATACTAGCAAGTTAGTTTTGCACGCTTTAGTGAAGTCATTACTTAGTCGTTTTTGTTCTATTTTAGTGTAACTTTATACCTCCTTAAATCCTTTTTTAATTAGCAAGTTGTTTTTTTTTCAGTTTTACATGCTTTGTTGAAGTAGTTTCATTTCATTTCAACGCATCCATTTTTTGTTTTTTTTGGTATAACTTTATATTTCCGTGAATCCTTTATATTTCCGTGAATCCTTTATATTTCCGTGAATCCTTTTCGCAGTTTCACAAGTTTGTCAGATTTACACGCATTGTTGAGGTAATTTCTTTCATGTTGTCACTTTCTTTCTCTCTTAGTTTTACTTTATATTTCCGTGAATCCTTTTTTTACACATAAACAAGTTTGTGAGGTTTACACGGTTTGTCGAAGTAATTTCATTCAGTTTGTAGCTTTCTTTCTGTGCTTGTTAATCGTTTTACACATAAGCACGTTTGTCAGTTTCACACGCTTTGCTGAAGGATTTTTTTTTCATTTTGTTCACATTCTATTTTTGTTCTACTTTATACTTCCATGAATACTTTTACACACTGGAAGGTTTGTCAGTTTTACACACACTTTGTTGAAGTAGTTCTTTTTTTCATTTCGTCGCTTTCTTTTTTGTTGTTGTTGGTTTTAATTTATATTTCCGTGAATCCTTTACCAGTTTGTCAGTTGTTCACGTTCTGTTGAAGCAACTGTCATTTTGTTGCTTTCTTTCTTTTTTGCTTTTTGTTTCCGAGAATCCTTTTCACAACATTAGCAAGTGTATCAGATTTACAGGCTCACAACCCTCACCACAGGCGCACCTTCCCTCCATGCCTCCTTCAGTCAGTCATTGTGTGCATGGCTGGCACTGATTCAGCGGGGTCATCTCCGCTCTTGGCCAGATAGTGTTCCAGATTTCTTTCTCCCTCGACCAAATCATATTTGATAAAAGAAAAATTCCTTGCTTAATCAACCAGAATCTTATAGTACAATCCGTTCACTTCGCCCTTGACCAAGTCTTGTTTCCAATCAATTGCCTGTTCACGTCTTGCTAATTTAATACTTTTTTTTTTCCACCTCCAACTGTCAGTGTCGCATGTTGTGATGCACGATTTGATTTCAAAGTTGATCTCTGACCCTATCAGAAGAGTTCAAATGCACAGTTTTTTTTTTTTTTCTGACCTCTTGGGAAGAATAACTGGTTGGCATGTTCACTGACACTAATTCATTCTGAACATTCTAATTAAATCATGTCTGTCATGAGACGAATGTTAATGACCAGTCCGATGTGTCCAAGCTATGTTTTGGAGCCATGTGGCCGCCATGTTGCCCGACCTTGTACATGCCGACATGGAAAGGAATAAGATGGTGTACAGCATTTCGAGCTTTATACTGCGAACACAAATTTCGTGTGCGTGCGTGCGTGCGTGCGTGCGTGCGTGCGTGCGTGCATGCGTGCGTGCGTGCGTGCGTGCGTGTGTGTGTGTGTGTGTGTGTGTGTGTGTGTTAGTGTACGCGCGTGCACATGCGCATGAATCTTTTTTATTCCCCGCACTCTGTGTGTGTGTGTGTGTGTGTGTGTGTGTGTGTGTGTGTGTGTGTGTGTGTGTGTGTGTGTCTTCTTCAGTTTAACGTCCTTCCACTAAACGTGATTCAGACAATATTATAGTGTAGAGTGAGCTTGATGTAAGGAATGAGAGATGCATTTTTTTAGGGAGTGTAAGGGAGTGTAAGTTTTAAAGTGGTACGTAAGGAATGTAATCATAACCCTCCACCCCACCCTATTCATCA
>CM065721.1:16715763-16763263 GCA_033310375.1 Conus canariensis
GTGTGTGTGTGTGTGTGTGTGTGTGTGTGTGTGGAGGTTGGGGGTGGGGAGCTGGGGAGTTGAGGAGTAATTTGTGGATGAGAGTGTGTATATGTGCGAGTGGAATTAGTGTTTGTGGCTATTCAATTAGTATATAACTGAACGAAAAGTAATTTAGGAGTCCTAATTAATGTATCAACTTATGGCATCTAAACTCTATACAATAGTACTAATATCATCTAAGGGCCTGCTAGCAAGCATGTCAGATATATAACAATAATGACGCATAGAGTAACACTTTAATTCAAAGAAAGATACCAACTGGACTGGAATTCAAAACTTTAGAGAAATCATGAAGTAACTGATAATTATTTAAAATGTCCTCTGTGGACAATGAATCATTAAATGAAATTTGATCAAATAATGATTGAGGAACTAACTGATTTATTACGGAGCATTGAAAAAATAAAATGGTTTACAGTAATTTGTTTCCTACATGTGCATAGTACATTGTTAGAATATTTTGTGCGAAATGCATTTAATCGTAACCTGTACATTAAACTTGTAACTGGTCTAGAATTCAAAAAAAAGGTACATTACTTAAAAAGGATTTAGGAACAGTTCCTTTCATTCCTTTAACGCACTGCTGATAACACTGACTATTTGAATTTATCACAAAATCATTACATCGATCCCTCGACACTTTCTCTATACATTTGTAATACTCAGAAAGGTTTGATAATTAGTCGGACTGAGCCTTGTATGTTGTGCGCTGCTCTTCTAGCAGCCTGATCTGCCCACTCATTCGAAAATATTCCGCAGTGCGAAGGCATCCAACATAAGGTGGTACTAATTCCTTTAATAGACAATTGGTGAGCTAAATGCTTTATTTCTGTTATCATCTTTAATCGTGTCTTTATATTTAGGGATCTAAGGGCATAATTATAAGACAGATTTGGAGTCTACACAAAATAATATTTTACAAACATTTATCGGGAGGTCTGCAAGATAATGTGAGGCCATAAGAATGGCTACTAGTTCAGCAGTAAAAATTGAATAATGTCTAACCGTGTGACGCCGTTTTTCTATTTTTAATGAAGGAATCACAAAGGCTGAACCTGCGTTGCCCGTTTCGAGAATAGATCCATCCGTATATATCTTAAGATAGTTTACATAGTGATTTTCTAAGTGAGAATGTACATGTTGGGTGAGTGATTTTTGGATAAACTTGTGTGATCAATATCAAACACTGGTTTACATTGGTCCCATGCTGGAACTTGCGAAAAGGAAGGTTTAACTGCAATCTCTTTTTCACTTAATTTTGCTGTACGTAAGATGTCAGAAGCAAATGTATTTATAGAAGTTAACGATTGTATTGTTTGGGCTCTTTTTTTGCAAAATCTGTTTGTGAACTTAAAGTAATTTCAGCTGCAGAATAGGTGTTACAAACAGAAGCTTTTACGACAAATGTTGTTGCCGAAAGTTTTCTCTGTTTATCAAGAGGTAAAATACTTGCTTCTCTGAAGGTTCCTAAAGCTGATGCGTGCGTGGGTACACCAAGAGCGAGTTTATATGCTTTACAATCTATACTTTGGAGTATTCTTAACAAATGCTGTGGAGCGCTGAAGAAAACTTCTTGGGCATAGGTCAGCCTTGAACGCACAAGAGATGTAGCAAGAGATGTAAGTGCCTTAATATCTTGTGCCCAGTGTTGTTTAGTTATGACTTTTAGAAAATTTAGACCTTTCCTAGTTTTATTTAAAGTATACTCTATGCGATCATTCCATGAGAGTTCTGAAGACAAATGTACACCTAGAAATTCAATGATTTGTGTGTATTTAATGAAGTGCCATCTATAGTGAAATAAGGAAGCTTTTCTGGACCATAGCCTGAATTGAATAATATTGTATGTTTTTTTTTTTCTAATGATAAGATTTGTCCATTTTCTGTCATAAACCTGTTAATTTTACTTAGCTCACGCTGGTATACATTTTTTTTTGTATAGTTCAAGACCCTGACTGGAGTTTTGCGTTTCATAGTTACTTTCATCCAGAAACAATTGTGTGTTTTGTGTGTGTGTGTGTGTGTGTGTGTGTGTGTGTGTGTGTGTGTGTGTGTGTGTATGGTGTGTCTGTATGTGTGTATATGTGTGTATGTTTGTGTGAGGAGAGAGAGGGGGTTTGGAGACTCTCTCTCTCTCTCTCTCTCTCTGTGCGTCTGTTGTGTGTGTGTGTGTGCGTGTGTGTGTGTGTGTGTTGTGTGTGTGTGTGTGTGAGAGAGAGAGAGAGAGAGAGAGAGAGAGAGTTCCAGAGACAGGGACAATGAGAGGGGTGAAGAAAAGTGAAGGGGGAGGGGGGGGGGGGGGTAACAGGATGATGTTCACAGACACCATCTGCTTTCTGCCGCACACGAGCGCTTCCTGTCTGTCTGCCTTCCTCCCTCTCATGCTGTTCTCCCCTAATTGCTGGGTGTCTGTGACAGCTTTTCTTTTTACCTCCGTTACCCCCCCCCCTTCCCCCACCCTGACCCAGTCCCATCCCCCCCCACCCATCCCACACACATACATACATTTCATTCCTTCACCGTCTCTCTCTCCACACTCTGTCATACACTTCTCTCCGTGTGTCCCTTCCGCTTCTCTCTACGTCTGTCTCTGTCTGTGTCTGTCTGTCTGTCTGTCTGTCTGTCTGGTCTGTCTGTGTCTGTCTGTCGTCTCTTTGTGTTCGTCTGTCCGTGTGTCACTCTGTCCCTGTCTGTCTGTCTCTCTCTGTCTCTGTCTCTGACTCTGTGTGTGGTGTGTGTGTGTGTGTGTGTGTGTGTGTGTGTTGTGTGTGTGTGTGTGTGTGTGTGTGTGTGCACGCGCGCGTGCGTGCACGTGTGTGTCCGCACGTGAGTGCATATGTGCCTATGCTTATGTGCATGGATTATTGTATCGGGGCTGCTGCTGCTGCTGCTGCTCTCTCTCTCTCTCTCTCTCTCTCTCTCTCTCTCTCTCTCTCTCTCTCTCTCTCTCTCTCTCTGTGTCCCTCCCCGTTCCTGAGTTGACATTCTTTTTCTGTCAATCTTCTGTTTCACGCTTTCCCTTCCGTCGGTTTCCTAGTGACCTCTTTCCCTCCTCCTTCTCCTCCTCCTCCTTCTCCTCCTTCTCTCTCTCTCTCTCTCTCTCTCTCTCTCTCTCTCTCTGCCTGTCTGTCTCTGCCCCTCCCCTCACACACACACACACACACACACACCACGCACGCACGCACGCACGCACGCACGCACACACATAACACCCCCAGAGTGAGAGCCAAGACAGATGTTAAGCCCCTTAAAACAGAGAGCACTCGATCTGGAGGGTCGCCCGGGAAGATAGCTCGTCTGAGGCCCTGAATGCTCTTCGCCCATTGGCTGGCCATCTGACTTCCGTTCTGAAGCGGAAGGATAGGCTGTGTCGGGGAGGAGAGGAGGGGGGTGGGTGGTTCCAGGGACAAGCATTCTCAACGTGGAGAGAGAGAGAGAGAGAGAGAGAGAGAGAGAGAGAGAGGAGAGAGAGAGAGAGAGAGAGAGAGAGAGAGAAAGGCGTGAATGAACTGGGCGGAATACTTGACTGTGAAGAGCCTTTGTGTTATCTTTTAGCTGAAGTTCGGTGTGCATACTTAAAGGGGCCTTTGCTCTTGCCTTCGTTTTTTGTGTTTGTGTTTGGTTGTTGTTGTTGTTGTTGTTGTTTTTTGCGCAGTAGTTTCTCGTTGTAGCCGATACACTTTTGACAGGCCTTTCCTCCTGAATCTCGCTCTCGCTTCCCCTCCTCTCCCCCTCTCTTTTCCTCCCTCCCCCTCTCTGTCTCTCTTTATCGTTTATCTCTCTCTATCACCGCCTCTCTACCTTTCTGCCCTCCCTTCTTCCGTCTCTTTTCGCGTTGCAGTGTGACCAACTGTGGAAGTGACCTTCTTGTCATTCTACATTTCTCCTGTCAAATTCAGGCTGCCCCATCTTACTCCCCCGACCCCACACCCCGTCCCTGTCATTCCTCCTCACCCCTCTCCCCTTGAGAGGTTGTCGCCATAGACTGATGCCTCCTATTTTTTGTTTTCTTTCTGCGTATGCTCGCCACCCGCTTTTTTTTTTCCTATCTGCGTATGAACGGTACGCCTGCATAGGATAGTCACCCATTATTCCCCTGCCTGCATAGGATAGTCACCCATTATTCCCCTGCCTGCAGTAGAATATCCCCTGCTATAGGATAGTCACCCATTATTCCCCTGCCTGCATAGGATAGTCACCCATTATTCCCCTGCCTGCATAGGATAGTCACCCATTATTCCCCTGCCTGCATAGGATAGTCACCCACTATTCCCCTGCCTGCATAGGATAGTCACCCATTATTCCCCTGCCTGCATAGGATAGTCACCCATTATTCCCCTGCCTGCATAGGATAGTCACCCATTATTCCCCTGCCTGCATAGGATAGTCACCCATTATTCCCCTGCCTGCATAGGATAGTCCACCCATTATTCCCCTGCCTGCATAGGATAGTCACCCATTATTCCCCTGCCTGCATAGGATAGTCACCCATTATTCCCCTACCTGCATAGGATAGTCACCCATTATTCCCCTACCTGCATAGGATAGTCACCCATTATTCCCCTGCCTGCATAGGATAGTCACCCAATATTCCCCTGCCTGCATAGGATAGTCATCCATTATTCCCCTGCCTGCATAGGATAGTCACCCATTATTCCCCTGCCTGCATAGGATAGTCACCCATTATCCCCTTGCCTGCATAGGCTAGTCATCCATTATTTCCCACCTTGCATAGATAGTCATCCATTATCCCCCTGCCAGCATAGGATAGTCATCCAATATTCCCCTGCCTCTATAGGACAGTCATCCAATATTCCCCTGCCTGCATAGGATAGTCACCCATTATCCCCTTGCCTGCATAGGATAGTCACCCATTATTCCCCTGCCTGCATATGATAGTCACCCATTATTCCCCTACCTGCATAGCATAGTCACCCATTATTCCCCTGCCTGCATAGGATAGCCACCATTATTCCCCTGCCTGCATACGATACTCACCCAATATTCCCCTGCCTGCATAGGATAGTCATCCATTATTCCCCTGCCTGCATAGGATAGTCACCCATTATTACCCTGCCTGCATAGGATAGTCACCCATTATCCCCTTGCCTGCATAGGCTAGTCATCCATTATTTCCCACCTTGCATAGGATAGTCATCCATTATTCCCCTGCCTGCATAGGATAGTCATCCAATTATTCCCTGCCTCTATAGGACAGTCATCCATATTCCCCTGCCTGCATAGGATAGTCACCCATTATCCCCTTTGCCTGCATAGGATAGTCACCCATTATTCCCCTGCCTGCATAGATAGTCACCCATTATTCCCCTACCTGCATAGCATAGTCACCCATTATTCCCTGCCTGCATAGGATAGTCACCCATTATTCCCCTGCCTGCATAGGATAGTCACCCATTATTCCCCTGCCTGCATAGGATAGTCACCCATTATTCCCCTGCCTGCATAGGATAGTCACCCATTATCCCCTGCCTGCATAGGATAGTCACCCATTATTCCCCTGCCTGCATAGGATAGTCACCCATTATTCCCCTGCCTGCATAGGATAGTCACCCATTATTCCCCTGCCTGCATAGGATAGTCATCCCATTATTCCCCTGCCTGTATAGGATAGTCGTCCAATTATTCCCCTGCCTGCATAGGATAGTCATCCAATATTCCCCTGCCTGTATAGGATAGTCATCCATTATTCCCTGCTGCTAGTACCATATCTGCCATAGGACAGTCACCCATTATTCCCCTGCCTGCATAGGATAGTCACCCATTATTCCCCTGCCTGCATAGAATAGTCACCCATTATTCTCCTGCCTGCATAGGATAGGCACCCATTTTTCCCCTGCCTGCATAGGATAGTCACCCATTATTCGTCTGCCTGCATAGGATAGCCACCATTATTCCTCTGCCTGCATATGAACGTCACCCATTATTCCCCTAGCTGCATAGGATAGTCACCCATTATTCCCCTGCCTGCATAGGATAGTCACCCATTATTCCCCTGCCTGCATTGGATAGTCACCCATTATTCCCTCTGCCTGCATATGACCGTTACCCGTTATTCCCCTGCCTGCATAGGATAGTCACCCATTATTCCCCTGCCTGCATTGGATAGTCACCCATTATCCCCCTGCCTGCATAGGATAGTCACCCATTATTCCCCTACCTGCATAGGATAGTCACCCATTATTCCCCTGCCTTGCAAAGGATAGTCACCTATTATACCCCTGCCTGCATAGGATAGTCACCCATCATTCCCCTGCCTGCATATGATAGTCACCCATTTTTCCCCTGCCTGCATTGGATAGTCACCCATTATTCCCCTGCCTGCATAGGATAGTCACCTATTATTCCCCTGCCTGCATAGGATAGTCACCCATTTTTCCCCTACCTGCATAGGATGGTCATCCATTTCTTCATTATCTGCGTGTGATCGCAACCTGTTTTTTTTTTTGTTGTTGTTTTTTACCCCCTTTTGCGTATGATCGCACACTTATTCTTTTTCCCTATCTGCGTATGACCGTTAACCATTTCCCCTATTTGCAGGACTGGTGGCCTACAGAATAACGTTTTGCTCTCTCTCTCTCTCTCTCTCTCTCTCTCTCTCTCTCTCTCTCTCTCTCTCTCTCTCTCTCTCTCGCACTTCTTTTGCAAGCGTGCGTGCGTGCGAGTGTCGTGTGTGTGTGTGTGTGTGTGTGTGTGTGTGTGTGTGTGTGTGTGTGCGTGTGTGCGTGCGTGCATGTGTGCGTGTGCGTGCGTGTGTGTTTGTGTGTGTGTGTGTGTGTGTTGACAGCTTGTGTGTGTGTGTGTGTGTGTGTGTGTGTGTGTGTGTTGTGTGTGACAGCTTGTGTGTGTGTGTGTGTGTGTGTGTGTGTGTGTGTGTGTGACAGCTTGTGTGTGTGTGACAGCTTGTGTGTGTGTGTGTGTGTGTGTGTGTGTGTGGTGTGACAGATTGTGTGTGTGACAGCTTATGTGTGTGTGTGTGTGTGTGTGTGTGTGTGTGTGTGTGTGTGTGTGTGTGTGTGTGTGTGACAGCTTTGAAGTTCGATTCAAAATTATTTTGCTTTCTTAAACACACACACACACACACACGCACGCACGCACGCACGCACGCACGCACGACAACACACACACACACACACACAGAGTAGTGGGCACAGACCATACCCTATGCCTTACCAGCACGCTGGCTTTATGCGTAGGTCGTCCGTCCGCCAAGTTTTGTCCATGAGAACTTCTCCCCAATTCTTTCCTTGTTTATTTGTTTATTCACTGACTTACTGCTTCGTTGATTTATCAATATATTTGTTTATCAATTCATTTACATATCTATTTACTCAGATACAATCCCTGCGCCCTGTGGTGTCATGGTTTAGCAAATTTGGTGTGGTGGACGAATCAATCCGCACGAAGCGACCCCCCACCCCCACCCCCCTCTGACGGAAATGGAAACTGCTGATCCGCCGGAAGTCTGCCGCAGCAATACATCTTTCCTCCAGTCAAAACAAATCCCGGAGAACACAATGAAACGCGTCACATCACGCTAAGCGGGGGTCTGGTAATTTAAGAGGACACGGTAACCCTCCTAGGGCTCTCGGGTCACATCGCAGGTAATTGCCTCCCTTTGGGGACTCTTCAGCCAGAAAAGGATGCTAATCGCACGCGAGAAGGGCGATAACTGCATCGTCCAATCACCCTTCTCTCGGAGTCGAAAGTGCGGTCGACGTTGATTGGATAATTGAACACAGGAGAACGTTTGGATCATTGGACATATCAGCGGATTTGTCAGACCTGTTTAGTGGATTGGTCGGCTTGCTGTTCGTCTTGCCCCTTGTCTTTCCTTGACTGAGGGTCTGCTTGATAATCTGTCGCGTATACAGGTGATAGAAGACATGTAACTGAAACAATGATTTTCACGTTTGAATGTTACCATTAAAAGAATCCTTGATGCTTGGTTTCCTTCTCTCTCTCTCTCTCTCTCTCTCTCTCTCTCTCTCTCTCTCTCTCTCTCTCTCTCTCTCTCAGAGCTTTGTGTTCGGGGTTCTTTTCATGTCTTACTTTCCACATCCTCAAAATGATATCGATCCTCGCTGCTCATTCTGGCAGCTCTCCGACACGCAGCCACACACAGGCCTGTCCTGTGCCAACCTCAGCATCAACAGCGTATAGGGAGCAGTCAGTATCCTGCGCTGCTGCTGAGTCACTTCAGTGATGATCAGTGGGGGACTGTTCTGATCCAACATACGCAGGATACCTCCTACTTAGCCCGCTACTGAAAACAATAATGGTTAATTAAGTTGCGGAGCCAGCGTGAGTGGGGGGGGGGGGGGGGGGGGGGGGGACAGCAGAGGGGATGTGGAGGGCGGGTAGAATGGGACGGGTGGGTGAGGGCCACAGAGGTCGGGGAGAAAGGAGTTGAGTGTGCACGACTCATTAAAAAAGTTGATAAACAGGAAGAACAATAAACGAAGGGAGGGGGGAGGAATTCAAATGCGGGCCATCTTTCAAAATTTGAGTGATAAACTGTTTTAATCAGGCGAACACAAGTTTCGCAAAACTTGAGACAAGGCAGCCATCAATGTGGTATTGACCAACAACAAAAAAAGGCACATTAAACCTTTAAAAAGCCATATGGGTCATAAGGCCAGTATTGTCTCCCTTCACAGGCTCTTCAGACAGCAAGGGAGATTTATCACTGGGTGATAACTCAGGAGGGGACGTAACCGTGGCCGTAAAAGAGGGATGCAACTCACGAGCCCCATTGAACGTGAGGGTAATATTCACTGGACAAATAAATCAATCTGCTTGCCTCCCTTTGAAAGCCAATCTCCCTGTCTGATATACTTATGCATAATCTCTCTCTCTCTCTCTTCTCTCTCTCTCTCTCTCTCTCTCTCTCTCTCTGTCTGTCTGTCTGTCTGTCTGTCGAGACCTGAAACTTGAAGCTGCGCTCTAAACATCCCGGACCTGGTTAAGAGAAAACACTCAGCAAACTACAGGCACCTGAAAAGATATCACAAAACATGTCTGTTGTACATCAGTCAAACATCATGCACTTTGTGGATTGGCGCTTCGCGCAGTTGCAGCAAAATTTGCAAGTACATACTGCTGGAATTAAAGAAAACATCGACGGGAAATTTTCTGATCTAGAAAACAACATCGGGCGATTTTTTTGCAGAAATCAGTGAACTGAAAGACAGTGTTGCCATCAATGTTGGTGATATTAAGGAACTGAAAGAAGACAAGAATCTCATGATGGAAAGACTGGATCTATTGGAGAGGAAGTTAGAGGCAGCAGAACAGGATTCAAAAGCCTGCAACCTCAGATTCCTCAATGTGCATGAAGAAGAGTGGGAAGATGAGCGAACTACTACCCAAATCATCACTGATGTGCTGAACGACCACACTAACGGCGACAACTGGCGACATGACGACATCGCCAGGGCGTACCGCATCGGCAAACCATGGCTTCACAGAAGTGACCCTCGACCCATCTCTGTCCAGTTCTGTCGGTGGGCAGACAAGATGGCTGTCCTGGGAGACAAGGACCTCAGAGACAACCTGAGGACTAGCGGCATCAGGGTGGCTTCCGACCTTATCTCAAGACAAAGAGAGATGGTGGAGTTTCACCGAGGACTTGACAAAATTGCCTATGTTCACAGCGGGAAGCTCCACGTCAGAGACAGACTCCAACCGATGTCTTCCCCGGACGACACTGAAGGACAATCCTTCTCAGCCCCGCGGGAACGTGGAGACACTTGGCCTCGACTACGAACCTGTTCGGACAGTCTGCAGAGGTCAGAGTTAGCGACCACGACCCCTTCTGAGGAAACTGATATCGCTGGAGACGACCACAGTGATAATCAACACAGAACATTTATGAACGGTTGTTCAGATATAGCAAACACTGACGATGAAGACTTTATTCCACAGAACAAAGACAAAATTGGAATAGACGTTGAGGACGAAGACAGACACAGGGAAAATACAAGAGCCATTGACATGATGTCAGACCATAGTTTTATGCCAGAACATAACAACTCAGCAGAAATAAACATTTCTGATCAGGAGGGCAAATCCATTGATCCAAGTGAAGATGTCCATTCTTATTGTCTTTCACAAGATACAGAACAAACTGAAACAAACACAATCCTGGTCAAACAGAACGAGACAAACAAGTCATCTTCAGAAGATGGCCCTAGCCAAAATAAGACAGATGACAAACCAACAGACAAAGATGACAAGCAAGACAGGGGACGGACACAAGACAGGAGAGTTAAGGGATCGAGAACAGAACAAGAATCTCGGCCCTTGGCTCGTACTCCACGACCACGGCGAGCTGCATCCAACCCCCAAACTCGTCATCAGAACAAAAACAAAAGTACTGAAAGGCAGCACACTCAAAGCAGCATCGTGGATTCTTTCAAAAAGGCTGAGTCCGGAAACCAACCAAAAGAGACAGCCAAACCCCAGCCCCCCAGGTCTATGTTCAGAGAGAAAAGAGTTTCGGGAGATAATAAATAGGAAACGGGCCGTGCCACGATACATGAAAATAAGTCCTTGACAAATGAGGGTAAAAAACTTAAAGGTCCAGGAATTAATCCTACGACTGGCACTCCAAACCAATTTTGTGAACAAAATGTAAGTGGGAATAAAAGCAATGTTTCATATCTAAATTATAATTTTGGCGTCATATACTTTACCATGTCAGACCATAGCATTCAACGGCAGTTAGCCAGCTCTGTCAGGCCGAATTTTTTCCGTGGCCAATGCAGTCATAAGACAGTCACGTGATGTCACCCCACTTCCGGCCCCGGAAGAAGCCAGTGTCAACTTCCTATAAGTCATTCATCTTCGGCCTGCCGTCAAAGCAAGATAAGTCTTGTGCTCTGTCTCGCCTATACTTGCCTTTGTGTTAACTTTGCTGTGTTTTGTTCTATACTTGATTCAGTTGTGGCTTGCAAATGTGAGGCTCTTGGTGGGAGCGTATTTATCAAAAGATTTGTCTCTTTTACCGGCACTCTCGGGAGCGTATTTATTAAAAGATTTGTCTCTTTTACCGGCACTCCCGCGACTTTGTTACTCGCGATCGTCGGCACCGCTCGCCGGTCGTGTTCCCCCACCATATTGCCGAGCCTCGGGTTCAGCACGCATTTTGTGCTGGTTCCGGCTTGCACTAGACCCTGAGTATTTTTGCCGTGTGAGGCTCTTGGTGGGAGCGTATTTATTAAAAGATTTGTCTCTTTTACCGGCACTCTCGGGAGCGTATTTATTAAAGATTTGTCTCTTTTACCGGCACTCTCGCGACTTTGTTACTCGCGATCGTCGGCACCGCTCGCCGGTCGTGTTCCCCCACCATATTGCCGAGCCTCGGGTTCAGCACGCATTTTGTGCTGGTTCCGCTTATTAAGGTTTAGGGCTCAATAACTATCACACCTGTACTCTTTACCCTTCACAGGTAGAACGTGTTCGAGTAAGGGTGTGTGACACTGATCTGCTTATTAAGATTTAGTGCCCAAGAACTATCACACCTATACACAGTGATACTCCACGTGTAGAGATTGCTATTAATAGCCATACCAGTCACACGACCGGTGGCGTGTACGGGTAGTTCGAGTTTTCAGTCGATCTCTCGAGCACTTTGCACGACACCACACGGACGATCGAGATTAATTGATTTTCTCGATCGGCCACCTTGTCTCCTCTTTGCGGTCGTGTGTTCCGGGTTTGCTCTATCCACCTGTGCCCAACATGGTGAAGGACACCGCCGGGTCGAGCCACTCCACTGCTCGGAGTTCGCTCAATTTCCCGGAGAACCCGCGGGTCGATTCCATCTCGGAGCAATCCGTTCGCACTGATGAACGTACGGTTCGGGTAGACAGAGACGACTTCTCCGCGGAAGGGACGCGTGATCTTCCTCGTCTACCAAACCGACGGACGCACGACCGCGGCGTCCCAAGGCTGATAGGCAAGCGGCCACCATTTCAAAATGCCTTTCATTTGATCTGCCTGCTAGTCTAAGGGCAAAGCTCCCCTCAAGGTGCTGCCCAGAAAGTCTAATGGCAAGGCTCCCCTCAAGGGGCCCGGCCGAGCAAAGACTAGCCAACGGAATTCGCCCTCCCCCACCCCTTCTCCATCGGCCAGCTTGCCCTCTAGCCTACGGACTCGCTCGGAGACTTCTAACTATCATGCTGAGTCACGCGAATCTCGGCCCCCGGGGCACCTTGCCGAGCCGCGGACCAGCACGGGTGACGGATCTGGGATGGAATCACCATCCGTCACTCGCCTTGATGAGTCACGTATCTCTTTTTCCCCCCAAATTGATACGTGCACTCATAGCGCTCGGCCCCACCGGGCACAGGTGCAGCCAACACCTGAGCTCGAGGAGCGCTTCGACTCCGGAAGCAGCCTTATGGTCACCCCGACGCACGACCTCGGTGGTGTCCATAATCCTGGGCGTGCGGGCACGCCGCGCCATGGGCCCGGCCGTGCCCATGCACAAGGACGGTCGACCTACCCCGATCGAACGTCACCTTCTTCCCTAGGGGTATTGGACGTTGGGGAACCGACCTTTCGGATCCCCATTTGGGCAACGTCTGCGGTCCCGCTCCTCCGGGGGGAGGATCTACCAGCGGGACCAAGGGTAACCTGACATATTCCTCCAGGGGGAGGAACACGGGACCGCATCCTGACCAATCCGCACTTTCGCGGGTTGGGGGCTCGACTTCCGCATCCTCCTCCATACCATTATGGCCCTCCCAGGCCCATTCCAAGGACGTGTATGGTGCAGTGCACGGACCTGGACGGGGACGACAGGCCACGGCCTCTCAAGCCCCCCCCCAACAGTGATTCAGGTTACCCGGGTCCCCGGGGACTTTCTGCCTACAAGAAGAAGAGGGTCTCGTGGCTACGACTCGGCGGATGTCTGACCTACGCATTCGCCCAATGCGCTGGTCAGACCTTGAGTGCGGCCTACCTACCATGGTTTTTCCCCAGGGCCGCCACAGCCCGTTTACCTCCCCGGGGACCGGTGGCTCTATGCCCCCGAGAGAGACCAGTGGCTTAACGCCAACACCCAGCACGACCAGCTACATGGTCGAATGTGGCACCCGGCCTCACTTACCTGGGTCGACCTTGGTCTCCCTCCTCGGGCGCTGTCCTATCGGCAGGACGATGTCCCGGCCGCCGATTATAGGGCCACCGGGGACACACTACAGGCACCCCTCGACTTACCTCCTGAAGACGGGTGCTATGAACCCTCTCAGGACCAGTACCTCCCTGAGGCGGACGATGACGAGGAGCTAGCCCCCACCTCATTGTACGATGTCCGCACGATAGAACGGTGGCGACCAGACCTCGTTAGGAGGGAGGCCGCACCCGCTGACGAATTTCTCTCCCTCTCCCCGGCCCAGAGATCTAGACCAATCTACCCAAGAACCCCTCAGTCGCCTCCTTGTTTACGGACAATCCCGTGACCAGGGAGATGGGCATTTCCCAGTCGGACCGTCGGTTGATCCCCCACCTGCCCCCCCTACTTCCGGCGCCATCTCCTTTAAGAACCTAAAGGAATGGGTCCGAGTAGCCAGGATGGGCATCCTCCACACCACGGCGGGACACACCTACTTGGACATGCCCCTTCAGCGAGCGGAGGCTCTATGGCCGGAGGACGATGGTGCCATCCCAGTACCGGGGGACCCGGGCTCTGAGGCGCACCAAGAGCCTGACCCTCGCTTGTTCAGCGATCCTTTCATGCGACACCTAGTTAACAGGATTTCGCATCACCTTTCGGCTGCGGCGGACAGCGCAGCCAGAAGCCACTTCAACTGCTTGTTGGTCGCGAGAGAGGCCGTGCTGGCGCGGACCTCTCTCTCCCCGACGCTTAAGGCAGCCCTGCGATGCATCCCGGGCCAGGTCCAGTCGCTCTTTGGCGACTACTCGGCTGACGTCATAGCACAAGCAGTTGAGGAACGCAAGCAGGCTGTGTCCTTTGCGCCCAGGCCACCGCCACGCCCTGCTAGACCCCCACTTCGTTCCTTCCCCAGGCACAGACCCTATCCCAGACAATCGCCTTCCCGCACCGCACGGCCCGCCAAGCGACCTAATCTTCTCCCAAGGCCTAAGCCAAAACCCCATCAGCAAAATTTTCGGTTAGGCCAACAGTCACGCTCCCGGAGCTGACTAGGGAGACAGCCCGAGGGGGACTTAGATCAGGTAGCACCCCCCCTCGCCCTATCCCCCACCCACCAGCCCAGACCCTCGCCCCCCCTGGCGGGCAGCCTCTCCCGGCATGCCCACCAGTGGAGACGCATACGCCTCACCCCTGGATAGTGGCGGTGCTACAGGAAGGGTTTCGCCTTCCTTGGGCCCACGAGCGTCCCCCCCCCTCATGCTATCTCCCCCTCCCTCCCCCAACGAACCCTCCCCCGCCAAAGCAGAAGCTCTTCGCACGGAAGTCCAAGACCTCCTCAAAAGAGGGGCCATCTCGGAGATTTCCCACCCAAACCCCGGCTTCTACTCTTTGTGATCCCAAAAGCCTCGGGAGGATGGAGGCCCATTCTAGATCTTTCGCCCCTCAACAAGTTCCTCAGGCCCACCAAGTTCAAGATGGAGACCCCCACCCAGATCCGAGACTCCATCCATCATCGCGACTGGGCCACATCCGTAGACCTGAAGGACGCCTATTTTTCAGATCCTGATTCACCCGGCCCACAGACGATTCCTACGGTTCGTCTGGCAGACCCCGGAGAGGCCTGCACGCATAGTGGACCTCATCTCCTGCCTGTCACAGGCACCCCACACCTCGGCCAGAACCCTGTCCTCCCTCCTAGGAATGATGGAGTCCCTGTCTCCCCTCATTCCCCTGCGGCGGGTCCCCAAACGCCAACTTCAGAGGGAGTTCCGCCGACGTTTGTCACAGACCTCCGACCGCTGGGACCAGGTCATTCCCCTCGGACACTGGTTCATTTCGGCGACGGAGGAGCGGCTCACTCCAGCCACTCTCTCCACCGGGGTCCCCATCTCCCTCCCAACCCAACCCAACCACTGGAACTTTATACAGACGCCTCCAACTTGGGCTGGGGGGCCCACGTGGAGGACAGTCACGCCTCGGGGAGTGGGAGCTGGAAGCGGTCAGGCTAGCCCTTCTCCAACTCCAGCACAAGGTCGCGCACCGACTTGTTCTCCTCCTCACGGACAATACGTCGGTAGCTTGCTATGTCAACAAAGGGGGAGAGGCCCGCTCCATAGGCCTCTCCCTCAGAACAGAGGCCCTCCTTCGCTGGTGTCGCGCAACCATTGGTTTGTGCCCATGATCGACCTGTTTGCCACCAGCTTCAACCATCACCTGCCCCTGTACGTCTCTCCCGTTCCAGATCCCCAGGCGGATGCAGTCGACGCACTATCCCTCCCCGGGACGGGCCTACTGGCGTATGCCTTTCCCCCCTTCCCCATCCTACACAAGGTGATCAGGAAGGCAAGGCTGGAAAGACCCAGGCTGATCCTCGTAACGCCATGGTGGCCGACCCAGTCTTGGTTCCCGGACCCCAAGTCCCTCACCCACGTTCCCCCCCTCCGGCTCAGCCCTCGCTGGGACATGCTGAGACAACCCCGGTCAGGTCTTCCTCACTCCAATCCCAAGATGCTTCGCCTACACGCGTGGCTTCTATGCCAGCCCAACTGCGAACATCTGCATCTACCCCCCACTCGGAGAGACCCCAGTCCGTCCTAGACACACTAGCCGGGGCAGGGGCCTCTCAGGGATTACGGGACTTCGCCTCGGCATCTCGCAGAGCCAGCACCGAATCCCTCTACAACTACCGTTGGGAGAGATGGATAACCTGGTGCTCAGATAACTCTGTTCCCCATGACTGCCCCTCCAACATCCAAATAGGAAATTTCCTCTCCCACCTATCCTCTTCCCTTAAGCTGTCGGCTGGCTCCATTCGGGGCTACAGATCAGCTATCTGCACTACCATTCGTCAACTGGGGGGCCCTTCTTTTGACAATGACTTTCTCCTCAGAGAGGTGTCTAGAGGAGTTGCTCTACGGGAAGCTCAGTCCCCTAGGCGCATTCCCCTCTGGGACCTTTTTACGGTCCTCGATGCCCTCAGAAAAACCCCTTTTGAACCCATTGCTTCTATTCCTTTTGACCTCCTCTCCTTTAAGACCACCTTTCTCCTCGCCCTGGCCTCGGCCAGAAGACGAAGTGAGATTCACGCCCTCAGCGGTGACCCCACAGATATCGCCTTCCACAGGGACGGCTCAGTCTCTCTCAAGTTCCTTCCGGAGTTCTGACATCTTGGGAAAGGGAGAAAAAGATGGAGACATGGACCTTTGCCCCTCCAGGTGTCTCAGGTACTACTGGGAACGCACACGCCCCAGGCGCTCCTCCCAGAGACGACTCCTTATCTCCCTCAACCCCAACAATACTAGAGATATCTCGGCGGGAACTATCTCCAGGTGGCTCTCCAAGACGGTGAGATCTACCTACGCTCAGGCGTACAAGGATCTCCCTGTCCTATCACCCAGGGCCCACGAGGTCAGAGCACTGGCCACTTCCACAGCGTTCCAGTACTCTGTCCCCGTGCGCCACCTGCTGGAGGCAGCCTACTGGCGTTCGGAAAATCCCTTCATTAATTTTTACCTGAGGGATATCCGCATGACCAGAGCTGATGGGTCTAAGGGGATTTCCTTTGTGGCGGCCAATGCAGCCATATCGGTCAACCCCAAGAACCACTAGGGCGCTCGCCCTCCTCCGATTCCTTTAAATTCTGCTATGGTCTGACATGGTAAAGTATATGACGCCAAAATGGGGAGTTTGTGTTATACTCCCTGTTTGGCTAGTATACTTACCATGTCAGACTCTAATTCCCTCCCTACCTTCCCCTCTGGCGCCAAGGTTCTCGGGGTCACCATACACCAGGCCTCGCTGAATGACTTATAGGAAGTTGACACTGGCTTCTTCCGGGGCCGGAAGTGGGGTGACATCACGTGACTGTCTTATGACTGCATTGGCCACGGAAAAAATTCGGCCTGACAGAGCTGGCTAACTGCCGTTGAATGCTATGGTCTGACATGGTAAGTATACTAGCCAAACAGGGAGTATAACACAAACTCCCCATGTTAACGGGCTTCTTCAAAAGTTAGATAACATTGATTTTATCAATTTCATCATTTCGTTCGACTTTATCTGCCTTACTGAAACATTCATTGGATTTAACTTCGAATCATTACTTTTTAAAGATTTTATAATATTTACATCAAAAGCAAAGAAACTCTCTCAACAAGGGAGGTATTCCGGTGGCGTCATAGTTATGATTAGAAAACGTTACGCTGATTTCATAGAAAGAATTCAGACAGACCAGGAAAACGTTGTAGTTTTGAAGATTCGCAGAGACTTATTTTGCACGGACAAAGATGTAATACATATTTGTTCTTATATCCCCCCACATGACTCAACATTCTGGAAGACCCAGCAGGGTACTTATGGTGTTGAACTATTAGAACAGTGCTAAACAGACCTGCATGACACTTATGATGAGTTCTACATGTCGCTGAATAGGGATCTGAATGCAAGAACTGCAGACAAAAATTACTCTTTTTCTGATGACAGAAACGATTTCGATCCAACATTCCCAGCTCACAATAACTTTCCAAGAAAATCACAAGACAGTTATGTAAATAATTTTGGTGACCACCTCATTGAATTATGTGACATGTTTGATTGTATTATACTGAATGGACTGAGTGAATCAAATTCTGATGATAACTGTACATATATAGGAGCTTCCGAGGAAAGTACAGTTGACTATTTTCTTGCATCCATTGATTTATTTTCATCTATTCATTTCACGTCTTTTGATGTTGAGAATATAATTGAATCGGATCATCTGGCAGTTAGTCTGAAAATAGAAATAAGTAAAAAAAAATAATGATTGCTTTCCTGATACGCAACCAACTCAAACAACAGAGAGGGAAAGAATTGCTTGGAATAAGGATTATGAAGATGAATTTGTCAAATCATGGGAGAGTGGAGATATACAAAACAAACTACGTAAAGCAGCAAATAATTTAGACAACGATGTAGACAGCTCCTTGGAAACATTTGTACAATGCTTAAAAGAATCTAGCAAATGCATGTTGAAACGCAGCGGTACATACAGGAAGAAAAGGTCCGAATGGTTCGACGATGAATGTCGCAAAGTCAAAAAAGAAACTAGGAGAAAATTAAACTATTTCAGAGCATTACACAAAGAATCCTCAACTCAGAAAGAAGAAATGAAAACTAAGGTTGAAGAAGCCAGAGTTATATATGTCGATGCAAGGAAGAAGTATAAACACTTATTAAGGATGAAAAAACAAGCTTTTAGAAAACACAAATTAGAAATATTAACCAAGGTAATTCATAATTCGTCGGAATTTTGGAGGCATCTTAGAAACATGGGATGCGAAAAAAGGCAAAGAATTATTAATGACATTAGTATTGATGAATGGTTTAATCATTTCAAGACCGTTTTTCAAAACAGCAATGAAGATGGCGAAAGGGACCACCATATTGAAACGGATGTGTTAGGCGAATCAGAACATGATTTAAATATTGCGTTTTCGGAAGAAGAAGTTTAAAAAAAAGCTATAGATAAACTGAAAACAGGCAAAGCTAGTGGAATTGATGAAATTTCTGCTGAAATGCTGAAGCTAGGTGGTAAGAGTGTTCAGCTATTTCGACAAAACTATTCAATACAATTTTTGACAAAGGTATTTATCCCAGGGAATGGTCTAAAGCCCTTATAATCCCAGCATATAAAAAGGTGACCCTAAAAATGTCGATAATTACAGAGTAATCTCTCTTCTGAGTATTACATCTAAACGCTATACTACTATACTAAATGCACGACTGTATACATGGTTAGAAAGGAACAATGTAATTTCAGAATGTCAAGGAGGATTCCGGAAAAATCATTCGACAGTGGATCAGATATTTACTTTATATGCCTCTGTTCAGAACTGTTTGAGTAAAAAAAGGTAGGAAACTATACGTCGCTTTTGTAGACTTTAAAAAGGCTTTTGATTCTGTTCGACATGATAAACTTTTGCAATGTATTAAACAACAGGGCATGAAGGGTAAATTTCTGGCCTCACCTAAAGCTATGTATTATTCTTTGCTATCCTGTATTCAAGCAAATCAAGAACTCTCCGAAATGTTTGAAACTCCTGTTGGAGTTAGACAAGGATGTGTTCTAAGTCCTACGTTATTTTCAATTTTCATAAACCAGTTAGCAAATCAAATAAATAAAAAAGGTAAACATGGAGTTAGGTTACTTCCGGATATCACTGAATTATTTATATTACTGTTTGCTGATGATGTCTCATTGCTATCTACTACACCAAGTGGACTACAAAATCAGCTGAATGTATTAAAGACCTGTTGTAATAACATGAAACTATCTGTAAATATCAACAAAACCAAAGTTATAGTATTTAGAAAAGGATATTTAGGGAAGCATGAGAAATTTCCGGGTCATTCTTGGCCTTTCCGTGCCGTCCAGCAATCCTCCTTTTGACATGGGCCATTCTGGGCCATTACCGGACTAGCGTCTGTTCCCACGTGACACTGAATATGGCAGGCAAGACTGTGGCGTGTTAGCGAAGTGATCCAGCAACGAAGCGCTCAATCAGGTGTGGACTGACGGAAGGAAGTCCAGGGAAATCACGTTCTGTGCACACACAGGCAAGAGTGTTGCCGATCAGCATGGCCTTCAGAGGAATGCAGACCAATGTTGTAAGAATTAATTTCCCTCCCTCTCTCCCATCGCTTCTATTAGTGGTCAGGAGCCTGGAGAAACCAGAGAGAGAGTGAAAGTGGGCTGAAGGAGGGAGGGCGAGACAGAGCGGGATGGTGCCATCGAAAATGGAGAATAAAAAAGAAAATTGTAGATATGAATATCTTCCTTTAAGCCGACCGACAGACAGACGGACTGTGTGACACTTGTAAACACCCACATTTCCCTTTGCATAAAGCCGTGTAAATCGATCAGGGACCAAACCCAACACAAACGTCTCCAGCGGTGGAAGGTAGTTGGCAGACACGGGACTGACTAACTGTGTTAGGCAGGAATCCCTCTGCATCACATGACCCACGATGATATTATCTCCCTTGAGGCGCTCTCCCACCGAGAAGGTAGGGAAATCAGGGATGGGAAGGGCAGTAACCGCATTAAGGACAAGGGTGAGAGTGGAAAGGGGAATAATCGAGGCCTGCAATAGAAAATGGATGCAAATTAACCGACAGTTTCTCCTTGTCTGTATTCCACAGTGCTCCTCTTTGTCCGCAGCCTCAATCGTAGAATATGCAAAGCAATGTATAACGAGGGTATGTATGAGTACAGAACAGGCTACAGGCTACATGTATAAGGCCAATGACACAGCAGGTATGACATTTTGCCACGCAACAAAAGAAACAATGGTTCAACTGTTCAGTTCGTTATTACTTCCTGTACTAAAACATAACAATGATCTCAAGGTCTGACTGGCACGTTGGCTTCATGTTAAAAATGTACAAAGTCCTGTCCATGAGACTCTCTACCTGTCTCTTTCCTTGTTGACTTATTCACTTTCACGTTAACTTAGCGTCAACTTCTGTGCAGTGTGCCTTCAGGGTTTAGTTGATGCGGTATAGCTGTGCACCAGTCTTCGCAGTGAGACTACCCTAACAACTCCCACATTTTCTTGACGACTCTAACACTTTCTTAGTGACTTCGACACTTCCCTGATGACTCTGACACTTCTCTGTTGACTCCGACACTTCTCTGTGGACTCTGACACTTCTCTGTGGACTCTGACACTTTCTTGATGACTCTGATATTTCCCTAATGACTCTGACACTTCCCTGCTGACTCCGACACTTCCCTGCTGACTCCGACACTTCTTTGATGACTCTGACACTTCACTGTTGGCTCCAACACTTTCCTGTCGACTCTGACACTTTCCTGTCGACTCTGACACTTCCTGTTGACTCTGACACTTTCCTGTTGACTCTGACACTTTCCTGATGGCTCTGACACTCCCGTGTTGACTTTCACACTTTTCTGTTGACTCTGACACTTCCCTACTGATTATGACACTCGCCTGATGAACCTGACACTTCCATACTGACTCCGAGGCTTCTCTGATGACTGACACTTTCCCCGATGGCTGACATTTCCCTGACGACTCTGACACCTCCTGACTAATTCTGACACTTCGCTGATGACTTCAACACTTCCCTGACGACTCTGACACCTCCTGACTGATTCTGACACTTCGCTGATGACTTCAACACTTCCCTGACGACTCTGACACCTCCTGACTGATTCTGACACTTCGCTGATGACTTCAACACTTCCCTGACGACTCTGACACCTCCTGACTGATTCTGACACTTCCCTGCTGACTCTGACGCTTCTCTGATGACTCTGATACTGACACTGTCGTATTTTCCCCTGAATGGAAAAAAAGTCCTCTCCCACATTAACAATTTCACATGATTCACAAACATCGCTGCGAGTGACAGATCTACGAAGATCATTTCAAAGTAAACTACTCATTTTCCAAATCTCAAAATTTCGGAGATTTGAGGTATATGGTTTGATAGGAACTCATTTTTTTTGTTTGTTTACATTCTTTAGGGCAATAAAACAATTGTTTCTCTATCTCTGGACAACCATTCAAAGTTGATGAACTGTTGCAAAAAAAAACATTATATCCTCGCATTTGTTTTTGCTATCAGCATCATCAGTTTATGGAACAATATGTCACTAAATGATACAAGTTAAGGACCTGCAGCAATTAAATCAGCCCCCCTCCCCCCCCCCCCCCCCCCCCCCCCTAGTTTCATATTCCTACTCATCTTGCGTGCGTTATGCCTTCAACTTTGCTGAGCCTCTAACAGTCGTGACAGTCTGTCAGCTACACGTGCACCACTTGAAAACGTAGAACTCCGGAAATGGGACGGTTGTGCCGAGGTCCACTCTCCGCCGTCCATCATGGACTTGTCTGCGCATTGCCTGGTACTACTTGTATGCCATAGAAAGAGAGTAGAATTCCGACCAGTCTCCTACCAACATAGGATGTTACTATTTTTGGTGCAGAAGAAAAAAATGATACTGAACCAATCAGAATTTTTTTCCTTTTCACCTCTCACCATTTTAAAGACAATGATTATCTTATTGGTATGGAAGCTACAGTGGATTGTAAATGGAAAACAATTTGCAAGTAGCTTGTTCCAACTTCGTCTTTGTTCTCCGTCTGTGTCTCGCTTGGTTATGACTATCATGTCAATGTGTATGTCGGGTCGTGCAATCCACCGAACTCTGTCCACTCCCTAGGGAGTGGTTCAAAGGGCTTGTTGGTATTCGCTGATGAAAACGTGATTGTTCGGTCATTTCGCTGTCGTCCTCCACTTGCTTTAGCAGAGGTTACTCAGTAGCAAAACGCCACATTCTCAACCCTCCTCTTGACGAAATGTTGTTCTTTCACTGTAGTTGTGGAAGTCTATGACAACGAAGTCTATGACAACGAAGTCTATGACAACGAAGAGCACATCCAAAGAGCGGTACCTTGCCCAAGCAGAACCATCCGGCTTCCTCGCATAATCCAGTCATGCCCTCCCCTCCCCCTCACACCCTAACTACAGGATGTTGACTCTCCCCCAGTCATCAGCATCAATGACCATGAACTGGATGTCGTCCATGACTTTGTTTATCTGGGCTCAACAATCTCAGACATACTCTCACTTGACGCAGAGCTCAACAGGCGCATCGGCAAGGCAGCTACCACCATGACCAGACTGACAAAGAAAGCATGGAACAACAGCAAGCTGACCGAGCACACAAAGATCCAGATCTACAGAGCCTGCGTCGTGAGCACTCTCCTGTATGGCAGCGAGTCTTGGACTTTGCGTGCCCGACAAGAACGAAAGCTCAATGCTTTTCATATGCGTAGCCTCCGACGCATTCTGAACATCACCTGGCAGGACAAGGTCCCAAACAACACTGTCCTGGAAAGAGCCGGATGCACCTGCATGTACACGCTGCTGAAACAGAGACGTATGCGCTGGCTCGGCCATGTCGTGCGCATGGATGATGGACGGATCCCTAAAGACCTCCTCTATGGAGAACTTGTGCAGGGAAAACGTCCCACAGGCAGACCACAGCTGCGATTCAAAGACGTGTGCAAGAGGGACCTAAAGGCCTTGAACATCGACCAGAACAACTGGGAAGCAACAGCCCTCGAACGGTCAGCCTGGAGACAGACTGTGCAGAAAGGTCTCTCCAAGTTCGAAGAGACACTCGCTCAGCAGCACGGGGAAAAGAGAATGAGAAGAAAGGCTGCAGCCCAGGCAGACGGAAACCAGCGTCAGGCTTCATCTGTGCCCTCTGCCAAGGGACTGTCATTCCCGCGTCGGACTGGCCAGCCACACCTGTCGCTGTACCAGAATAGACACCTAGAGCGCAACTCCATAGTCTTCCGAGACTGAAGGATGCCTACCTGCCTACCCGCACTGTAGTTGTGGAAGTCTATGACAACGAAGAGCACATCCAAAGAGCAGTACCTTGCCCAAGCAGAACCATCCGGCTTCCTCGCATAATCCAGTCATGCCCTCCCCTCCCCCTCACACCCTAACTCCTTTCCCCAGCTACCTTTCCCCTTGCCCTCAGCCCCCCGCCCCATCCCATTCACCCATCCCACAACCAACAGGCCACGCTTACGTCATGGCTCGGGGAAATCCTTGAGGAAACAAGCATGTTATAAGGATGTTGTTCAAACCCGGGGAGAAATGTTGACAGACTGGATGGCAGCGAAGCTCCGGACATGTCGCGCACAGACTCTATAGCTGCGTTCTCCCACACACACGATGAACACAAATGAAACGTTGTTTCCAAACGAATTTGCCACCTGGCAGATAGCCAAAAGCGAAATCTGTCCCAGACAATTTTTGATTTCATATACAAAAAAATAAACTGCAGTCTGGAGCCCAGATAAGCCATGCATGATGTGACATATCACAATGCCATTTTTTTTTTTTTTGTTTCACCGGGGTGGTGGTGGTGGTGGTGGGGGGGGGGGGGTGCTGTCGACATTCTATGCATGTTTTCTTTCTTTCTTCTAAAATCCCTTTTTTGGAGGACATGTCGTACATCCATTTCGCATTTTTGTGGAAATTGAAATGATTCTCAATTATTTTTACCTGTTTTGCTTTTTGCGTTTTTTTGTGTATGGTCAAAATCTAACTGAGATAAACTCACCGCAGTTAACTTTGATCCATTTAAAATATGTCAATGGTTAAATGTGTCCGAAATAGATGTGTGTGTGTGTGTGTGTGTGTGTGTGTGTGTGTGTGTGTGTGTGTGTGTGTGAGAGAGAGAGAGGAGAGAGAGAGAGAGAGAGAGAGAGAAGAACGAACGAACGAACGAACTTTTATTTAACCAGGGCAATGAGATAAGCAAATTGCGCATGCTTTTTTTTCCATCCAGCCCTGGGGAAAAAAAAGAAGAAGAAAACAAGAAGAGAAAAAAAAAACATGGAAAACACACAAGTCAATATAGCAGCAAAAAGGGAAATAGTGAATTCACTAGTCAACTTGCAAACTATAAGAAGTAACAGACTAATACTACAAAAGCAAACGACAAAATCATGCACGCATCCATATGCGCGCGCGCACGCGCACACACACACACACACACACACACACACACACACACACACACATGAAGGAATTGATCTAATGAACAACAACAACAACAACACCACCATCACCAACAACAACAACATCTACAAACTATACAGTATCGTTTATACAGTATTCTTTCTTTCGTATCATGTGGCGTGGAAAAGGATATCATGATGTCTAAAATATGTAGTGCACTTTTAAGGTTTTGGTGCCTGAAAGAGAAATGTTTTGTAAGCTGATTTAAACGAGCTAATACTATCTCTATCTTTCATGAAATTCGGTAAACAGTTCCAAAGCTCCCCACCTGAGTAGGCGAGGCTTGTCTTAAAAAGATCAGTTCTGGGTTTTCTGATTACAATATTATTCCTGTATCTCGACTGATTTCGCGGAAATCGTGTGGTTAGGGTAGGAGGAGCAAATCCATTCATTATTCCATACATCACAGCTGCTTTGTTAAATTGTAGTTTATACGATAATGGAAGGATATCCAGCGCTAAGTAGTCTTCAGTCGTCAAACTAAGTAGATTTTAAAAGTACTAACTTCAAACAGCGTTTATAGATCCGGTATAGATATCTTAATGTGTTTGCACTGCATTGATCATAGAGCGTTGACGCATAATCGATAGATGTTGAAACAGATGCATGAGAGAGAGAGAGAGAGAGAGAGAGAGAGAGAGGAGAGAGAGAGAGAGAGAGAGAGAGAGAGAGAGAGAGAGAGAGGCCTTCCCGAGACAGGAATGACTTCGCTTTTTATGAGGTGACAGCCATCGATAAACTTCATCAACACTGCTAAACAGAACTTTTCACATATCTTTTTTTTCAATTTCTACTTGATTTGCCCTTTCTGTAAATCTGTTTTCTAAATAAAGATCCTCGCGTACGTCGCGTGATTTCGTCCTTTTTTTTTCTTCTTTTGTCCTCATTGATTGTCATTATCGTCTGTCTGCTTCCACAATTTCATTCCACCCTCCCATTCCTGTTTTGCCAAAAAACGTATGAGTCATCATCCCCACTTCTTCCTCCCTAGCTGACTGTCTATTTGCCCCCCCCCCCCCCCCCCCCCCCCCACTCATCTCCTCTTTCTCGTTCGCATGTGCGCGCATGCTGTCTCTCTCTCCACCTCCTCCCTCCCCCCAACTTTTGTGATTCCCACCCAATATAATCGTACAGGGGAAAAAAAAAGCTGTGTAAAACGCCTGCCAGTATTCTCCCCCCCCCCCCCCCACACACCCCAGCCCCACCCTCCACTCCACCCCCTTCCACCTACTTCCTCGCTGTCTTCGTCAAGGCAAGGCCGTATATTCAAAGTCAGCGGATCACAGACAGGTGAAGACCTCATTCAATCTGCCACAGGATTTATCGGGGGGCAAAACGATGTACCCGTTAAGCCAAGAGGAGACAGGCAGAGAACCCTCTTTCACATTAAAACAATTTCACATGATTCATAAATATTGCTGCGAGTGACGAATCTACGAAGATGATTTCAAAACAAACTATTCGTCTTCTAAATCTCAAAATTTCGGAGATTTAAAGTATGGTTTGATAGGAACTCTTTTTTTTTTTTTTTTACATTCTTCAGGGCAATAAAACAATAGTTTCTCTATCTCTGGACAACCATTCAAAGTTGATGAACTGCTGCCAAAAAAAATTATATCCTCGCATTTCTTTTTGCTATCAGCATCATCAGTTTATGGAACAATATGTCACTAAATGATACAAGTTAAGGACCAGCAGCAATTAAATCAGCCCCCCTCCCACTTGACGCAGAGCTCAACAGGCGCATCGACAAGGCAGCTACCACCATGACCAGACTGACAAAGAAAGCATGGAACAACAGCAAGCTGACCGAGCACACAAAGATCCAGATCTACAGAGCCTGCGTCGTGAGCACTCTCCTGTATGGCAGCGAGTCTTGGACTTTGCGTGCCCGACAAGAACGAAAGCTCAATGCTTTTCATATGCGTAGCCTCCGACGCATTCTGAACATCACCTGGCAGGACAAGGTCCCAAACAACACTGTCCTGGAAAGAGCCGGATGCACCTGCATGTACACGCTGCTGAAACAGAGACGTATGCGCTGGCTCGGCCATGTCGTGCGCATGGATGATGGACGGATCCCTAAAGACCTCCTCTATGGAGAACTTGTGCAGGGAAAACGTCCCACAGGCAGACCACAGCTGCGATTCAAAGACGTGTGCAAGAGGGACCTAAAGGCCTTGAACATCGACCAGAACAACTGGGAAGCAACAGCCTCGAACGGTCAGCCTGGAGACAGACTGTGCAGAAAGGTCTCTCCAAGTTCGAAGAGACACTCGCTCAGCAGCACGGGGAAAAGAGAATGAGAAGAAAGGCTGCAGCCCAGGCAGACAGACCAGCGTCAGGCTTCATCTGTGCCCTCTGCCACAGGGGGGTGTGTGCTGTCGACATTCTATGCATGTTTTCTTTCTTTCTTTCTTTTAAAATCCCTTTTTTGGAGGACATGTCGTACATCCATTTCGCATTTTTGTGGTAATTGAAATGATTCTCAATTATTTTTACCTGCTTTGCTTTTTGCATTTTTTTTGTGTGTGGTCAAAATCTAACTGAGATAAACTCACCGCAGTTAACTTTGATCCAGTTAAAATATGTCAATGGTTAAATGTGTCCGAAATAGATGTCTGTGTGTGTGTGTGTGTGTGTGTGTGTGTGTGTGTGTGTGTGTGTGTGTGTTGTGTGTGAGAGAGAGAGAGAGAGAGAGAGAGAGAGAGAACGAACGACGAACTTTTATTTAACCAGGGCAATGAGATAAGCAAATTGCGCATGCTTTTTTTCCCGTCCAGCCCTGGGGAAAAAAAGAAGAAGAAAAGAAGAAGAAAAAAAAAACATGGAAAACACACAAGTCAATATAGCAGCAAAAAGGGGAAATAGTGAATTCACTAGTCAACTTGCAAACTATAAGAAGTAACAGACTAATACTACAAAAGCAAACGACAAAATCATGCACGCATCCATATGCGCGCGCGCGCGCACACACACACACACACACACACACACACACACACACACACACACACACACACACACACACATGAAGGAATTGATCTAATGAACAACAACAACAACAACACCACAATCACCAACTACAACAACATCTACAAACTATACAGTATCGTTTATACAGTATTCTTTCTTTCGTATCATGTGGCGTGGAAAAGGATATCATGATGTCTAAAATATGTAGTGCACTTTTAAGGTTTTGGTGCCTGAAAGAGAAATGTTTTGTAAGCTGATTTAAACGAGCTAATACTATCTCTATCTTTCATGAAATTCGGTAAACAGTTCCAAAGCTCCCCACCTGAGTAGGCGAGGCTTGTCTTAAAAAGATCAGTTCTGGGTTTTCTGATTACAATATTATTCCTGTATCTCGACTGATTTCGCGGAAATCGTGTGGTTAGGGTAGGAGGAGCAAATCCATTCATTATTCCATACATCACAGCTGCTTTGTTAAATTGTAGTTTATACGATAATGGAAGGATATCCAGCGCTAAGTAGTCTTCAGTCGTCAAACTAAGTAGATTTTAAAAGTACTAACTTCAAACAGCGTTTATAGATCCGGTATAGATATCTTAATGTGTTTGCACTGCATTGATCATAGAGCGTTGACGCATAATCGATAGATGTTGAAACAGATGCATGAGAGAGAGAGAGAGAGAGAGAGAGAGAGAGAGAGAGAGAGAGAGAGAGAGAGAGAGAGAGAGAGAGAGAGAGGCCTTCCCGAGACAGGAATGACTTCGCTTTTTATGAGGTGACAGCCATCGATAAACTTCATAACACTGCTAAACAGAACTTTTCACATATCTTTTTTTCAATTTCTACTTGATTTGCCCTTTCTGTAAATCTATTTTCTAAATAAAGATCCTCGCGTACGTCGCGTGATTTCGTCCTTTTTTTTTTCTTCTTTTGTCCTCATTGATTGTCATTATCGTCTGTCTGCTTCCACAATTTCATTCCACCCTCCCATTCCTGTTTTGCCAAAAAACGTATGAGTCATCATCCCCACTTCTTCCTCCCTAGCTGACTGTCTATTTGCCCCCCCCCCCCCCCCCCCCCCACTCATCTCCTCTTTCTCGTTCGCATGTGCGCGCATGCTGTCTCTCTCTCCACCTCCTCCCTCCCCCCAACTTTTGTGATTCCCACCCAATATAATCGTACAGGGGAAAAAAAAAGCTGTGTAAAACGCCTGCCAGTATTCTCCCCCCCCCCCCCCCCCACACCCCAGCCCCACCCTCCACTCCACCCCCTTCCACCTACTTCCTCGCTGTCTTCGTCAAGGCAAGGCCGTATATTCAAAGTCAGCGGATCACAGACAGGTGAAGACCTCATTCAATCTGCCACAGGATTTATCGGGGGCAAAACGATGTACCCGTTAAGCCAAGAGGAGACAGGCAGAGAACCCTCTTTCACATTAAAACAATTTCACATGATTCATGAATATTGCTGCGAGTGACGAATCTACGAAGATGATTTCAAAACAAACTATTCGTCTTCTAAATCTCAAAATTTCGGAGATTTAAAGTATGGTTTGATAGGAACTCTTTTTTTTTTTTTTTTACATTCTTCAGGGCAATAAAACAATAGTTTCTCTATCTCTGGACAACCATTCAAAGTTGATGAACTGCTGCCAAAAAAAATTATATCCTCGCATTTCTTTTTGCTATCAGCATCATCAGTTTATGGAACAATATGTCACTAAATGATACAAGTTAAGGACCAGCAGCAATTAAATCAGCCCCCCTCCCACTTGACGCAGAGCTCAACAGGCGCATCGACAAGGCAGCTACCACCATGACCAGACTGACAAAGAAAGCATGGAACAACAGCAAGCTGACCGAGCACACAAAGATCCAGATCTACAGAGCCTGCGTCGTGAGCACTCTCCTGTATGGCAGCGAGTCTTGGACTTTGCGTGCCCGACAAGAACGAAAGCTCAATGCTTTTCATATGCGTAGCCTCCGACGCATTCTGAACATCACCTGGCAGGACAAGGTCCCAAACAACACTGTCCTGGAAAGAGCCGGATGCACCTGCATGTACACGCTGCTGAAACAGAGACGTATGCGCTGGCTCGGCCATGTCGTGCGCATGGATGATGGACGGATCCCTAAAGACCTCCTCTATGGAGAACTTGTGCAGGGAAAACGTCCCACAGGCAGACCACAGCTGCGATTCAAAGACGTGTGCAAGAGGGACCTAAAAGCCTTGAACATCGACCAGAACAACTGGGAAGCAACAGCCCTCGAACGGTCAGCCTGGAGACAGACTGTGCAGAAAGTCTCTCCAAGTTCGAAGAGACACTCGCTCAGCAGCACGGGGAAAAGAGAATGAGAAGAAAGGCTGCAGCCCAGGCAGACAGACCAGCGTCAGACTTCATCTGTGCCCTCTGCCACAGGGGGTGTGTGCTGTCGACATTCTATGCATGTTTTCTTTCTTTCTTTCTTTTAAAATCCCTTTTTTGGAGGACATGTCGTACATCCATTTCGCATTTTTGTGGTAATTGAAATGATTCTCAATTATTTTTACCTGTTTTGCTTTTTGCATTTTTTTTGTGTGTGGTCAAAATCTAACTGAGATAAACTCACCGCAGTTAACTTTGATCCAGTTAAAATATGTCAATGGTTAAATGTGTCCGAAATAGATGTGTGTGTGTGTGTGTGTGTGGTGTGTGTGTGTGTGTGTGTGTGTGTGTGGAGAGAGAGAGAGAGAGAGAGAGAGAGAGAGAGAACGAACGAGCGAACTTTTATTTAACCAGGGCAATGAGATAAGCAAATTGCGCATGCTTTTTTTCCCGTCCAGCCCTGGGGAAAAAAAGAAGAAGAAAAGAAGAAGAAAAAAAAACATGGAAAACACACAAGTCAATATAGCAGCAAAAAGGGGAAATAGTGAATTCACTAGTCAACTTGCAAACTATAAGAAGTAACAGACTAATACTACAAAAGCAAACGACAAAATCATGCACGCATCCATATGCGCGCGCGCGCACACACACACACACACACCACACACACACCACACACACACACACACACACACACACACACACACACACATGAAGGAATTGATCTAATGAACAACAACAACACCACCACCGTCACCACCAACAACAACATCTACAAACTATACAGTATCGTTTATACAGTATTCTTTCTTTCGTGTCATGTGGCGTGGAAAAGGATATCATGATGTCTAAAATATGTGGTGCACTTTTAAGGTTTTGGTGCCTGAAAGAGAAATGTTTTGTAAGCTGATTTAAACGAGCTAATACTATCTCTATCTTTCATGAAATTCGGTAAACAGTTCCAAAGCTCCCCCCCCCCCCCCCCCCCCCCACCTGAGTAGGCGAGGCTTGTCTTAAAAAGATCAGTTCTGGGTTTTCTGATTACAATATTATTCCTGTATCTCGACTGATTTCGCGGAAATCGTGTGGTTAGTGTAGGAGGAGCAAATCCATTCATTATTCCATACATCACAGCTGCTTTGTTAAATTGTAGTTTATACGATAATGGAAGGATATCCAGCGCTAAGTAGTCTTCAGTCGTCAAACTAAGTAGATTTTAAAAGTACTAACTTCAAACAGCGTTTATAGATCCGGTATAGATATCTTAATGTGTTTGCACTGCATTGATCATAGAGCGTTGACGCATAATCGATAGATGTTGAAACAGATGCATGAGAGAGAGAGAGAGAGAGAGAGAGAGAGAGAGAGAAGAGAGAGAGAGAGAGAGAGAAGAGAGGCCTTCCCGAGACAAGAATGACTTCGCTTTTTATGAGGTGACAGCCATCGATAAACTTCATCAACACTGCTAAACAGAACTTTTCACATATCTTTTTTTTCAATTTCTACTTGATTTGCCCTTTCTGTAAATCTATTTTCTAAATAAAGATCCTCGCGTACGTCGCGTGATTTCGTCCTTTTTTTTTCTTCTTTTGTCCTCATTGATTGTCAATTATCGTCTGTCTGCTTCCACAATTTCATTCCACCCTCCCATTCCTGTTTTGCCAAAAAACGTATGAGTCATCATCCCCACTTCTTCCTCCCTAGCTGACTGTCTATTTGCCCCCCCCCCCCCCCCCCCCCCCCCCCCCCCCTCACTCATCTCCTCTTTCTCGTTCGCATGTGCGCGCATGCTGTCTCTCTCTCCACCTCCTCCCTCCCCCCAACTTTTGTGATTCCCACCCAATATAATCGTACAGGGGAAAAAAAAAGCTGTGTAAAACGCCTGCCAGTATTCTTCCCCCCACCCCCCCCACACCCCAGCCCCACCCTCCACTCCACCCCCTTCCACCTACTTCCTCGCTGTCTTCGTCAAGGCAAGGCCGTATATTCAAAGTCAGCGGATCACAGACAGGTGAAGACCTCATTCAATCTGCCACAGGATTTATCAGGGGGCAAAACGATGTACCCGTTAAGCCAAGAGGAGACAGGCAGAGAACCCTCTTTCACATTAAAACAATTTCACATGATTCATAAATATTGCTGCGAGTGACGGATCTACGAAGATGATTTCAAAACAAACTATTCGTCTTCTAAATCTCAAAATTTCGGAGATTTAAAGTATGGTTTGATAGGAACTCTTTTTTTTTTTTTTTACATTCTTCAGGGCAATAAAACAATAGTTTCTCTATCTCTGGACAACCATTCAAAGTTGATGAACTGCTGCCAAAAAAAATTATATCCTCGCATTTCTTTTTGCTATCAGCATCATCAGTTTATGGAACAATATGTCACTAAATGATACAAGTTAAGGACCAGCAGCAATTAAATCAGCCCCCCTCCCACTTGACGCAGAGCTCAACAGCGCATCGACAAGGCAGCTACCACCATGACCAGACTGACAAAGAAAGCATGGAACAACAGCAAGCTGACCGAGCACACAAAGATCCAGATCTACAGAGCCTGCGTCGTGAGCACTCTCCTGTATGGCAGCGAGTCTTGGACTTTGCGTGCCCGACAAGAACGAAAGCTCAATGCTTTTCATATGCGTAGCCTCCGACGCATTCTGAACATCACCTGGCAGGACAAGGTCCCAAACAACACTGTCCTGGAAAGAGCCGGATGCACCTGCATGTACACGCTGCTGAAACAGAGACGTATGCGCTGGCTCGGCCATGTCGTGCGCATGGATGATGGACGGATCCCTAAAGACCTCCTCTATGGAGAACTTGGGCAGGGAAAACGTCCCACAGGCAGACCACAGCTGCGATTCAAAGACGTGTGCAAGAGGGACCTAAAGGCCTTGAACATCGACCAGAACAACTGGGAAGCAACAGCCCTCGAACGGTCAGCCTGGAGACAGACTGTGCAGAAAGGTCTCTCCAAGTTCGAAGAGACACTCGCTCAGCAGCACGGGGAAAAGAGAATGAGAAGAAAGGCTGCAGCCCAGGCAGACAGACCAGCGTCAGACTTCATCTGTGCCCTCTGCCACAGGGACTGTCATTCCCGCATCGGACTGGCCAGCCACACCTGTCGCTGTACCAGAATAGACACCTAGAGCGCAACTCCATAGTCTTCCGAGACTGAAGGATGCCTACCTGCCTACCCGCACTGTAGTTGTGGAAGTCTATGACAACGAAGAGCACATCCAAAGAGCAGTACCTTGCCCAAGCAGAACCATCCGGCTTCCTCGCATAATCCAGTCATGCCCTCCCCTCCCCCTCACACCCTAACTCCTTTCCCCAGCTACCTTTCCCCTTGCCCTCAGCCCCCCGCCCCATCCCATTCACCCATCCCACAACCAACAGGCCACGCTTACGTCATGGCTCGGGGAAATCCTTGAGGAAACAAGCATGTTATAAGGATGTTGTTCAAACCCGGGGAGAAATGTTGACAGACTGGATGGCAGCGAAGCTCCGGACATGTCGCGCACAGACTCTATAGCTGCGTTCTCCCACACACACGATGAACACAAATGAAACGTTGTTTCCAAACGAATTTGCCACCTGGCAGATAGCCAAAAGCGAAATCTGTCCCAGACAATTTTTGATTTCATATACAAAAAAATAAACTGCAGTCTGGAGCCCAGATAAGCCATGCATGATGTGACATATCACAATGCCATTTTTTTTTTTTTTGTTTCACCGGGGGTGGTGGTGGTGGTGGTGGTGGGGGGGGGGGTGCTGTCGACATTCTATGCATGTTTTCTTTCTTTCTTCTAAAATCCCTTTTTTGGAGGACATGTCGTACATCCATTTCGCATTTTTGTGGAAATTGAAATGATTCTCAATTATTTTTACCTGTTTTGCTTTTTGCGTTTTTTTGTGTGTGGTCAAAATCTAACTGAGATAAACTCACCGCAGTTAACTTTGATCCATTTAAAATATGTCAATGGTTAAATGTGTCCGAAATAGATGTGTGTGTGTGTGTGTGTGTGTGTGTGTGTGTGTGTGTGTGTGTGTGTGTGTGTGTGTGTGTGAGAGAGAGAGAGAGAGAGAGAGATAACGAACGAACGAACGAACTTTTATTTAACCAGGGCAATGAGATAAGCAAATTGCGCATGCTTTTTTTTCCATCCAGCCCTGGGGAAAAAAAAAGAAGAAGAAAACAAGAAGAGAAAAAAAACCATGGAAAACACACAAGTCAATAGAGCAGAAAAAAGGGGAAATAGTGAATTCACTAGTCAACTTGCAAACTATAAGAAGTAACAGACTAATACTACAAAAGCAAACGACAAAATCATGCACGCATCCATATGCGCGCGCGTACGCGCACACACACACACACACACACACACACACACACACACACACACACACACACACACACACACACATGAAGGAATTGATCTAATGAACAACAACAACAACAACACCACCATCACCAACAACAACAACATCTACAAACTATACAGTATCGTTTATACAGTATTCTTTCTTTCGTATCATGTGGCGTGGAAAAGGATATCATGATGTCTAAAATATGTAGTGCACTTTTAAGGTTTTGGTGCCTGAAAGAGAAATGTTTTGTAAGCTGATTTAAACGAGCTAATACTATCTCTATCTTTCATGAAATTCGGTAAACAGTTCCAAAGCTCCCCACCTGAGTAGGCGAGGCTTGTCTTAAAAAGATCAGTTCTGGGTTTTCTGATTACAATATTATTCCTGTATCTCGACTGATTTCGCGGAAATCGTGTGGTTAGGGTAGGAGGAGCAAATCCATTCATTATTCCATACATCACAGCTGCTTTGTTGAATTGTAGTTTATACGATAATGGAAGGATATCCAGCGCTAAGTAGTCTTCAGTCGTCAAACTAAGTAGATTTTAAAAGTACTAACTTCAAACAGCGTTTATAGATCCGGTATAGATATCTTAATGTGTTTGCACTGCATTGATCATAGAGCGTTGACGCATAATCGATAGATGTTGAAACAGATGCATGAAGATGAGAGAGAGAGAGAGAGAGAGAGAGAGAGAGAGAGAGAGAGAGAGAGAGAGAGAGAGAGAGAGAGAGAGAGAGAGAGGCCTTCCCGAGACAGGAATGACTTCGCTTTTTATGAGGTGACAGCCATCGATAAACTTCATCAACACTGCTAAACAGAACTTTTCACATATCTTTTTTTCAATTTCTACTTGATTTGCCCTTTCTGTAAATCTATTTTCTAAATAAAGATCCTCGCGTACGTCGCGTGATTTCGTCCTTTTTTTTTCTTCTTTTGTCCTCATTGATTGTCATTATCGTCTGTCTGCTTCCACAATTTCATTCCACCCTCCCATTCCTGTTTTGCCAAAAAACGTATGAGTCATCATCCCCACTTCTTCCTCCCTAGCTGACTGTCTATTTGCCCCCCCCCCCCCCCCCCCCACTCATCTCCTCTTTCTCGTTCGCATGTGCGCGCATGCTGTCTCTCTCTCCACCTCCTCCCTCCCCCCAACTTTTGTGATTCCCACCCAATATAATCGTACAGGGGAAAAAAAAAGCTGTGTAAAACGCCTGCCATTATTCTTCCCCCCCCCCCCCCCACACCCCAGCCCCACCCTCCACTCCACCCCCTTCCACCTACTTCCTCGCTGTCTTCGTCAAGGCAAGGCCGTATATTCAAAGTCAGCGGATCACAGACAGGTGAAGACCTCATTCAATCTGCCACAGGATTTATCGGGGGGGCAAAACGATGTACCCGTTAAGCCAAGAGGAGACAGGCAGAGAACCCTCTTTCACATTAAAACAATTTCACATGATTCATAAATATTGCTGCGAGTGACGGATCTACGAAGATGATTTCAAAACAAACTATTCGTCTTCTAAATCTCAAAATTTCGGAGATTTAAAGTATGGTTTGATAGGAACTCTTTTTTTTTTTTTACATTCTTCAGGGCAATAAAACAATAGTTTCTCTATCTCTGGACAACCATTCAAAGTTGATGAACTGCTGCCAAAAAAAATTATATCCTCGCATTTCTTTTTGCTATCAGCATCATCAGTTTATGGAACAATATGTCACTAAATGATACAAGTTAAGGACCAGCAGCAATTAAATCAGCCCCCCTCCCACTTGACGCAGAGCTCAACAGGCGCATCGACAAGGCAGCTACCACCATGACCAGACTGACAAAGAAAGCATGGAACAACAGCAAGCTGACCGAGCACACAAAGATCCAGATCTACAGAGCCTGCGTCGTGAGCACTCTCCTGTATGGCAGCGAGTCTTGGACTTTGCGTGCCCGACAAGAACGAAAGCTCAATGCTTTTCATATGCGTAGCCTCCGACGCATTCTGAACATCACCTGGCAGGACAAGGTCCCAAACAACACTGTCCTGGAAAGAGCCGGATGCACCTGCATGTACACGCTGCTGAAACAGAGACGTATGCGCTGGCTCGGCCATGTCGTGCGCATGGATGATGGACGGATCCCTAAAGACCTCCTCTATGGAGAACTTGTGCAGGGAAAACGTCCCACAGGCAGACCACAGCTGCGATTCAAAGACGTGTGCAAGAGGGACCTAAAGGCCTTGAACATCGACCAGAACAACTGGGAAGCAACAGCCCTCGAACGGTCAGCCTGGAGACAGACTGTGCAGAAAGGTCTCTCCAAGTTCGAAGAGACACTCGCTCAGCAGCACGGGGAAAAGAGAATGAGAAGAAAGGCTGCAGCCCAGGCAGACAGACCAGCGTCAGACTTCATCTGTGCCCTCTGCCACAGGGGGGTGTGTGCTGTCGACATTCTATGCATGTTTTCTTTCTTTCTTTCTTTTAAAATCCCTTTTTTGGAGGACATGTCGTACATCCATTTCGCATTTTTGTGGTAATTGAAATGATTCTCAATTATTTTTACCTGTTTTGCTTTTTGCATTTTTTTTGTGTGTGGTCAAAATCTAACTGAGATAAACTCACCGCAGTTAACTTTGATCCATTTAAAATATGTCAATGGTTAAATGTGTCCGAAATAGATGTCTCTGTGTGTGTGTGTGTGTGTGTGTGTGTGTGTGTGTGTGTGTGTGTGTGTGTGTGTGTGTGTGTGTGTAAGAGAGAGAGAAGAGAGAGAGAGAGAGAGAGAGAGAGAGAGAGAGAGAACGAACGAGCGAACTTTTATTTAACCAGGGCAATGAGATAAGCAAATTGCGCATGCTTTTTTTCCCATCCAGCCCTGGGGAAAAAAAGAAGAAGAAAAGAAGAAGAAAAAAAAAACATGGAAAACACACAAGTCAATATAGCAGCAAAAAGGGGAAATAGTGAATTCACTAGTCAACTTGCAAACTATAAGAAGTAACAGACTAATACTACAAAAGCAAACGACAAAATCATGCACGCATCCATATGCGCGCGCGCGCGCACACACACACACACACACACACACACACACACACACACACACACACACCACACACACACACATGAAGGAATTGATCTAATGAACAACAACAACAACACCACCGTCACCACCAACAATAACATCTACAAACTATACAGTATCGTTTATACAGTATTCTTTCTTTTGTGTCATGTGGCGTGGAAAAGGATATCATGATGTCTAAAATATGTGGTGCACTTTTAAGGTTTTGGTGCCTGAAAGAGAAATGTTTTGTAAGCTGATTTAAACGAGCTAATACTATCTCTATCTTTCATGAAATTCGGTAAACAGTTCCAAAGCTCATAGAGCGTTGACGCATAATCGATAGATGTTGAAACAGATGCATGAGAGAGAGAGAGAGAGAGAGAGAGAGAGAGAGAGAGAGAGAGAGAGAGAGAGAGAGAGAGAGAGAGGAGGCCTTCCCGAGACAAGAATGACTTCGCTTTTTATGAGGTGACAGCCATCGATAAACTTCATCAACACTGCTAAACAGAACTTTTCACATATCTTTGTTTTCAATTTCTACTTGATTTGCCCTTTCTGTAAATCTGTTTTCTAAATAAAGATCCTCGCGTACGTCGCGTGATTTCGTCCTTTTTTTTTCTTCTTTTGTCCTCATTGATTGTCATTATCGTCTGTCTGCTTCCACAATTTCATTCCACCCTCCCATTCCTGTTTTGCCAAAAAACGTATGAGTCATCATCCCCACTTCTTCCTCCCTAGCTGACTGTCTATTTGCCCCCTCCCCCCTCCCCCCCCCCCCCCATCTCTTTCTCGCTCGCATGTGCGCGCATGCTGTCTCTCTCTCCACCCCCACCCTCCCCCCAACTTTTGTGATTCCCACCCAATATAATCGTACAGGGGAGAAAAAAAAAAGCTGTGTAAAACGCCTGCCAGTATTCTCCCCCCCCCCCCCCCCCCCCCCCCCCCGCACATCCCAGCCCCACCCTCCACCCCACCCCCTTCCACCTACTTCCTCGCTGTCTTCGTCAAGGCAAGGCCGTTCATTCAAAGTCAGCGGATCACAGACAGGTGAAGACCTCATTCATTCTGCCACAGGATTTAGGGGGGGGGGGGGGGGGGGGGGGGGGGGGGGCAAAACGATGTACCCGCTAAGCCAAGAGGAGACAGGCAGAGAACCCGGATGAGAAAGGGAAAGGGCCCCGGATGGCGGAAGATGTAAAGAGAACAGTCCCGCAGCAACTGAACGGAAGTGTCAATACCCCGTATGAATGGTTTCAAAATGAACATGATCAGGTCAACTGGGCCCTCTGCGCGGCACAGAGCAGTCTGGATCCCAGTGACGATTTGTTGACTCACAAAGAAAACCAAACATGAGTTCATTCTCTTCCTTCTCTCCCTGACACGTGTGTGTGTGTGTGTGTGTGTGTGTGTGTGTGTGTGTGTGTGTGTGTGCGCGCGCGCGCGCGCGCGCGTGCGTGCGTGCGTGCGTGCGTGTGTGTGTGTGTGCGTGTGTGTTTGTGTGTAGAGGTAGATAGATAGACAGACAGACAAACAGACAGATAGATAGACACACAGATAGATAGATAGATAGACACACAGATAGATAGATAGATGTGAGTGTGCGTGCGTGTGTGTTTGTCTGTCTGTCTATCTGTCTGTGTCTGTGATGTGTGTGTGTTCGCGTGCGTGCGCGCGCGCGCTTAATTTTCTACCATAACAAGAGTAATTTCCCTTTTTTTCACGAGGTGACAGCGGTTAATAAACTTCATCAACACTATCTGACAAAACCTTTCTTAACGGGTTTGTTTGTTTGTTTGTTTCTTCTTTTTTTTTTCAAATTTCTACTTTACTTGCCTTGTCCACAAATTTTTCAACCTTATCTCAACAGATTCTTGCATTTCTCCAGTATTTTCTTCTTCTTCTTCTTCTTCTTCTTCTTCTTCTACTACTTCTTCTTCTTCTTCTTTGTTCTCATCCATTGCCATTATCGTTCGTCTGCTTCCGTGATTTTGATCCTGCCCTCCAATTTTGGTTTTCGAAAATACATATTCATCATCTCCCCCCCCTTTCTTCTCTGTCTGTCTGTCTGTCTGTCTGTCTGTCTGTCTCGATTTCGTCTGTCTGTCTGCCTGTCTGTCTGTCTATGTCGTCTCTGTGTGTGTGTGTGTGTGTGTGTGTGTGTGTGTGTGTGTGTGTGTGTGTTGTGTGTGTGTGTGTGTGTATGTGTGTGTGTGTGTGTGTGTGTGTGTGTGTGTGTGTGTGTGTGTGTGTGTGTACATGTAGTGAGAGAGAACGGAGAGAGAGAGAGACAGGGGGAGGGAGAAATGAGAGAGAGTGGTGTGTGTGTGTGTGTGTGTGTGTGTGTGTGTGTGTGTGTGTGTGTGTGTGTGTGTGTTTGCGCGCACGCGCGCGCGCGTACTCGTGCAGCGGCACATAATCGTGCGCTTAGTAATAAAGCAGAGAGTGGTTCTCAAAGACAGAGGACAAAACTACAATTCTTCTTGTCAGTGTTAATGCTGATGCTTTGTTTTCATCCGAACTCCAAATATCTCAGCAGAGAGTATCGCTTTAAAGAAGAACAATGACATTGACCTGAACTGTGTTCGTGAAACAAAGCAAGGAGATACAACAAAAGAAAAGAAAAAGAAGAAGAAGAAAGAAAAAAAAGAGACATTGAAAGAAAAAAAAAAGAAAAGGAGAAGAAGAAAAGTGAAAAAGAAAGAAACGAAAGAACAAAGCAGAGAAAAAAAGAAAAGTAAGAAGAGAGAATAGAAAATAATGGATATAGAAATAGATCAAAGAAATAGAAAAGAAAGACAAACAAGTAAGATGCAGAAAGAAAGAAAGGAAGGCACAAATAAAAAAGAAGGAAAGGAAATAAATACAAAAAAGAAAAGAAAGGTAACAATACAGAACAGATACAAACGATAGAAAAGATACAGAAAGAAGAGAAAGAAATAAGAAAGGAAAGAAAGAATGAAACAAAACAAAAATGAAAAAAGAAACACAGAAAGAAAAGAAAGATTAAACGAAATAAAGAAGAAGAAAGAAAGAAAGAACGAAAAAAAAAGAGTCAGAGATTTTAAAAAAAAAAAAAAAAAAAAAAAACGAGCAAGATAGGAAAACAAAAATAAAGTTAGAAAAATAGAAATATATTAATAAAAGAAAGGAAAAAGAAGACAAGCAACACAAAAAAAAAACCGCAAAGAAAAATACAGAAATAAAGAAAAGAAAGGACAGAAAGAACAGACAGAAAAAGCGAAAGGATGGAGAAGAAAAGAAAGACAATCAGAAAAGGTAAGGTAAGGTAATGTTGCTTACAGCCCAGCCGACCGCAAAGGGCCATATCAGGGCTCTCACCGCATTGACGTCAACTCACAAGTCATTCACTCACACAACCCTTTCAAATTTATCTTCTAAAAACACGCCCAGAAAAGGAAAAGGAAAAGAGACGAGGATAGAAAGAAACAAGGCAGCACGTGGGCAATTCTTGCTTTCCACCACTTCAATGAATCTCTTCCTCACTATCTCTCTTCTTCTCTCTGCACCTACCAAAGCTCTCGTACCCTTCGCTCTTCTTCACAAAAACTTTTGAAAATCCCTAAGCGTTCTCTGAAATCTGTTGGCGAAAGAGCCTTCAGTTTTAGAGCACCTTCTATTTGGAACTCCCTCCCTGAAGACCTTCGTAATCAGCCTACTCTTTCTTCTTTTAAATCTCAGCTCAAAACTTACCTCTTCAAAAAAGCCTATTCTCTTCTGTAGATGACTAGATCTCTCTTAAATTCCTCCAGAACTAGTTCGGTGAGGCAGTTTATGCATGTAGGTGCGTCTGCCATTGTGTATTTTCTTTTTGCTGTGTGCATGAATATTGTATGAATAAGTGCAAATGGTGGATGTAAGCGCATTGAGTTGTACAACAAGAAATGCGCTATATAAGTATTATACATTATTATTATTATTATTAAAGACAACAATTTAGGGGGGGAAAGAACATAAAACGATCCGTCTTAGATAATTTAACAAAGGAGCAAAACGAAATTAAACACACACACACACACGCACACAGACACACACACACACACACACACACACACACACACACACACACACACACACACACACTGAAAAGGAAAAGTGTTCTCATGAGAGAACACACATCTCAATCCATGGTTGATCAGATTCTGCTGATCGGCATCGCTTTTCTTTCCGTTTTCCTGCAGTTCCGTCAGAAACGGACCACGACCATGGAATTCGAACAGTCCAATCCCGAGGCAAACCATTCCTTCACTCTTACCCGGACACGAGTTTCGAGGCTTTAACTCCGTCGTCAGCGCCCCAGGACACGGCAGAGACACGTTGCGGCTGTTGAGACCCAGCAAAAGACAACCTTGAAAAATAAGTTAACTGGAAGCAAAAGTAAGTAAAAGGAAATGAAGGGAAAATATTTATGGAAGATAGGATACAAGAAGAAGAAGAAGGAAGAAAAGGAAAATGGTTTCTGTCACAAGGAGTTAAAGAGTATTGTTGCGAGAGAGGAATTTCATTATGAGAGAAGACAAAAATGTTTGTCAAAGAGAGAAATTTGTCGATGAAAGAAATGAATCTAGATTATATCTAGATCATGTTTACGGAGCGAGGAAACAAAAGATTTTTCATGAAAGTAGGAAAACTCTATATGAAAAAGAACAAAAATGATTTTATGAAAAAAAAAATTGTTTATGAGAGAGAAAAAGAAATATGAAAGACAGCTACTTGGTATGAGAGGAAGAAAACGTTGACTAGCAGTCAGAGAAAAAAAACTGTAGATGAAATAATGAGAAAGACCGTTCATGATAGACAAAATTAATGAAAGATAAAATAAGGTTGGCGTAAGAAAGAACGAAAATGTGTCACGAAACAAGAAATTGAAAAAGAAAACTGTTGCTCAACGGAAAAAGAAGTGTTGAAACATAAAAAAAAAAACACTGAAGACGGCAGAGGAAAGAAAGAAAACTGTTGATGAAAACAAGAAAACTGAGAATAAAAGAAAGAAAACTCTCGATGTAAGAAAGAAACAAAAAGAAAAAACAGTGACAAAAAAGGGAAAAGAGAGAAAAAAAAGAGGAAAAATGTCGATGAAAGAACTATGATTGAAAGAAACAATGATACTGTTATGAAAGAGAGAAAGAAAGAAAACTGTTGATCGAAAGTCGTTGATGAAAGAAAGACAGACAACTGTTGGTGACAAAGAAAAAGACTGCTGAAGACAAAATAGAAACCTACTGATGGATAACTGTTGATAAAAGAAAAAAGGAAGAACAATGTTCATGAAATAAAGAAGATGAAGAAAAGAATCTAGTTGCAAAGTGAGACGACTGCAGGCGGAAATCTAAACAAATCTTGAATAAATGTCAGCGAACCGCCAAGAGAAACGTGGACAAACGACACAAAACACGTCACGTCACAAGACAAAACACGACGCGTTTCGACCTATTAGGTCTTCTTCAGGCAATCAACACCTACCTTGCGCTGAAGAGATCCAAGCTAAGTGACAAATTCGTTCATTTTCATTGTCATTGCCCTATTTGTTTGTGTCTTGCCTGAAGAAGACCTAAGAGGTCGAAACGCGTCGTGTTTTGTCTTGTGACTGGTTTGTCCACGTTTCTCTTGAAGAAAAGAAAGCAGATCATTCCAGGCCACTTGAAACCACTATTGGACTGCAGTCCACTCCCCACGTGACAGCTCCATTAAACATGACAGACAAGACAGCGGCATGTTGGTGAAGGGATCCAGAAATGAAGCCCTCGTTCAGGTGTGGTGGCCTGGCGGAAGAAACTCCATGAAATTCAGATTGTGTGCACACATCACCAAGATTTTTTGCCGATCAGCATGACCTAAAGAGGAATGCAGATCAATGACATAAGAACTAATTCTTCTCCTATTCCCCCTGCATATATGAATAACTTCTTTTAAGCTTACATGCAGATAGACTGACGGTCTGAGTGAAACCTGTACACACCCACACCCCTTTGCATGAAGCCGCGTAAATCGATTGGCGACCAAACCTAACTCAAACGTCTCCAGCGGTGGAAGGGAGTCGGCAGACACGGGACTCACTAACTGTGTTAGACAGGAATCCCTCTGCATCACTTGACCCACAGTGATATGATCTCCCTTGAGGCAGTCTTCCGCCGGGAAGGTGGGGAAATCAGGGAAGGGAAGGGCAGTAACTGCATTAAGGACACGGGTGAAGTTGGAGAGGGGAATAACCGAGGTCTGCGATAGGAAATGGTTGCCTGATACGGACAGTTTCTCCTTATCTGTATTCCACAGTGCTCCTCTTTGTCCAAAGCCCCTGTCATACAATATACATGGCAATGTATACGGAGGGTAAACATGAACACAGAACAGGCTACAGGCTGCACGTATAACGCCAGTATTGTAGCAGGTATAATATTTTGCCATGCAACAAAAGAAGTGTTGACTCAACTGCTCAGTTCACGAGAACTTCCAACACTGGAATACTCCCCCAATGTTCTAAGGTCTCAAAGTCTGACCAGCACGCTGGGTTACTGTGCAGGCCAGGAGTCTGCTCAGTCTTGTCCAAGAGACCCTCTCCCCATTCTTTCCCTGTTGACGTATTCACTTATTCATCAGTCTAGCAGCAACCCCTGTGTTGTGTGGCCTAAGGGCCCACCTGATGGGGTGTGGCTATGCGTCAGTCCTCACGCAGGGAGGATTCCCTGATGACTTGGACACCGACACTGTTGTATGGCTCCCTAACTGTAGAACAGTTAGATCTCACAATGACAATGTTCACAGGGGATTCATGAAATATTTCGCAAGTGCAGTTAACATGATCTATGAAGACAAATGAAAAAAAAATCGATCTGGAAAATCTGAATTTTTATAGTTGTAAGGTGCAATTTAATAGGATTATTTCTACATTCTCAGGGGCAATAAATATTAGTTTCTCTGTCCCAAGACCTGTATTCTAGTTTTTAGAAAATCTTGTTAGAAAAAAAACAAAAAACAACCAAACACTAACGTTGCATTTCTTTTTATGATCAGGTAACCAGTTCATGGAACAATTCACCATTGAATAATACAATTCACTACAACATGATACAGACCTGAAGAAAACTTCGGAAACTGTTTTTTTTTTTTTTTTCTTCTAATTTTGAAAATTTTATTTTCAGAATAGTCTTCCTTTGCGTTGGCGCGTGATCAGCAGCCTACGTAATATAGCTCTGTCACTGCACGTGCACCTCCTGACACACACCAGACAGTGTCTGAGACTGAAAATCTGTGCCACATTTCACATTCTGGTATCTGTCGATAAGCCGCACCTGTAGCATTGCCTGGAAAGCGTGACTGGTGGGGAACTGTGCTAAAAGTCCTTTGCCTTTAAAATCAGTTGATTGGTAATACTAAGCCACATCTTTTAACAGCCCTTCTTCCCACCACTCTTCCCCCTTACACAAAAACGTGGTCCTTCATATTTTGTGGAGGTCTGTATTCGTGAAGAACACTTCCAAAGTTGAGGTCTGTATTCGTGAAGAACACTTCCAACGCGCAGTTCTTTACATCGACAAACCCAATCCTTTGGCACCCACCCATCCACCCTCAGCCCCAACCTCCCCCATCCTTACACTAATACATAGTTCCCTCCCCTCCCATCTACCCACCCCTACCCAATACACAAAACTGACCGTATGGCTTAGGCGGATGCATGCTGAAAAAAGGTGTATGAAGTCTGTTTTTGAAGGTGCAGCACATTTTAACAATGCCTGACTGAATTTTGTATGTGCGACCATACCATTGCACTGCTTTTCAACAGCTAACATATTTGAAAACAATCACAACAACGACGACGACGACAACAAACCCTCCCAGACCTCCTTCCATTGTCAAACTTGAAGTAGTTGTTGCTCCTTATGTACAAACGACACCTAAGTCAAATCTACTTTTAACCTTGATTTACAAACATGGTTTGTGCATTTTTTTTAATGTTTTCAAATGCTCCTGACTTTATCTAGACACAGCTGACAGCATAAGTGGACATAGCAGGTTTGGGTTTGTCCTCGATTTTTTTCCCCTTCAAACTCTCACCTCTCTAGTCTTTAAGATAAGGAAGTAGCAAGTAACGTTTCCGGGTACCATTATGAACATAAGTGTTAGGTTTATGAACTGAACGATAAGTCTAAACAGTGTTCACAACAAGAAACGCGTTGACCAACGACAGAAACTCAAGCTAGTTAGCCACTTTTTCAGAAAGACAACTGAAATGTTTTCAGCCCTTGTTGCCAGCTTCCGACCCTAGCGCCATGGGACTGTGAAACTCGTACGAACGTCATGTTCCTATGACGGAAGGGGGCCCTCGAAGGGATGTGCTATATAATTATTATGGGTGCAGTCCCTCAATTCGTTTCGGCAAAATGCGCACGAATGTAAGACGCAGAAAGGTCAAGTTGGGTAAATGACCTGTCCCCGGTTTTTCTTTCTTTCTTTTTCTTTTTCTCTTTTTTTTTTTTTTTTTTTTTTTTTTTTTTGGACTGATCAGGAAGAGGCAAGACGTTGCTCACTCTGGACGCGATGGGCTTCGAAACGCGGGAATGCAGAGAAACTAAACTGTGTTCTCTCATGAAGATGAATGGTGGAAAGTATTGTTTCCGAACAAATTGCCCTGCTGGGAAGATGACGAGGAACTCAATCTGCATACAATGACACCTTTTTATTTTCCCTAGCCGGGAATGAAATATTCCCAAGCCAAGAATACAATCTGCATAAAACGAAGCCTTTCATTTTCTCTGATATAGAAGGGAAAGAAATCACAGGCTTTCAGGCTTAAAACAAGCCGTACATGGAGTGAGATATCTCACATGGCAATTTCTCGCCGTTTTCTTTTCCAGTAACGAAGAAGAGGAAGTCAATTTGGGCCGAGGATTTACACCCGTTTTCTTTGAAAAAGAATCGGACATATAATTTGTATTCTTGTGGCTTGAAATGGTTTGGAGTGGTGTAAGATCTGCTTGCAATACACTCACCAAGAGTCGCATTTGTTCCTAGTCCAGAGTTTACAGACAATATCAGAAGTGTGGTGTGTGTGTGTGTGTGTGTGTGTGTGTGTGTGTGTGGTGTGAGAGAGAGAGAGAGAGAGAGAGAGAGAGAGAGAGAGTGGTGTGTGTGTGTGTGTGTGTGTGTGTGTGTGTGTGTGTGTGTGTGTGTGTGTGTTAGTTCTTTAGTTTAACGTCTATTCACTATAAGTGTTATTAGACGAAACAAACACGTATGATTGTGTGTGCGTCACGTGTGTGTGTGTGGGGGGGGGGGGGGGGGGCGTGCGTGCGTGCGTGCGGTGTGTGTGTGTGTGTGTGTGTGTGTGTGTGTGAATGTGTGTGTGTGTGTGTGTGTGAGTGAGTGTGTGTGTGCGTGTGTGTGCGTGTGTGTGCGTGTGTGAGTGTGCATACGTGTGTGTGTGTGTGTGTGTGTGTGTGGTGTGTGTGTGTGTGTGTGTGTGTGTGTGTGTGTGAGTGCAAGAGAGAGAGAGGACTGTGTGTGACAAGAGGGGAAGGTTGGGATGGGTGGTAAGATAGGTAGATATTTACTTATCCTGGTCGTCTATCTAGCCTTTAGTGTATGTTGATCGGGGGAATGAAAGTATGTCAAATGAAACAAGTTTAGTAGGATTGAAGCATAATGCAAGGGGATGGGTGGGGGGAGGGAACGTTTGCGGGTGAGGACGGGGGGCATCAGGGTGGAAAGGAGGACGGAATAGAGGAAGGGAGTGGGGGGGTGGGGGTGAAGGGATAACCACATAATACTCCATCAATGTCGTACAACACAACAATTTTAGTTTAAAGTACATCAGAGATAGATACCAAGTGGACCGGAATTAAAAATTTCAGAGAACACGCAAAGTAATGAGTGATTATTTAAAATATTTTCAGTGGATAATGGTGCACTGGCTGACAAT
>CM065721.1:16768263-16773263 GCA_033310375.1 Conus canariensis
TATTCGTCAAGGATTAAGATTTTAGGCAGAGCCAATTCTCCCAACGACAGGATATATTATGAAAGGAAGCGTAGAGTACAGCCCTGTCATGTAGTCTCAGATCGAAATGGAAATCCGTAGCATCATCTTCATCGTCCTCATTCTCATCGATCAACATACAAAAATCTCAAATTCTGTGGCCCTTCATGTCCTGCTCTCATGGTGACCTCAGTTTCGATGTCCTCTCTACATCTGTGGCCTTGGTTTCGTTCTGTCGGGGTCACCAGTATCGGCGAGTCCATGGCGGCTGTTGTTGGACAGACGTGGTGGCGCCCTCCGGAGGGAGAGCTCACTCACGCCGGCTCCGCGACTAAGCAATTATTGTCGTCAGTAGGGGGCTTAGTAGGTGGTGTCCTGCGTGTGTTGGATCAGAACAGGCGCCACTGAACACCCCCGAAGTGGCTCGGCAGCAGTGCAGTGTCTCCTCCAGTGGGTTGCCTCTTGACGACTTATCACGGACTGCTCCCCGTGGATTGCCGGTGCCAGGGGTGCGGCGGGACTGACCGGGCTGTGGCTGTGGACGGGGTGTCGGAATGAGCGGCGTGGGTGTACTGCCACTGAGTTGGCACAGATGGGACAGCATAAAAAAAATTCCAATCTGTCCTTGCTTAGTTAAATAATGCAAATGGTATATTAACATTTGAAAAGCACACATGACTGCAAATTACATGATTCACACACACACACACACACACACACACACACACACACACACACACACACACACACACACACACACACACACACACACACACACACACACACACACACACACACACACACACACAGAGAACTGTAATGCAAAGGCATGACATAAAGCATGATTAGGTACTGACTCATATAGGTATTCATGCAGACAACAAGAACCCCAAAAAAAGGGGGGAGGGGGTATGGCGCGTGGGGGGACTGGGAGAGGGTGGAGATGGCAGGTTCAATGGAAGGGGTTGGAGTGGGGTGCCGATGTTGGGGAGAAAGGAGGTGAGTGGGCATCACTGGTTAACAAAACTTAAATGAAGACAAAAAACAATAGGCAAAGGCAGGAAAACAAACAAGCAAACAAACGCGGGCCATCTTTCACAATGTGAGCAATACACTGTGTCCTTCAGGCGAACACCACTTTCACAGAACGTGAGACGTGGCAGCCATCAACGCGGTGTCATGGGAAAAGGGCTCACTAAACCTTTAAGGGCCGTGTGGGTCATCAAGCCAGTACTGTCTCTCTCTCTCTTGGCGGGCCCTCCAGACAAGATGGGAGATTTACTGCCTGGTGATAATTGAATCAGGAGGGGGACTCAACCTTAGCTGTAAAACGAGGGATGCAACTCACGAGCCGAGCTTCACGTGTGGGCAATATTTATTGGGACAAAATAAATCAATCTGCTTGCCTCCTTTTGAAAGCCAATCTCTTTGTGTCTGACATTCTTAACTTCTCTCCCTCCCCCCCCCCTCTCTCTCTCTCTCTCTCTGCGATGATGATTACACATGGTCACTGTAACTGTCATAACTGGTCTATATCTGTTAAAACATGTCTTGATACTTTCGGTTTTTCAGATGTTTGGATCAATGGAGGGGTTGGGAATGAAACTATTTTTCTTAAAGAATTAAAGCAGAGAATAATCGATTGTTACATGCAAGACTGGCATTCAAAACTTTCTCAAAGTGAACGGTTTAGCACATATATGTCTTTCAAATCCTCCTTCCAAAGAGAAAATTACTTGTCAGCTATCACTATTAGTAAATTTCGTTATGCTTTAACTAGATTAAGACTTGGAATGTGTGATCTGAATATAAATAACAGATATAATGAAAAATCAAAGAAATGCCCGTTTTGTAATAGGATAGAAAGTGAACTTCATTTTTTGTTAGAATGTCAAACATATACATTTCTAAGAGAAAAATATTTGTCAAAGTATTACCAACATACATTCATTAATGGAGAATGCTTAGCTCGAATGTTGCAATCTGAAGACGTCATGCTTTTAAGAAATTTAGCAATGTATATATTTTATGCATTTAAGACTAGATATACGCATTTAAATAAGAAGTAAAGCTGCACTCTTGTAACTGAATTGCTGTCTTAAGGTTTTTTTTGTCTGCTTAATTTCACATGCCAATGTAACTCCCTTGACCTTAGTTTGATTTTGATGTGGGATGTTATACTTATTTTTTGCGTGTTGTCCTTATGTTATTTGTTTGATTCACTCATGTTAACGTGTATCCATTGTATACAGGCCGGTGGCCTTACAATTAAAGTTTCCGAGTTCCGAGTTCTCTGCGATGATGATGCGTCAAAAAGCCGCCCAGCCTTACGTTATACCCTCTAAATGAAGATTTTGAGTCGTCTGTTGTCTGTCTGTCTGTCTGTCTGTCTGTCTGTCTCTCTCTCTCTCTCTCTCTCTCTCTCTCTCTCTCTCTCTCTCTCTTTTGTCTTTGTCTGTATGTCTGTCTGTATCTGTCTCTCTTTTTGTGTCTCTGTCTCTCTTTTTGTCTCTGTCTCTTTCTGTCTGTCTGTCTCCCTCCCTCTCCGTCTCCCAGTCTCTCCCTCTTCCACTCTTTGTCTCTGCCATTTCCCCCCCCCCCCTCTCTCTCTCTCTCTCTCTCCCTCCCTCCCGCACTCTATAAACACTGCATTAAATTCTTCAAACCATGCTGTGTGTGGTTCAGCAGCCAATGATCCACGTCATGCCTGTCACATTCCCTGGTTCAGCAGGCAGATTCCACGTCATGCCTGGTCACATTCCCTGGTTCAGCAGGCCAATGATTCCACGTCATGCTGGTCACTTCCCTGGTTCAGCAGCCAATGATTCCACGTATCCTGTCACATTCCCTGGTTCAGCAGGCCATGATTCAGTCAGCTGGTCACATTCCCTGTCGAGCAATGATTCCACGTCATGCCTGGTCACATTCCCCTGGTTCAGCAGGCCAACGATTCACGTCATGCTGGTCACATTCCCCTGGTTCAGCAGGCCAGTGATTCCACGTCATGTGGTCACATTCCTTGGCCAACTCAGTCCGGATTTTTCACACTTGCTCACCCCTTCACTTTCAACAACTTCATCCCACGTTGTAATGGACAGAACAAGTCTCTTGAATCCCCCCCTTCCCACCACCCCCTCTTAGCTTTATTCGCCCTTTTCCTGGCTGTCTTAATAAAACAACAGACTCCTTCCAAGTCATGCCTTGACCCGATCTCCAACAGCCTGCGTGAACCAGCCACTGTGAAACAGTGGTCAGGGCCATGACTGGGCGACTGGACAAGTCCGGGGTTCGAGTACCCACCAGAGGCCTTTATCTGAGGGAGTTTCTGGCCCTGGTTGGTTGGTCGGGAGAATGGTGGACACACATGGAAAGACTGGAACCCAAAGGTCGAATCCCTTCGACTCAACGGATGTTGTGTAGATGCGACTCCACTTTAAAGAGCGACACTGCTGGTGACTGCATCGGCTGGGCCCGGCTGATGCCATGCTGGATTCACGGAAATAAGCGCGGAATGCAGCTATGCCCCATAGCCAGGACATCTACTGGATTGAGGTGATAATAACTGTTAAAGCGTATCACATTCTGTTGTTTTTCACATCCTGTTCTCCCAGCGACTCCGGTGTCCATTTCTCTTCCCCATCCATCATGACTGTGACCGGGCCCTGTTGACCATCTCCAGTGTCCATTCTTCCTCCACCTCCACCATGTCTGTGACCTAATCCTGTGGACGATCTCTGGGGTCATTTCTCCTTCCCATCCATCATGACTGGCTATAGTCTCTGTCTACCATCTTCAGTGTCCGGTTCTCCGTCACCTCTCTATCATGTATGTGACCAATCCCTGCTCATCATCTTCAGTGTAACAAGCTCATGGCCACTGTCGTTGGAATGAACGACAGAGAACCATTCTGCAAATGAGGGGACGCTCCATACGTCTGAGGCGACAACTTACCAATTATTGTGGGCAGGAAAGAAAACAGAAATAGGCGTGAGAAGAAGGGGGAGAGGGAAAAGAACCAATGGGGGGACGGTGAAGGGGTGGGGTGTAGGCAAACGTGAATCAAAACAGCACCCTTCATGGCTAACAAAAGCAGCCATATACACCCAGCACTCCCCCCCCCCCCCCCCCCCCCCCCCCCCCGCCCCCAAACCTGGCTGGCCCACAATCCCTGTTCCAGCATTTACACTTGCATTACCGGTCCATTGTTGACCTTATCGGGCCGTTCAGAGGCCTTGATTCTGAGGCGGGCCAGTCCGGCCCATTATTCACCGTGGTTCGTTCCCATGTGGCAGTTCCATCTTCACGATACTGAACATGACAGACAAGACAGCGGCGTGTTGGTGAAGCGATCCACAAATGGAGCGCTCATTCAGGTGTGGACCGGCGGAAGAACCTTCAGGGGAATCAGATTTTGTGCACACATCGGCAAGATTTCTGCTGATCAGCATGGGCCTGTAGAGGAATGCAGACCAGTGTCCTGAGAATCAAAACCCCTACCCCTACCCCATCATCCCTGAAATCAGTGGTAAGGAACCTGAAGTTCACAGCAGAAAGAGTGAACGTGGACTGAAATAAGGAAGAAGGGACAGACGGGAAGGAGACACTGACAATTAGGAAGAGAGATGAAAAAAAAACCCTAATGACGGACAGAGTAAAACTTGTACACCCACACACACCTTGTTACATGAAGCCGTGTAAAACGATCAGGGACCAAACCCAACACAAACGTCTCCAGCGGTGGAAGGGAGTCGGCAGACACGGGACTCACTCAACTGCGTTAGGCAGGAATCCTCTGGATCACATGACCCACAATGATATGATCTCCCGTGAGGCGCTCTTCCACCAATAAGGTAGGGAAATCAGTGAAGTGAAGGGCAGTAACTGCATTAAGGACAAGGATGAGTGTGGAAAGAGGAATAATCGAGGTTTGCTATAGGAAATGGCTGCATGATACGGACAGTTTCTCCTCATCTGTATCCCAC
>CM065721.1:16780763-16825763 GCA_033310375.1 Conus canariensis
CATAACGTCATCCAGCGTCTTCTTTCTCCTTCTCCTTTTCCTATTCTTCTTCTCTCCTCGTTCTCCTCCCCATCATCACGCTTCCTTTCCCTCCCCATCGGGTCACAGACAGGTACGGTGAAGACCCACCTCATCCAGTCTGCCTCCGGATTTATGGGGGGGCAAAACGCTGTGCACGCTAAGCCAAGAGGAGACAGGCAGAGAGAGCCTGGTATAGAGGATCAAGGGACAGGGCCTGGATGGCGGACGACGTGATGAGAGCAGTCCTGCTCCCACTGAACAGGAAGGTCGACACAACGTACCCCACCCGGCAACACAGAACACTCGGGAAAACCGGAGAGGATTTGCTCAGGAAGCAATGAAACCAAATATGCGATCTCTCTCTCTCTCTCTCTCTCTCTCTCTCTCTCTGTATGTGTGTGTGTGTGTGTCACTCACTCACTCACACACACACACACACACACACACACACACACACACACACACACAACACACGCTCACACACACACACACACACACACACACACCACACACACACACACACACACACACACACACACACACGTTGAATATATTTTGAATAAAGCAAGAAAAAGTTTAGCCTTTCTAAAGATCATAAGCAAACAAAAATGGGGACAAGATAAAGAGAGTTTGACACCCCTATCTGCGGCTCTTGTGCGCTCTAGATTGATTTATGCTCAAGAAGTATTCTTCAGCGCTCCGCAGCATCTACTTAATAAGTTACAAAGTGTACACTGCAAGGCATATAGACTTGCTCTTGGAGTTCCCACACATACATGTAACATTGGTACTTATAATGAAATTGGAATCTTACCTTTGAACGAGTTTCGAAAAGTGTCCTCCTCTACATTTGTTTTAAAGAACCTTTCATAAAAAAAAGTTTCTGTACAAATGAAGTATCTCTAAATTCAGAGACAGATTTTGCTAAAAGAGCAAAAGACATAAAATCAGCTAAATCTATTCAGTCATACACATCTACTCTTCTAAAAAAAACAACCCAACATTAACCAAAGTAAAACAGCTGTCAACTCGTCCTTTCCACCCACTTCCAAATGGAACAAACCAAAGCAAATTATGACACAAACTATACTGAACTGAACAAAAACGATCCACCATATTTTTTAAAAAAATCATGTAAATTCTCATTCGGAAAATCAATATAAGGATCATCTTCAAATTATTACAGATGGCTCAGTGTTAGATGACCATAGAACAGGAGCAGCTTTTATAATACCAAAATTAGAAGTAGAGAAATTAGATCATCTCGGCATACTCGTGTTAGTTTTTACTGCAGAATTAGTTGCTATTCTAATGTCCCTAAAGTATGTTTTAAATTCTTCCAAAGAAAATTGTCCACTTTCACTGTGCAGTGATTCAAAGTCAGCTCTTTCAGCCTTACAGTCTTCAAATCCAAAGATTCGTTGTAAGACTAGTACAGAAATGAAATACGTAACACATCTCCTATCGATGAAAAGAATAAATGTGACTTTCTGTTGGGTGCCCTCACATTGTGGAATCTCAACAAATGAGAAAGTTGATCAAGCTGCTCGGAGAGCAGCTCGCATTATTGAAGGCACGACTGCACTGAACATTCCGTTAGACCTATCAGAATGTTATACTTTGATTAATAAAACATCTTTTAACAGTTTCAAAAGGTTATTGAAAGACAAAGATGGTAAATGTTATCACAGTTGTATACAACCAAATCCTGTCATCCACCCTAAGACTCAATTAGTCAAATTCGAAAGTCCGATATCTAGAGAGGGAGTAACTTTAGTTCATAGGATGCGTTTAAATTCTTTTCGAGCCAAATACAGCAAAAATGTTAAATGTGTATGTGGGGAAATTCTTTGTGTAAGTCACCTATTACTAGATTGTCCAAGAGCAAAGAATACAGTGCACAAGGCTGGTACTAATATTTCACATGATAGATCGACTCCACTGACATTACCTAAAATGTTATATAGTTATGCTTTTCTGTGTTCGTTTTGCCCACATCCATTACGCAGTCCAGTAGGAATTTATCTTTAACTTTCAAACAACCCCTCATATACAAAAGGAAATTATTTACACAGACACACGCGCGCGCGCACGCACGCACACACGCACGCACGCACGCACGCACCCACACACACACACACACACACACACACACACACACACACACACACACACACGCACGCACGCACGCACGCAGGCAGGCACGCACGCACACACACACACACACACACCGCGCGCGCGCGCATGCACGCACGCACATGCACGCACACATATACATATACGCGCAGGCGCGAGCGAGCGCGTGCGTGCGTGCGAGCGCGCACACACACACACACACCATTACACAATCTGTCTGTAATCACGTTAAGTGCGAAAACGTTAAATTGAAGAACAACAGCAACAACATCATCAACAACAACAACAACAACAACAACAACAACAACAACAACAACAACAACAACAACAACAACAACAACAACAACACACCACACACACACACACACACACACACACACACACACACACACACACACAACACACGTGTGATGAAAAAATATGTCAACCGAAGAATTTCTCCTAGTTTTCCATTGTTCCTGCCCCCTCCATCACCCTCCCCTTACCCATGCTTCTTCCCATACCCTGTGGACCACAGACAGATGCACATCTCACCCTATCTGCCGCTGGATTTGAGGGGAGCGGAGAGGAGAGGAGAGGAGGGGGGGGGGGGTGCGGGCGACACACTGTACCTGCTAAGAAGACCAGGTATAAATCCCGGATGAGAAGGGGAAAGGACGCGGATGGTGGATGATGTGATGAGGGCAGTCACACACACACATCGACTGAAGAGAAATGGCGACAGCTCACGGCCTGTTCCAACTCACCATGAGATCAGCGTGCCTCTGTGGTTACACACAACAGCTGGAATACGAAAGAGGATTTGCTTACGAACCAAGAAAACCAAATAATTATGAGCCTCTCTCTCTCTCTCTCTCTCTCTCTCTCTCTCTCTCTCTCTCTCTCTCTCTCTCTCCACGTATGTGTGTGTATGGAGGGCGGGGGGGGGGGGGGGGGGGGTAAAAGAAAAGAAAGTGTGAGAGAGAGAGAATGAGGGAGAAAGAGAGAGGGGAGGCGTGGGGGTAGAGATTGAGGAGAGAGAGAGAGAGAGAGAGGAGAGAGAGAGAGAGAGAGAGAGAGAGAGAGAGAGAGAGAGTACGCACGCACTCGCACATAATCGCGCGCTTAGTTATGGAGCAGAGACGGACTGGCTCTCAAAGACACGGACAGAACTGGAATTCTTCTTGTTATTGTTGATGCTGATGCTCTGTTTTCATCCAAACGCTAAATAAATCAGCAGAGAGTACTGGGTTAATGGAGATGAATGATTTTATCTGAACTGCGTTCCAGAAAACAAGGAAGAAAAGCTGAAACAAAAGCCAATAAGCAAAACAAACTAAAATGGAAAACAAAACAGTGAAAGAAATACATGAAAGGAAGAGAGGAAAAGCAAGAAAGAAAAAGAAGAAAGAATGGATCAAAAGACAGATAAAGAAAAAGGAGGGACAAAAGAGAACAAAAAGAACACACATAACAGATAAACATTGAAATAAAGAAACAATGCAAAAAAAAAAAAGAAAAGAAAAAAATACGGAAAGGAAAAAACAAATAATAACTAAAGAATAGAAGAAAGGCTCCAGTACAAAAAGACAACAAAAAATTCAGCGAAAGAAAGATAGAAATATGTAACAAAAAGAGAGTCAGCTATAAACAAAGACAAGAAAGATGAAAACAAATCCAAGAAATAGAAATAAATAAAAAGAAAAGAAAAGAGATAGAAGAAAGACAGAAAGAAACAAAGAAAAATACAGTAAACAAAGAAAAGGAGAGAAAGAAAAGACAGAAAGAGAGAAAAAGGGAAAGACTAGAACGGAAAGAAAAGAAACGAGAAGACATAGAGAAAAGAAAAAAAAAAAAACAGAAAAGAAGAAAGAAAAGAAACGAGGAAAGACAGAAGCAAACCAGCACAAAAGACAGACAACAATTCGCGGAGGAAAAGAAGAGCTCCAAACGCTCTCTCTCTCTCTCTCTCTCTCTCTCTCTCTCTCTCTCTCTCTCTCTCTCTCTCTCTCTCTCTCTCTCTGTCGGACGATTCGACAAAGGAACAAAACAAAGAAAAAGAGAAAAGAAACATGTTCTCCTGAAATCCGCACATCTCAATCCTTTGTAGATCAGAATTCTGCTGAAAGCGTCACAGCATCTCATCCAAAGCCGGACGCCTCTTTCCGCCCCCCGTTCCGTCAGATGGGGAACAAAGTCTTCATGTTTGAAGTGTCCCATCCCAAGGCAAACTATTGCTTCTGCTTTACCCGGACACGAGTTTCGAAGCTTTTTTTCCCCATCCCCAGCGGCCCTGGGATATATGGCAGAGACATGTTGCGGCTGTGGAGACCCAGGACAGACAAACTTAAAAAAAAAAAAAAAAAAAAGTTGACTGGACGGAAAAATCAAGGAGGAAAAAACTCTCAATAAAATGTTTATGGAAGAAAGGAAAGAAGAACAAAAAGGAGAAGAAAAAAGGAAATTGATTCGGACCAAAGGAGATAGCGAGAACTGTTATGAACGCGAGAAAATTCATTATGAGTGAAGACGAAAACGTTTATATCAGAAAAAAATAGTCGATGTCAGAAATGAATTCAGAAAATGTTTATAGCCTTTAGTAATAAAAAAAAACCCATCTACATAAAGGAAGGACAACTGTATGAATAGAACAATTTGATTCTGAAAAAGGAATCGACATTGTTCATGAGAGGAAATAAAGTGCACAAAAAACAAACTATTTACTTGAGAAAGAAAACTGTTGATGACAGAATTAAGAAAGATTGAGAGAAAAAAAAACTGTTGAAATCATGAAAAAACACTGTTCATAAGGGATATCCTAAAATTAATTATTAAAGATAACAAAACTTCTTGATGGAAGAAATAAAAAGAATGTGTCACGAAAAAAAAAAACAACAGAAAAATAAGACAAGAAAACTGTGGATGAAGGAAGAAAACTGTGGACGAAAGATAGAAAATTGTTGACGAAAGATAGAAAATTGTTGACGAAAGACAGAAAATTGTTGACGAAAGACAGAAAATTGTTGACGAAATGAAAGACAATCTAAAAGAAAAGAACGAAACATTCAAGCAAAGAAAGAAAGGAAACCGCTAATGAAAGAATGAAAGTATTAATGAAAGAAAAAAAAAAAGAAAACTGTTGGTGGAATTAAGAATGGAAACAGTTGAAGAAATAAAGAAGGAAAACTGTTGATGAAAGGAATGAAAATGTCGAAGAAAAAAAAAAGAAGAAAACTGTTGATGAAAAAGAAAAAGAAACAAAACTGTTGATAAAATTAAGAAAGAAAACTGTTGATGAAAGAAAGACAGCTATTGATGAAAGAAAGAAAGAAAACTGGTGAGACTAGGAAGAAAGTTGTAGAAGAAAAAAAAGAAATCTGTTCATGAAATAAAGAAAAATGTTGATGAAAGAAATAAAGAAAACTGGTGATAATAGAAAGAAATCTATGAAAGAAATCTGGTATGAAATAAAGGAAAAAAAATAAGGGAAAATGTTGATGAAAGACAGAAGGGAAACTGTTAATGAAAGGAAGAGAACTGGCGATTAAAGAAAGAAAACTTGACAAAAAAAAAAAAAGAAAAGAAAAGAAAAATTTAAAAAACTGATAGAAAACTTTTCGTAAAAAGAAATAAACAACACTGCTGATCGAAGAAAGTAAACTGTTGATGAAAGAAAGAAAGAAAACTTGCTCAAATAAAGAAAAAAAATCTTGAGTAAAGAACTAAAACTGCTGATGAACGAACGAAAGAAATCTGTTAATGAAGGAGAGAAAACTGATAATGAAACAAACAAATAAAAATCACTGGTGAGAGAAGGAAAGAAAAAGAAAAAAACCTGAAATGGAAGAAAGAAAAAGTGTTAATGAACAGAAAATTACCGATGGGAGATGAAAAAAAAAACTTCCAGTTTTTGCGCCATCCTTCCAGAAACTACATGACAACCTTTTAAGTGAAACTGAAACAAAAAAATAACTGGTCAGCTCTTGAAAATCTAAATATTTTAAATGAAAAGTATAATACCGTTCATAATTTTACTTTAAACGAAAAGCTGGTACTTTTTTTTCTTATCTCTTTGAATCTGTTTGGAAACTTACAAGATATAATGTCTGACTATACATTTGACTTTATCATCTTAACTGCAAATATTTCATTTATAAAAGTCTATAATTACAAGGTAACACATTGTTTTGTGGCAAAAATGACTTTCTTACTTGTCAGTCCTGTAAAGTATCTAGTGATCAACAGTTTCAGATGCATGTGCACAACGTTAATGATTGTGAATGTATGTGCGTGCACCAATGATACCCACTGCCTAAGGTGCTTGCTTAAGTCGTTCAGACTGTTCCTGCAGTTTAAACACAAGAAGGACAGCAGGTGAGAGCTGAGGGTACCGGTGGAGGATGTGTTGTTGAACCATTATCTTGGTGGCGCTGTTCTCTCTCTCTCTCTCTCTCTCTCTCTCTCTCTCTCTCTCTCTCTCTCTCTCTCTCCGTTTTTCTTTTACTTATATACGTATGCACTTGTCTCTTTGTATATATCTTTAATTTATGCTCTTTTTTTTCATTTCCAATAATTATCTGCATGTAAAAAAAAAAAAAGAAACGGACGGAAAATAACTAGTCAGATGCAGCTGATTTGAACAAATTCCAAATAACCCTTAATATGGGGGGGGGGGGGGGGGGGGGGGGGGGGGTTGGGAAAGTTCCAAAAACAAAGTCGTCACTTGCGAATGGCATCTTTTACGGCGAGACATCATTCACATAAAAAACAAAAGACGTATGCGAATGGGGGGGGGGGGGATCATCCTTGGTGAACTCAAGATTTGAACTTAAACTCCAACACACCGCAACGCAGAGGACAGATGCGAGTGATCGAATCTACGCCGTTTTGTACAGTGATTGCGGTTACAACCGGCCCAACAGCTGTAAAAACGAGGACGAACTGTCGGGTGGAAGTTTCAGAAGAACTGCACCCCGCTTCTTCATAATTCTGTACCCCACGGTCCTTCCAACACATTCTGTACCCACGCTCCTTCCAACATTCTGACACGCTCTTCAGACAATTCTGCACCCCACGCTCCCTTCCCCAATACATTCTGCACCCCACGCTCCCTTCCCCAACACATTCTGCACCCCACGCTCCCTTCCCCAACACATTCTGCACCCCACGCTCCCTTCCCCAACACATTCTGCACCCCACGCTCCCTTCCCCAACACATTCTGCACCCCACGCTCCCTTCCCCAACACATTCTGCACCCCACGCTCCCTTCCCAAACATTCTGCACCCCACGCTCCCTTTCCCAACACATTCTGCACCCCACGCTCCCTTCCCAAAACATTCTGCACCCCACGCTCCCTTCCCAACACATTCAGGCGTCCGCCAGTCCTGGCGGGTACAGGTACCTGTGATGCTGGCAAACAGCCTTAGGGATGCTTCACGAAGCGGACGACACCAACACAGACAACGAAGAGTTACCTCCGCCTGTTCCCTTTCAACTCAAGGACACGGCAGCTAGACAGTCTAAAGACAAAGCAGTCACAGCCAGTGATATACATGAACGGCTCCGAGGGATATTGTTCGAACGCCAATCAAAAGACAATGGCTCTGTCCGCCTTTTGGGACACGGTGACGCCTTTGGTTCCATCGCGCTGAGGAAATGAATATAGACACTTCCGCCAGACGCCGTCAATCGACTTACAGAACAGACACAGTCGCGTGTGTCGTCTCATGACTCTACTCTCGGCGTGAGCGGAATAGGAGAGACGATGCTAATGCCAAGGCAGAGGGTTCATTTCGAGTGGGTGATCATGGATTTCGTAAGAGTGTCTGAACAGATAAACTGTACTGAATTTGGACCCCGAGTCGTATGACCGAACCAAATATTCTAAGCAGGCGTTCTTTGTCTTCACCGTTTTTGAGACAGCAAATAGCGCGAGTTAATTTTTTTTTCATATCCCTTCTTTGTCTCGGTCTTTTATTGTGATTTTTCAGTGGCATTATTCACAAGTCGCTCATCTCCACACATTTAAACACAGCCTCAGCCAGGCTCACCCTGTAACACTCCCAATACCGGCGGTCCACAGTGACTAGGAAAAATTACGATGCCACTGACAACGAGGTCATTCAAAAGAGATCTCTCTCACGGCTGTGGTGTCACAGTTCAATGACAGCAGGAAGCCATGCAGAACAGCCATCATGGTACAGTGGTTAGTAGCTCGAGTTCAAGGCTGGGGAATTATGGGTTAAACTCCCGGGGGGCACTTCGTGAGGGACTGCTTCCGCAAAAGCTGAGGAAACCACGTTCAAACAAAAGGAGTGGAGTCGAGTTTCATCCTCTTCATGAATACTTCTCTGAGGGAGTTGCTCAAAGTTTCTAAATGTAGATGTCTATATCCCCCTGGACGTGGTTGAGGCTGGGGTATGTTATGGAGCATAGCGGAGACTACACTTCTTTCATGTTGTTTCCGAGAAGAATGGAACCCCATAACATCATTCTCGTCGATCACATTGAAAAGATGTCACATTCTGTGGCCATTCATGCCCTGCTCTCATATTGACCTCAGTTACAATTTCCTCTGTGTATACATGCCCGTAGCAGTGCTGGTGGAAGGACAAAGATCGTCGTACGTCCTGTAGACTCAGGAGTTCCCCAAGGCTCAGTCCTAGGACCAAGCCTATTTCTTTATTACATTAATGACCTCCCGGCAGGGATCAGCTCCAAAGTCCGCCTGTTCGCAGATGACACGATGTGCAGCCACACAATAAAGAAAGCATCCGACCAACAGACACTACAAAACGACCTTGACACTCTGACAAAGTGGGAAGAGCAGTGGTCCATGAGTTTCCATCCAGAGAAAGTGCTCAACACTGAGTGCGACGCGGCGACAGAACAAACTCCAACCTGTGTACAAACTTCATGGACACACTCTAGAAGTTGTGACCTCAACCAAATACCTAGGGGTCACGATCCAAGATGACCAAAAATGGGGATCCCACATTGAGACGATCACCGCAAAAGCCAGCAAAACCCTCGGCTTCCTTAGACGAAACCTCAAAATCGGAACAAGAAGATGAAAGAAACTGCATACAAAACCCTTGTTCGACCGATTGTTGAGTACGCGTCATGCGTTTGGGACCCCCACACCAGAAACGAGATCCAGGAGATCGAAAAGATCTAGCGTAGAGCAGCCAGATGGGTCACACACAGCCACAGACCCACAACCAGTGTAGATAAATCCTACGCTCTCTGAAGTGGCCTACATTAGAGAAACGAAGACAAAATGCCAGACTGGAAATGATGTACAAATTCCACCACAATCTTGTTGACATCAACTCCAAGTACCTGCCCAGGAAATCCCAGACCAGAAGAAGTTTAAGAAAAAAAAAAAAAAAGCTGCAGCTACGACATCCCACAATGCAGGACAGACTACCGACAAATGTCCTTCTTCCCAAGAACCATCCCAGAGTGGAACACATTACCAGAGGTTGTGGTGACGGCAGAGACCCTGGACCGCTTTAGGTTCAGACTCGCCTCTCACCAATAAACACCAACGACAACATCCCATCAGTATAATGATGTTGGTCGTGAACAGGAGAAGTAGCGAGTCATGTCAGTTGTCGGAATTGACCACCTCATGGAGACTTGGAGAGACGTGATGGCGCCCTCCGAAGCAAGACGTTCTACTCACGCTGGCTCTGTCGCTAAGCAATGATAATGGTCTGTGTGAAGCTTAGCCAGCGGCGTCCGGAGTATTGTGTAGGATAACAGGCTGTACTGATCTCCACAGAAGTGTCTCTGAAGCAGCGCAGTATCTCCTCGGGTGGGTTGCGTCCTGCCCTATTGAGGACTGCCAGAACTGGTGCCACGACTTCTTTCATATTGTTTCTGAGAAAAATGGAACCCCATAACATCATCCAGCGTCTGGCTATGTGTAGAGTCTGAAATAAGGCAGGGTGGAGGTCAGCCACTGACATACATAGATAGTGGAACAGCACGAAAGGGCAACCATGCCTTACATTGATTGCTGGTCGAGCCAGGCTGAACGCACGCCTCTCTACATCAAATAATATGGTCACAGGCCTCAACTCAGACAAATCGAGTGACGCTGTATCTAAAGGTTTGAATCCTGATCTTGCAACATGAAAGGCGGATAGAAAAAAAAACTGAATCAGAACCCATGACCATTTTGTTAATATGATTGAAGGGCTAGGGGAGGATGGCTAAGACAGCAACGGATCCATTCTCGGAGATTTCGTGGCAGGGGAGAGCACTCTACGCTTTCTTCTCTGACAGATCCTGGCGTCAGCCAGTCTTGACAGGTGCAGCCGCCTGCTGCGTTGCTCAGACATTTTCTTTTTTTTTTTCTTTTCATCTTCCATTTGCCTCATTTTTTGGTGGCATCACTCCCACGCTGCTTCCTTTCGTCCCCCCCCCCCCCCTCCCCCACACCGAGGTACGTCCTGTCACAAGTCCAGTGTCGACCATCCACAGGGAAAATTCAGATCGCCGTGAGAAAACCCACCAGGAGAGACACTGCACTGCTGCTCAGTCACACCGGTGTTGTTCACTTTGAGTGGATTTCACACGCGCAAAAATAAACCAACTTAGTAAGCCGCTGCTGAAGGCACTTATTGCTCAGTCACGGACCCATTGTGACTGAACGTCCCCTCCAAAGGGCACCACCATGGCTATCCAAAAACAGTTCCCATGAAGCTGACGATACCTAAGACTTGGACGTGTCTTGCTAAAGGCATACACCGGAGATGAAATGAAAAGTGAGGTCACCATGTGAGCAGAGCCAAAGAATCAGAATGATCAAGATGATGTAATGACAGCTCCATTCGGATCTGAGATTACGCAAGAGGGCTGTACTTAACGCTTCGTTTCATAAAGTATGTAAGTAATCTAATCAATAAACCGCCTTAACAACGCAGACGACACCAACACAAAAAGAAAGAATTGTCCGAACGCATTCCCTGCTTAATGAGAAGACAAGACAGACACGTTATGCAGGGTGGGCGGCGATGTTGAGTAAAGATAACTGCTGAACCTATGGACATACAACTGGTTCCATCAAACTCATAGTCCCCATTAAGAATCAGTTTGTCCGTCTTCCCTCTCCCCTCCCCCCTCCCCCCCCCCCCCCCCCCCCCCCTCCACACACACACCCTTTGCCACAACGCCTATAGCCAGACGACGTCAGCCCATCCATGGAGGTCACGTCACTTCCTGTGACCTGAATGACTCAATAATTCTGCCGTCTCCGGCCGTGCGGAGTAAAGGGAGACAATGCAAAACGCGGAAAGCAGATTTGGGCGATTGTGTAGGCGACTGGTTTGTACGAATGGTAAATCCATTGCACCCAACTCTGAACTGACGCTGGAATATTTTGTTGACGAGGTTTTCGTCATATGTGGAGTCCTCCTGCCCACACTTCCTTGTTAATTAGTTGCTGTTTTCACATTTCGGTATTCTTTTCTTTCTTTCTTTTTGTTTTCTTTCGGGGTTTTTTTTTCTTCCCATGCCCTCAAATTGTATTCCTCCGCCGTCACTGTCCCATACATTTCAGTGACAGCAGACCGTTGGAAACGATCAATGTTGAGGCCGTCATGCCACTCCCCATCAGAGGAGGCCTGCACTGCCGTCAGATCGTGTTTCTGTCTTCAGACGTGTTTCATACCAACTCAGTTCTGGGTGGAGTAACTCGCCCATGTCGTACATAGATGGACTCTTAAATGCCACTGACATACCCGAAAATGAAGTAGTCCTAGACTGAGGCAGTGTGAAAAAAACTTTGACACCTCTGACAGCCTCCACCTCCTATCCTCACCATCCCCACTTCCAACAACCCTCCCCTTCCAGCCCCCTTCCCTTCCCTGCAGGTGCTTGTTAGATAAACAAGAATAGAGTTCACGTTGACTCGGTCTGTCTTAGTCGGGCAGTGTAAATGATATAGCGTCTCTCTCTCTTCTCTCTCTCTCTCTCTCTCTCTCTCTCTCTCTCTCTCTCTCTCTCTCTCTCTCTCATAACAATGTCTTGTAAGCGTTTTAGAGACGTGTTCGCTCGGTTTCGAACGAGAAGCCTGGGGCTTAAGCAAAAGAAAAATATGGTTCATGCAGGTGGAAAGTGATTTGACGAGTCCATCCTGCTCAAAAGAAATTGAAGACGAGGAACACTTCGGTTTTAGATGCCCAGAGTATGATAAATTTAGAAATGGTTGTTCTGCCTTTAAGTCCTTTTTCGGTCAAACTCAAAACCTCTTTGGTATTTTGTCCTCTGAAAATGTAGACATTGTAAACCCATTTGCTAAGTTTGTGGCGGAAGCTTTTTGATTTAGAGAGAAAAAAAACCTAATATGTAGGCTGTGTTTGTAGATCATGATTATGCAATAAGTTATTTATTGTAAAGAGAGTATTGTTTGATGAATGGTCGTTTTCTTCATTTTCTAGTTATCAGTACTGTTCAACTGTGTTCTGTGTGTACGCTGTTTTTTGACTCGCATTTCTGTTGTTGGCAGAGTTTGGCAACACTAAGTGGAAATTGCGCATGCACTCCCTTGGCATAAGGGTTGTTTAACTATTTTCAATAAAGCATTGTCATTGTCATTCTCTCTCTTCTGTCTTCTCTGTCTCTGTCTCTGTCTCTCTCTCTCTCTCTCTCTCTCTCACACACACACACACACACACACACACACACACACACACACACACACACACACACACACACACAGAGCCATGAATGATCTACGACAAGAAGATATTCTTCGTCAGTATCATGCACACACATCTCTATTCCACGCCGTATTGCTTATTTCAATCAGAACAAAACTACTCCAGACTGGTGGCTTTATCTCTTTTGGATCTGACTTTCTGCAGGTTGTCACAAAGCCTTTGATGAAAACATCCATCCTCTCTACCCGAAATGGGGGCCATGGTCTTCATTGAATTACGTTGCTCTCTCTCTCTCTCTCTCTCTCTCTCTCTCTCTCCTCTCTCTCTCTCTCTCTCTCTGAAGCTGGCTCAGCAGTTAAGAGGAAGCAGCAGCCTTGATCTTTACTGACCTGTCAGATCAGACCATACGATCTGCAGAGGTCTGTGGACAAGATGCCAGGTTGAAAGCCATCAACTTCTCACGTGCCAATCTTCTCCATGGGAGCTCTCTTCCTTCCAAATCTTAGAACCTTTTCGTCCAATGTTCAAACTTTTGAGCAAAAAAAATTGTCCAGTCTTCGTCGTGTCATATTTCAAACTATCATCATCGTCATCATCATCATCATCTTTTCTATTTCATCTCCTCTTAATCATGTTTATCTCATTTTGTTCCCGGAAAAAAAAATTACACTAACACAGTCCAGGCAATATGGACGCTAAAAGCTGGTCACGGAACCGGAAATTAAAGATGGTAACTACCCGGATGAAAAATGAGCGACAAGGAAAGGCTGACTGCGGTGACGTAGTCAACAGACAACATGGCGGCCCCAGCAGTCTGATCTAGCTTGTAGCCCTGATGGATGTGTTAGTTGTGTGTGTGGTGTCCGTCTCCTTTCAGGTCTATTGATCTGCCCTTTGGGAACAAAGGCTGGAGACAAATATAAAAAAAAAAAACCCACAGTCTTCTGAAAGCTGCCCGAACGCTTCACTAAAAGTTTTGCCTCCTGGTTATACTTTCTTCGTGGTGTCTTTCTCTCACGATCGCTCTGCCTGTCTCTGGCTCTTTTCACACACACACACACACACACACACACACACAAATAACATAATAACACACACACACACACACACACCACACATATATATATATAGAGAGAGAGAGAGAGAGAGAGAGAGAGACGAACAGGGACAAAGGGGCAGTTGGAATATGTATACAGAACTATAAAACAAAAGCATAAGTTGTTCAGTTATTTATTCATTTCTTCTTTATCTATGTCTTTATTCATTCATTTATTAATTTCTTTCTTCATTTATCCATTTACCTATTTATTTATTATTTATTCATTTATTTATTTTTCAGCAGATTTCCAAATTTGAACTTTATGTATCCAACTAAGGTCTCTGGTGACGGCAGTTATTTGAGATCAGTGAGCTGTGTCCCTTTTTTAGGCCGATGAACTTGTCGCAAAGTATCTCTGAAGGGAGGCAATTATGTGTCACCTGATCGACATGTCTAACCGGACGAGAGAGGAGAGAGAGAGGGAGACAGACGAGACAGACAGAGAGAGTGGGGGGGGGGGGGGGTCGGAGAGGGATTGGAGAGGTCTGCCTCCATCTTGCATTCGACTGCGCTTTCTTTTTAGCGTTTTTCTTTTCTTTTCTTTTCTTTTTTTCTTTTCTTTTCTTTCTCTCTTTTTCTTTTTTGTTGAGACGACAATCACTCCCATGACTGGGGCTTGGAGTTTCCTTCGGGCTGGAAATGAAGTTTTGTAACGTTCGCCAAAAAAAAAAAAACGCAGTCAAACACAACAGAAAACTCAACACACACTGTGTTCTCATAAAGCCGTTTAGGTGAGAGTGTTCACTCAGATGTTCCAACATGATGTCGTTTGACGTCTTGTGCTTTTCATTTTCAAATGAAGGCCTCCCCACCACCACCTCCCCCCCCCCCCCCCCCCCATTTCCATTAACGTTGTCAAGTTCTCGAAATGTTGAATGGGCTGTCACTTCCTGTGCTTACTTAATTCATCCTTTTGAAATAAAGTTCGTTCAATCGTCTTCTGCCTGAAATACCCTTACCTCCCCCCCCCCCCCCCCTTCATTTTTCACTCGCACCCCAACCACATCCCCCATCTATCCTCATCTGTTCCCGAACAGCTCTATCTGATCTGAACCAAGATCAGTTATCTTTGGCAGAGACAGCAGGAGTGTGAAGGAGGATGGATGAAGCACAGTGCCAGACTGATTGTGGTGCTCGGGCTTTGTGGCCATCAGTGGATTCTTTGACAGGCTTTTTTTCGGGGAGTGGAGGGGGGGGGGGGGTGCTAAATGTCGTTTTCTTCAGTTTTTTGTTTGTTTTTTTTTGTTTTTTGTTTTTGGGGGAGGAGGAATCTCAATGGCTTGTTTGCTAACCCGTCTATTTCGTGTGTGTGTGTGTGTGTGTGTGTGTGTGTGTGTGTGTGTGTGTGTGTGTGTGTGGTGCGTGTGCGTGCGTGCGTGCGTGCGTGCGTGCGTGCGTGCGTGCGTGCGTGCGTGTGGTGTGTTGAAATATTATTGACAGATTTCAGCTAAATGTTTAAAATATATATTTCGCTTAAAACGAAGTACAATGACGAACATGATTCATGGTGAAACAGGACGTTACCCTTTATCAATTACTGTCTATGTCCGAATGAATCGCTTTTGGGCTAGTTTGTTCAATCTCCTGTTGAAAAAAAAATGTTGGTTAGATTCTATTCTTTCATGTCACATTTGCACAATAGCGCAGTAACTGTGTTTCCTGGTTAACGTGCATTAAAAACACACTTGTACAATCTGGTTTTGACTGTGTTTGGAGCAATCAATCTTTTACAGATGTCAATACATTATGTAGGAATGTCAAAAATAGTTTTCAGTACTCTTTTCGTCAAGCGTGGCAACATGACATTGAAACTAGTAGTAAATGTTTTGTCTACAAATTTAAAAAATGTGAGTTTAAGAAGGAGAAATATATTTCTAGCTTACCAGATACTTATATTTACCCTCTTATCAATTTAGATGTTCTAATCATAAATTACCAATCGAAGTAGATCGTCGATTTGCTATTCCAAAAGAAGAAAGGTTATGTAATAAATGTGACATGTCTGCAATAGGTAATGAATTTCATTTTGTTGGAATAATCATATACGTTATTTGCGCAACGTCTGCCAAAAAGATTTCTCTCCCCAAAATTTGTCTATAATTTTTTGTCAAATGATGTCTTCTACTAATCGAAAACAAATGCCGTGTGTGGACGCCGCATAACATCTTGCACACACGTAAAATCCCATCACCAACTTTTGGAAGAGAAGACCAGTTTGGCCGTTGGTATGGATACACGTTACACATAGCATGCACCTTCCCGAAGTTGGAGTATGGCTGCCTTAAAGGTGGGATAAAAAAAACGGTCATACACACAAAACTCCACTCTACAGGGGTCCTGCAGGAGTATCAGCCTGCGTATGCAGAAGAAGAAGAATTGTCAAAGTATATCATATTATCTCAAGTGGTTTTAAATTGTGGTCTAGTCAGCATTGACTGGCAATTTATGTTTTATTTTGGCTTGTTTTTTTCCTTTTCCTGTTATTGCTCTAAACTCACCCTTCCTCCATACTCCAAAAGGGGCGAAAGGAATAAATATTGTTGTTGTGTGTGTATGCATGCGTGCGTGCGTGCGTGCTGTGTGCATGCGTGGTGTGTGCTACGTGCGTGCAGCGTGCGTGTGTGTGTGTGGTGTCGTGTGTGGTTGTGTGTGTGGTGGCGGTGTGTGTGTGTGTGTGTGTGTGTGTGTGTGTGTGTGTGTGTTGTATATTTCAGTGAAAATCTCTCTCTCTCTCTCTCTCTCCTCTCTACTCCCACCTCATCCACACACATACACACACCACACTCTCTCTCTCTCTCTCTCTCTCTCTCTCTCTCTCTTTCACACACACACTCACACTAGCGCACCATGCAGCACGCATGCACGCAGCACGCACGCACGCACACATCAGATGCCTTTCCCCCCCTCATTCATCTCCTTTGTCCTTCCAGTCTTCCCTCACCCCCTAGCAGCCCCCCATGCACAGCCACACCAAGTCTGTCCTGATGCAGCACTGAAAACGCACGCCTTGCTGATCCATGCCCACGAGCACACGACACGGCCAGCAACGTAGGAGCAAAGCCGACGTTAAACGTAACAGCTGCACCCCAACAAGCGGCAGCGGTATTCGGCAGGTCGCCAACGAATGCTTCAAACAAACGCCCCCAATGCAGCTGGGATCGATTCCCCAACGGTTATCATCCATCTCCGACCCCCATCCCGCAACGCACCCCACCCACCCTTACCCTACCTCTTCCTCTTCTCATCATTCTCTGACCACGTTTTACGCTCTTATCGACGATGTCGTACAACAGGCTTATTATTCTCTTCATATTCAGCGCATTGATCCACCAGAGCAGACTAACTGATGCCTTCGTCGTCCTAGAAATGGTCATTACTTTCCATGAGTCCAAATGTTCCAGAAATTAAACACTTGAAGTGTTTGTATGTCCGTCCATCGTCCTGTTCTCTTTAAAGTGCAGCTGATCTGTTGGTTGAACAAGAACGTTGTTTTCCGATTCGGGTATAGATTTGCATGATAGCAACGAAAAAAAAACAAACAAACAAACAAACAAACAATCGTAAATTTGTTTCTTGGATTGTACATCGTCTTTCTTTGTCTGTTCACTGATATCTACCCATCAGAAATCCATGCCATTTATTCATAGTATGCCATTCATTCTTACTTCACTGTTGATTTACTTATTTTGTTCTGTCGACAATATTATTCCACTGACATTAGAAATAGAAAGCGTAGTGATTTGCAACAATTGTGGACAGAGAGAAGAGGAGAGAGAGAGAGAGAGAGAGAGAGAGAGAGAGAGGAGAGGAGAGGGAGGGAGGAGGGAGGGAGAGATTTTATCTACTTTGAAAGGCAGAGATATATTATCATGCAGTCGAATCATATATCTGCCAGAGAGAGAGAGAGAGGGGGAGGGGAGAGAGAGAGAGAGAGAGAGAGAGAAGAGAGAGAGAGAGAGAGAGAGAGGAGAGAGAGAGAGAGAGATTTATCTATTTGAAAGGTAGAGATATATCACATGCAGTCGAGTCATATATCTGCCAGAGAGAGAGGAGAAGAGAGAGAGAGAAGAGAGAGAGTGAGAGAGAGAGCGACGACAGACAGACAGACAAACAGACAGACACACAGACAGACAGGCAGGCAGGCAGGCAGGCAGACAGGCATGCAAACAGACACAGAGACGGACAGACAGACAGACAGACACAGAGGAACAAGCAGACACAGGGACACAGAATACAATCAGGAGGAAGACTGGGAGCCACACGGCAATGCCAAGATCCATTCATGGAATTGAAAGAAAGCAAAACAAGCCACCAACACAGGCAAAAGACACTCAAACCAACATGTCACTCACCGTTATCTGAGTTGACGTCCTTATCTTCCCCTTCGCCTCCTCCAGCTCTCACCCTCTCTCTCTCTCTCTCCTCTCTCTCCTCCCTCTCTCTCTCTCTCTCTCTCTTCGTCCTCTCTCTTCCTCGAAAGTTATTTCCCTTGCGCTGCCTCTGGGGTTTCGCCTGAAAACAGTGTTGTTCGGTTTTTGTTTACGTTTTAGATTGCTTGCTTACTTGTTTGCTTTGTTTTGTTGCTCCCTTTAAGTCAGGCTACCATCGTGTGTTAGATCCTTTCTTTCTTTGTTGATTTTTCAGCAAGACTTTGCTAGAAATTGAATCCATTTAAAGCATCTTTGTCAAAAGATGGAGCCTGGCCCAAACAGGAATACATTAAATTTTAGCATGGACCCGTCACGCAGAACGGACTTCAGTAGCCCGTCCAGGATTGGTCAGCAAGATTATAACATATGTCATGACGTGAAAAAGGTAGTGAACTGATTTAATGGAAATGTTATGGAAAGATGGACTGGGGTCCCTAAACAAATCGCTTTGGTGCCGATCCATCCTACGGATCCGGATTGAACATACAATTTACATGACATATGGATCTACTGACCACCAACATCATAAATCACTTTCACGAAGTCATAACTATATACGAAAAAAAACCTTTCTCTGTGGAATACTGACGTTTTCTAGTGATACGAACGTGAGCATTCGCTATTGTCTATGACTGACCAAGAAGAAAAAAAAACACCCAAAGTAACTCTATCAGTCTCAGCCTGTAACAACTGACTGAAAAGGCGACCTGGCTTCCGTTTTTGTTTGTTTGTTTTCTTATTAAGTGGGTCTTAGATATCAACCATCCATGTTGTCCGGTTCATGTTTTTAATTAACAGTATGTAATTATAGCAACAAATGCCATCATTGAAAATTAAAGAAACTTGGAAACAATGATGCATGCATTTTTGGCAGCATCCATAGGAACTGTAGAATACCTGGTTTGGGGATCTGAAATTGCAAAACTTTGCTCAACTCTCAAAATCTGTTGAAGGGAAAGTGTGATCTAGTTCATAAACTAATTTTCAAGAAGAGCTGATCATTTTTGGATATTCACTTGTGCCATGTCTGATATTACTTTCGACTTTATCATTTTATTTGCTGAACACTTGCTGTACAGAAGTAAGTTCAAAAGGTACCCTCCGTTCATTGAACTCTTCCACAGGCAGCTTCGCTACGGATATCAAATTAAACCACATGTATCACGTATTGAAATGACTGTATCACCTTAGTGGCAAACTGATTCTCTTATTTGCCCATCGTAGGAAATATATTGTAATCCACGTGTTCATATACATGCACATACAATCATGTGATTATGAAAGTACCTATACACTGTTATATTACTATGAATGTATGTATACAGTGACCCATAGTTTCACATGCATGTAAATATTGTTACACGATTAGAAATGCTCCCTCTCCAAACACATTCTGGCGTGTGCCAGTCCTGGCGGGTACAGGCACCTTCGGTGTTGGCGAACAACTTCAGAGACGCCTCACCAAGCAGACAACACCAATTCAAACACTGAAGAGTTGCCTCCCTTCATCCCCTGTCGACTAAGCAGCCACAGCCAGTGACATCAATGAACAGTTCTGAGAGGTATTTTCCAACGCCAATCACAAAAGCGCTTTACCCGCCTTCTGGAACACGGTGGCGCCTTGGTTTGGGTTACCTCATGGGGACTCTCCATGGACGGAGGTGATGGCACCTTCCGGTGGAGGACGTTCCCTTCACACTGGCTCTGTCGCTGAGCAATGATTATGGTCAGCATGAAGCTTAGTCAGTGGTGTCCAGAGTACTCTGTGTCAGACCAGGCACTGCTGAGTTGCACAGAAGTGTCTCTGAAGCAGGGCAGTGTCTCCTCCTCTGGGTTGCTTCCTGCCCAGTTGCAGACGGTCCGAACTGGCGCCAAGACCAGCACCAGCCAGGGTGTGGCTGTATGTGGAGTCTGAAATGAGTGGAATGGGTGTAAACCACAGAGAGACACAGAAGGTAAAAACAGCAAGAAAGGGAAGCTATCTTCAATGCCTAATATTGATCGCTGGTCGAGCCAGACGGACGGGGCGCCTCTGTACATCAAATAGTATGGCCATAGCCCTCTGCACGGACAAATCAACTGATGCTGCGCCTATGTTTTAAATCCTGATCTTCCTGCAACGTGGAAACTGAAAAAAAAAAAAAAAATCAGAATCTACGGCCACTTTGTTAACATGACTGGGGGGGGGGGGGGGGGTTGAAGAAGACGACTCAGACGGCAATGGATCCACTCTGGGAGATTTCGTGACAGGGGTGTCTTTTTTTCTCTTGACAGATCATGGCGTCAGCCAGGCTGAACAGATACCGCCACCTGCTGTGTTGATCCAATAATTCTTTCGTTGAGTTTGGCTTTTTTCGTCCCCATGTCCATTGGCATCACTTCACTCCCTCCGCCCTTGCCCACAATCACAGCCACACCAAGGTGGTCCCGTCACAGGGCCAGCACCAACAATCCACAGCCACACCAAGGCGGGTCCCGTCACAGGGCCAGCACCAACAATCCACAGCCACACCAAGGCAGGTCCCGTCACAGGGCCAGCACCAACAATCCACAGCCACACCAAGGCGGGTCCCGTCACAGGGCCAGCACCAACAATCCACAGCCACACCAAGGCAGGGTCCCGTCACAGGGCCAGCACCAACAATCCACAGCCACACCAAGGCGGTCCCGTCACAGGGCCAGCACCAACAATCCACAGCCACACCAAGGCAGGTCCGTCACAGGGCCAGCACCAACAATCCACAGCCACACCATGGCAGGTCCCGTCACAGGGCCAGCACCAACAATCCACAATAGCCACCGCGTCGTCAGCCCACAATCACACACCGAGCGGTCGCACAGCCACACCACATCACGAAAAATCAGTCCGGAGACAGCTCACCAGACGAGACACTGCACTGCTGCTGGAAATCACTGTGGTGTGGTGCAGTGGCCCCTGTTTGGATTTAACATGCGCAGAACAGCACCTACCGGGCGCCTACTGAGGAAATTCACTGTTCAGTCACGGAGCCATCATGATTGAGCGTGCCCCTTCAGAGGGCAGCACCATGGCCATCCAAGATAGTTCCCATGGAGTCGCTGATGCCAAAGACCTGACGGGAACCATCAAGATAATCAAGACCTGAACAGGAACCATCCAAGACAGTTCCCATGAAGTCGCTGATGCCAAAGACCCGAACAGGAACCATTCAAAATAGTTCCCAAGGAGTCGCTGATGCCAAAGACCTGAACAGGAACCATCCAAGACAGTTCCCATGGAGTCACTGATGCCAAAGACCTGAACAGGAACCATCCAAGACAGTTCCCATGGAGTCGCTGATGCCAAAGACCTGAACAGGAACCATCCAAGACAGTTTCCATGGAGTCGCTGATGCAAAGACCTCAACAGGAACTTTCCAACGGCATACACTGGAGAGGAAAAGGAAATGAACCATGAGACCAGGTCATGAACAGCCAAAGAGTTAGATCAAGATGATGTGTAAGAGTTCCATTCTAATCTGAGGCGACAAACAGGCCTGTACTTCACGCTTCCTTTCATAACGTCTCCCAACTTCAATCAATAAGCCGCCTTCAGGACGCAGCTGGAAAAAAAAACACAAAACGGAATAATTGTTTGAACGTCTCTGCAGCTGAAAAGGAAGAGAAGATACCCATGGTGCAGACGGGGTGGTGATACTAAGTGAAGAATGACCTTTATCGGCAAACAACTGGTTCCATCACAAACTCACAATGCCCATGAAGAATCAGCTTGCGCCATCCCACCACAACGCCCAGAGTGAGTTTTCTCACCGGACAAAGGATCACAGACCCACACTAGAGCCAAACGACGTCAGCCCGTCCGCAGAGACGTCAGCTCCATCCGTGGAGCTCATGTGGCGTCTTGTGACCTGAATGACTCCATCACTTCGCCATCCCCAGTCCAGCGGAGTCGAGGGAGACACTGAAAAATGCGAAAAGCTCATTTGGGCGATGGTGGATGCGACTGGTTCATACGAATGGTAAATCCATTGCACCCGACTCGGAACTGACTCTGGAATATTTCATGGAGGCCTCCGGCCAAAACTCTCGAGTTTATTAGTTTGTGTTTTCTTTCACATTGGGGAATTCTGTTCTCTTCCTTTCTTTCACAATTTCTTTCTTTCTTTCTGTTTTCTCTTGGTGTTTTTTTTTTCCTCCCGTGCCCTGAAGTTGTATTCTTTATCTGTCATGGTCCGAAATGTTTTAGTGACAACAGTCTCTTGGAAGCCATCAATATCGAGGCCGCCAACTGACTCCCCATCAGAGGAGGCCTGCGCTGCTGCCAGATCGTTTTTTTTCTGTCTTCAAACGTGTGGCAAGGCATTTCAGAGCGGATTTATTTACCAGTATTTTCCAATGATACACGTCGTAAATGCTACTGACATATCTTCTTTGACATATGTGAAAGATGGTATATATGACCCGCAGCATTACCCCTCCCATTCAAGCCGCTTAGAAGCTGGCGAAATGTGAAGGACTCCACCGCTTCAGCGAGCTCTCACTCTCCTCTAGCAATATGACACTGCGGGAAAAAAACAACAACAAAGGAGAAGCAGGACGAGGAGAAGTAAAAGAAAGGGGAAGGGAGAGGAGAAGAAGACGAAGAAGGAAAAAGAGCAAAAAAAGGAGGAGGCGGAGAATAAAGCGGAGTTGAAGGAGGAGGAGGGCTAGGGGGAAGAGGAAGGAGGAAAAGAAGAAAGAAGAGGAGGAGGAGGAGGAGGAGGAGGAAGATCAGGAAAATAGAGAAGGGCAGGACAGGACAGAAGAATAAAGCACAAGAAAGAGAAGGAAGAGAAATACTAGAAGGACAAGATGCGGGAGAAGAACACGAAGGAAGAAGAGGAAGGAGGTGGAGAAGAAGAAGAAGAAGAAGGAACAAAAGAAGAATCAGACAAAAGGAGACAATTAATGGATACCTGAAACTGAAATAACACTAGACTCCGGCGGTGCGAGAAAGCCATGACATATTTGACACCCCCCCCCCCCCCCCGCCCACTCTTCACCTTCCGACAACTCCCTCCCCCCTCCCTTCCCCCCTCTTCCCCTCCCTACAGGCCTCCATTCTCTCCCACGGACAGATCAGCCGAGTTGTTTCTTAGATAAACAAGAGTACAGTTCATGTTGACTCAGTCTGTATTACACTGGCATGTCAATAATGAAACGTAGCATCTCTCTCTCTCCTCTCTCTCTCTCTCTCTCTCTCTCTCTCTCTCTCTCCTCTCTCTCTCTCTCTCTCTCTCTTACCTTCCAAATCTTTTGTCTGATTTTCTAGATTAAGAGCAAAACATTGTCTAGTCTTCGTCGTCTCATCTTTTAAACTGTCGTCATTATCATCTCTAACACCACCACTCCCCCCCCCCCTCCACATCTCTTTCCTAACCATCTCTATCCCTGTTTTGTTTCGGGAAAACTTAAACTAACACGCCCCAACGAACATGGATGCTGAAAGCTGGTCCGAGAACCGGAAATAAAAAAAAAAACGTAACTACCCGGAGGAAAAATGTAATGTAAAAGGATGTTTATAGAGCGCTTTACTTCGCGAGAGTCCAAAGCGCATTTTACAGAAACATGATAAAATGAGCGAAAAGGAAATGTTGACTGTAGTGAAGTAGTCAACAGACAACACGGCGACCACAGATGTCTGATGTAGCTTCTGACCATGATAGATCTGCTGGTTGTGTGTGTGGTGTCCGTCTCTTTTCAGGTCTGTCGATCTTCCCTTTGGGAGCAAAGTCTGGAGACAAATGGCATGAAAACACAGTCTTCTGGAACCTGTCCGAACGTTTCGCTAAAAGCTTGCTTCCTGGCTATTTTTTCTTCATGGTGTCTTTATTTCAGGCTCGCTCTTTCTGTCTCTGGCTTTTCACACACACACACACACACACACGCACACACACACACACACACACACACACACACACCACGCACAGGACGAGAGAGAGAGAGGGAGAGAACGAGAGAGAGAGAGAGAGAGAGAGAGCATTATACAAAAGAACTTCAAAACAAAAATATAACTTTGCTCTCATTTTCTCCCTTAAATTTTGTTTAGTTATCTATTCTTTCCCTTATATTTACTTTCTAATTATTCATTGCTTTATTGATTGATTGATTGATTGGTTCGTCCACTTATTTATATATTCATTTATTTGTTTTCCAAACATGAACTTCTTGTATCCAACTAAGGTCTCAGGTGACGGCAGTTATTTGAGATCAGTGAGATGTGTCCTTTTTTTAGGCACAATTATGTCTCCGGCCGATGAGGTGAGAGAGAGTGAAAGACAGACAGACAGACAGAGAGAGAGAGAGAGAGAGAGGAGAGAGAAGGGTGGGTGCGAGAGGGATGGGGAAGGTCTCCCTCCATATCACGTTCTGCTACATTCCATCTCCCCCCCCCCCTCCCCCACCCCTTCTTCCCATGCATGACTGGGCTTGGTGGTTCCTTTAGGTTGGAAACAAGTTTGTGATGTTCGCCAAAAACCGATGCACTTTAACACTATCAACACATTGCGTTCGTAGAGGAGTTTGGCCTGTGTAAGTAGGTGAGAGAGCATTCACTCAGATGGTCGAGCGTTTAATCGTTTGACGTACCACGTTTCCGTTCAACTGAAGTGAAAAATAGCCCCTGCCTCCTCCCCGGTGTCTTTTCGTACTCCAGAAAGTCGCAACGTTCTAAAGATGTTGAATGGACCGTCACTTTCTGTATATATATATATATATATATATATATATATATATATGTGTGTGTTGTGTGTGTGTGTGTGTGTGTGTGTGTGTGTGTGTGTGTGTTATGTATGTACGTATGTGTGCATGTATGTACCATGCAGTGTCTCTTGGCTTGTGCCATACTTTTGAAAGAACGTCTCTAAACTTGGCATTTCTTTTTTTTCCTTTCCTTAGGATCACAAGAGACTACCTGTTTGATTAAAGTTCGCTGGCACATTTTCATGAGCTGCTGAGATCTGTGAAAAATCGATTATCACGCGGTTTGGATCGATTCAAGCGTTCACAGACAAGAAAATATGACATGTGGGACAAATACAGGCATCTTGTTTCATATTCATGCAGTGATTGGTGTAATCATTCTGTATATTCTACGTGTTTAATTCATTTCCTTTGTCATGAGGGATAGATGTGTGTGTGTGTGTGTGTGGTTGTGAATAATGTGTTCGTCCGTGCTTGTGTCCTTGCTGCTGTTCACAGAGTGAGTGTAGTGAGCATGTGTTGTGTGCTGAATTTGTGCGCTGTTTCTCTGAAGGTTGTTGCATGTGTTGTGTGTGTTTGTGTGTTGTGTGTCGTCTTTACAAAATCTACCATCTCATCTTGTAGAAGAGAGGGAATCCACGCCATTTGCTAACTCTCTACGTGTGTGTGCTGTGGTGTGTGTGTGTGTGTGTGTGTGTGTGGTGTGTGTGTTGTGTGTGCTGTGTGGGGGGAATTGTGAGAGTGAGTGCATGTGTGTACGTGTGCTAGTGTGTGTGTCCACCACAACACACACACACACACACACACACACACACACACACACACACACACACACACACACACACACACACAACAAACAACAAACACACACACATAAACACACACACACTCACACACACACACACACACACACACACACACACACACACACACACACACACACACACAAGTCCAATGTCTTTTTTTTTTGTTCCTTTCTTATCTATCTTATCTCCCGTGCCCTTTTCCTCCCTCCCTCCCTCAAACATCCCCATCCACAGCCACACAAAGTTTGTCCTGATGGAACTCTACGCCACACTGATCCATGCCCATAAACACACGACACCGCAGCAAGGCAGAAGCAACAACGACGACGTTAACCAGAAGGGCAGCATCCGAACAAACAGCAAGAGCGTTAGACTGGTCGCAAATGATGGCTTCAAACAAACGCCCCCCACCCCCACCCCCCACCCCCCCAATATGCCGCTGGGATCAATTCTCCACGGTTGTCGCCCCTCTCCACCCGCCAGCCCCCAACCCTACCCAACTCACCCCATGCCATCCGCATTTTCGTCTCATCATCCTCCGAACATTGGAACACTGTTAACTGTCTTTTCCACAACTGTCGTGCAACGGCCCTATTTTCTCTTTATATTCCGCACATTCATTCACCAGAACACTCATTGATGCCTTCAGTGTCCTAAAAGTGGTCATTGTTTTTCACCATGCCAGAAGCAAACACTTAAGATGTTTGTCTGTCTGTCTGTCTGTCCGCTTGTTCTCTTATAAGTGAAACTGATCTGATGCATAAACAAGAACGTTGTTTTCCTCATTCAGGTATAAATCTGCATAATAGAGGGGAAAAAGGCTTACATTTATTTCTTAGGTTTTACGTCTGCTTTCTTTGTCTGTTCGCTAACCTATCCATCAGAAATGTTAGTGAATTTATTTTTCATTAAGTCATTCATTCACTGACTTCCCATGATTGATGGGTACAAGGCACACAGCTGTAACAGAGTGGACAACCATATCAGTGGATCGAAGATTTCAGGACAGGGCTGCACCCTACACTCCCTCTCCTAACACATTCAGGCGCCCGCCAGTCCTGGTAGGTACAGGCACCTGCGGTGTTGGAAAACGGCCTTAGCCTCTCAAAGCACACCACACCAACACAGTCTTTGAAAAGCTGCCTACGTCTATCCTCTGTCGACTCCAGGACAAGGCAGCTACGTAATCTAAAGACAAAGCGGTCACAGCCAGTGACATAGATTAATGATTCTGAGGGATATTGTTCGAACGCCAATCAAAAGACAATGGCTCTGTCCGCCTTCTGGGACACAATAACGCCTTTGGTTCCATTGCGTTGAGGAAATGAATATAGACACTTCCGCCAGACGCCATCAATCGACTTGCAGAACAGACACAGTCACGTTTGTTGTCTTATAAATGTCCTCTCAGCTCACGCAGGAAAGGAGAGACCATAGCAGGGTGCAGATAGACATTTCATTTGGAGTCAGTGATCGTGGATCTCACCAGTGGGTAGGATCTGATCAATTGTACTGAACTGGAGCCCGACTTGTATGACCAAATCCAATGTTCTAACCAGGCGTTTCCCGCGTTTTCGGACAGCAAGTCTTGCTAGTTTAATTGTTTCCTTTTTCATATCCCTTTTTTGTCTTTATCTCGTTTTTCTGTGCTTTTTCTGCGGCGGTATTCCTATGTTGCCTGCCTCCAGACTTTCAAACACAGCCTCATCCAGGCTCACTCTGTCGCTGTCCCAGTGCCACTGGTCCACAGTCCCTGGGTAAAACACGATGCCACTGACCACGCCCTAAAAAGGAGATCTCTCACAATTGTGGTGTCACCGTTCAATGTAAGCAGGAGGCCATTCACGTCAGTCACCATGCTGTAGTGGTTAGTATCTCGAGTTTCAGACTGGAGAATCGTAGGTTAAACTCCCACAGGCACTAAGTGAAGGATCGCTTTTGACTAAGATGAGGAAACCCTACGTTCGAACGGAGAGAGTGGGTTCGAGTGTCATCCGCTTCATGAATACTTTCTCTGAGGGAGTTGTTCAAATTTCCTAACCGTAGATGTCTATATCTTCTGGGAGTGGTTGACGCCGGGACATGTGATGAACGGAAGTGAAGACCACACTTCTGTCATATTGTTTCAGACAAGAAAAGAACCCCATACCATCACTCCTGTCGATCCTTATGAAAAGGTGTCAAATTCTGTGGCCCCTTATGCCCTGCTCTCATATGACCTCAGTCACTGTTTCCTCTGTACATCCATGACCGTGGTGTGTTCGTGTCAGTTGTCAGTATCGGCTACCTCATGGGGTCTGTCGATTGGATGGACCCGGCGGCGTTCTCCGGAGGAGGTCGTTCTACTCACGCTCACTCTGCTGCCGGGCAATAAGTACATCAGTATGAACGCTTCATTAGTGGTGTCCAGAGTGTTGGTATCAGGACAGGTACACTGAACTCCACAGAAGACTCTCTGAGGCAGTGGGCTATCTCCTCTGCCGGAGGACAGGTACGACTGAACACCATAACGACAGTGTTCTCTGAGGCAGTACACGGTAATCTCTCATGGCTCTCTGCCGGCTTGCTTCTTGCCAGTCGTGGACTGCCAGCACTAGCCAGGGTGTGGGTGTGTGTGGAATCTGACTGAGACGGAATGGAGCACACCACCAAAGACATGAGACATGGATGGTGAGACAGCGAGAGAGGAAAGCCATCTACAATGCCTTATATTGATCGCTGGTCAAGCCAGATTGCACGGGCGTCTCTCTACATCAAACAACATGGCCACAGCCCTCTACCTGAACCAAATCAAAGGATGCTGTATATAAGCTTTGAATCCTGATCTTCCTGCAACATGGAAGCGGGGAAAAAAGAATCAGAACCTACGGCCATTTTTGTTATATGATTGAAGGGCTAGGGGAGGATGGCTAAGACAGAAACGGGTCCATTCTGGGAGATTTCGTGGCAGGGGAGAGCACTCTACGCTTTCTTCTCTGACAGATCCTGGCGTCAGCCAGTCTTGACAGACACAGCCGCCTGCGTGTTGATCAGTTCGTTCTTTTGTTTGGTTGGTTTCTGTCATCATCAGTTTCCCCTTCTGTGGCATCACTCCCACGCCGCTCCTTCCGGATCTCAATGCACAGCCACACCAGGGTAGTCCTGCCACAGGTCCACTGCCGACAATCGACAAGAACGATTTCAGGTCGCCAGGAGGACCAGAAGAGGAAATGCCTGCTGCTCGGTCACTTTGGTGCGTTCAAGGTGCCTGATTTGATTTAACATGCGCAAAACACCGCCTTCCAAGCCCTGATGAGGCCAGTTGTTGCTCAGTGACAGAGCTATCGTGCACTGAACCACTTTCTCCAGATGGGCACCTCCATGGCCGTCCAAGCTCAGAGTCCACGGAGTTGCCAACACCGAAGATTTGGAAAAAGAACCTGCTAGGGCATAGACTGAAGAGGAAATGAAACCTGAGGTCACCATGAGACCAGGGCATGAACAGCTACAGAATAAGAACGATCAGGATGATGTGATGAGAGTTCCGTTCTGATCTGAGACTATGCAGTAGTACTGTACTTTACGCTTCTTTTCAAATGATTTGGATTTACCTGGATTCCTTGTTTGTGCTGTACTTTACGCTTCTTTTCAAAATGGATTCCTGTCTTATTGTGCTGTACTTTACGCTTCTTTTCAAAATGGATTCCTGTCTTATTGTGCTGTACTTTACGCTTCTTTTCAAAATGGATTCCTGTCTTGTTGTGCTGTACTTTACGCTTCTTTTCAAAATGGATTCCTGTCTTATTGTGCTGTACTTTACGCTTCTTTTCAAAATGGATTTTCCTGTTTCATTCAAACAACTCCACCTTCAGAACGCAGACGGACCAACACAAACAGGAAGAATTGTCTCAACGCCTCCACGGCTACATGGGAAAACAAGACAGACCCATTGTGCAAACAGGAAGAATTGTCTCAACGCCTCCACGGCTACATGGGAAAACAAGACAGACCCATTGTGCAAACAGGAAGAATTGTCTCAACGCCTCCACGGCTACATGGAAAACAAGACAGACCCATTGTGCAAACAGGAAGAATTGTCTCAACGCCTCCACGGCTACATGGAAAACAAGACAGACCCATTGTGCAAACAGGAAGAATTGTCTCAACTGCCTCCACGGCTACATAGGAAACAAGACAGACCCATTGTGCAAACAGGAAGAATTGTCTCAATGTCTCCCTGGCTAAATAGAAAACAAGACAGACCATTGTTACAGGGAAGCCAGCTCCCTGCTTAAAGTGTAAACGGCTCGAACCTAATAGGACAGGTATCCATAATGGACATATCATTGATCACAAACTCGTGATCCGCAAAACCAATCAGTTTTGTGCCCTCCCGCCACAACGCCTGCAGTTAGTTCCCTTCCCGGTCAGTGTATCGCAGATCCACACTTGAACCAGAGAGTCAGCTCCATCCGTGGAGGTCATGTCGCTTGTTGTGACCTGAACGATTCCATCCCTTCACCGTCTCCGGCCTTGCGGAGTGAAGGGAGACAATGCACACTGTGGAAAGCAGGTTTAGGAGACTGCGGACGCGACCGGTTTGTAGCAGATCCATTGCACCCAATTTGGAACCGACTGTGGAATATTTTGCCGAGGTTTTCCTGATAGGCCTGTCTGTTGTGTGTGTGTGTGGGGGGGGGGGGGGGGGGGTCCTGACAAACTCCAAGTTCATTCGTTTCTGTTTTCATTTCTCTCGCGTTTGGGTATTCTTTCTTTCTTTCTTTTTCTCTTCAATTTTTCTTTCTTTCTTTCTGTTTTCTTTTGTTTGTTTGTTTTTTTCTCCCGTCCCTTAAGGTGTATTCTTCCCCCATCATTGTCCCAAATGTCTCAGAGACAGCAGCCCATTGGAAGCGATCAATGTTGAGGCCGCCAAACGATTGCCCACCAGAGGAGGCCCGCGCTGCTGCCAGATCGTTTTTGTACTCCCAGTTCTTATAGAACAGGGAGTACTTTGCAATGGGAACGAAAAAATGCTGTCTGTGTGTCTGTCTGTCTGTCCGTGGTCAAAATGTGTTCCACTCGCTCCAGACAAAACTGCTGGACCAATCTTTCTGAACATTTGTAGATATGTTCATTATGGGTCACGGATGATGCCCGATGTTTTGTTTTACCAGAATAGCCGTTACTAACGGCTATAAATGATAATTTTGTGATGTACAGTTTAAACAATAACGGTTTATAACCTTAAGCGTAACCAAATTTTTTTTGGTGAGCTCCTCGGTAGTATAGTGGATAGTATCCCCGCCTGTCACGCGGGAGACCTGGGTTCATTTCCCCGCCATGGAGAGCAGCTTTTTTTCTCTCTTCTCTTACATACAATATTTCTACCACCAAAAGGCGAGAAAGTGCTATAGTGACTGATTTATATTTTTTTTTTTCTTGTTGTACTACTACTTACTGGGAGTACGTTTATATGCTTTGTATCTTGTTCTGTCTTCAGAGGTGGGGCATACCAAGGCATGTCAAGGCAGAGCAATTCACTCATGTTCTCCAATGACGCAAATCTGAAATGCTACTAACATACCTTTCTTTCACGTATGTGATAGATGCTATGTGATAGGCATCAACTCTCCCTCTCCCCATTCAAGCTGCATAGAAGCTGACGAAAACTGAAGGGCTCGATCGCTTAAGTCTGCTTCCACTCTGGACTGACAAATAAGACACTGAGCGGGGGGGGGGGGGGGGGGGGGGGGGGGGGGGGGGGGGTAGGAAGGAGAAGAGGAGGGAGGAGAAATAAAAGAAGAGGCGGGGAGAGGAGAAAGAAAGACGGAGAAGAACAAAGACGAGTAAAGGGGAGAAGGAGAAGGAAAAGAAGTCAAAATGGGGGGGGGGGGGGGGGGGGGGGGGGAAATAAAAGGACAGAGAGAGAAGGAAGACCCCAAAGAGGAGCAGAATAAAAAGAGGAGGAGGTGAATGAGGAGGAAGGACATGGAGAAGGACAGGATGGGAGAAGAGAAGGACAGGGAAGACAGGGAAGAGGAGGACTAGAAAGGACAAGACGTAGGAGAAGAAGACGACGAAGGGAAGAGAGGAAGAGGGAGGGGGAGAAGAAGGAGGAGCTGCAGAAGAAAAAGAAGCAGAAAAAAAAGAAGACGATGATGATGACCTGAAACTGAAGTAATACAAGACACGGGATTCGCCAGAAAGCTGTGACATCTTTCACACCCTTCCCCCCTCCCCCCTCCTCTTCACCATCCCCCCCCCGCCTTCCAACAACCCCCCCCCCCCTCCCCCCCCCCCCCCCCCCCCCCCCCCCCCCCCCCTTCGTGCTCCCTGCATTCTTTAATGTTCAGATTCTTTCTCATGGACACAGCTGTTTCTTAGATAATAACAGGAGCAGGGTTCATGTTGACTCAGACTGTATTACATGGGAAATATAACTAGTTTAACATAGCATCTCTCTCTCTCTCTCTCTCTCTCTCTTCTCTCTCTCTCTCTCTCTCTCTCTCTCTCTTCGATGACCTAAGACAAGAACATATATATTATTCGTGAATTTCATGCACACTCATCTCTGTTCCACGCCACGCTGCTTATGTCAATCAGAAGAAAAATGCTCAGAGCAATGTTTACTTTTACCTCTTTATAAAAACTTTTCTGTTTGTTTAAGGTCCATGAATTTGAGGAACTTTGCAAATCTGCACAATCACCACACTGACGTGTGGGGATAAAAATGTGCAAACATTTGGATTTTTGTGCAGGTTGCATTTTTAAAAGCAACTCCTCCTCCTCCTCACCCTAATTGAGGCTATGTGGCCTCTATTGAAGAACGTTGCACTCTCCCTCGGTTTCTGCCTTGGTCTCTGTCTGTCTGTGTCTGTCTGTCTGTCTGTCTGTCTGTCTGTCTGTCTGTCTGTCTGTCTGTCTGTCTGTCTGTCTTCTTCTGTCTCTCTCTCTCTCTCTCTCTCTCCTCTCTTCTCTCTTCTTCTCTACATATCACATCCACCTGTGAACTTTTTGCTGATGACACAACAATCCACACAAATCATTCTGATGTTACTGTTCTTGCACAAACTTTACAAGAAAGTGCGAATGATCTCGTGAAATGGACTGAACTAAATCACATGTCGCTTCACCCTCAAAAAACTAAATCCATGCTTATCACAACCAGACAAAAAAGACAAAATCTCACTATTAAATTTCCTCCGGTGCATCTTAAAGATGAACCCGTTGAACAGGTTACATACCTCAAAGTGCTAGGAATAACAATTGATAGCAATATTAGCTGGCAAGCTCACATAACCTCACTGTGCAAAAAAGTCTCTCAGAAAGTCTATCAACTCTCCAAAATTAAACGCTTCCTCGACCTGCATTCACGCAAGCTCTTTTTTCAATCTCATATTCAATCATACATAGACTATGGGTCTACTCTATGGGACTCTGCTACCGCTATTACCCTCAAACCATTGCTAAGCCTACACAAGCGAGCACTCAAATTAGTCCTCCTAAAAAAAACAGTAGTCTCCTAGACTCAGACTATAAAAAGGTTCAAATTCTCCCCTTAAGTCTGAGATTAGAATACAACAAAGGGATCATAATGCACAGAATTATGTCTGGGAAGGCACCCTCAACATTAGTTCGCAGATTCTCAATTAATTCCTCAAGGACTCTACCCAAACTACATGTCCCTGTTCCTAGAATTGACTTATTCAAATCCAGTTTAACATATTCAGGTTCCTGTCAATGAAACTCGCTCCCTGAGTCAGCCAAGCAACACCAATGCACATCAACCTTCAAACACCATTATTTCATCCATCTTATGTGCAAATACTCGCATACTCCGCCATAAATCCACCACCAACCACTACCACCCTCTTTACCTTATGTATGAACCTGATTATTATGGAAGTGATTTGTACTTGAAATGCACATGCTACTCTGTTCAATAAGTATGTCTTATGTAAGTATGCGCGCGCGCGCGTGTGATGTGTGTGTGTGTGTGTGTGTGTGTGTGTGTGTGTGTGTGTGTGTGTGTGTGTGTGTGTGTGTGTGTGTTTTCCTACTACCTCTTGCCCTCTCGTCACTATGTTGTAATGCTTGTATTCTTATGTGACTCTCTGTCTGTCTGTCTGTCTGTCTGTCTGTCTGTCTGTCTGTCTCTCTCTCTCTCTCTCTCTCTCTCTCTCTCTCTCTCTCTCTCGGTTCTGCTGGAATGACTTGATTTATTATCTATATGACACCCCCCTCCCCCTTGTACCCGTGGTGACTGGGCTATCATTATGCTTTTTTTTTCTCCATTTGTGTGTGTGTGTGTGTGCGTGAGTGTGTGTGTGTGTGTGTGTGTGTGTGTGTGTGTGTGTGTGGTGTGGTGTGTGTGTGTGTGTGTGTGTGTGTGTTCATTCCTGGTACTTCAAAATCGATTGTCTTGCAACTCCTTGGTATCTTTTGATTGTCAGACTATTCTAAAAATGCTCTTTCCCACACCCCAATCTCGCCTCTTTCTCCCTCTCAGTCTCTCCCTCCCCCCTCTCTCTCTCTCTCTCTCTCTCTCTCTCTCTCTCTCTCTCTCTGCCCTTCCCTGCACTCCTTTCCCTCCTGCGTCTCTCTCGCCCCCCCCCCCTCCCCCGCTTTTCTCTCTCTCAATTACTTTTTTTTTTTAATAATTCCATATCTAATTTTTGTTCTAGCCACTTTTACATGCTTCTTCTATTGCCTCATTTTACATTGTTGACCCTACTCAGGGCGAGGACTGCATGTAATTATTTTACATTGTTGACCCTACTCAGGGCGAGGACTGGATGTAATTATTTTGCATTGTTGACCCTACTCAGGGCGAGGACTGGATGTAATTATTTTGCATTGTTGACCCTACTCAGGGCGAGGACTGGATGTAAAAAAAGCACATCAGTGCTTATCTATTATCCTCGTTAATAAAGAATTTTGTCTTTGTCTTTGTCTTTGTCTCTCTGAAGCCCCCAAGCCTTATTCAGCCACCCCTCTTTCTCATTGTTGACTTTCTCTCTTCCCCGTTCCAAATCTGAAAACTTTTCTGTCCTATTTTCCAAACCATATGCAATATGTTGTTCAGTCTTCGTCTTTTCATCTTTCTACCTATCGTCTTTATTTTGATTTCTATTTCATCTACCTCTCAATCACCTTTATCCTCATTTTGTTCTGGGAAAGCTTAACTTAAAATAACACGCTCAAAGAATTATGGATGCGTGCTGAAATCCGATCCCCGAACCGGAAATTATAAATGGTAATCACCCGGACGAAAACAAAAAGGACGAAAGGAAAGGTGAACTATAGTGTAGTAGTCAACAGACAACACGGCGGACACAGCGGTCTAATTCAACTTGTCGCCATGATAGATGCGTTAGTTGTGTGTGTGGTGTCCATCCTTTTGCAGGTCTATCGATCTGCCCTTTGGGAACAAAGTCTGGAGCCAAATAGCAAGAAAACACTGTCTTCTGGAAACTTCGAACTTTTCACTAAACAGTAAACAAGTTGGGTATTTTTTGCTCCCATAAGAAAACCTAACACAGAGTAACTTTTATTCAAGACTGGCACAGCCTTTTAAACTTGAATAAAGTCAGACAAATACATAGACGAACAATCTAATAGTGGGGGAAAAACAAGCGCAGGCCAACAACTGAACTATCTTTATAGTAATGACTTGGCAAAGATTTGGACTTAAGGAGAGGGCGGAATTTGAAGATGGAGAAACTGGGAACATGAAATTAAGAAAATATGTTACAGATATGAAAACTCTTCACTAGCTGCATAAGGGAACCATCGCAATCCCTTTTGAAGGCAGATATATTTGTATTGCCTGCTCCGAGGCCTTTCGTCCGCTGGGTCGGACTCATCAGGGAGACACGGCTGGTTGTGTCTGCGCTCCTGGCGTCAAATAGAGACACACCACAGTCCATAATACTGTGGTGTTCTCACCACCAAGAGTGCAAAAAAGAATCCAATAGCACCCCCAAAGCAGCCAGCGAAGAGTAGTAAATGAAACCAAACGAAAGTGTGGGGAGGAAAAAAGTTGCTGAAAAACTAAAGACATTATGCAAACAGTATAAAATATAGGGGACAATCTTTGAGCCTACGCTTGAGGATCCACCCAAAGATGCAAGGGAGATCAAAAGACAAACACACAGACGGACAGAAACAAATACAAATAACCTCAATTTGATCAAAACAAAATCGGAAATGAAATGAGGCAGGGAACAGTAAACGATAAACAGTAAACAAGTTGGGTATTTTTTTGCTCCCATAAGAAAACCTAACACAGAGTAACTTTTATTCAAGACTGGCACAGCCTTTTAAACTTGAATAAAGTCAGACAAATACATAGACGAACAATCTAATAGTGGGGGAAAACAAGCGCAGGCCAACAACTGAACTATCTTTATAGTAATGACTTGGCAAAGATTTGGACTTAAGGAGAGGGCGGAATTTGAAGATGGAGAAACTGGGAACATGAAATTAAGAAAATATGTTACAGATATGAAAACTCTTCACTAGCTGCATAAGGGAACCATCGCAATCCCTTTTGAAGGCAGATATATTTGTATTGCCTGCTCCGAGGCCTTTCGTCCGCTGGGTCGGACTCATCAGGGAGACACGGCTGGTTGTGTCTGCGCTCCTGGCGTCAAATAGAGACACACCACAGTCCATAATACTGTGGTGTTCTCACCACCAAGAGTGCAAAAAAGAATCCAATAGCACCCCCAAAGCAGCCAGCGAAGAGTAGTAAATGAAACCAAACGAAAGTGTGGGGAGGAAAAAAGTTGCTGAAAAACTAAAGACATTATGCAAACAGTATAAAATATAGGGGACAATCTTTGAGCCTACGCTTGAGGATCCACCCAAAGATGCAAGGGAGATCAAAAGACAAACACACAGACGGACAGAAACAAATACAAATAACCTCAATTTGATCAAAACAAAATCGGAAATGAAATGAGGCAGGGAACAGTAAACGATAAACAGTAAACAAGTTGGTTTAAAAGGCTGTGCCAGTCTTGAATAAAAGTTACTCTGTGTTAGGTTTTCTTATGGGAGCAAAAAATACCCAACTTGTTTACTGTTTATCGTTTACTGTTCCCTGCCTCATTTCATTTCCGATTTTGTTTTGATCAAATTGAGGTTATTTGTATTTGTTTCTGTCCATCTGTGTGTTTGTCTTTTGATCTCCCTTGCATCTTTGGGTGGATCCTCAAGCGTAGGCTCAAAGATTGTCCCTATATTTTATACTGTTTGCATAATGTCTTTAGTTTTTCAGCAACTTTTTTCCTCCCCACACTTTCGTTTGGTTTCATTTACTACTCTTCGCTGGCTGCTTTGGGGTGCTATTGGATTCTTTTTTGCACTCTTGGTGGTGAGAACACCACAGTATTATGGACTGTGGTGTGTCTCTATTTGACGCCAGGAGCGCAGACACAACCAGCCGTGTCTCCCTGATGAGTCCGACCCAGCGGACGAAAGGCCTCGGAGCAGGCAATACAAATATATCTGCCTTCAAAAGGGATTGCGATGGTTCCCTTATGCAGCTAGTGAAGAGTTTTCATATCTGTAACATATTTTCTTAATTTCATGTTCCCAGTTTCTCCATCTTCAAATTCCGCCCCTCTCCTTAAGTCCAAATCTTTGCCAAGTCATTACTATAAAGATAGTTCAGTTGTTGGCCTGCGCTTGTTTTTCCCCCACTATTAGATTGTTCGTCTATGTATTTGTCTGACTTTATTCAAGTTTAAAAGGCTGTGCCAGTCTTGAATAAAAGTTACTCTGTGTTAGGTTTTCTTATGGGAGCAAAAAATACCCAACTTGTTTACTGTTTATCGTTTACTGTTCCCTGCCTCATTTCATTTCCGATTTTCACTAAACGTTTGCCTCCTGGTTATTTTTTCTTCGCAGTGTCTTCCTCTCAGCCTCACTCTTTCTCTGTCTGGGTTTTCACACACACACACACACACACACACACACTCACACACACACACGCACCACACGAACCGCAAGCGCGCGGGAGAGAGTGCACGCACAGAGAGGCAGATAGACAGAGACAAACAAAGACGCAGAGACAGATTTATAAAAGATAACTGTAGAACAAAAGTAAGTATAAGTTTGCCCTTCTTTTTTGTGTAAAATTTTGTTGAGTTGTTTATTCATTTTTTTATGTATGTATCTATTTATTAATATATCTATTCATTTCTGTATTCATTTATTCGTTCGTCCATCTATTCATGTATTTATTTATTTATTTGTTTGTTTGTTTTTTAGCCGACTTCCATACTTCATGTACCCAATTAAGGACTCTCGTTACAGCAATTATTTGAGATCAGCGAGCTGTGTCTTATTTTTAGGCACAATTATGTCCCTTTCCAAAGAGGTTGTCGCAAAGTATCCTTGAAGGGAGGCAATTATTTGTCATCTGATCGACAAGTCCAACCGGAAATACAGAGACAGACAGACAGACAGACAGAGACGGGTGGTAGGGAGAGGGAGGGGGGGGGGTCTTCCTCTGTCTCCGCTACATTCTTTTCTTTTCTCTTCCCTTCTCTCTGTGTTTTTAGGGTTTTTCTTTTGTTTTGTTTGTTTTTCAACAACAATCATTCCCATGATTGGTTCTTTGAGTTTCTTCGGGTTGGAAAGGAAGTGTGTAACGTTCGCCGAAAATCCACGCAGTCAAACACAACGGAAAACCAGCACATTGTGTTCGTAGGGGCGTTTAGCCTGTTTCAGCAGGTGAGAGGGTTCACTCGGATGTTCGACTGTTCAGTCGTTTGACGTGCCGCGTTCTCGTTTAACTGAAGAGGGAAAAAAAAGCCCTTCCCCACCCCCCCACCCCCCACCCCCCTCGCCCAGCCCTCTTTCTCACTTCAGAAAACATTCTCAAAGTGTTGAACGGTCTTCCACATCCTATACGTATATGCAGAATATATATATATATATATATATATATATATATATATATATGTGTGTGTGTGTGTGTGTGTGTGTGTGTGTGTGTGTGTGTGTGTGTGTGTGTGTGTGTGTGTGTGTGTGTTTATGAAGTGTCCCTTGGCTTGTCTTTCCGACATTTTTGAAAGAATGTCTCTAAACTTGGCATTTAGTCCTTCTTTGAAGATTACAAGAGAACAAGATTGTAACACATCTTAGATTAAAGCTCGCTGGCTCATTTGTGGAGCCACTGGGATTTGTGAGGCTTTTTTTTTCTTGGGGGGGGGGGGAGACAAGAGTCTCTTATTGTTTTTTTTTCAATCTGTGTGTGTGTGTGTGTGTGTGTGTGTGTGTGTGTGTGTGTGTGTGTGTGTGTGTGTGTGTGTGTGTTAATGGCTCATTTCCTGACTCGTTTATCTTGTGTGTGTGTGTGTGTGTGTGTGTGTGTGTGTGTGTGTGTGTGTGTGTGTTAATGGCTCATTTCCTGACTCGTTTATCTTGTGTGTGTGTGTGTGTGTGTGTGTGTGTGTGTGTGTGTGTGTGTGTGTGTGTGTGTGTGTGTGTATAGCTTAATGAAAAGGAATGGGCACAAATCCCAATGTTGTATCTTTCAGTAAAAAAACTCTCTCTCTCTCTCTCTCTCTCTCTCTCTCCTCTCTCTCTCTCTCTCACACACACACACACACACACACACACACACACACACACACACACACACATGCACACACATTCAATGTCTAATAACTTTTTTCTATCGCATCTCCCGTGCCTTCCTGCCTCGCTCATCCCCCCCCCCCCCCCCCCCCCATCTTCTTTTCTTGTCTGTTAATTGACCTATCTATCAAAAATCCATGGCAATTTAAGTATTACTAAGTCACACATGAACTGACTTAATTATCAATTTACTTCTTTGACCTGTTGTCAGTATTGTTTCACCGATATCCTTAACATCTGAAATACAAAGCAAAGGTGATTTGCAGCTATTGTGAACACAGAGAGAGACAGACAGACAGACAGACAGACGGACGGACACAGACACAGACAGATGGACTAGAATACAATAAAAGCAAACGACAGTGAAAAGATCCAGGGAACAGAAAGAAAGCAAAACAAGCAACCATCACAAACAAAAGACGCTCAAACCAACATGTCACGCACCGTCATCTTGAGCCAACGTCCTTTTCTTTCCCTTCGCGCCCCCCCCCCCTCCTCCTCCCTCCCCTCTCTCTCTCTCTCTCTCTCTCTCTCTCTCTCTCTCTCTCTCTCTCTTTCAGAAAGTCATCTTTCTTGCGCAGTAAACCCTGTGCTGTTCGTTTTTTTTTTTTTTGTTTATTACTTTGCTCGCTTGTTCGTTCGCTTTGTTTCGTTAATATGTCCATCGAAGAAGGTCATCCATGTGTTGCGGATTGTTTGTTGATCTGTCAGCAAAACTGTGCAGGAACCTGAATCATATATAAGCAACCTTTGTCACAAGGAATCTGGCTCGTGGAGGAACACATGGAATCTAAACGCGGTTCCGTCGCGCAGAACCAGATCCAACGGCTCAGGACGATGTAATACATGTTACTGGGCAAGCGGACGAAAGGCCTAGGAGCAGGCAATACAAATAGATCTGCCTTCAAGAGCGATTACGATGGTTCTTTCATGCAGCTAGTGAAGAGTTTTCATATTTATAATATATTTTCTTAATTTCATGTTCTCATTCCCCCCCCCCCCCCCCCCCCCCCCCCACCACCAAGTCCAAATCTTTGCCAAGTCATTACTGTGATGACAGAGGGGTTGTTGGCCTGCGCTTGTTTTCTCCCACTATTAGACTGTTCGTCTTTGTATTTGTCTGACTTTATTCAAGTTTAAAAGGCTGTGCCAGTCTTGAATAAAAGTTACTCTGTATTAGGTTTTTCTTATGGGAGCAAGACTTACCCTACTTGTTTATTGTTTATTGTTTGCTGTTCCCTGCCTCATTTCATTTTCAATTTAAAAAAAGGAACAAAACAAAACAAAAAACACTAGTGAACCGATATGCAGGACACGGTGTGAAGATGGACCAGGACCCTGAAACGAACCCATGACATGTGAGCGCCGAGCTATCCTGCTGAACAAACACCAAATTCAGGATCTGTTCACATTATTCACAGGATCACCCCACACCGACCACTGACCACCAACACTGTCAAGTTACTGTTATGAGGTCAGAATTACATTATGAAGTTCGAAATGAAATGAGGCAGGGAACAGTAAACAATAAACAGTAAACAAGTGGGGTAACTTTTGCTCCCATAAGAAAACCTAACACAGAGTAACTTTTATTCAAGACTGGCACAGCCTTTTAAACTTGAATAAAGTCAGACAAATACAAAGACGAACAATCTAATAGTGGGGGAAAAAAACAAGCGCAGGCCAACAACTCAACTGTCTTCATAGTAATGACTTGGCACAGACTTGGACTTAAGGAGGGGGGGGGGGGGGGGGGAGTTGAAGATGGAGAAACTGGGAACATGAAATTAAGAAAATATATTACAGATACGAAACCCTTCACTAGCTGCATAAGGGAACCATCGCAATCCCTTTTGAAGGCAGATATATTTGTATTGCCTGCTCCGAGGCCTTTCGTCCGCTGGATCGGAGCTCATAAGGGAGACACGGCTGGGGACAGTTGAGTTGTTGGCCTGCGCTTGTTTTTCCCCCACTATTAGATTGTTCGTCTTTGTATTTGTCTGACTTCATTCAAGTTTAAAAGGCTGTGCCAGTCTTGAATAAAAGTTACTCTGTGTTAGGTTTTCTTATGGGAGTAAAAGTTACCCCACTTATTTACTGTTTATTATGAAGTTCATTTATATGTATGGCCTATCGAAGTTTTCATGTGGCAGGAACATTGGCATTTCCTAACGTCCATGTTCAGTCAAACACTACACCCATTGAAAGTAACTCTTTCAGTTTCGGCCTATGACAACTGACTCGAAAGGCGATCTGGTTTTCGTTTTCGTTTGGTTTGTTTTGTTCTTAATTAAGCCTCTGGATATGAACAACCCGTGTTGTTCAGTTCGTGCTTTTAATTTACAATTTGTGACGTTACGATGTAATGTTATGCATACGGTAAAAGAAATTCCCTATTCCACTTTGTGTCCCTCCCCTTACCTCCACTCCCACCCTCACCCCCCTCCATTGTCTGTTCCCTGCCTCCCGGTTGATCTGTTTTAAATACATTTCATGTCCATCCACTAGCCTCACTTTATTTGAACTGCTAATGGCTTCAGGGTTTCTTTCTTCACTATTTCTCATTTACACATACAGGTTTTACAATTTAAAAAAAAAATAATATATATATATATAAAAGCTCTCTACACGCCTGATGACTACACCGTAGCCTTTTTTCATTTCATGACGTGAGATGAATAACAATGCTTAAATCTAGTGATTAATGGTAATATACTAGTTTACAAAAGGAAATGTATTCGATGCCAAGCATGGTAAAACTTTCGAAAGTTTATCATGTAACCGATACCTTGTATAGTCTTAGCGGTCTATATTGTAAGCACGGCCTCTTTTCGTATTTTTAATTGTTTAGAAATTCAGCAATACTTCGTGCAGGATTAAGAGTTCATAAGCAAGCAATACTTCGTATGAATGTAAAAGTTCATGTTTGAAACACTTCGCATAGCCGTGAAGGAATGTATGATGTAAACAATACTTGGTATAATTTTAAAAGTAAAGGGTGTATAATGTAAACAATACTTAGTATAAGTATAAAAGTCTATAATGTGATCAAATTCCGTATGTCTTTTTTTGCAATGTAAGCAATAAAACCTCAAAATGTTTATGTGAGCAATGCCTGTCACCAACGCTTTATACCACATTGAAAACACGTAATATAATTACAACTTTGCACAAATTTATGTTTATAAAGTAAACACGGTACACTTGCGCCGGAAAATGGGGTGATATTTGAGCTGTGCAGGTCCCTCCTCCCTCCCCCCCCCCCCCCCCCCCCTTTGCAATCCCCTTGTGTGTTCTGAAACGTACACCACCGTAAACAATTGTACAGATCATATACTTTCATTTCCTACCACTGCTCCGGTGATCTGCCGCTTGTTGCCCAGACTAAAGACAGCGCTCTGCTTTGTCTAAGCAACGGCATTTCTTATGGTTAAGAGCTTCCCAAAGAAAGGTCACTCGAGCTGTCCATCTCCTCCGGTGGGTTGCTTCAAGACGACCTTAAACCGTTAGCTCTATGTGGACTGCCTCTGCTGGGGTTGTCACAGGGGTGTGGCTGTGGATGGGGGGGGGGGGGGGGGTCCAGCAGAAGCGCCCGGGAGAAAGAGCACCCAGAGGATAGGGAGGATGAGATCAGTGAAAGGCCTTCGTTTGGTTATCTTCTTTTCACAGTCACGACAGGGAGTTGCACGGTGATCAATGTAACTTCTCCTCGATCCTTACGAGTTTATCTGTTCGTTGTTCTACTTCCTCGGGTGTCTTTCGTCCATACTTCCCGTTGTTTTTCCACCTTTCACTTTCCCAACCAGTGCCCATGTAGAGGTCCATACTTCCCATTGTTTTTCCACCTTTCACTTTCCCAACCAGTGCCCAGGTAGAGGTCCATACTTCCCGTTGTTTTTCCACCTTTCACTTTTCCAACCAGTGCCCATGTAGAGGTCCATACTTCCCGTTGTTTTTCCACCTTTCACTTTTCCAACCAGTGCCCAGGTAGAGGTCCATACTTCCCGTTGTTTTTCCACCTTTCACTTTTCCAACCAGTGCCCATGTAGAGGCCTTCGATTCCCTTCATAGCTTGTTTCACTTTACACCTTACCATCCCAGCACACACACAAAAATTTCATCCAAAATTGATGCAAGAGTATTTTCCATCCAACATTAAGACAAGCGTATTTTTTATCCAAGACTGAGACAAGAGTTCTTTTTTATCCAAGACTGACACAAGAGTATTCTCATCCAAGACTGACACAGAGATTTCATCCAAGACTGACACAAGAGTATTCTCATCCAAGACTGACACAAGAGTATTCTCATCAAGACTGACACAAGAGTATTCTCATCCAAGACTGACACAAGAGTATTCTCATCCAAGACTGATACAGAGAGTATTCTCATCCAAGACTGACACAAGAGTATTCTCATCCAAGACTGACACGAGAGTATTCTCATCCAAGACTGACACGAGAGTATTCTCATCCAAGATGACACGAGAGTATTCTCATCAAGACTGACACGCAGAGTACTTTTCATTCAAGATGGACACGAAACTTTCTATTCGAGACTGCACACAACTCGAAGTCAACTTTTCATCCAAGATAGCGAAGTTGTTTTTATGTTTTTTTCTAGAAAACTGTATCCTTGACAAACTTCTGAACGTCCAACATTCTCTTCCAGGAATGCAATGCCTTTCCAGATGATTTCAATTCTAATCCCGGATTTGAACTTTCAGCTCGCGAATGACAGGTTCGAAACTTTCGGTGTCCAGTCCGGTCCCAGTCTTGTCATCCCCGTTGTGAATTGCTAGGCGACAGAGGCGACAGAGGCGACATAGGCGACAGAGGCGACAAGCCGACAGAGGCGACAGAGGCGACAAAGGCGACAGAGGCGACAAAGGCGACAGAGGCGACAAAGGCGACAGACAAAAAGGGAGGCGACAAAGGCGAGAGAGGCGACAAAGGCGAGAGAGGCGACAAAGGCGACAGAGGCGACAAAGGCGAGAGAGTCGACAAAGGCGAGAGAGGCGACCAAGCGAAGAGCGAAAGGCGAGAGAGGCGAGAAGGCGACAAGGCGAGAGAGGCGACAGAGGCGAGAGAGGCGACAAAGGCGAGAGGCGACAGAGGCGAGAGAGGCGACAGAGGCGAGAGAGGCGACAAAGGCGAGAGAGGCGAGAGAGGCGACAAAGGCGAGAGAGGCGACAAAGGCGAGAGAGGCGACAGAGGCGAGAGAGGCGACAAAGGCGACAGAGGCGAGAGAGGCGACAAAGGCGAGAGAGGCGACAAAGGCGAGAGAGGCGAAGAGACGAGAGGCGACAAAGAAGGCGAGAGAGGCGACAAGGCGAGAGAGGCGACAAAGGCGAAGAGAGGCGACAAGGCGAGAGAGGCGACAGAGGCGAGAGAGGCGACAAAGGCGAGAGAGGCGACAAAGGCGAGAGAGGCGACAGAGGCGAGAGAGGCGACAAAGGCGAGAGAGGCGACAAAGGCGAGAGAGGCGACAAAGGCGAGAGAGGCG
>CM065721.1:16828263-16833263 GCA_033310375.1 Conus canariensis
TAGGGAACAAAACTAGTTCACACACCGCCAGGTCCTTGTAATGGTCTTTCTCTCATCAGGTCCTCTGAGCTAGGAACAACTAGTTCACACGCCGCTAGGTCCTTGTAATGGTCCTTCTCTCATCAGGTCCTCTGAGCTAGGAACAACTAGTTCACACGCCGCTAGGTCCCTTCTGCGGTTTCTTCATTCCACAGACCTGTGAAGCTCTATTTCTCATGTCAGTACTAGAAATGATAGTTCTCTCGCTCTCTGTCACTCTGTCTCTGTCTGTCTGTCTTCTCTCTCTCTCTGTTTGTCTCTCTGTCCTCTGTCTGTCTGTCTCTCTCTCTTCTGTCTCTCTCTCTGTCTCTGTCTCTCTCTCTCTCTCTCTCTCTCTCTCTCTGATTGATGTGTGTGTGTCCACTCATTTGTACATACCGATGTTTTGGTTATATCTAGTATTAATGTTTTGGGGAGACTAATTTACTGGAGATCATCCACTGAAATGGAGACTGGGGTCTAATCCTCAAATCATTCAGACTCTCTCTCTCTCTCTCTCTCTCTCTCTCTCTCTCTCTCTCTCTCTCTCTCTCTCTCTCTCAGCAAGTCTGCTTATTTATAGCCCAACTGGCCATGGAGGTCATATTAGAGCTGCCATCAACCCTACTCTACCCCCTTCACCCTCTCTCTCCTCTCTCTCTCTCTCTCTCTCTCTCTCTCTCTCTCTCTCTCTCTCTCTCTGTCAGGGTCCCTAAAGCCCCCCGCTCTATTCCAATTCTTATTTACGGCTTTGACGCGCTCCGAACATCAATCTGAAATATAATGAACGTGATCTGTACGTTCTGGTCTGATGGTGGTACATCTGTTCTTTATAGGTTCTTTCTGTTGTCATGGGCCTCCATATCAACATGAGTCCTTCGAATTTTGCTCTTTCATTATTTTTTTTCTCGTATGTCCATTCTCTGTCTCTGTGTATTGCTCTGCTGTTTTGTGTCTTCGTCTTCATTATTTTTCCATCTTCCCCCCTTCCCTTCTCCTTCTCCTTCTCCTTTTCCTTCTCTTGATTTCCATCTCTTCTTCTTCCTTTCACTCCTCTTCCTCCTCCTCTCTCCTCACCTCCTCTTTATCTCTTCCTCTTTCGTCTCTTCCTCTTCTCCTCACCCTCTTCCGTCTCTTCCTTCCCCTCTTCCTCCACCTCCTCCTCCTTCTCCTTCTTTCCCCCTTCCTCCTCCTCCTCCCTTTTTTTTCTTCATCTTCTCTTCCTTTTCTGTCTCCTTCTTCTCTTCCCTCTTCTCGTCCTTCCTTTTTTTTTCCTCCCCTTCATTCTTCGCTCTATCCTGACTAGACTCCCTTTCTTTCTCCTCTTTCTTCATCTCCCCCTCCCTCCTTCTCCTCCTTCCCACTCCGTTCCTTCATCCCCATCTTTTTCCTTCAGCCTACGTTGTCGCTGGCGGTGATGGCAGTGAGGGGTTGCCGTGGTGGTGGTGGTGGTTGTTGTTGTAGTGCTCTTGATGCAGCTTCTGACGTCCTGCCCTGTCTTTTGATCTTCCTTATTTTCATTTTTTTTTCTTGTCACCAAACTTTATCAGCCAATCTGTTTTCATCTTCCTCGACTCGTCGCTTATTTCATCTCCTCATTCTCTCTTCAGTTCCTTCTTGATCCCATTCTCTTATTCCTCTTCCTCCTCCTCCTCCTCCTCCTCCTCGTCCTCCTCCTCCTCCTCCTACTCCTCCTTCCTCTTTAAACTGCTCCTCATCCTACTCCCCTTGCTTTAGTCCCGTATTTTTTCTAGCTTTTCCACAGGACTCAGAGGTCTTTGCGAGTCCGCTGAGAATAAAGAAAAATGAAGTTTTCCTCTGAGCGACTTGGGGGGTGGGGGTGGGGGTGGGTGAGACGTTCGTATTTACCTAGCACCCTCCTTCCCTCCCTCCCACCTCTCCCCGTCATCCTTCTTCGGCCGTGTACTCTTCTTAGCCATGTCCGTACGTGAGTCTATGACCGCTGATCCGTCTCCGTGCTGACTGGCTGGCACTGTCTCTCCATTCACATCAGTTCCATAAGAAACATGCGGGTTAATTAACAGACATGTTAAAGGACCCGATTCCTGGTTTCCTTTTTAAAACAAATCTTAGAGAAATGTTAGCGAACCGCCAAAAGAAACATAGACAAACGTATCACGAACCGCAAAAAAACACAGACAAAAAACCGTAGACAAACGTATCACAAGATAACATTTATTTCAGATTTGTTTAGATTTCCGCCTGCAGTCATCTCACTTCGCAACTAGATCTTCCTTCGTAAAGGACACGTGTCCTAGAATGTCAAACGTGTTCGCAATGCCGGCACGCAATACATGACACGACGACTCGGGGATAAAAGCAAAGAAATCTTGGAACATCCACACTATTTGACTGACAATGTGTAACATCTTTTCATCACAGTATCAAAGCCAGTCAACTTGACTGTCATACAGCAAGGGATTGACGTCTGATTGACAGGAGGATTTCGACAAAATGCTGAAGTTAGGTGCTCTCATCGATCCCCATTTCCACCCCTACCCCCAAACAAACAAAGATAAAGCGCTCCGTTGATTGGTTTTGTGTGCAGAAGTGCTTGTTTGTCGACTAAGTAGGACCAGAGAAGTGGCTGACACAGAGTTTGAGATTTTCCAGTTTGAAGACTTTGCACGCTTGCAGGTGATGGATCGCCTTCTACTTTGAAGACTTGCACACTTGCAGGTGATGGATCGCCTTCTACTTTGAAGACTTGCACACTTGCAGGTGATGGATAGCCTTCTACTTTGAAGACTTGCACACTTGCAGGTGATGGATAGCCTTCTACTTTGAAGACTTGCACACTTGCAGGTGATGGATCGCCTTCTATTTGAAGACTTGCACACTTGCAGGTGATGGATAGCCTTCTACTTTGAAGACTTGCACACTTGCAGATGATGGATCGCCTTCTACTTTGAAGACTTGCACACTTGCAGGTGATGGATCGCCTTCTACTTTGAAGACTTGCACACTTGCAGATGATGGATAGCCTTCTACTTTGAAGACTTGCACACTTGCAGGTGATGGATCGCCTTCTACTTTGAAGACTTGCACACTTGCAGATGATGGATAGCCTTCTACTTTGAAGACTTGCACACTTGCAGGTGATGGATAGCCTTCTACTTTGAAGACTTGCACACTTGCAGGTGATGGATCGCCTTCTACTTTGAAGACTTGCACACTTGCAGGTGATGGATCGCCTTCTACTTTGAAGACTTGCACACTTGCAGATGATGGATCGCCTTCTACTTTGGCAGGGACAGAAAATCTACCGAAAATCTGCTTGTAAGGCTTCGCAGATTTGAAAAAAAAATATATCAGGGCTGAAATTTGATTATTCAGAAACATTGAATGTGTGGTTAAGTAGCGAGAAACACTCTTAAGATATTATATTCTGCGGATAAAATGGTGGAATGGAATTCTCATTATTAAAGGTCTCAGAAGAGTCACAGAAATAAGCATGGGAAATAAGGTATTGGAATTTTAAAAAAAACTATTCAAAACATTCAAAATCCAGGCTGCAAAGTATTGTTACACCTGTGAGGAACGACATAACCGTCACTGATCAGTAATAGCAGCAACAACAACCACAACCACAACCACCACCACCACCACCACAACAACAACAACATTAACCACAACCACAGCAAAACAGTAATGATGAAGATGATTTGCATGTCTTCTGAACAACTCATTTACACGGCGGTGACCACTCTTCTTCGTTTTCTTCATTCACAGAGAATACCGAAACTCTATTCCTTAAGTCAGGTCTATCAATTATAGCAGCAGTTGATCTCTCTCTCTCTCCTCTCTCTCTCTCTCTCTCTCTCTCTCTCTCTCTCGCTCGCTTTTGACGTTGAGTGTGATTTCTACGTAGTTGTCTGTGCCCTTTTTTGTATAATTGTACATATATATTAGAAAAAAATATCTGAAATATTATTTAAAGAACTGATAGTGTACCGACATTGTGAAAAGTTTTCTAGCAGATGAAAAACAAAGTATACAGATACTGGGACGAGTTTTGTTTCAAATGAAAAAGATGAAAAAAATAAAAGGATAAAAAGTTTTGAAATAAAAACCAGCAATGACCACACACACACACACACACACACACACACACACACACACACACACACACACACACACACTCTCTCTCTCTCTCTCTCTCTCTCTCTCGCTCGCTCTCTCTCTCTCTCACTCTCTCTCTCTCTCTGTCTCTCTCCATATATATCTCCTTCTCATACAGAGAGAGAGAGAGGGGGACAGAGAGAGAGAGAGATTGGTTATATCTAGAATGAATTTGTACAATGTGCTTATCCTCTGAAATGGGGACTAAGGTCTGACCATTAAATCATTCTCTCTCTCTCTCTCTCTCTCTCTCTCTCTCTCTCTCTCTCTCTCTGTATGAGGAGATATATATATGGAGAGAGACAGAGAGAGAGAGTGAGAGAGAGAAGAGAGAAGAGAGAGAGAGAGAGAGAGAGAGAGAGAGACTGGTTATATCTAGAATGAATTTGTACAATGTGCTTATCCTCTGAAATGGGGACTAAGGTCTGACCATTAAATCATTCTCTCTCTCTCTCTCTCTCTCTCTCTCTCTCTCTCTCTCTCTCTCTCTCTCTCTCTCTCTCTCCCTCTGATCAAGTCATGATTCTTTATAGCCCAGCTGATCTCGGAGATCCTATCAGGGTTGCCCCTGCACCCTCTCCAGCCTCCCTCCCAGTTCCTCCTTCCCTCCTACCTCTCTCACGCACAAGATACACGGGCATTAACACGTGAACTTGATCGAACTCCGCAATCTCTCGATCCTGATCGATGGCTGTGATGCGTTTTGAATACAAACATTGAACACGTTGAGCGTGACCCGTGCATTCTGATTGGATTTTCATGCCTCTACTTTCTGTGATCAATACGTTCTAATTTCTCTGACCACCAAATGAAGTCTGTCCCTCTGTCTTGTTCTTTCT
>CM065721.1:16835763-16840763 GCA_033310375.1 Conus canariensis
TGCGCGCGCATGTGTGCGTGTGTGTGTGTGTGTTCGTGCGTGCGTGCGCATACATGCGTACGTGCGCGTGTGTAAGTGTGCATGTGTGTGTGTGCGCGCGCGTGTGTGTGTCTATCTGTCTGTCTGTCTGTCTGCCTGTCCATGTCTGTGTACATTTTTCTATTGGTACTTCATAAAAACCGCTTGGAACTAAACTCTTTTCCTGTCATTTTTACCCGCACATAAGAAAAAACAATAGGAGATCCCAACCACGAACAACAACAGCAGCAGCAACAACAACAAAAACCAACTGCCTCCATAACTTTCCCGACAACGATAGAGAAAAAAAAACAAAAAAAAACCCTCACACTCTTACATTCCATCCCTTTCTCTCTCTCTCTCCAGACACCAAGCCTTCTAACCACCATTACACCCAAGAAGGTCAAAACCAACGGACTCTATTCGAGGACCCCCCCACGAACGGCCAGCCTCTAGCCGGCAGCCAAAATGACGTCACTGTACGATGACGCCTCCGTGACGTCAGGCCAGTTCTACGACGACTTCGACCCCGATGACGTGGACGAGGACGGGCGCGTGTGCGAGAAGCGGGGCAGCTGGCTCCACCTGACGGTCAAGCCCATCGTCAACAGCGTGGGCATCGTCGGCATCATTCTCACTGTCGTCGTCCTCAGCCGGAAAACCATGTGCACGTGAGTGTCGGGAAAAGGGGTCGAGGTGGGGGTGGGGCTGGGCATTTCGTGGGGGGAAAGAGGAGAGAAGCAGGGTGGTGGTGGTGGTGGGTGGGTGGGTGAGGTGGGTTCGACTGGAAGATGGTGGAAGGGGTGGAGGGGGAGGGGGGGGATGGTGTTCGTTCTGGAGGGTTTATTTCTAATCTGGATGGATGGATACATCTTTTTGTTTCGGTCTCTCTCTTTTCTCTTGTCGCTCTTGCTTGCTCTCAACCCACAGACAGAGAGAGACGAGACAGAGACAGAGACAGACAGACAGAAGACAAACAGACAGTTAAACATACAGACAGACAAAAGACACTATGATTTTAAACAGAAAATGGGATAATCGCTAGAAACCAGACTGTAGCGGACAGCTTACACCAAGCGGTATTAACAACGCGTGTTACCTACACTTCAGTTTCTCTTTACATCAGAAAAATGCTTTCAGAACTTCACAACTGCAACAAAGAAGAAGAAGAAGAAGAAGAAGAAAAAGAAGAAAAAGAACAAGAACAAGAACACGAACAAGAAGAACAAGAAAATAAAAGGGAAAACACAACAGTATCGCTCAAGTTCTGGATAGGCATAAATGGTCTCGGACATGAACAAAACATACACGGGCGTTCTTACGCTAAGAAATGGTCCGCACCGTGTGTGTTGAGATCGAAACTGAAATCCATTTCCTCATAAAACGCCCGAGGGGGGGGGGGGGAGAAGGAAAGCCTACGTCAGCAAACACTGCCGTCAACAGCAACATCCGTCTTCCACCCTATTTTCACCGCAAAATGGAAAATAAGCGCGTGATACGAGATGTTGCCATGTTTATTTCTTACACTTTTCTGATCGAGATTCCTTCCTAGCTAGATTTTGTGTTTTGACTCGAGGACCACCAAAACAATATTTTTTGGTCGATTTTCTTTTTCCGACAGGCAGTTAAATTTATTTGGTTTTGTTTCATTTAACAATGATTGTGGTCGTTTTGTGTACGTACGTGTCTTTCAGTGGACAGGCTGGTGGCTTTTGCATTACATTCTGTGAGTTCCAGAGTCTCTCTCTCTCTCTCTCTCTCTCTCTCTCTCTCTCTCTCTCTCTTCTCTCTCTCTCTCAGCCTGTATGACTCTTTACCTCCATCCGTCTCTGCTTGACACTCAGAATTCCTCTCCCCACCCCACCTCTCTATTTCGCTCTGTGTGTGTGTGTGTGTGTGTGTGTGTGTGTGTGTGTGTGTGTGTGTGTGTGTGTAGGACAGAGAAGGACAGAGGGAGAGGGAGAGAGCGAAAGAGAGAGACAAACAGACAGACAGACAGACAGCGAGAGAGAGTGAGAGACTGCGTGTTTGTATCTTCCTGTAACCCCCTGTTTCAGAGAGAGAGAGAGAGAGAGAGAGATAGAAGAGAGAGAGAGAGAGAGAGAGAGAGGAGATACAGAAAGAGAGAGAGCAAAGAAACAAAGAGAGAGAGAGAGAGAGAAGACTTTGCGTGTCAGCGTCCATCTCCCTGTAACCCTGCTGTTTGTAATATTTCCATCACACGGACAGAACGAAAACTGCTCAGGCCTGCTGCTTTGGTTTTCTGTTTGTTTCCTTTGTTTTCCTGCTTGCTTGTTTGTTTGGGGGTCAAAATGGAGCGAGGAATTGGGGGTATTATTATGGCCCAGCCCACCACACAGGGATTTTAGGGCGGTCAGAGTATCTCGGGAGGAAGGGGAGATGTAGGTCACATTATGAAAAGGTCAGATCCTGAAAAGGGTTGCATCCTCAAAAGGTCAGATCCTGAAAAGGGTTGCATCCTTAAAAGGTCAGATCATGAAAAATGGCTGCTTCCTTAAAAAAAAAGGTCAGATCATGAAAATGGCTGCTTCCTCAAAAAAGGTCAGATCCTGAAAAGGGTTGCATCCTGAAAAGGTCAGATCATGAAAATGGCTGCTTCCTTAAAAATTAAGGGTCAGATCATGAAAATGGCTGCTTCCTTAAAAATTAAGGTCAGATCATGAAAATGGTTGCGTCCTTAAAGGGTCAGGCCCTGAAAAAGGTTGCATCCTGAAAAAGTCAGATCCTGAAAAAGGTTGTATCCTGAAAAGATCAGATCCTGAAAAAGGTTGCATCCTAAAAAAATTAAATCCTGAAAAAGGTTATAATCTGAAAATATCAGATCCTGAAAAAAAAGGTTACTCCTGAAAAGATCAGATCCTGAAAAAGATTACTCCTGAAAAGATCAGATCCTGAATAAATTCGCATCCTGAAAAGATCAGATCCTGAAAGAAAATTATCGATCAGATCCTGAAAATATCTACACCCGGAAAAGATCAGAGAATGAAAAAGGCTACACCGGAAAAAGATCGGAGAATGAAAAAGGTTACACCCGGAAAAGATCGGAGAATGAAAAATGTTACACCCGGAAAAGATCAGAGAACGAAAAAGGTTACATCCCGGAAAAGATAAGATTTTAAAAAAAGGTTACATCCGGAAAGATCAACACTGAAAAGGTTACATGCTGAAAGGTCAGATCTGAAAGAGTTTACATCCTAAGGTCAGACTCTGAAAAGAGGTTTACATCCTAAGTCAGACTCTGAAAAGAGGTTTACATCCTAAGGTCAGATCCTGAAAAGAGGTTTACATCCTAAGGTCAGATCCTGAAAAGAGGTTTACATCCTAAGGTCAGACTCTGAAAAGAGTTTACATCCTAAGTCAGATCCTGAAAAGAGGTTTACATCCTAAGGTCAGACTCTGGAAAAGAGGTTTACATCCTAAGGTCAGATCCTGAAAAGAGGTTTACATCTATGGTCAGATCCTGAAAAGAGGTTTATATCCTAAGGTGAGATCCTGAAAAGAGGTTTACATCCTAAGGTCAGACCCCTGAAAAGAGGTTTACATCCTAAGGTCAGATCCTCAAAAGAGGTTTACATCCTAAGGTGAGATCCTGAAAAGAGGTTTACATCCTAAGGTCAGACTCTGAAAAGAGGTTTACATCCTAAGGTCAGATCCTGAAAAGAGGTTTACATCCTAAGGTCAGATCCTGAAAAGAGGTTTACATCCTAAGGTGAGATCCTGAAAAGAGGTTTACATCCTAAGGTCAGATCCTGAAAAGAGGTTTACATCCTAAGGTCAGATCCTGAAAAGAGGTTTACATCCTAAGGTCAGATCCTGAAAAGAGGTTTACATCCTAAGGTAGACTCTGAAAAGAGGTTACATCCTAATGGTCAGATCCTGAAAAGAGGTTTACATCTAAGGTCAGACTCTGAAAAGAGGTTTACATCCTAAGGTCAGATCCTGAAAAGAGGTTTACATCCTAAGGTCAGATCCTGAAAAGAGGTTTACATCCTATGGTCAGATCCTGAAAAGAGGTTTACATCCTAAGGTCAGATCCTGAAAAGAGGTTTACATCCTAAGGTCAGATCCTGAAAAGAGGTTTACATCCTAAGGTTAGACTCTGAAAAGAGGTTTACATCCTATGGTCAGATCCTGAAAAGAGGTTTACATCTAAGGTCAGATCTGAAAAGAGGTTTACATCCTATGGTCAGATCCTGAAAAGAGGTTTACATCCTAGGTCAGATCCTGAAAAGAGGTTTACATCCTATGGTCAGACTCTGAAAAGAGGTTTACATCCTAAGGTCAGATCTGAAAAGAGGTTTACATCCTAAGGTCAGACTCTGAAAAGAGGTTTGCATCCTAAGGTCAGATCCTGAAAAGAGGTTTACATCCTAAGGTCAGATCCTGAAAAGAGGTTTATATCCTAAGGTCAAATCCTGAAAAGAGGTTTACATCCTAAGGTCAGACTCTGAAAAGAGGTTTACATCCTAAGGTGAGATCCTGAAAAGAGGTTTACATCCTATGGTCAGATCCTGAAAAGAGGTTTACATCCTAGGTCAGATCCTGAAAAGAGGTTTACATCCTAATGGTCAGATCCTGAAAAGAGGTTTACATCCTAAGGTGAGATCCTGAAAAGAGGTTTACATCCTAAGGTCAGACTCTGAAAAGAGGTTTACATCCTAAGGTCAGATCCTGAAAAGAGGTTTACATCCTAAGGTCAGATCCTGAAAAGAGGTTTACATTATAAGGTCAGATCCTGAAAAGAGGTTTACATTCTAAGGTCAGATCCTGAAAAGAGGTTTACATCCTAAGGTCAGACTCTGAAAAGAGGTTTACATCCTAAGGTCAGATCCTGAAAAGAGGTTTACATCCTAAGGTCAGACTCTGAAAAAAGTTATACCCTGAAGGCTCGAAGTTATTGGTCAACAGCAAAACACCACAACACACATGCGCGCGCACACGCACGCGCGCACGCGCGCGCG
>CM065721.1:16845763-16850763 GCA_033310375.1 Conus canariensis
GAACTGCAGTGGAAGGGCTGGATGCAACAGGCAAACCAGACAGGAGAGAACTGCAGTGGAAGGGGCTGGATGCAACAGGCAAACCAGACAGGAGAGAACTGCAGTGGAAGGGGATGGATGCAGCAGGCAAACCAGACAGGAGAGAACTGCAGTGGAAGGGTTGGCATGGATGCAGCAGGCAAACCAGACAGGAGAGAACTGCAGTGGAAGGGGATGGATGCAGCAGGCAAACCAGACAGGAGAGAACTGCAGTGGAAGGGGCTGGATGCAACAGGCAAACCAGACAGGAGAGAACTGCAGTGGAAGGGGATGGATGCAGCAGGCAAACCAGACAGGAGAGAACTGCAGTGGAAGGGTTGGCATGGATGCAGCAGGCAAACCAGACAGGAGAGAACTGCAGTGGAAGGGAATGGGATGGATGCAACAGGCAAACCAGACAGGAGAGAACTGCAGTGGAAGGGAATGGGATGGATGCAGCAGGCAGACCAGACAGGAGAGAACTGCAGTGGAAGGGAATGGGATGGATCCAGCAAGCAAACCAGACAGGAGAGAACTGCAGTTGAAGGGATGGATGCAGCAGGCAGACCAGACAGGAGAGAACTGCAGTGGAAGGGGTTGGGATGGATGCAGCAGGCAGACCAGACAGGAGAGAACTGCAGTGGAAGGGGTTGGGATGGATGCAGCAGACAAACCAGACAGGAGAGAACTGCAGTGGAAGGGGTTGGGATGGATGCAGCAGGTAAACCAGACAGGAGAGAACTGCAGTGGAAGGGGTTGGGATGGATGCAGCAGGCAGACCAGACAGGAGAGAACTGCAGTGGAAGGGTTGGGATGGATGCAGCAGGCAAACCAGACAGGAGAGAACTGCAGTGGAAGGGGTTGGGATGGATGCAGCAGGTAAACCAGACAGGAGAGAACTGCAGTGGAAGGGTTGGGATGGATGCAGCAGGCAAACCAGACAGGAGAGAACTGCAGTGGAAGGGGTTGGGATGGATGCAGCAAGCAAACCAGACAGGAGAGAACTGCAGTGGAAAGGGTTGGGATGGATGCAGCAGACAAACCAGACAGGAGAGAACTGCAGTGGAAGGGGTTGGGATGGATGCAGCAAGCAAACCAGACAGGAGAGAACTGCAGTGGAAAGGGTTGGGATGGATACAGCAGGCAGACCAGACAGGAGAGAACTGCAGTGGAAGGGGTTGGGATGGATGCAGCAAGCAAACCAGACAGGAGAGAACTGCAGTGGAAAGGGTTGGGATGGATACAGCAGGCAAACCAGACAGGAGAGAACTGCAGTGGAAGGGGTTAGGATGGATACAGCAGGCAAACCAGACAGGAGAGAACTGCAGTGGAAGGGGTTAGGATGGATGCAGCAGGCAAACCAGACAGGAGAGAACTGCAGTGGAAGGGGTTGGGATGGATACAGCAGGCAGACCAGACAGGAGAGAACTGCAGTGGAAAGGGTTGGGATGGATACAGCAGGCAGACCAGACAGGAGAGAACTGCAGTGGAAGGGGAAGGCGGCAAGTTGAGGAGTCGCGTCGAAGGACGAGCATTTCCGAACAGAGCTAACACGCCGTAGTTGACAATAGCAGCACTGAGGAGTCTGAGAAATGGGCTGCTGCACGGGGCAGTGTATTGTCGGAGGTGACACCGAGGTTCGTTGACCGTGGTATAAAAGGGAATGGACGAGCTGCCGAGTTGGATGGTATTAAGCGGGACAGAAGAGAGCTTTTGCCTTTTTGTTTTTGTTTTTCCTACGGTACATGGGTTCACTTTTTATCAACCTTTACCTGCAGCTTATTCTGAGTTGTGTAGTTGTCTTTTTCACGTCAAGGAAGCAGTCTGACGCATGTTGCAGAAGACAGAGCACATTTTCGGCAGCATCATCGGTCTAAAGTTGGGACCCGTTGGCATTGGAATAATGCTTGACATTATGATGGTTGACGATTGCGGCCAGCAGCGTATTATGTGAAAAAAAAACAGGGCCGGGCCCTGTGGGACACCATTCTACATCCTTTTTTGAACTCAAAAGATAATTACCAGTTTTAGTATGAAATAGAACCTGAAACGGCGTAAGAATACCTAGTTCAGCAACTGTCTTTTAGGAATAATTTTGTTGGTCGGTAGTGCATTTATTTAATGATACATTCCGAAGATACACAGGATGAAAAGCACTATATAATCTGAATGCCGAGTTCCGTACCTATGCTGGGTGCTCGAGATCTGTGAAAAAAAAAATTCATAAACGTAATGTGGACACTCGGAGTACAGAAACAATCCGCGAGACAAACATTCCAGTTCATCATTAACTTTGCAAAGTTTTTAGCTTATTCCTGAACACAAAAAACCCCACAGGCAACCTGGTTGGGAAGCATGGAAATGTTCAAAGTTAAAGTCTATGCTGAATTTGAACTTTGCATGGAATCTAAACTTCTGGACGTTTGGTTTACTGAAAACTTAAAAAGAAGGTGAGGTGGATGAAATATTCTGAACATTCTTATGTTGTTGATAGAGAAAATCTGGTCCCAAATAAACATAACATTCCTTTGTAGAATTGCTGTACTGGAATCTCTCACTTTCTCAACTTTGACACCTCCGGACATCGGTGTTCCACATTCCTGGCCCCATCTCCCCCCAGCCCATCCATGCCACACCTCCCATGACCACTCCCAAAGAGTTTGTTACTAAACCCAACCTGTTGTGCCAACGATTCGTGGGGAATCAAAACAAGAAAGGACTGACAGAAGAACAGCAGTTAAGAAAATAACATATGGAAGGCTTGTATACCGAATTCCCCTCTGTAATCTTCGCTTTAATGTTCATATGGTTAGGACAACTCAAAAATGCAAGCAACAAATAAAATCAAGTCTGCACTGATATGTGTCCATTCTTGAACTTTAAAACACGTGTACCTTTTTCTTCATAAAATAGTGCCTCAAACGGCTCATGAATTGTTTGTTCAATCAATTTTGTTAATAATAAAATTGTGGTCAATGGCGCATCGTTCATGTTTTGAATAAGTATTCCGAAAACATGTAGAATGTAACACACAGCATAATTTATACGTTTACTTCCTCACCTAAGCAGGATACACAGGATCTGCAAAGAAGTACATGAAACATGATCTTACCGTACTGATTACAGATACGACCCGCACAACACATGATTGTACGCGGTACAAAAGGTGCAAGACTTTTCCCTGACATTCTGACGACTAGTGATGCAATGTACAGTATTATTTGAAACAAAATCAAAAAGCCAGCTCTAGTACAGTTTGGAAAATGTCTCAAAATGCAGCAAGTACCAATATCAAGTTGAAATGGCTTTGGTGCCAAATTCCACGTCGAACAATTGCCACAAACGTCGGTTTGAACGAAATGAGAACCGCCGGTAATGAAGACTGTCGTTGTTCTGGAGAACCGTCATATAAGATTCTATTGATCATTTTGACGTGGAGGAGTAAATGCGTTTCTATGTTTTTTCGTAGAAGGCTTTATATGCAGAGAGACAGCCGTTTCATGATACTGCACACAGTTTAATCATTACTTGGCACAGTTATTGTTTATGTTTTGTGTATTGATAACTATATAATATATATACATATATCTTTGTACATTGTACACATACACATTCATGAAGGGGTACAGGTGAGGTCTAACTGAATAAACCAACATTTATACGTATTCATTGATATTCTCTCTCTCTCTCTCTCTCTCTCTCTCTCTCTCTCTCTCTCTCTCTCTCTCTCTCTCTCTCTGCAGTTCCACCAACTGTTACCTGACGGCCCTGGCGGTGGCGGACCTGGTGGTGTTGCTGGTGCTGTCGGTGGACATGGTGACTGAGCACCTGGCCAGCTGCTACCGCCACCTGGAGGACTTCCTCTTCGCCTTCTTCCAGATCAGCACCATCGTGCTCAACATGGCGCTCTTCGCCTCCGTCTGGATCACCGTGCTGCTGGCCGTGGAGAGGTACATCGCCATCTGCCACCCCATGAAGGTCAGCACCAGGCTTGGGCGAGAGAGGATGGGCATGCCCAAAAGTGCGAATAGATCACAAGAGCGGGCCCAAAGGCGCGAATTTCCAAGTCGAAAAGCGCGACAGATCAATGTGTGAAAGCGCGAATTTTTCCAGTGTCAAAACATAGCTTTTCTGTGCGAGGTCTACTTTCACTTGAACCCCCCCCCCCCCTCCCCCTCCCCCTTTACCCCAGCCAAACTGTTGAATGTGCCCTGGTAAATTCTTTTCCGTCGTGTTAGGTTGATCGTGAAAGGTCCCAAGTGAATTCAAGAACTTGTAACTCGCTTCAGCGGAAATTGGGTCTGGATTTTTATGCTGTCTCAGAAGACCCGAGGACCGAACACACTTGGAGAAGTCCCTTTTATTTCGTTGATACCGTGCAGTCGTTTCAAACAATAAATCTTTTGAAAATCAATTTCAGCTGTAAATAAATCGTGTACAATACCTATGCAGAGGTTTGGAGGGGGGGGGGGGAGGGAATAAAGGAAACATAAAGAAACGGTCATGTTGAAAAGCGCAGTCGACACAAACTTTGGTGATTTAAAATCCGCTCTTCTCGATGTTTAAGTGTTGAGTTTTCAGACGAATCTGGGCTCGCGCACTTTGTATGCGCTGAGCTTAACCATCAGAGAAGTTCGCGCTTTTCGGGTGCACCCTTGGAGTGAGAGGGTGTGTGTGTGGTGGCGGGGGGGGGGGGTGATTCATTGGATCATGGTCCTCTTGGTAGAGTCAGAGGTCACCGCATGAAGATCGGGAGGCGGAGGTGTACAGTGGGGAGCGGAGAGTTGGTGAGGTGATGGAGGGTGCGTTCTGTCCTTCGCCTTCCTGCAAGCAAAGAAGAGGATCGTCTGATTGAAAAAGAAAAAGATGGGTGTAAGCGTAGGAAATATCACGAGAGAGTGAGAGTCTGTAAGGGTGGGAAGGAGAAGTGTTAGGTAATGGTGGAGGGAGGTCTTTTAGATGAACACCCCATCTTTCGGGGT
>CM065721.1:16855763-16875763 GCA_033310375.1 Conus canariensis
CCTGTGCAATGTCACAACGGCTATTTGAAGAAAAGCAGAGGAAAAAGATGTCTTTGAAACCGTTATAACAGTTTTTTAACGGTTTTTAACGGTTTTATTATTTTAGAGATTAGCCCAAAACCATCCTCGGGTCACAACAGACGTAGCTGCCAAATTTCATTACAATCGGTTGAGCCGTGTTTGAGCCTATAGCGTACACACACACACACACACACACACACCACACACACACACACACACACAACACACACACACACACGCAGACAGAATTTGCCATTTATATATTAGATATGTGTGTGTGTGTGTGTGTGTGTGTGTGTGTGTGTGTGTGTGTGTGTGTGGATAAGTGTGCATGAGCTAGCGTATCCGTTTTTGTGAGTGCGAGCGTGTGTTTGTGTGTTGGCTTGCGAGCGTATGTACGTGTATGCGCGCGTGCGCGTGTGTATGGGTAGGTCGTTATATGAACGCAAGTGCCAGTGTGCCCCTGTGTGTGTTGTTGTTGTTGTTGTTGTTGTTGTTGTTGTTATACGAACGCAAGCGCCAGTGTGCCTGCTTGGACGCGTCTGTCGTTGCTGTAGTTGTTAGCTGTCTGCGTGCATGCGCTGGTGGGTGTGTTGATACTACTGTTGTTGTTGTCATCATTGTTGTTGTTGTGATGGCTGTTGTTGTTGTTCGTGCTGCTGTGCTGCTGCTGCTGCTGCTGCTGCTGTCGTTATTGTTGTCAGTGCCTTTCCTACTGCCGTTGGTGCGAGCGCGTTTTGCAACATAGCAAGAGAAGGGTATTGAAAACAGCGTGGGGACAACACTGGAGAGAGAGAGAGAGAGGAGAGAGAGAGAGAGAGAGAGAGAGAGAGAGAGAGAAGAGAGGTGGTAAAGGGATGCCGATGGTGATGAAAAGACATACCATGGTTTATCATCCTCTGAAGGTGCCAGACAGCAGTACAGAGATGGAGAAGAGGGGGTGAGGCGAGGGAAGAGGACAGAGGAGGAGTGTGTATGTGCGGTGGGTGGATATGTGGGAAGCGAGAGAAGGGGGGGGGGGGGGCAGAGGGTAAAGAAAGGAGTGGGTGCGGGGAGGGGGGGGGGGAGAGTTGGATGTCTGGGTCATGGCCCCACTGGCTGGTTAAGAAGCAGGACAGAACTGGCCCCCCAGCGGACAAGAGATGGGGCCAATCTCCATGGCTCAGTGCGACCAGGGTTTTCTGTCTAACACTGCCATTCCGCGCCCTGTTCTCGCCTCTGCTCCCTTCCTGTCAGCGTGTCCCTCTCTCTGTTCGTTGTCTGTCCACATATCTGTCTGTCCTCGGAGACAGACAGACAGACAGACAGAGAGAGACAGAGAGGAGGGGGAGAGAGAGTGAAAGACAGACAGACAGACAGAGAGGGGGTGGTAGAGAGAGTGAGACAGACACAGACAGACAGACAGAGACAGATAGACAGACAGGCAGAGACAGAAAGATAGACAGACAGTGAGACAGATAAAAGACAGAGAGAGAGACAGAGAGAGAGGGACACAGAGACAGAGAGAGAGTCAGAGAGAGAGAGACAGGCAGACAAACTCACAGACAGACAGAAGCAGGGCGAGCGAGCGAGCGAGCGAGCGAGCGAGCGAACGAGACAGACAGACAGACAGACAGACAGACAGACAGACAGACACAAACACACAGAAAGACAGACAGGTGGGAAAAAGAGAGAGCGAGAGAGAGAGGGGACAGACAGACAGAGGCAGAGACAGAGAGAGGCAGATACTGACAAAGACAAAGACGTCTAGACAGAGAGAGAAAGACTCTGAAACAGAGACAGAGAAAACAGAGAGAGGGGGAGAGAGAAAGAGTGGTGGGGGGAGGAAGTGAGGAAGGAGGGAGGTCGAAAAGAAAAGAGAGAGAGACAATGTTCAGGTCGGCTGACAACACATGCACAGAAAAGTTGAGATAAGACAAAGGAGACCACACAGGACAGGAATAGCCAGCACAGTTAGGTCAGGTCCGCACTCAAGTGCTCTTTGTCGTGCCCTGAAAGACCACACAGGACAGGAATAGCCAGCACAGTTAGGTCAGGTCCGCACTCAAGTGCTCTTTGTCGTGCCCTGAAAGACCACACAGGACAGGAATAGCCAGCACAGTTAGGTCAGGTCCGCACTCAAGTGCTCTTTGTCGTGCCCTGAAAGACCACACAGGACAGGAATAGCCAGCACAGTTAGGTCAGGTCCGCACAAGAGTGCTCTTTGTCGTGCCCTGAAAGACCACACAGGACAGGAATAGCCAGCACAGTTAGGTCAGGTCCGCACTCAAGTGCTCTTTGTCGTGCCCTGAAAGCCACTTTACCAGCGCCCTCCGAATTCATTTCATTCTGATTGCGGTTGTTGTTCGTAACGAAAAAAGAAAGCATAATATATGTTGCTGCAGCAACTAAGCAACCAGCTGACCAATCCATCAATCATTTGATCAATCAACCAAACGACGAACTGACCTACTACTATCCAGCAAACTCGCCAACCACCCATACAACCACCCACCAAAAGAAAATCTGGGGGGATTCAGGTAGGAACAAGAGCATGACCCTGGGGCTGTTGAGCTGGGGATTAATATCCGGGGGTAATTATAAAGGGGGGGGGGGAGGCACGAGAGTACAGACCAAAGGAAGGAAGAGCAGAGGATACTGACCCTTTTCCCCAGAGAAATAAACCCAGCAAGAGATGCCTTCACGCTAATTCCAAAACACAGTCAAGTTCATGCGTACCTGCGCGAGAGAAAACTGCCTTCCCGATTCGTCTTTGTCAGCACTGGCACCGAATAAATGACGATGAGAATCGCAGAGTTGAGAGTCAGCATGGCAGGTTCATTTCACCTGACTGTGCGGGAGCAGACAAAAAAGCCACGGGTTTCGGTAGCGTCAGAGATGTACCCCTATGTAATCTGCGGCTACACAAACACGTGCTGCTCGCGAAATGTGAGACGTTCTACGTGAGACGTTCACTTTGGATTTGCTGGTATACGTTTTTCACGTGTTCAAATATATCCAGCTTTCCGACCTTGGGTTTGTCCACCAACTTACTCTCCCCCACCCCCATCCCTCTCTTCCCACGTCTCTTCTCTCTCTCTCTCTCTCTCTCTCTCTCTCTCTCTCTCTCTCTCTCTCTCATATCAAAATGGAAAGAGACCTGATTTTCTTTTTTTTCATGTTTATGTAAAAGATCTCTCTCTCTCTCTCTCTCTCTCTCTCTCTCTCTCTCTCTCTCTCTCTCCTCTCTTATCAAAATGGAAAGAGACCTGATTTTCTTTTTTTTTCATGTTTATGTAAAAGATCTCTCTCTCTCTCTCTCTCTCTCTCTCTCTCTCTCTCTCTCTCTCTCTCTCTCTCTCTCTCTCTCTCTCGACATCTTGGTCGCTCATTTCTAAGTCAACGATGCACTTACTTTGCCTTAAAAAAAACGTTACTCATGTCAAGTGCCTGGCAGCAAACAACACAACCACTGAATTCAGCGTTAACAAACGTACGCTAATTGAACACAATCAAATATCTGGCATTTCTTTGAATAACTAAACCGCAAGATATTCCGCGCTATTTGCTTCCAGGCCTTCAGTTTTTATTCCATTTCATGGTGTTTATAGCCTAGCCGACCGTAGGGGACCATTTCCGGGCTGAACCGTTGAGCTGTTCTGGTTCGGCTGTGCCCGAAAGAACTGAAACGGTAGACAGGAATGAGGGGTGGGTGTGGACAAAGGAAATGGGAAGCGGTTTGACAAAAACAACAATAAACAAGCTAACAAACTAGTCAGGATTTCATATTTTTCCCATTAGGACAAAATTAATTCGTCTACCATCTCTTCACTCAATTCCTAACACGACCCCAGAGGTCGGCCGGACTGTAAACACCTTCACGGTTTGACCCCGCACCCCCCACTCCCACCCCAACTCCCATAAACCATCCTCTCTCTTCTTCTTGCAGGCCATGCTCATCTGCACGACCAAGCGCGCGCGCTACCTCATCGCCCTCATCTTCCTCATCGCCTTCGTGGTGCGCTTTCCCAACTTCCTGGACATGCAGCTGGTGGAGAAGCAGATCTACGACAGCAACAACCGCTCGCTGACCAAGCTGGTGATGGAGTGGCGGCCGGAGGACGCCTACGACAACACGGTCTACTCCATCCTGGTGCCGGGGGTCCTCTCGGGACTGCTGCCCGTGCTGGCCCTGGCCGTGCTCAACACGCGCCTGGTGGTGGAGATCCGCAAGAGCACGCGCTACCTGAGGTCAGCTCTCTCGTGCAACGGCCTCCTGTCGTTTGGTTCTGGCTATGGGGAGGAGGATGGGGGTGGGGGAAGGGGGGGTGGGGGTGGGTGGAGAGGTAGGGTGGAGTGGGGAGAGCCGATCCTGAGCGAAGTCATTCATTGAAAAGCTTCGGTCAGGGCTGCTTTTTTTATTTTTTTCACAGACAACCCATGTCTGGATTCTCGTCATATTTTGTATTTGTTTGTTTGTGTATTTGTTTACTTCATTTATTTATACATTGACTAGTTTATTTATTTGGGTTTTTTAAATCTATTTCTACATCTATTATTTACTTATTTATTTATCTACTTATATCTTTATTTGTTTATTATTTGATCGATTGATTGACTTATCTTTTTCGGCTATTTGTTTATTTATCTATTTATTCACCTATTTATTTGTTACCTGTGGCGGCAGTTATAGGGACTATAACGTTTGCTGAAAGAGGTCGCTAGATGTGGTTGACGTTTATCGGAACTGACTTTATTTACTAAGCAAGATGAGCGCTACAGTGGATCAAATTTGTGATCTATCAGCGTAGAATGTGTTTAAGATAAAACGTGTGTGTTGTGTGTGTGTGTGTGTGTGTGTGGTGTTGTGTGGTGTGTGTGTGTGTGTGGTGTGTGTGTGTGTGTGTGTGTGTGTGTGTGTGTGTGTTGTGTGTGTGTGTGTGTGTGTGTGTGTGTGTGGTGTGTGTGTGTGTGTGTGTGTGTGTGCACATGAAAACGTTTCTGAAAAAAAGATCGAGCGACTAAAGACAGCTTGAAATATTTAACCTTTTTGTTTATAAATGAAAAAAAACCTTTTTGGACACGAAACTAATTTCAGATTTGATGGAATACTAGACATTTTGTGTTGCTGCTCGTGAAATTCTACATTTACGTATGGAAATTGAGAGATGAAGTTTTTCAATTAAATGTATCAGTGGAATTATTTAAAGAGAGATACGAATTAGAAAAAAACCATCTCTTATATTGACTTAATAACTACTAACTTCTATGCTGGCTGGTATAATCTTCAAGAAATGATGAAAAGTGAAAGCATTTTATAACGAAGGCATGATCTTCATTTAAAGAACAACCAACAACAAAAACAGCAAGTCAACGAATGGCTATATCATGAAGCATGCCCATACTGTTAAAAGTCATATGCTGGTGCCTAAACAATTACTGTGTGTAATGACTTAAGTATATCTGACAGGCTGTTACTAATACTGTTGTTCCCCCCTCCCTCTCTCCTTCTTTCTTTCTCTCTCTCTCTCTCTCTCTCTCTCTCTCTCTCTCTCTCTCTCTCTCTCTATGTGTGTGTGTGTGTGTGGTGTGTTTGTGTGTGGTGTGTGTGTGTGTGTGTGTGTGTGTGTGTGTGTGTGTTTGTGTGTGTGTGTGTGTGTGTGTGTGTGTGTGTGTGTGTGTGTGTGTGTGTGTGTGTGTGTGTGTGTGTGTGTGTGTGTGTGTGTGTGTGTGTGTGTGTGTGTGTGTGTGTGTGTGTCTGTGTGTCTGTTTGAGGGTGTGGGAGGTGTTTGGGTTTTGGTCAAAAGTGTTAACTAATCTGTGAAATGCTGAAATTATGTATATAAAGATAGTCGAATGAAAAAAATTGATAATGAAACAGAATACATGATCTTCAGAAATGCTGAATTATGTAAAAAGACTAGTCGAATAAACAATTTGATATGAAACAGAATACCATGACTCTATCAGAAATGCTGAAATTATGTATATAAAGACTAGTCGAATAAAAAAAAATTGATAATGAAACAGAATACCATGACTCTATCAGAAATGCTGAAATTATGTATATAAAGACTAGTCGAATAAACAAAATTTGATAATGAAACAGAATACCATGACTCTATCAGAAATGCTGAAATTATGTATATAAAGACTAGTCGAATAAAAAAAAAATTGATAATGAAACAGAATACCATGACTCTATCAGAAATGCTGAAATTATGTATATAAAGACTAGTCGAATAAAAAAAATTTGATAATGAAACAGACTACCATGACTCTATCAGAAATGCTGAAATTATGTATATAAAGACTAGTCGAATAAAAAAAAATTGATAATGAAACAGAATACCATGACTTTATCAGAAATGCTGAAATTATGTATATAAAGACTAGTCGAATAAAAAAAAAAATTTAAATAATGAAACAGAATATCATGACTCTATCACTGTACGTCGTGGTGTAAATCAGCTCTGTCATTATGGTATCCTAACATCATTACGCCGCTCATGCAAAAGAGCTCATTTGATCGAGCCAGGATCCAGATTTTATAACCAGGTTTGTCCAGAAAACCCAGTCAAACCAGCTTTCGCCTAGCACCGTCTGTCTGTCTGTCTGTCTGTCTGTCTGTCTGTCCGTCTGTATGTGCGCCTCTGCTAAGTGTTTGCGTGTGCCTCTGCTTAAAAGCAGGGGGATGTCCCATAAGTGCTTGGTAATGCCTATATTATAGCTTATATGCTAAGCTTTGGTCCGTCCGTCTCTATTGGTGAGTGTGTGTCTGTATCGATCTGAACTGCTATGCACGACCAGGAGTGACTACGTTTGATTCACTGTATGTCCACACACGTCATCTTGTCATTAACTGTAGATTCATGGGGACACAACAGTCAAACGACGAACTGCCCCAAAACATCTGCTGTGCGCTTAAGTTGGCATGCATAACAACGGTGTGACTGACTACCCCAGAAGATCGTAGCAGCTTTTCATCTGTAAATTCAGGATGGATATTGTACGGAACAGTGCCACTTTGTTTATCAGTATGTGTAGCCAGCCTGCAAAGTGGGCGCATCTCTCTGCTTTTCTCCGCGGAGGCTGAGCCTCGTGGTGAAACAGCCTTGTCAGCACTGAGGTAGTGACGTCACATCGCCTCTCAACATGGCGGCCTGTATAAACATTTGTACTCAGGAATCAGAAAAATCAGGACTAAATATAGTTAGCTGTTGGGCTTTCAATAGTCTTATAGTTAGTACGTGACTGATTGTGACACGAAAGGTCTTCGGTAGTTTGGGACTCTGATTGTGACACGAAAGGTCTTCGGTAGTTTGGGACTCTTATTTGTCATGCTCATGCTTTATTTCTTTTTAAGTATTTGGTGTGTCAGTAAGAGTTTTAAAGGCGTTAATATTTAGTGATTCCTCTAATCTTGATAGGTATTTTATCCCATAAAGGTGCAATTCGGTTAACAAATGAACATTTTGTTCTGTCAGTACAGCGATATTCAACAACAACAAATGTCTGCACTGCTTCATGTTATCTCACAACTTGATAATTTGAAGAACTCATGTAGTGTAAGTGATCCATACGTTTCAAAATCTGGAAACTTGGGACAAGATCCTCTGCTTCTCCTTACCTTCTTGCCACACTGCGACTGTCAGTTTTCATGAAAACCTTAATTCCCTGCACATTTCGAATCAGACTGGTTCAGTTGATGCAAAAACTGACTTCTTTAGTTCCAAATCTTGAATTCTTGCACATTTCGAATCAGACTAGTTCAGTTAATACGAAAACTGACTTCTTTAGTTTTAAACCTTGAATTCTTGCACATAAGTGACACACTCATTCATTTTCATTGTCCTATTGGTTTGTGTCTTGCCTGAAGAAGACTGAAGCGGTCGAAACGCGTCGTGTTTTGTCTTGTGACTCGTTTGTCCACGTTTCTCTTGGTGGTTCACTAACATTTATTTCAGACTGGTTCAGTTAATGCAAAAACTGACCCCTTCAGCTGTAAACTATGATTTCGTGCACATTTCAAATCAGACTGGTTCAGTTAATGCAAAAACTGACTTCTCAGTCCGTATCTGGAGACAGAGACTACGTTGCCTATTGGCTTGGTGTACTCTTTATAACTTGGTGTACTCTTTATAACTTGGTGTACTCTTTATAACTTGGTGTACTCTTTATAAACAGCTCATCCCCTCTGTCCCCAGGTATCACCTGGCCATTGACTCCCGCATCCAGTCCATCATCTCGCACGAGGAGAAGAAGATCACCCTGATGCTCATCTTCATCGTCATCGCCTTCTTCTTCTTCCAGTGCCCCTACATGATCTACACCTTCATCACCGCCCTCAGCGACTACTACTTCAAGCACCTGCCCCTCCAGCAACTGCAGGTCAACTCGCTTTCTTGGTTGGCTACTCGGTTGGTTATTTGGTTGGTTGCGTGGTTGGTTTACGCTCATCAGCTAGCCATTCTGAACGGGGAAGGGTAGAAGGGGATCAGGTGGTTAATGCCTCCACACAAGCAATGTCAGATCAGTGTCTGCATTTCAGAGGATGAGAGAATGGTGTATAATATGACCAGCTGTATGCTGTATTCTGGGCATGTGACTTCTTTTCGACATTTGCAGCTTAAAACAAACTGCCTTAGAAATTCTTGATCAATTTTGTGACACCACAAACCACCATCAAATCAGGCCAGCAGTGCCAGAGTTATACATTGATATTGCTGAAGAAGGCATCGTCTCCACAATCAAACCATCAGCGTCAGACTACAGACTGTTAAAGAAGGCATCGTCTCCACAATCAAACCAACAGTGTCAGACTACAGACTGTTAAAGAAGACATTGTCTCCACAATCAGACCAACGGTGCCACAGTAACAGTCTCTTATTATTAATATTATTATTATTGTTATGAATACTTATATAGCGCCTATTCTCAGCTTGAGACCAAGCTCCAAGTGCTTTACAATCCACACTCATTTACACAACAGGATGCCTACCTTGGTAGTGCCGACTGAAGAGCTGTCAGCTGGCTCTTCATTCTGTCGTTTCCCGTATCATCCAGTCAATTTCATTCAATATCGTTCACTCAGTTTCCTTACTTCCTTCATTCTTTCCATTTTTTACGCAGGGTGCATGCTATGTGTAATGTATCTTCCATACCAACGGCCAAACTGGCCTTCTCTTCCGAAAGCTGGTGATGGGATTTTACGTGTGTGCAAGACGTTATGCGTGCGTTCACACATGGAACCTTGGTTTATAGTCTCATTCGAAGGACTGAATGGGATTCTTTAAAAAAAAATACATTTCCACAAATCAATCAGTTCAACATAATGAACAGAAATCAAAATTCTTCCTCACAACTTTTAACATGGACTATGCAATCGATGAGCAATGGATTACATTTTAACACATCATAAAAAAAACGCACTGCAAAGAAGCTCGGCAAACAAGGTTTAAAAAAAAAACAAAGAAAAGGCTCAGGTTTTCTTAGAAACGTCCTTGTTCAGCAAGTAAAGTGGATAACTAACGAGAGTTATCTTCTCTCGTCTTCTCTACTCATGTTTCTCTTTGCCTGTAGTCGGAGGACCCAAAGCTCAAAGAGCGCTGCTGCTGCAGTGTCAAGTGTTCGTTCCGTTGATTTGGTCTTTTTTTCCCACTCCCGCCTGAAGTCAGCCCTCTTTTCCGACCAGGCAGACTTTCCCAAGTGAGTAACATTCATCCGCGAATTCCAGTTCCTTTCTGCTCCAGTACAAAGCTGAGTGGTACACTGACTGCCTGCACTGGTGTATTCCATCGTTCTGTAGGCCTGTTTAACATAGACCCTCACAGCAAACCAGGAAAGAAGAATCCAAGCCATGGAACTGACATGTCCAAGCAAGATACTAAACAGCATCAGATGTACTGAGTACATCATCAGTGAATGAGTGCGTCAAACCACCAGGCAGCACAAAGAACCACATGAAGGCCTGCTAACATCAGTGAAGAAAAGAAAACTGCGTTGTATGGCTTGTGGCTTCAGACGGAGAGGAAGACCAAGAAGTCGACAGACTGACAACCCTGTGGACAGAAAGGGAAACCATTTGCAGGAACCCAGGCCTTGGCACCAGCCCAGAGAACTGGAGGAACCGGGTGAACTGTTTTTCAGTGTGGCTCCGATGAATCCTCATGACATTGAAGGGTGAAGAAGAAGACAACGTCGAAGGTGACGCTGACTTGGGACTCGTTACGTGGCGGTCAACACTATTATTTGTCATGGGTTGTCAAATGGTCGTTAATGACGTCATTCCAGGTTCTAGAGCATTAACAACAACTTGGCTTCCTGCAAACAGCCTGGCCTGGCTGAGATTCCAAGACATGACGACAAAGGTGTGTCACGCGCCTCAATTGTCTTGAAGGGTGTAAACGAGTGTTGATGAATAAGTGCAAATGGTGGATGTAAGCGCATTGAGTTGTGTAACAAGAAATGCGCTATATAAGTATTATACATTATTATTATTATTATTATTAAGGGTGCATATCATTAACGGAGGGGCAGACACTACCACTGAAATGAAATACAGGTTGATCATGATTTCTTAAGCTCATGAAAGAGAAATAAGTGCATGACTGAAGCTCGAAAGAGGAGAACAGTATGATATATAAAAAATAAGTAGATAAAGGGGGGGGGGGGGGGGCTAATCAACCGATCGAACATGTTGCTTATAGCCCAGACCACCGCAAAAGGCCATGTTAAGGCTGTCATCTCGTTGAAACACTCACATACACACACACACACACACACACACACACACACACACACACACACACACACACACACACACGCACGCACACACACACACACACACACACAACACACACACACACACCTCTCACCGAAAAACATTTTTTCTAAAATGATGCTTAACTGCTTTAAAATCTTTCTTCTTCCGTGAAATCTTAGACAAAATAAGAAATATTTCTCTCTTTTGGGAACGCTAATATCACATCGGGTGAGACATCTCTGAACAAGATCTTTCCTTGAGTGTATTGTTATGTGCTTATGCCTGACGTTGTGCAAGTCCCACCATCCCATGAGAACATGTTTTGTAGTGTTGAGTACGTCGCATGGAATGCACCGTGGAGCTTCTTCATCTCTTCAAGATACGAGTGGGTGTAAAAGGTGTGACCTGAGTGCGATCGGCACAAGTTTCTTCTTTGAGAGCACCAGCGGCATTTGGTAAAAATAAAACTCTTTAAAGTTTAGATAGATTTTAAAGAGTTTATCATCGGTCTGCGTGTTCCAGTCTTCTTGCCAGAGGTCTTGGACACAAATCTGAGCTATAGTTTACATGTCGGTGAGAGAGAGAGAGAGAGAGAGAGAGAGAGAGAGAGAGACAGACAGACAGACAGACAGACAGACAGACAGAACAGACAGACAGAGAGAATCTGCTCAACTCTTTATTTGTAGCGTTCATGGTAAGTGGATCAGCCACTTCTTTGCCTGGAAAATGCTGACATGTCCAGGAACCCAAACAAAAGTATGTTATAACCATCACATTTCAGAGAAGTGTGCAGTGCAGTTACATTCACAGGTTGAGAGTGCTTGACGTTACGGCCAGCAATGGCCTCCAAAACAGAAAGGGGGAAGATGAACTATCCAAATGTTAGACTGCTTTAATAAATCTCTCTCTCTCTCTCTCTCTCTCTCTCTCTCTCCACACACACACACACACACACACACACACACACACACACACACACACACACACACACACACACATGCACAGAGAGAGAGAGAGAGAGAGAGAGGAGAGAGAGAGAGAGAGAGTCTCGGTCTCTAAATCATTTGGAGCCATGTATGTTGTCAAGTATTAGTATGTGATACATGCATAATCTAGAATAAAATGTGGAATTTAATAACATATTGTTGCTCCTTCCTTGTCCTTGTCCTTGATCCCTTAGACTCCCGTCCGTAGGGGCACCTGTGCAGCTCTGACAACCAGTCCTCTCCACCATTCATCCCGGCACTCCGCCCTCCTCAACACGTCCCTCAACTCCAGGCCCGTCCACTGCTCACTGTTTCAAAATTTGAGAGTGATGAAGTTTGCAATGCGTTCACTCCATCTCCAAAATGCCGCTGGGAAAGGTTTTCCCCCTAATTAAATGTTGTCCTTCACGTGACGATCCGAGGGGAAAATGATATATTCTTCAAAAGTTCTGTAATCATACGGATGCCGTGCAGATGTAAGTCTTCTTAGCAGTAACAAATACAACTATGATTTGGAATTCATGAGCGCGCATTACAGTTAGCAGACGATTCAAAAGGATTCCATTTGTGGTTGATTCGTAGTTATTCAAATCATTTCAAATGTCCGCGTATGAGGATTTCTTTTTTTTTTTTTTTTTTTACAATATTCACACCCCTACAGAGTGGGTCAAGGCCTTCTGAAGAAAAAAAGAAAAGAAAAGAAAAACATTTCGAGCGTCTAGGGCGAAATCTGGATAAACAGACCTTGTTTGTTGAGGGCAAAGGGTTTTGAGTTTTGATTTGGGGATTAGATCTCTCTCTCTCTCTCTCCTCTCTCTCTCTCTCTCTCTCTCTCTCTCCCCCTCCTTTTCTCCTTCACTGTCTCGCGGCCTCCATCTTCCTCTTCTCACCGCTTCCCCCCCCCCCCCCCCTTTGCACTCTCCTCATTCTCTCTGACGAACCCGGGCAAAGCAAACCAAAACCTCCTCAAGCTGTCAACAGCCTTTGCTCCCCTTCCTTTGCACAGCGTTATCTGACAGCTATGCGGGGAATACGTTGTTTGTTCTGTCTTCTGTTTGTTGTTGTTTGAAGAGGATGATTGCTACACAGAGTATCCGTGAGTTAAAAAAGGCGTTACATCGCACCTTGTGGCACACGCTTTTGTCAGTCAGCTTCTTTCATCTTACAATCTCACAGCTCTTTCTTTCCTTCAAGATACAACGGTTCAGAGGTTCACGTCCCCCCCCCCCCACCCCCCTCCCCTCCCTAAGGTCCACTTCCTACCTCTCTTTCACTCCCTCCTTCCCTATTTCGACTATTGGAAACATCTTAACTGTTTCAATGCCAATCTAGCGAGAGAAAAAAGCCACTGTCTGTTAGCTTCATCGCTCAATCTCTGCGCCCTTTCATGTTTTGCTCCAGTTTGACTAGAAGAGCCTGGGGGATGTTGGGAAAACACAAAGACTGTTACAGCTTAAAACTGCTTACGTTTTTCTTTCTGCTGACTCAAAATCAAAGAGAATTATTTAAAACCTGACAGGTTAAAAGACTCTACAGACACCAATGACGCTGGGAAATTGTAACAATCCGTACGCATGGCCATGAAAGAGTTAAACTGAGAGACTCGTCCGCTTCCACGTGAAAGTCAATGTTCCCGGTGTATTACCCAGACACATCTTTTACATGTGTGTTCTTCTTTATCATGATCTTCTGTCCTTTTCTTCATCCTCCACCCCCCCCCCCCCCCACATCCATCCCCACACACACTTTGAAGTGGAGTGGAGTGTTCATGATCTCCCAGGCTGGCGTGTGTCAGATCAGACACGGGCGTTACAAGATCGTGGGGACTGTTGTTTGGTGGACTCTAGAAACACAGAAATACCCGGCACGCATCTGAATACCCTGGAGAGGAGATGGGCACCGCCATGGTTGTCCCCATGACTGACCTCTGAAATGTCTGAAGTAGCAACGTTGCTGGTCATGGTCTGTCGCTGCCCTCTCACAGCCTGTCAGGGAAGGCACCATGAACCGAGTCCAGTTTCCCAGTGTGAAGATTGACATGACCGCCACTTGTCTTTCCTCCACCATTCCGTCTACTATACAGGAGTGTTTGCTTCTTCTTCTTATTTTCTTCTTCTTCTACTACTACTACTACTTCTACTACTACTACTACTACTACTACTACTACTACTACACTGCTGCTGCTGCTGCTGCTGCTGCTACTATTTCTACTACTACTACTACTACTGCTGCTGCTGCTGCTGCTGCTGCTACTGCTACTACTACTATTTCTACTCCTACTACTACTACTACTACTGCTACTACTACTATTACTACTACTAATACTACTACCACCACCACCACTACTAGTATTACGACAATTACTGCTATTACTTTTTCTTTTTCTTCTTCTTCTTCTTCTTCTAAGCGAAATATGTTGGTTTTCATGCCGAAAAATGAACCCCCTATTGTGAGAAAAAATGGTCTTTTCAATGACGACATCTGTAGCCTTTTTTTTCAGCGGAAATAAAAGTGTCTTGCTGGTGCCCGGTTTATACGTTATGATTCGCCAGCCACTTGGCAGTAAATTTATTAAAGACCATAAAGGAACTGCTAAACGTTTCTTTTAAAAAAATCTGCATGGGGAAATCAGACCCTCCTCTCTTTTCCAGGTTTGCATTTTTTTTTTCAAATTGTTAGTATTTACGATATATCTAAAACAGTAAAAGATCATTTACACGCTCTTCATCTTCGCTAAAAGAAGGTCTTTACAAAATTGTGACTTTTCATTTTCAACGAAAACTTAGATAAATTAATATCGCCCGCACAAACGATGTCCATCTCAAAAAGTATGTATGCCATTGACTGTCCAGGAGAACGGCGAACCTCAACTACACAAGCGGTTGGCTTCATTTGTAATGAATTAGAAACTAGGAGGATAAGAAAGAAAGGAAGAAAGAAAGAAAGAAAGAAAGAAAGAGAGAAAGAAAGAGAGAAAGAAATGAGAGAAAATGAACCAAAGAAAAACGATTGGGGAAAAAAAAACGAGGAAAAAAAACGGTTTGTTTTTGTATATCAAAAAGCCCACTATTACCGTTAAGAAAAAAAGGTTACAACCATTTTTTTTTTTTCCGTTGTTTTCCGAAAGAGTTATCCCCCTTCTTCAGTTCACTCCTCTCCTTATCCCCTCTTGCAGCCCATGCATGACGTGGCCCTGATCGTGCTGGCCGTCAAGTCGTCCTGCAACTTCATCCTCTACTGCTGGTTCTCCGAGAAGTTCTGGACCACCTTCAAGCAGATCTTCTGCCTCCGCCACTGCCTGCCCGAGCAGCCCGCCCTCCGCAACGGCCTGGCCAACGGCCACAACGGCTGCTCCACCAGGGGCACTCACCGCACGTCCTGCTTCGTCACCAGGGAGACCACCTGCTAGACGGGGTCGCCGCTGGAGTTAGGAGGAGTGTGTGTGTGTGTGTGTGGGGGGGGGGGGGGGGGAGGGGGGGAGAGTTCCCGAGATTTGGGACTGGGGAGCTCTTTTTTCTCCTCCTACCCACCTCACTTTCGCCTCAGCCATCCGCTGACCAGTCGCCCTTCTATTGTTGCTTCATCGTCGTCGGCAGAGACACCGTTTGCACCCGGAGGAAGAGGTCATGAGGACCTCCTCCCTCCACACTCTATCTCCCACACCTACCTACACAACAGCCCGCTGGAGAGGAGGGGAGGGAGGGAGGAACATGAGTTCCCTGTGCGTGTGACCACAGCCCTCGCCCTCTTCTTCATACCCCCCCCCTCCCTCCCTTTCCTTCCATCACCAGACCCTCTTCTGGACAGTGAGCACAGGCAGGATGAGAGTTCCAGAGAAGCTGGGACCGGTCAGCTCTCCTCCCCACCCCCCCCCCCCCCCCCCCCCCATCTGTACAATCCCCCACCGCACCTTCTCCCCCCACTCACCACACACACAAGAACACGACAATCATTGTTCCTTGTAATTGGTGATCCGGACGGTAGTACGAGCTCAAAGTGAGCAGAGAAAGGCGGCGAGGTGTGAACTACAGGGTCACACAGACCTGATGATCTGATTGCCAACTGTCTCTACCTTTCCTGCTTGCCCAAACCAGGTATAAAGAGACAGCAGATTGAGGGCAGTTTCTTTTCATTTTCAACGGACGTGGAAGAGGTGAGTGCACACCCACTCACACACATACACACACCACCTCCAGTCTGGGCGGGCAATGGACATGGAGGCTGTACCTATAACAAAATGTCACTCTTTTCACATCCATCTAAGGACCTACAACAAAATGTCACTCTTTTCACACCCATCTAAGGACCTTCAACAAAATGTCACTTTTTTCACATCCATCTAAGGACCTTCAACAAAATATCACTCTTTTCACATCCATCTAAGGACCTTCAACAAAATATCACTCTTTTCACATCCATCTAGAGGCGAGGCAAGGACGAGTAGTTCCTGAACGATGGGGACGACTAACACTTTAAAAAATGCCTTTTCTTCTGCTTTGCCACCAAAGTTTAGTAAGTGGTGAGTCAAACGACATTCTAAGCGACTTGTGTGACGATACATACATAACCATGTCCGTGGGCATGAACTTCATCTAAAGTGGTGTCCTGGTGGTGCACTTCATGGTATGGTTGTCCCTACAGTGAGTGATGAACGAGAGTTACCAAAACACGGAACACGGATTTTCTCACCCCCCCCCCCCCCCCCCCCCTTATACGTCCATCTGAGACATTCAAAAGGGTGGCTGGGGTAAATGCGGGGAAGGGGGAAAGGGGTCCTCCTCTACAATATCAAGATGAAGAGTAACCGGAAGGAACCGACCGACAACCACAATGGCCGCCAGACACTCAGGTGTCGCCATCTTGCCTTCCTTTGCCACCAAGGAAACCTTTAGTCAGATAGGGACAGAAGGGCAGAGTTCCCGGGATTTGGGGTCCGTGAGGTGACCGTTGTCGCTGTTGTTAATGGTGTTGTGCTTTTCGCGAGCATTCAGTTCTAATTTCTCCAGAATGGTATTCTAGTTCATGAAGTCTACAACCATCTACAAAAACAAACTGTAAATAAACGGATCCCCCCTCCCAGCATATGTTTGACGCCCTGTGGGCACAGAATGAGGGGGAGGACCCTAGATCCCTCAACACACAAGACCAACAACTTTTCTTCTTTACAGAATGGCTGTTTAGAGCTACGTTGACTATATCACAGCCCACTTGAAAACCTTCTTCCAGAGTTATTAACACGAACGAAGGAAAGTCTTATTTAAAGCACACAAAAAAAATGCACATACGTAATTATATACACTATTCTATGAAAGCTAAATTTTTGACAAACTTAAGGCATATAAAACTAAGTCGCAATATATGTGTCAGCCACTAGGCTATAAAAAGTGTAAAATAAAAGAAAAAGAAAAAGAAATTAATCTTGATGCCACGAAAAGACATAAACAGGCTCCACTGGCAAAGACACATGGCAGAATGGACAAGTGATGTTCATGTGATCACAATGATGACTATGGCAGAATGGACAAGTCATGTTCATGTGATCACAATGATGACTATGGCAGAAGGGACAAATGATGTTCATGTGTTCACAATGAGGACTATGGCAGAAGGGACAAATGATGTTCATGTGTTCACAATGATGACTATGGCAGAAGGGACAAGTCATGTTCATGTGTTCACAATGATGACTATGGCAGAATGGACAAGTCATGTTCATGTGATCACAATGATGACTATGGCAGAATGGACAAGTCATGTTCATGTGTTCACAATGATGAATAAACGGTGCCAGCTTTTTGCGACACCCTCAAAGCGTCCGTCATGATGTCGTCACTAGGAAACCTGCCCAGCTGCCGGAGAAGGACGAGAGTTACCGACACAATGGGGATCGGTGACGTTCGGGGATTTCCGCATGCGTTGTTTTTCTTTCTTTCTTTTCTTTTTCCTTTCCCTCTTTTTAAAAAAAAAAATCCAGGATGGTGTCTGTACCCCTGCTGCAGCAGGCAGGATGACGTCTACGTGTGTATTTGCTCAATACTCACCGTGCTCTCCGCTCCTTCTTTACAGACATTTTTCACATGTCAGAAAGGGCGAGAAGAAAAGAAAAACAACACAAAAAGAAAAAAAAAGGAAAGGAAGAAAGCAAGGAAAGAAAGAAAAAAAAGGAAAGGAAGAAAGCAAGGAAGAAAGAAAAAAAGCAAAAAGGACGGGTATTCCTCAAAGGCAGGATCAGAGATGTAAAAAAAAAAAAAGAAAAGAAAAAAAAAAGAACATCGGACCTTGGCTGAGATGGGTGGGATAAACAGTCTGTGAAACCGTCAACCCTGTGAAAGGCCTGTGTTGCCAGGCTTTTCTATGTATTTCTTTTTGCTGTTGTGTCAAGTCTCCATACACATAGCTCTGGTCCTGAGTCAACGTCTGCTGACTTATGTGACAACGGTTAAAGACGGGATCAAGGACTCATGAGGCTTGATCAGCCAAGGTTGTTGTGGGTTTTTTTTTTTTCTACGCAAGTTAAGCATGACAGACTACTCCAATCCTCAATAGCATGGACACGTGTTCACAGGCTGAATTAAGAGAAAGCCGTTTTTATAAACAGAACATCGTTCCCCTACAGATCAAGTTTGGGTTGTTTTTTTTTTCATCAATAGGGCCAAAATGTGCTTTGAGCACCATTTTCTAAAAACATTTTACAAGAAACTGATAATGAAAAAAACTAACCATCAACACGCATTCTTCCCTTTATGTCACTCCCCCCCCCCCCCCCCCCCACCCAAAACAAAAAAAAAAAAAAAAGAAAAATTATCCCACTGGATTCCCACCCACCCCCACCCCCCTGATTTTATCCACGTCCTTCCAACTCTGCTTCCTGGTTTCGTCAGACAGGTGACGAGGGCTGGAGTCCCTGAAATGGGAGATTAGTGAGATGTTCGTTGCTGTACCTTCATCAGATCCACACCAGTCAAAATCAAGCCTTTGTGGTATTTCAGCTGTTGTTCATTCTTTCATTCATTCATTTATTCGTTCAGTCATTCATAAGATCGTTCGTTCGTTTGTTCATTCATAGCCGCGTATTCTGTCATCAAATCTCACAGCATTGCAGGTGTATGCCATCACCCCTCTCCCCTCCTTTCCAAAAAAAAAAAAATCCCTACCTCTCATTTCCCACCGCGATAGTCATGTTCCACACGTGGCCTTGAGCAAGAACCCCCACCCCCACCCCCACCCCCTCACAGCATTCACCCCTCCGCCTGTCAGTACTATACAGGGGGTGGGTGGGGAGTGAGGGGGGAAACCAGTCACCTTCTCACCCTCAAGACGGTGACTCCCAGCTGAACCCTGGGAAGGCAGGTCGGGAACAGGGGGAGGGGGGGGGGTAAGGGAAATGAGTGGAAATGAGGTCGTTGATATGTGGTGGGGAGGGGAGGGGAGGGAAGGGGAGGGTCAGACATGTATGTCCGTGACGACAACACCACAGTCGAGTCTTGGGGAATTCCAGGTTCGTAATCCAGCACCACAACAGCCTTCACTCTGGCAGGAGAAGGGAGGAGGATGTCGACGGGGAGGGGGAGGGGGGAGGCCGTGCTGTGATTGACTGGTTTTCCCCCCTGGTAACTAAGACTGGACAAACGACGCCCACTGACCATGAGGAAGGAGAGATGTAATGGACGTGGGGTACACAGAATGGATGGTATGTGAAAGTAGGAATGGAGTAAAAGCAGTAGTAGTAGGAGCAGGAGCGGGAGTAGGAGTGTTAGAAATCGTAGAAGAAGGAGAAAAAGAAGGCGATAAAAGACTGAAGTAGAGAAAGAAGGGGTGGCGTAGAGAAGAAGAGAAGAAGGAAGAACAAGCACAAGAAGAAAAATAAGAAGAAGAAGAACAAAAACGACAACAACAGCAAACAGAAGGACAAGAACAAGTAGAACAAGAACAAGAAACAAAAGAACAAGAACAAGAAGAAACAAAAGAACAAGAACAAAAACAAGAAACAGAAGAACAAAAAAACAGACAAAACAACAGAAGGACAAGAACAAGAAGAACAAGAACAAGAAACAAAAGAACAAGAACAAGAACAAGAAGAAACAGAAGAACAAGAAGAACAAGAACAAGAAGAAAAAGAAACAGAAGAACGAGAAGAACAAGAACAAGAAGAACAGGAACAAGAAAAAAGAACAAAAAAACGGAAGGACAAGAACACAAAGAACAAGAAGAAACAAGAAGAGAGAACAAGAAACAAGAAGAAAGCAGAA
>CM065721.1:16883263-16885763 GCA_033310375.1 Conus canariensis
TTTACCTTTTTTTTGTTAGATGACTGTCCCACATTAACCTGTTCGATTGAAGCACTGACTTGCCTTTCTATGACATCCTCCATACCCCGAGCAGGATTGAAGGAGGAAACTTTTCATCTCTTTCAGTGTGACTGGCGCCAAAGTACACGTGCGATTTCATCACGCTTCTCATTTCGATTCCCTGTTTGACAGAGCTCCCACTCCCAGTGCCAGGTCTCCACAGGGTTCTTCATTAATGCCGTGCCTCTCAGAGGCCACGCGCCAGAGCAGACAGTGCCCTACTCCTGAAAGCATGGCTGCTCAGTTGTTAATCCAGACAAAGTGAACTTTCCCTGTGACCGGGAAAGAAGATTGAAGTGACTCTAGTACATCACATCAGGGCACTTATATGAGTTGCCTGTCTAGTGCAGTTACCAAACTTAGCTGATTGAAGTGATCTGTACATCCAGGGCATATTATATGGCTTCCCTGCCTTATCGCAGTTACCAAACCTTTAGGCTGATTGAAGTGACTCTAGTACATCACCAGGGGCATATTATATGGCTTGCCTGCCTTATCGCAGTTACCAAACTTTAGGCTGATTGAAGTGACTCTAGTACATCACCAGGGGCATATTATATGGCTTGCCTGCCTTATCGCAGTTACCAAACCTTTAGGCTGATTGAAGTGACTCTAGTACATCCCAGGCAATTATGGCTGCTGCTTATCGCAGTTACCAAACCTTTAGGCTGATTGAGTGACTCTAGTACATCACAGGGCATATTATATGGCTTGCCTGCCTTATTGCAGTTACCAAACCTTTAGGCTGATTGAAGTGACTCTAGTACACACATCAGGCACATTTATGGCTGCCTGCCTTATGCATTACCAAGCTTTAGGCTGATTGAGTGACTGTAGTACATCACCAGGCACATTATATGGCTTGCCTGTCCTGGTGCAGTTACCAAAGCTTTAGGCTGAGGCTTTAGCTCGCATTATTTCAAGTGTGGGATGGCCTCGGTGCTTTACTCGGTGGAAAATCTTGTGCGCTTGGAATTGTCCAAACGTTGTGCCTCTTTTGTGTTGCATTGTATCAAAGGGTGACGTACGTTGTTGATCACATGCTGTGAGGATTCAATCTGAAAGCACCATGACAACACGAACTGTACAGAGTCCTGATTGAGAATCCACCCCCCCCATCCCACAGCCCCCATCCCTCTCTCCCCCTTTTCCTCTTTTCGAAAGATACTACTATCAAAACAATAAAAAAAAAATCCGTTTTTTTTTTTCTTACAGAAAATCAACGTTTTGTTTTTTTGCTGGGAAAGTCTCTTTCTCTTCGTCATCTATTCCCCTCCCCCTCTTCCTCCCCCTCTTCCTCTCAGTATACACAGTGCTTGTATATTTATCCGTTTGTGGCCAAAAAATTTTTGTTCTTGTTGCGCTACACCATCTGTTTGTGTCCTCGCATTCTTTGTTCTTGTTGCGCTACACCATCTCTTTGTGTCCTATCATTCTTGTTCTTGCGCTACACCATTTTTTGTGTCCTAACATTCTTTGTTCTTGTTGCGCTACACCATCTGTTTTGTGTTCCTAACATTCTTTGTTCTTGTTGCGCTACACCATGTCTTTGTGTCCTAACATTCTTTGTTCTTGTTGCGCTACACCATCTGTTTGTGTCCTAACATTCTTTGTTCTTGTTGCGCTACACCATGTCTTTGTGTCCTAACATTATTTGTTCTTGTTGCGCTACACCATCTGTTTGTGTCCTAACATTCTTTGTTCTTGTTGCGCTACACCATGTCTTTGTGTCCTAACATTCTTTGTTCTGGTTGCGCTACACCATCTGTTTGTGTCCTAACATTCTTTGTTTTTGTTGCGCTACACCATGTCTTTGTGTCCTAACATTCTTTGTTCTTGTTGCGCTACACCGCCTCTGTGTTTTTCTCTTCTGTGGATAGAAACTCTTATCTTCGTTACTCTCTAACCCCAATCTCTTCCCAATCACTCATTCTTCTCTCCGTTTAAGGATGGACTTTTTTTTATATAACCACATGCTGTGTAGGCAGCAGCTCTCCGTTTTCCAGGGCCTCAGTGTTGGTATTGATCCTACGTTGTCACTCGTTCGTCAGTTACATTTCTGACATGAGTTTCATCTTTGAATATACAGTTGTGTATCCTCTGAGATTTTTTTCTATTCGTTTTATTTTGTATGTTGTACAGTAACTCATATTACCAATGTATCTAAAGTTGCTTACATCCCATACGCTCAGTGTCAGAGAAATTGCGACACAGCACGTGGGGGTGGGGGGGTGGGGGGGGGGAGGGATGGGAAGAAAAACCACACAAATAATCCTGACGTCACAGATCTCGCAGGTGGGGGGGGGGGGGGGGGGGGGTACAAATACAGCACACGACGCTTGTTCTTGATGGATGACCGAATCGCGTCCTGGAATAGCCTCCCCTTGTTGCGAAACTCTTCACAAGTTAAGACTTGTAAATTCCACGAGAAATCGGTTTT
>CM065721.1:16893263-16933263 GCA_033310375.1 Conus canariensis
GAAAATGACCAAGACTAGGTTCCAGCCTATGAGAGGAACGTCAGCTAAGACTCCTGCAGACACAACTTCAATGAACAAGGAGATGACAAAGCTACAAAGCAAGAATGAGAAGAAGGATGCTTCGACCTCTACTGAAGTGTTAGAACTGAACGAAGTTTATAACGGCATGCTCCCTACTCGATCCGGCACTAACACCGGCGCTGATTCGATTTGTAAAAATCCGTCGTGCGCAAGTACAACCATTGACACTTTATGCGATCGAGTCAAAGCATTGGAAACAACAATAGCTCACCTGTCCAATATCATTGTGAATTTGAGAAAAGATCATGTGTCGGAAGGGAAAGGGGCGGTAAAAATAGTGCAGCCCGTTCAGAAGAATATGCTCTACTCTGATGCTGTTAAAACATCTGCTAGTGTTACCCTTCCACTGAATAAAGACTTACCTGAAATGCTGATAATAGAGGACAGAAGCAGGGCAAAGAAGCCCAAAACTACCCATTTGCCTGCGGTGAGGGAAAAGAACGCGGTTTCTGATACGAATACTTCCGATGACGTAATGCCGTCGGCGTCATCCTCGCAAAAAAAGAAAAAAGTCATTACTGAAGTTCGAAATGCTGGATCAAAGTCTGAAAAGTACCTCCAGACAGAAAAAGATCTTCCTGGTATTGCCATCCTGCACGATTCTGTACTGAATGGGGTGCAGGCACGTAGGCTTGGTCTTTCCTATGAACTTCGTGTCATCAAACGTAAATGCCTGTCCATGGATGATATTGAAAGAGCTGCTAGATCTGCTATAAACGCTTACCAAGAACTCGATGCTGTCGTGTTGCACTGTGGCATCAACACCCTGAGAAACAAGACCCCTCAGGCTGCCAGTGAAGCTTTTGTTGCTGCCGTGCGCAAGTTACAGTCTGAGCATCAGAAAGTGAAAGTTGTTATCAGCAAAATTTCGCCAGTCAAAAATCCTTCCCTGAATGCAAAAAGAGACCTTTATAACGCCTTGGTGTTTGCCGAGCTGGTGGAGAACAAGAATATCTCTTTCATCAGCCACGAGAACCTGCAGCCGAGAGGTCTCCGGGATCAGCTTCACCCCAACCAACGAGGAGCGTCAGTGCTGGCCGGAAACTTGGGCAGACATGTTCACGGTCTTTTCTGGAATCAGCCCAAGCGACGTTCCAAATCGTACATTCAGCCGCATATGGGGTTCTTTGACTGGAGGGTTTTTTGGTACCCCCACTGGTGACTGCCTTGACAATGTATATTTTGAGCTGTAGTTAATATGTGAATGTGTGTGTGTGTGTGTGCGCGCGCGCGCGCGCGCGCGCGCGCGCTCGTACGTGTGTGTATGTGCGTTATGCACTGATGAGAACGTGTGTATGTGAGTGTGTGTGTGCGTGTCTTTGTGTGTGGCTGTATGTATGCCTGTGTATAAATGTATGCATTATGTTGGCTTGTGTGTTAGATATACCTGGATATTCTGTTTTGTGAAGGCACACCACATTCATCATTGCAAGTGTTAACTGAGGTCAGACCTGCACTTTGGAGACATACAAGTTCCCTGAATAACGAGTGTTTATAGCCTTCATAGTTCTCATAGTCAGTATACTTAGTAGTGCGCTATTCAGACATTGGTTTATTGTTTATATAACATTGTTCTTTTCGTGTTTTCTTTGAATGTATAGTTTATTTGTTAAGAAGAAGATGTTCCCCAATGTGGGCTATTTCGTATTTATTACTACTGTAATAGGTCACTCTCAGTATCAATCAATCTTGTTTGGTGGAGAATGTGCTGTGAAAACCTATAATTTGCATAACAGCAGTTATGTTACAACTTGCAATCTGCCATGAAAGCTAAGCAAAATGATTGTTTCAAAATATTTCAATGGAATGCCAGATCACTTCCCAGTAATTTATTATCTTTTGAAAATCATGTTCTGGAGGGAAACCACTCTGTGCTAGCACTTCAGTCTCTGAATGTGGAAAAGCACAGACTACCTAATTTGGAGAATTATTTCTACCCTCCACTTTACACAGTCAGTGAATCAAACAAAAAAGTCCAGACTGCGCTATACATCAGACGGGACCTGGAATTTACTAGGATCGTTCCATTTCCGGTGCCGCAGGAAGATGAAGGTGTATTTGCTACAGGTGCTGTAATCAAAGTGAACAAAGACTCAGTTTACAATATACTTTCTGTATATTATCCTAATGGACCCCAAGAGGATAATACAGACTGGATGAAGAATACAAATTTTACAAGTAAGAAATGGATCATTGTTGGCGACTTTAATGCTCATGCACCATTTTGGGATTCTGAGTGTTCTAAAGTTTCATCCAACAGATTCGTTGAAAATATTATTGATTCCTCTTTAGTTTTATTAAATGATGGTCGAATCACAAGAATTCCAGATGTTTCAACTCACAAACCTAGCGCGATAGATTTATCCTTAGTTTCACCTAGCATTGCAGTAAACTGTAACTGGTCTATAGGAGAAGATTGTTTGGGAAGTGATCACCTCCCCATTACTATAATCTTTAATGATGACATAAATAATGATGTAACAGACATCGAAGACAAAATTCCAAAGTTTAATTATAAACTTGCCAACTGGGATGCCTACCAGATTTTTCTTGCATCGTATAACACAACATTTATTGAGAATGATGATGTTAATTTATTTTATTCTAATTTCAGCAAAGTCATACTGTTAGCAGCCGAGCATTCTATCCCTAAATGTCAATGTAAAAAGATTGGTAAATATATGGGTAATGTATGGTGGACGGAAGAATGTAGACTAGCTGTTAAATCAAAGCGAATAAGTTACAAGGCTTGGTTACGAAATAAGACAGAAGAAAATTTTGTCATTATGAAGCAAGAAAGAACAAATGTAATAAAATTATTGCTCAAGCTAAAAAGAAATACTGGGCAGAATTTTGTGAGACCGAAGTAAAAGAATCGAAGGATATGTTTAAAGTTTGGAAAAAAGTAAAACAAATGAAAAATTGTTACAAAACACAAGCTTACCCTGTAAAATTAACAAAAGAATTTCCAAGCACAATGGATAAGGCGGAAGCTTTCTCCCATTTCTTTTCGGAAAATAGTCGAGCTGTAAATCTTCCAGCAGAAATCAAGTACCATAGACAAAAAGAGGAACAAAAAGAACAATATAAGAGTCCCATACCAGACAATAATAACTACTTAAATTCTCCATTACAATCATCAGAACTTCTTGAAGCGATAGAATCCATTACATCTTATGATTCAGCAGTGGGCCTAGATGGTATTTCTTACGAGCTTCTTCGTCACTTGCCTTCTTCGTGGAAAATATTACTACATTCGTTGTTCCAAAAATGTTGGACGTACGGCACTATTCCTACAATCTGGAAAAGTTCAGTGGTAGTACCAGTACCAAAAGAAGGTAAAACGAGAACATCTGTAAATAGCTATAGACCCTTTGCTTTAACATCCCATGTTGGTAAACTTCTTGAAAAAGTTGTACAAACACGTTTATTATATTATTGTGAAAAAAATGACATTATTCCAGTCCAGCAAGCTGGATTCAGAAAAGGGCGTTGCACAACTGATCATTTAGTGAAACTAACTTCTCATATAAAAAAGCAATTTTCACGCAGAAAAAGTACATTAGCTACATTCTTTGATGCAAAGAAAGCATATGACCGTGTTTGACATGCTCGATTATTGTATAAACTGAAAAATATTGGTATTTCTGGGAATATGTATGATTATATAAAAAAAAACTTTCTAGAAGGAAGAAATATATGTACACGAATTGGAAAAATATATTCATCATTCAGGAAAATAGATATGGGCATTCCTCAGGGATCTGTTATTGCACCTTTATTATTTACGATCCTTATACATGATCTCCCAAAGGCATTATCAAAATCCACCAATGTAGTGCAGTATGCAGATGATACTGCCATTTGGATTAATACTTCATTACGGAAGCACTCGAATAAAAGGGCAGTAAAATTTGTACAGACAATGTATCAAGGAGAATTGGACAGATTGTCTGCTTACATGAAAGAGAACGGTCTTGAATTATCTGGTGAGAAAACTTGTTTAATGCTTTTTAATAATGGCGAAAACCCAAAAGCTCTGCCCAACTTTATTCTTGACGACAATGTTCTACAATATAAGCAAACAGTCAAATTCTTAGGAGTGTCTTTAACACCGAAGCTGAACTGGAAAAAACATATTGAAAATTTGATAGATAAAGCTAGGAAAAGATTAAATTTGCTCAAAATTATATGTTGTCAACCATGGGGTCAAGACTGTACTGCACTTTTACATTTATATACATCGTTAGTCCGATCAAAATTAATATATGGACGGGAAGTATACTTCTCTGCATCTAACTACCTTTTAAAGAAACTGCAAAGCTTAGATAGTAAAGCTTTAAAATTAGCTTTGGGTGTTCCAGTGCACACAAACACAATGAAATGCTATAAGGAGACAAACATTTTACCTCTTAATGAACAACGAACGTTGGATGTGTCCAAATACGTTGTAAGAGGCCTATCTGTAAAAAAACTCTGCTACTGATGAAATTCTTATGGATTCCAACAAGGAATACCCCAAAAGGTCTAAAAAATATATCATACATAGAGCCAATTAGAAATTTCACTTGTGAGCTTATGTCAGAATGTAGTATTGATATTGATGCAATTTCGGAGGTTCCCATTTTCCCTCAAATGCCCCCATGGGAGCATCTCAACGCAAAAATTGATGATGAATATACTACTTTGAAGAAAGATGACAATGTAAATATTGTAGTAAATGAAGTTCGAGAACATTTCGAAAAGACTTATCCAAATCATTTAAAAATATTTACAGATGGTTCAATAATGGAAACGTCTGACAGTGGTGCTGGATTCACTATACCATCCTTAAATGTGCAAAAGTCTTTCTATCTAGGCAGAGAATTTTCAATTTATACATCAGAGCTATATGCAATTATGAAAGCTCTGAATTATATCTTATATGACACGCCAGTATCATTTTATAGTGTGCTATTTTGTGTTGATTCAAAATCAGTTTTACAATCATTAAAGCACTGGAACTCTAAAATTAGAACTGATATTCTTTTTGAAATTAAGCATCTATTACATTGTTTACTTTCCCGAGGTATAGCAGTTGATTTTTGCTGGGTTCCTTCACATTGTGGCTTAAAAGGGAATGAATTAGCAGACAAATTGGCAAAACAGGGAGCCTGTACAATTTTTGAAACACCAACAAAGTCTTAAATTTTTCTCCGAATGAATTGATCCAGCGATTGGAAAAGAATATGCGGAAGAAACATCTTAATGAGAATTTATTCGTCCTGCCATCATGTCCAAGGTATATAGCCAGATTAATTCATAAATTACGGTTAAATACATGGAATACAAAATATTCACGAGGTATAGCGTGTATATGTCAGGAGAATATCTCAATTCGTCACCTTTTATTTGAATGCCCTATACTAACCACAGCTTATAAGGAGAAGAATATTTTTATAAATGATTTTGACCATGTTGATAGTGTGGTAAATAACCCCTTTCTTTTTGGATATTGCTTTGGTTATTGCTCAGTCCCCAGTTGCAAAACTATTGTGAAAAAAGCCATTTGAGATATGTGTGTTAATAGTGTTTTTTTTTTGTTTGTTTGTTTGGTTTTTTTTTTTGGGGGGGTGGGGGGGAGGTGCTGGTAGTACAATGGAATGTACATTGCAGTTTAAAGGTCTAAGATCATCTTGCGATGAAAAGACGTTAAATAAAACTACTGAACTGAACTGAACTGAGCTTCGTAGCCAGTCACCGGCAACTGCTGTCCTCAGTCGTTCGCTTGTTCCAGAAATCCTTGCAGAAACACCGTATTGCGTGACTCTCTATAAGCTATTTCCGTACAACACGCAAATGCACAGACAGCTATTTCTTTATGCACAGAGCCAAAAAAGAAGGTCCAGGGGAGAGGGTTGGGGATGAGGGGGGGGGGGGCGACAAAGAAGGGACAAAGTTCATATGATACTGGAAGGAGCAAACCCACAAAAGACAACTGTAACTGGCAGGGGCAGAACCTTTTGGCTCCAGTAAGAAAGTGCCAGCCAGCCAGCCAGTGATGTTGATGAGGGACTAAGACATGGAGAGAGAGAGAGAGAGAGAGAGAGAGAGAGAGAGAGAGAGAGAGAGAGAGAGAGAGCAATCTCTACCAATGATATGGATGACAATTACAGAATGTTGGCTTGCAAGAAAACGAAGATGAGAACACATCCATTCGTAAACAAATAGTAGAATATCAGCTATGAACACAAACACATATGATAAGAGAAACCAGAAGTGGACAGAGAGAGAGAGAGTGTGTGGGGGGGGGGGGGGATGAGGAAGTGAGAGAGGAATCTCGGAACTTTTAAAGTACACCAGCCTTGGGCCACAATACAAAAGTCGGGGGAAGGATGAAGGGAGCACTTTAAAAGAGAGAGAGAGAGAGAGAGAGAGAGAGAGAGAGAGAATGACGGTGACAAAAATGAACACGAAGAACCCAGACCAGACGGTTGCAGTGACCATGAGTCTGTCCTCAACACCAAACAGTTAAACAAGGGAGGCAATTTGCCTCCTGGACTCACGTGAAACAGCAGGATGAAAGTCACACAGTGGGTGGGGAAGGAGAGGGGAGGGGGGGGGGGTGTAGATACAATTCCAATGACGCCCTCTGATGACAAGCGCAGAAGGTGTACGTAGCAGTCAGTACCAGCAGCTGCAGACTTCATACACAGCCAGCCTCCACTGCTGAGAATAGATGCAGACCTGTCGGTTCTTCTGTGCCTTGCAGACCTACCACTCCACCCACCCCGTTTACTCCTCTTTGCCTTCGCCACCCCCTCTCCTTACACTCTACTTTTTCATTCGCTAGTCCTTTCAACACCCCCCTCCTCTCCTCGTACTTTTCCTAATTCCCTCTCCCTCCACGATCTCCTTTCTCCTTTTTTTTTTTTTTTTTTTGCTGCAAGCTTTTGCGCTGCTCTCCCTGACAATTACACAATGTCCACCTGCAGGACTCTGTGGGTGAAGAGTTCATCACAGAAATCTGTCCTGATCAGACACTTTGGTCTCCACTCCTTTTCCATTGACCGACAGTTGCCTATGTAATCAAAATGTGTATCATCAGTATCGCGAGATATTTTGACTTAATATGCATGATTCTTTCCTGTGTACAATATGAATATACTGTACTCAGTAATGCATCTGTATGTATTCTAATTTCTCCTTGGTAGAAACTGCATTATATGGTCTGATCTAGATAGAACATAAGTTCATAATTATCATACTTGCACATATCATTGAACATGTCTCTACATGATCAACATTTTGCAATATTAAAACTAATGGTGAAAATGCTGATCTCTGATTGACAGCTGTTGCGGTTTATTGACATTTTCATACGTAGGATGTCTGGCACAACATTAATCATTTGTCCCCAAAAATTTTAGTAGCAGCAGCAGCAACAGTAGTAGTCGTAGAAGCATCAGCAACAGCAACAGCAGCAGCAACAGCAACAACAACAACAGTGCCCACAGTAGCAGGAGTAGCGGCAGTGTATCTGTAGCAGTAGCAGCAGTAGCAGCAACGCTAGCTGAGCAATGGTCGTCACAGCAGTGACACAAGTGTAGCAGTAGTGTGACTTTATACCAAGCTTCAGCCCGAACTTTCTTTTGTCGCGCCAACATATTTCAGAAACGGTCATTGTCGTTCTTTGTTTGAGGCGCCGCCACGTCCATCCTACGATAGCCCCCATAAATTTGCCAATACCGAAGACCCCGATGGAATCAAACCAAGGTTATAGACGTGAAGAGGACATCAAAACTGACAACAGGGCATGAAGGACCACAGAATTTCATACATCCCTACTGTTTGTTATTTTCTGTTTTGTTCTGTTTCAAACTCCTTTTATCCCTGCCTGTTCTCTCTCTCTCTCTCTCCTCTCTCTCTCTCTCTCTCTCTCTCTCTCTCTCTCTCTCTCTCTCTCTCTCTCTTGCAACATTAAAAAGGAAACACCTTTGTTATGCAGACCATTTCACTTGCACACATACAAAGTGACATGCGTGCAAAACAGTCCAGCATATTTGCAGCTGTACTTGCGATGCACAGTTCCGCACAGTCTGTACACCATGGTGGGCCGCCTCCCGACCACCACTCCTCCACAATGCCTCAGCACTGCCAGCAGTCCTCTTTCCTCGTCCGCCGAATAAAAAATAGTCCTGTCCCCACCCCCACCCCCATTACCCCCCTTCATCCCGCTTCCCTTTCCCCCCAAAGGACAGGCTGCACGTCACCAGATAATCATAGCAATCATGACCCATACACGCTCCTCCCCAACCCACCAGCTAAGACTCTCGGACCTCAGGAAGAAGCAATGACCATGATGTATGGGAGATCGGGAGAGTAGAGGGGAGGAGAAGGAGATGATGGAGGCGGAGGTGGGAGGATAAGGGGGGGGGGGGGGGGGTGCAGAGAAGCGAAGCAGAGGAAAGGGGCAAGATCTATTTTCTATGATCGCACGATGGCTGGCATTGATACAAGGCTCTCGAGAATACGATTGACCTACTTTTCCCCCGTGATACTGCTGATCTGGATCGTGTTGCTTTACTTCTGATGTTGATGTTGTTCGTTGTTTTTTGTTTGTTTGTTTGTTTGTTTGTTTGTTGTTTTGTTTTGTTTTTTGTTGTTGTTGCAACTGTTGTTGTTTGCTGTTGGTAACATTTTTGAGCATCGTCTTTCTGTGTCCTAATCTAAGACACAGAAACTGGTTACCTGTCTTTGGCATTGGTTCCATACTCTAACTACAATTGCCGGTCCAGATATCTGGAGCTATGCTCTAAATGGCCGCTGGTTTCCGGAATACTGATAAACACCCATCCATTATTGCCTGGCGTTTCTCCCCTCCTCTAGGAGAGAGGTCCAATGCTAATCATGCTGGACAACCGTTATTTCATGCACTGAGAGACAAAGACAAATGGAGAGGTGGGGTAGGGAGGGGGGGGGGGGCGGGAGGCGAAGGGCGAGTGTGTCTGTGAGAGACCGTGAGGAAGGTGAGGAGGTGTAGAGGTACGGCAGGAGCGGGGAGAGAGAAAGAGAGGGTGAGAGAGAGAAAGGGAGAGAGAGACAGACAGACAGACAGACAGACAGACAGACAGAGACAGACAGACAGAGACAGAGAGAGAGAGAAGAGAGAGAGAGAGAGAGAGAGAGAGCGTGTGTGCCTGTATATGTGAAAGAGAGAGAGAGACACACACACACACACACACACACCACACACACACACAACACAGACGGATAGACAGACAGACATACACACAGACAGACACAGAGATAAACACAGAAATACACAGATGGAGGATGGGGGACAGAATGGAGAGAGAGAGAGAGAGAGAGAGAGAGAGAGAAGAGAGAGAGAGAGAGAGAGAAGACAAGACAAGACAAAATTCTTTATTTACGAGGATAATAGATAAGCACTGACGTGCTTTTTTACATCCAGTCCTCGCCCTGAGTAGGGACTACAACATGCAGTGAAATCAATTAATGTAAGAAAGCAAAGAAGCAAGCAAAGCGGTCATGTAATCATAGAGGAACAGCAAATGAAAATAGAAGAGAAATGAAAACAAAACAAAAAAATAAGAATAATAATAAACAGAACAGAAATAATAATAATAATAATAACAATAAAATTAAAAAAAAATAAAAATGAGAATAACAATAACGAAGAGGAAGGAGAGAGTGGGGGTAGGGAGTGAGGTGGGCTGGGGGAACATATGTAAATTATGTACTACAACGTACAAGATTGGCTTGTCATGAAAACAGACAGTGAAGTGAATATGACAAAATACGTACATATTTTTGAACACACACATACACGCACGCTCGCACGCATAGAGAGAGAGAGAGAGAGAGAGAGAGAGAGAGAGGAGAGGGAGAGGAGAGGGAGAGAGAGAGAGGCACAACATGTAATCATTTTTCGTAAGGCATGAAAATACGTAGAAGGTATTAAGCAAAGTGAGATGAAATTGGGGAAGGGGGGGTGGGGGGGGGGGGGGGGGGGGCAAAAAAAAAAAAAAAGAAAAGAAAGAGAGAGGGGGGGGGACAGCATGAAAGAGAGAGAGAGAGGAGGGAGGAGAGAGCATGAGAGAGAGAGAGGAGAGAGAGAGAGAGAGGACCAACCGACCGACCGACAGACAGATAGACAGACAGACAGAGGGAGGGGCAGACAGAGACAACGGCAGACAGACACAGAGGGAGAGAGAGGGGCAGGGAGGGAGGAAGAGTGGCAGGGGCGGACACAGAGAGAGACAGATAGAGACAGATAGACAGAAAGGCAGACAGACAGAAACAGAGACGGAGACAAAGAAAGAGAGGAAGACAGAAAGATGCAAGGGATGTTGGAAAGGAGAGACACTGAAAAAAAAAGGTGGCGGGGGAGGGGGGGGGGGGTTACAATAAAAGAACCCTCTAACAAATCCCTGACATCATTTTCAGCCAAGGGACACAACTCCAAGCAAACAACTGACTACCTGCCACGTTACTGAGAGCTAAGCTGAAGAAGACCTATACTAAACAACAGTTCGACCTGTCACTCCGTAACATTTTCCCTCGGATTACAGCAGAGAGAAAAGAAAAAAAACCCAACACAACCCGTCACGATAGAAAAGGCATTTACTGCCCTTTGGATTATAGCGGAGAAAAAGTACCATCTGTCACGTCAGACGGAGTTAACTCCCGCTGTAATCTCCCTGTCCCATCATGTCTGTCTTCCCTCACAAAAGCATTAGCTAGCTCTGGTCTGGCTCCTGCCTGCACTCTCACTGAGTTCTAATGGCGATCTGAACGTCAAAAGGCGCAATGTATGTATGTGTGGGTGTGCGCGGTGGTGGGAGAGAGAGAGAGAGAAAGAGAGAGAGGGAGAGAGAGAAAAAACACGCAAGCGCGTATGCAGGTGCATGTGCATACAAGTGCGTGTGAGTGCGTCCGCGCGTGTGGGCATTCATTTGTACGGCATTCAAAGCAAAGACCTGATGTGGATTCCTCACCAGCATGTTGGAGACTTTACGACCGTCTGCAGACTTACCCACTACCGCTCACACGGACAAGTCGTATACATGGCCTCTGTGAAGCCTCCCCGCCTCACTTATGGCAGAAACAGTCTTCAAACTGCCGTCACAATACAATCCATGTTGTTGTTGTTTTTTTTCTTTAAATGGCCTGAGCTCGTGGATCATCCTTTTACCGGCATGCTGACGTGACGTCTGACAAGAACAAACTCAAACTGATTGGCCATTGAGATATACCCCTTGAACCGATCGTAGCATCGCATCATCACAAGACCTTGCAACCTTGACAGAAAGGAGGCAGTGTTCTGATACAGTTCAGAAGACATGCGAGAAACCATTGAGTTAAGTACTGAATTTTGTGTCTGATTGTTCAAAGTGTAAAAACGGATATAAGGATTATTTGTTCAATTACGCGGATATAAAGCCCCAACATTCTTCCATGTTAATAAGTGTGAACAAAATCTTCACAGCTCATGGGATGGTGGCTGCCCAGTTGTACTGAAGAGCAAATTTAGGTCAACACATAAACAGGAAGACGATCTTGATGTAGAAATCCAAGATGGCATCGTAGGACGTACCATCACGCCGACCAGTCAAATTTATTCAACTAGCAATCCTTCGGTGCTGAGCCTGGATGTACTAACTTTTACTGATTAACTGCAGCAATATTAGGGGAGAAAAGGTGATACAACTGCATTATTAGATCTACCTTATTTATTGGAAGTTTTCTTCAAGACCAGGCAATGAACTAGCAAAGTAGTGACACCGAACTCTCAATAAATTCGGTGCACGATTGTTGCTCAACACATACACTTTGTCATCATTTTTCTAGTATGGTCTCTCAGATCACAGCCAATAGGAACGGACCAGCGAGGAACCCTGAAGAGGGCTTACTTGACGCAGTGTAATACAGTATCGTATATGTCTTGATTCCTCTCTACCTCCATACCCGTGCTGTGTTGATGCAGTGTAATACAGTACCGTATATGTCTGGATACCCTCTCTACCTCCATACCCGTGCTGTGTTGACGCAGTGTAATACAGTACCGTATATGTCTTGATCCGTCTCTACCTCCATACCCGTGCTGTGTTGACGCAGTATAATACAGTACCGTATATGTCTTGATCCGTCTCTACCTCCATACCCGCGCTGTGTTGACGCAGTATAATACAGTACCGTATATGTCTTGATCCGTCTCTACTCCATACCGCGCTGTGTTCGTGTCAGGTCGCCGACATCGGCAGATCAAGGCGAATGTCGTATGATGGTGTCGCCAATAACGTCTGAGCCATCAACAGTGGGGGAGGCCGGGGGGGGGGGGGGGGGAGCTGAGTAGGTGGTGTCCTGCGTGTGATGGATCAGAAGAGGCAGCACTGAGCCTCACCGTGGTGACTCAGCACTCTCCAGGGGTCCTCTTGTGAGGGAAAATAAACACGCTAACTGACCAATAAATAAATAAATATATTATATTAGAAAAACGAACGAGTCAACGAGTTTGTGGAGAGCAGCAAGACAGACAGACAGACAGACAGACAGACAGGTGTGGACGAATGGTGGTGAACTTCCCTGTCTTACCCGTCCTGCCATTGTCAACATGCAGTCACAAGGACTATCCAACACATATTTCTTCGTTTCAAATAGTACCCACACAAAACGCTGTTCCCGTATGTCTGCCAGGCCACAAGAATCCTGGACATGATGGTCACTCGGCACACTGTGTTTATCGCAACGACAGACAATGGTTAAGCCAACGTCCCCAAACGGTCCCTGAAGATGGGGTCTGCACAGAGGCTGATGCTAGTCATGGCTGATGGCCAGCAATCTAAAACCTTGAGACACGAAGGGTGACGAACATGGTCAACGCAACGACAACGCCAACAACAGCACAAGAGCACGAAGCCCAAATACGGTCCATGCAAGGAGAAGCCAGCCAGCTGCATTCTATCACTGTCAACCATCATGGGATCCCTGCTCCAATTCCCACCACCTTCCCTCCCTCCTTCCCTCTTGTTCGCCTACCACTCATCTCCCAAGCCCGACTAGTATCAGGGCCGGCCTGTGGAGGTCTAACGCTTGAAGTGAACAGGAGACCGTAGAGATCTTCGACTATATCCTAACCTGCATGGGAGAGCGTGCAGGTGTTGGGTTGGGGGTTAGGGAGGGAGATATGCGTGCTCTCCTTTCCTTGCGTGTAGCCTGTCCTTAGGGTAGAACCGCCTTCCTTTCTGACAGATGTGGAACTTGGTGGGACGGGGAAGGGAAGAGCGGGAATGGCGGGAGTATGGGTGTGGATGTGGGCGTGTGAATGCTCCGGCACTAACCTGTGTGAGGCCACTCTTTACAGACAGATCTATCATTAAATGACTTTATACTTTGTCATTCTCGTTGACTGCTGTGTATGCATGCACCTGCTCTTTCACAAAACTGAAACACTACACATCACGCACGTCACGCATGCACGCACGTACACACACACACACACACACACACACACACACACACACACAAACACACAAACACACACACACACACGCACGCACGCACACACACAAGCGCGCGCACACACACACACACACACGCACACACGCACACACACACACGCACACGCAACGCACACACACACACACACACACACACACACACACCACACACGCACGCACGCACGCACACACACACACACACACACACACACACACACACACACACACCACACGCACACACACACATACATACATACACACAGGTCGTGCATAAAATGTTCGAGGGGTCCACACAGTGATTAAATACAGATAAACAGACACTGAGACAGGCACAAAAAGATTGACAAATGCAAAAGTCTGTGCATACACAGAAGAAAATAATAAGAGATGAAAAAAGAGGGACGCAAGTTTAAGGGGGAGGAGGAGAGAGGAGAGAGAGAGAGAGAGAGAGAGAGAGAGAGAGAGAGAGAGAGAGAGAGAGAGAGAGAGGAGAGAGAGAATATCTTTTCTTCCGTGAGTTTTCGACTTCTCAGGTTCATTGCATGATCAAACGAATATGTTAAATGAGAGCAACAGAGATATATATGTGATCATATTTGCATTGCAGCACATATACAGACGAAAAAGCAAACGCATATTTACGATATAAAGCCATTACGACACACGAAAACATGACAAGATTGTTATGCTCAGTTCTTAATTAAGAGGCGGGAGGAGGAGCGATAGAGAAAGAGAGAGAGGGGGGAGGGAGCTACACGGAGACAGAGATGGAGGGGAGGAGGAGAGGGGGTGTGGCAGACACACACACACACACACACACACACACACACACACACACACACACACACACACACACACACACACACACTCACACACCACACACACACACACACACTCCTCTCATCTCCTCTCCACACACACACACACACACCCCCCCCCACACACACACACACACACACACACACACACACACACACACACAACACACACCAGACTGACAATAGATGGACAGAGTGAGATCTACACAAAGAGAGAGAGAGAGAGAGAGAGAGAGGAGAGAGAGAGAGAGAGAGAGAGAGAGAGAGAGAGAGAGGAACAGGGGGAGAGATCGCACGTCAAACCTTCGTGTTTTATATACTGTAGACAACTACATGGAAACTAGAGCTGAGGTAGGTTGTTTTGTTTGTTTGTTTTATTTTGTTTTGCTTTTTTGTGGGTTGTTTTGCTAAAAAAAAAAGGGTAAAACAGAGAAATTAAAAAAAAAACAACGGAGAGAGACATAGAGAAAACGAGAGAGAGGGAGAGAGGACGAGAAGGCAAAGAATGTGCAGTAAATCAATGACGCCCTTATCAACCAAGGGACACTACTCCCTGCACACACGCCACACGCACACACACACACACACAACACACACACACACACACCAGACTTGTGGTCACGCTAGAAAGGGTTGATTTTTTTTTTTTTTTTTTTTTTTTTTTACGACTTTCAGAAGACGTCACTTCGACGGATCGGGCCCTAAGGGGTTAACGTTGTGGTGACAATGCATGTTGACAACGTCCACCGACATTCCTTCAACATCCACCCACTTTCAGCATATCGGTCGTCTGTTTTTGTCATATTCTCTATTCTATACTACTCAAAATCAGAACGCACGTCTTTGCTGACAGGAGCTGTTTTGCTTAACCACACAGAATATGGGTTGCAGTGCAAGCTAGATGGGCACTGGGAAAAATACGGATACTTGTCATGATGAAAAGAATCTTGGATTCGCCCAAAGAGTCACTTATTAATGAAAGGAAATCGTACTTTCAGTCAAAGAAAGTAATAGTTGATATGGACTGGAGGAGTTACGTCCCACGCAATTTTTTCTCTTTACATAGGGCACATAAAAATGCAAAAAGTGACAGTTTGTGTCATAAAACGTGTTACTATTCAATGAAACTGTTTGACTTCTGTCTGTGCTCCATCCATATCAGTAACTACACAGTGTTCACCGTCACAGGAAAATCCGCACTGATCGCATCAATCACGAGCAAAGAACCTGCATCCGTTGTTTACACCTAATCCTTGTCAGGGATCCATACTCAAATATCATGGCTTCATGGTGAAACCACATACCACATTTCCGGCGAGTTTCATTTTTGTTGTTGTTGCGAAAAACGATTTATTATAACCTTCTTGAACGATTCGACATCTGCTGTTGCGTCTGAATGGGCGCCACAATGTAACGGGTTCGTTCCCGGTTGAATCACGTTCCATGTTTTGACAAAGTGTGGCCACAACAGGCTCAGTTGCGTTTACAGAATGTTAACAACCAACCTACAACCAAAGAGATACTAGTGAAAGCTTAGCTCTCTTGTCAGAAAAGAGGATTTGACTGGCCCCCAAGGTTACGACTTGGACAGTTTTTCCCTAGTTGCAAAGTGAGGCGACTGCAGGCGGAAATCTAAACAAATCTTAAATAAATGTTAGCGAACCGTCAAGAGAAACGTGGACAAACGAGTCACAAGACAAAACATCTACCTTGCGCTGAGGGATCCCAGCTAAGTGACAAATTCGTTAATTTTCATTGTCCTATTTGTTGTGTCTTGCCTGAAAAAGACCTAAGAGTCGAAAACGTCGTGCTTTGTCTTGTGAATCGTTTGTCCACGTTCACTGGCTGTTCGCTAACATTTATAGTCAGTTTCCCTGCAGATGCGGAACTGGGTCTATGACAGAAAGCGGGTGTGCTGTGTGGCGGCAGTTGACATGAACGGCGTGGGGAAAAGACACAGACGATGACAGGAAGATGAGACAGGAAACAATGGGAGTAAGACAAGAATGAAGGAAGATGAGACAGGGGAAACAATGGGAGTAAAGCATAAGAGATGACAGGAGATGAGACGGGGAAACATGGGAGTAAGCCATAGAGATGACAGGGAAGATGAGACAGGGGAACAATGGGAGTAAAGCCACAGAGATGACATGGAAGGGAGACACGGGAAACAATGGGAGTAAAGCCATAAAGAGATGACAGGGAAGATGAGACAGGGGAAACAATGGGAGTAAAGCATAAAGAGATGACAGGGAAGATGAGACAGGGGAAACAATGGGAGAAAGCATAAGAGATGAAGGTGAATGAGGAGACAGGGGAAACAATGGGAGTAAAGCCATAAGAGATGACAGGGAAGATGGAGACAGGGGAAACAATGGGAGTAAAGCCACAGAGATGACAGGGAAGATGGACAGGGGAAACAATGGGAGTAAAGACAAAAGAGATCGACAGGAGAAGATGAAGACGAAGGACAGGGGAAACAATGGGAGTAAAGCCATAAAGAGATGACAGGGAAGATGAGACAGGGGAAACAATGGGAGTAAAGCCATAAAGAGATGACAGGGAAGATGAGACAGGGGAAACAATGGGAGTAAAGCCACAGAGATGACAGGGAAGATGAGACAGGGGAAACAATGGGAGTAAAGCCAAAAGAGATGACAGGGAACATGAGACAGGGGAAACAATGGGAAGTAAAGCCAAGAGATGACAGGGAAGTGAGACAGGGGAAACAATGGGAGTAAAGCCATAAAGAGATGACAGGGAAGAGTGAGACAGGGGAAACAATGGGAGTAAAGCCATAAAGAGATGACAGGGAAGAGGAGACAGGGGAAACAATGGGAGTAAAGCCATAAAGAGATGACAGGGAAGATGAGACAGGGGAAACAATGGGAGTAAAGCCATAAAGAGATGACAGGGAAGATGAGACAGGGGAAACAATGGGAGTAAAGCCATAAAGAGATGACAGGGAAGAGTGAGACAGGGGAAACAATGGGAGTAAAGCCACAGAGTTGACAGGGAGAATGAGACAGGGGAAACAATGGGAGTAAAGCCACAGAGATGACAGGGAGAATGAGACAGGGGAAACAATGGGAGTAAAGCCACAGAGTGACAGGAGAATGAGACAGGGAAACAATGGGAGTAAAGCCACAGAGATGACAGGGAAAAAGGTAAGGTATGTTGCTTATAAGCCCAGCCGACCGCAAAGGGACAATATCAGGGCTGTCACCGCCTTAAAATCATCACAAGTCATCAACTTCAACAACAACAACAAAAGAGAACAAAAATTACTCATCTCTTTAAAAACGCACCAGAAACTTCGTTAAAAATCTTTCTTCCGTAAAATCTTAGATCCGATGAAAAATGTTAATCTCTTTCAGAAACTCAAAGATCACATCAGGTGGGACATCTCTGAACAGGGTTTTCATGGAGTCTGCTGTAAAGTGTTTATGTCTCACATCGTGCAAGTCCCAACAATCTAAAAGAACATGTTTCACTGTGAGTGGAACATGACAAGGAATGCACCACGGAGCTTGTTCACCATTTAAAAGATAAGAATGGGTATAAAACGAGTGGCCTGTGTGCAAGCGGCACAAGGCTGTTTCGTCTTTACGGCCGCCTCTGGAACATGATAAAAACTCTTTCAGGTTGGACGGATTTTAAATAGTTTGTTATTCATCAGCGAGTTCCATTCCTCTTACTAGAGGTCTTTGACGTAAGCCTGTGTTTTGGGTTTCAAATATATGTGAGGAATAGACAACCTGCTCAACTTTTCCTTTGTGGCACTCTTGGCAAGCTGATCAACCACCTCGTTGCCTCGAATGCCCGCATGGCTGAGAACCCAAGCAAATACTTTGTTGTATCCATCTGATTTCAGAGAGGTGCGCAGTTCGAAAACTTTCAGCAGCTGAGGGTGCTTGAGATTACGGCCGGCAATGGCCTCCAAAGCAGAAAGGAGTCTGATAAAATAAGGAAATCTTTATGTTTCGATTTGCAGATCATTTGGAGAGCCAGGACCAAGGCTGTCAGCTCAGCAGTGTAGATGGAACTGTCTGTTGGAATGTGTTTGGTACATCTCTGAGGGGGTCTGCTGCACAAAACACAGCAGAGGCAACTCCCTCCTCAGATTTGGAACCGTCTGTGAAAAGTCTTTTGTAGGATGGAAAAACTTAGAACACAGTTCAGGAAAAAGGGACTTGCATGGTAAAGGAACTAGTGGAATCTTTCTGGTACAAGGCCAAATCAAAGCAGGTCTCTGAAGTGAAATAAGTCCATGGTGGGTCATCAGGCAACTTGGAAAAATCACAAACTACTCCCAGGTCTATACCTGCTTTGTTCAGATGGGGAAGAAGACAAATTCCCAAGGGTGGAATGGAAGTGGGGTGGTCATCGAATTTCTTTTGGAACTTGGGGTCGAAAACACAGTCTTATGCAGGGTTTTGAGGTTCAGAAGAGAGACTTCTGGGAAGATAGGACAGTGGAAACAATCCACAATGCAGTTGTCAAGCGCGTTCATTATTTCACGTTTGTGGCTTTTATTATTATAGTATAGCCCAGCCGACCACACACAGCGTTTTCAGGGGTTTGAAACTAGGTCACATAAGGAAAAGGTCAGCTTCTCTAAGAGAGAGAGAGAGAGAGAGAGAGAGAGAGAGAGAGAGAGAGAGAGAGAGAGAGAGAGAGATTGATTGATTGATTGATTTTTAATACACAAGGATGGAGATTTTAGGCCAAAGCCTAGTCTTACAATCTGTCCTTGTCATGCATACATTATTTCAGCACATATCATTCATACTGACAATTCAACATAACAACATGGTAATCTAATTCTACAATGATAAGCAAACAATTCATAAAAGCACTAATGAGATGGGGGATGGTAAAACAGAAGGAAACTTACAAACAAACAAACAAGACTACAGAGAGAGAGGTCAGAGGAGGGTGGGGAAGAGAGAATGGTAGATAGGGGGAGGAGAAAAGGGATGGTAGACAGAGTGGGAGTGGGGATGAGCGATTTTAACGGAGTAGGTTTTATGTTTAGACGATTTATTCAAAGTATGGTTCACAGAGGACTTTGCAAATGGGCGCTAATCATTGTAATTGAATAATTTAATTACTGAGACATAAAATGTTTATGCAAATGTTCCTTGAAAAGTTTTAAAGTATTCATGTTTTGTAGATTCGGTAGAAGTGAGTTCCAGACATATGGTCCAGAGTAAGCTAGGCTTGTTTTGTATAGATCAATGCGTGGGTAGGGAAGAAGGAATTTCGTCGAGCCAGAAGAGCTGTTCGATCTTGTAAAAAGGGCATTGATATAACATGGCATAGTATCTGTCAAGATTGTAAACATAAATGATGCCTTGTTGAATTCCAGTTGCCTATTCAGAGGAAGTATGTTCAGCGCTTTTAGTTTTTCGTCTGTTGTTAGAGATACAGCTGGATGGAGTAGCTTTGCTGCACGTCTATGGAGAGAATTCAGCCTTTTTTGGTGGACGTCACTACTGCCGTCCCACACTGTTGAGGCGTAATTGATACAAGACATTGTGTGTGCATTGAAGAAAAGTTTAAGCACATTACTGTTGACGTAGCGCTTTAATTGAGATAACAGGAAAAGGTGTTTTGAGACTACCTTGCAAACGTTATTGAGATGAGATTGCCATTTCAATTCTTTATCTATCGTTAACCCTAAAACACGATGCTCGTCTACCTGCTCGATAGAAGTGCCATTCAACTGAAGTTTTAGGCAAAGAGGAGTCAACTGGTGTTTTTGGCGGGTAGCTATAATCATAGATTTGGTTTTGGCTGGGTGTATGACCATTGAGTTTGAATGACACCAGTCTGACATGTCGTTTAGACTTTCCTGGAGAGAAGTTTCTATTGTCTGTAGATCACTACCATTCGTTTGGAGTGACGAGTCATCAGCAAAATAAATCTGTCGTGACCTTTTCATCTGATACGGACAATGGTAAATCATTGATGAAGATGCAGAATAGTAGGGGGCCTAGTACAGAGCCCTGTGGGACTCCATGTCTGACAAAGTCTGAAGCGGAAGTTTTGCCATTAAGCACCACATACTGAGTCCTATCGTTCAAGTACGATTGGAATAATGAGATTGTCGGGGTATGGTTCAAGTAGACAGATAGTTTCTTTAGAAGAATGGAATGATCAACAAGATCAAACGCCTTTTTGAAGTCAAGAAAGACAACCCCTGTCATTTGTGATTGGTTCATATTTGAAAGCCATGAATCACACATTCGTGATAATGCTGTGTGGCAGGAATGATTAGATCAGAATCCAGATTGGAGTGGGTGAAATAGTTTGTTTTTCTCCATGAACTGAGATACGTGTGTGTGTATGTGTCTTTCAAGGGGTTTGGATAGAATCGAAAGTAAGGATATAGGTCTGAAATTATTTGGATCTGACAAATCATTTGATTTTGGAAGGGGGATCACTTTGGCGTTTTTGAACGCCTGAGGGAAAACATTAGTTTCAATGGATAAATTATGTATGTATGTAAGAGACTCAACAATGTAAGGTAGAGCGAGTTTGAGAAGAAATGCGGGTATGTTATCAGGACCCATGGATTTTTTATTCTTTAATTGCGCTATGTGCGTACCTACTTCATGTACAGCAAGAAGGGGAATTTTGACTGAGTTACTGGATCCAAGTTTTTGTTTGCAAAATGATATTAGGGAAGTCGGGCATGTATATTCATTTGGTGCTCTTATAGTCTGTGAAGCTTGAGTAAGGGTATCTGATAATGACAGAAAGTGGGTATTAAATTTGTCCGGGTGATGTTTGTGCTTGAATTTTGTGAATCTGTACGCTTGTTGCGTACAATAGTTTTTATTGCCCTCCACATTGGCGCTGTGGATTTTGCGTCCGTTATCATTTGACTGAAGTATTCTTGTTTGGCTTTTTCAACTTCGTTTGAAACAAAGTTTCTCTGCTCTTTAAATTCGTCAAACAAATTTGCTGCCTTGAGTTGGTCACGTAGTAACCATTTCTTGCAGCAATTTTGATGTAACGGCGCGTGTTTATTTATGATGGTGAGGAATGTTTGGTACCAGAAGGACGGTGCATCATTGACGTCTGAGTAATTATAAGTTAAGTGAAATGGGGAAATGTTTAAGTCATAGAGGTATGCTGCTTCATTAAACTTTTTGAAAGAGCGGTATTGGATGGTCGGTGACCTTTGGGTGGTGGTTTTGGGAGCCTTAAGGACCACGTGCAGAAAACTGGACAGTGATCACTAATACCAGAATGTGCCACTGAAACATCTAGTATTGCAGATTTGTTGTTAGTGTATACATGATCAATAAGAGTCGCAGTTGTTTTAGTTATTCTCGTTGGGGTTTGTACTAACTGATTGGAGTACATAAAGTGATAGTGTACTTGTCCAAGCTGGTTGTTGTTTTAACATATCAATATTAAAGTCCCCTAACAGTAGTATATTTGAATTGTTTGTGGACAGATCCAATCCATCATTTGTATAAAGTTGTCATACCATTCGTATGTGGAAGATGGGTGTCTATATAAATGTCCGATTAATAATGGCGGTGGATTTGGAGTTTTTTATTTCAATCCAGATACATTCGACAGTATTAGTTTCAAGATCAGTTCTGCGTCGGGTAAATGTGGGCAATTGATTGATGAAATGTATACGGCAAGGCCAGTATGTTGGGGTTGATCACTGTCGCGTCGTTTCTATGTTGTATTCAGGAATGCTAATAAGGTTATCTGTGATGCGAGAGTCTAACCTTGTTTCGCTTATGCCAAATACTTGTACTGGATGGGGTGGGGACTGTTTTAAGAGTGATGAGATTTCATGGACTTTATTAAATAAATGATAGACATTGAGATGTCCAACTTGAAGTCCTGGGACAGCGGGATTATGGTAAGGTATGGGTAGTAGGGAACAGTGGCACAAATCGACGAGGAAGACAGTTTTCACGAAACAGACACAGAGAATTATAGGTAAAAAAAAAAAACAACAACAACAACAGCAACAACAACAACAACAGAATACAGGTGAGAAAAGTAACGTTTGTGGATAACGCACAATAATGGCAAACGCACAGAAAGAATAAAACAGAAAACAAAATGTATCTTTAGAAAACACAGTTAGTCAGTAAAACAACAAACAACAAAAAAGAGCAATGGTTGAAGCACGATGTCGAACAAATAGAAAGAAAGAAAAACAAAGTATTAAGCTTAAAGCAATGAATGACGGTAACACACACACACACACACACACACACACACACACACACACACACACACACACACACACACACACAAAGTTTACAGCGGTGCAAATAAAGAGGATGCGATGAGTGCTATGAGCACAATCCACTTTAGAGCAGGTTTAGAGAGTGTAGATGAAGAAAAGGGAAACAAAGCAAAAAAAAAAAAAAGAGACAAAAACAAAAACAAACAATTTAAACAAACAACAACAACAAAACCAAGAAGAAAAGAAAAAAAAAAAATTTTTTTTTATATCTGTGTTTCACGAACAGTTTGTGGCGGTGAGAAAGTAGTCCTGGTCCCAATGTCAGGAGGTTGGCCCAAAGTTTCTTCTCAGTCCACAAAACGACAGCACCAGCACGAGCCGCCTATTTCACTTCAAAGTTTGCAATGTCAGCCTAAAATGACAATCGTCTTCACACGCCGGTAGATCGGAAGTGTAGCACAATGAACACAATCGATGTTCTGAGCACAACCAAAAACACAAGTAAGTGAGTGTTCACACATCCTCAGTGTCCATGAGTAGACCCATCTGATATACTTGTTCGGAAAAAAAAAAAAACAAACAAACAACAACAAAAATAATAAGAAAGGAAGGTGAAGGGATGGGGGGGGGGGGGCGCACACACACACACAACACACACACACACACACAACACAACACACACACACACACACACACACACACACACACACACACACACACACACACACACACACTATCGCACACACACCACTTATACACACGCACACACGCTGACACACACACACACACACACACACACACACATACACACACACACACGCGCGCGCGCGCGCGCGCGCGCACGCACGCTTGCATTCACACACACAGACACACACACGCACACACACACACACACACAACACACACACACACACACACACACACACACACACACACACACACTGTGGATATGTCTCACACTTGAGTCTCGAGAACACACACATTGTAGGCGGAGGCAGAAATGGGAAGTTGAAAGTCGGGTCGCCAGAGGTGGAAGAATAGAAGGTGGATGTCAGGTCGCCGGAGATGCAGGATGGGTAGCTGGACGCCGGGTTGCCAAGGATGAGACAGGGGTAGCTGGATGTCGGGTCGCCAGGGGTGGAGGATGGGAACAGACCCACCTGTTGATCCAGGCATTGTAGGTGGCTGCAGAACCCAGGGCAGGATGGGGGTCTGAGGCTGCTGTGGTAATGAACACCAAGTAAGACCAGTGCTCTTTGGTGTTCATATCGTAGCTGGGAGGGCCGTGGGGTGCGAGGACTGCATCCAGCTCTCGCCACATGGTCTTATAATGGGTGTCCTCAGCAGAGGTTGTCTGCATATTTTGGGTCGGCGTATTTGAGGCTGTACGGCCAACCTGTCTGTGCCTTTGGGCTGGGGTGGAGGGGATCGGTGTACATGTCCTTGCGTGGAGCTCCGCTTTTGGTGATGAAAATGGAGGTTGTGGTCGGCATATACAATGTTTTCTCTGGCACACACTTTAGTGAGGGTCAAGTTGGAGAGGTGGACGGTCTTTTTGAGAGGGTGCTGTCCCATTGGGGGGATGATGGAGGAAGCCAATATCTAGCCTGAGGGAAAACATGTTTGATGTTTTTGATCAGCTGTGTCCATGTGTTTTCCGTGATTGATGTATGTTGCACGTTGTTTTTTCCAATGTGTAGAATGAATGCTGTGTGGTGTTGTTGCGTGGAATGGTTTAAGCCAATGAATAAGATCATCGACAGTGAGACCTGGAACACTGATGATTTGGATCTTAACCTTTGTAGAAAAGGAGGCTTGGGGTAATGTTTCGTATGGCCGAGTCTCCTATAATGACAATTTGAGATATCAGTGTCAACCCTAGTTGTGCAAGAAGCTGACGAGGTGATAATGTGTTGTTGCTGCTAGTCTAAACCTGACTGTTTGGAGTTGCATCATGAACCACTATCTTTGACTGTGTGTTTTTTGTTGTTCCTGTGGAGGTGGTTTCTGTTGTGGACTGTTTTCCAGCCCATTTGGTCAGTGGTCTGAGTAAGTAGTGTCTTTATCTAAGATATTGCTGGGTTTTGTTTGGACTGTGGGGGACATTTGAGTGGTAGACTGTGTCTGCACTGTGGCTTGATCAGAGTGTGTGTCTGTTTCTGAGTCGTTTCTAACCTCATGCTCCCCATTTTCATTAACGTGGAGCAGCATGGAGAACTTGTTGGAGGTGGGGAAGGCGGACAGAGCAGCATCAGTATGGTTGCCAGATGGTGTGGTTTGGGTTTTGGTTTGGGTGCGGTATAAACTGAGTTTTGTTTGAGGTGTTTGAGTTCAGATTTTCCCGGGTTTGTTTTTGTTTAATGGCGGGAAACTTGGGTGTGAGAGGGAGTTTTGTTGAAAGGTTTTGGGGGGGGGTTTTGGGGGGGTAATTTGGGGGGGTTGGATAGGTGGTGGGGGGGTTTGGGGGGGGATTTTTGGGGGGGGGAAATGGTGGTTTTGTGTTGTTGTATGTAGGGGGGGGTGGTGTTTTAAAGGGAGTGGGGGTGGTTGGTTTTGTTTCGTTTGGGTGTTTGCATGCTCATGTTTTGACTGAGAGGAGGGCTTCGTTTTTTCTGCTTTGTTGGAATATGTGGAGTATTTGTGGTGAGTGCTGGGGTAACTGTGTGTGCATGTTTCCCTCGGCGACTTTGGCGGGACCGTAGGGCAGGCTTTGTGCATGGCGAGGATGTGGATTGGGACGGGTGGTATCAGAGCTGGCTGGAGGGATGGTGGTTTGGGCTGGTCCCGTAAATGCAGTCTGGGGAGATGAGGAGGTCCATGGGGGGGACGGGATGTCCTGTGCAGAGAGGGCACCAGAAGGGGCGTCTTCAAGGGAGGGAAGGGGGAAAGGGCAGACAGGTTGCGCATACAGCCTTTTTGAGGTTGGGGGTGGGAGTCTTGGCGGGAAAAGAGAAAAATTGTTCGAATCCCCCTGGATTAGGATTCGAACTCAAAACCGCAGGCCATTTTCTTGCACAAGTTTTTCCCCGAAAAAGAAAAAGTACCTGTAGTGTAAAAAACAGGATGGTGATGATTTTTAGGGTGGGGACCGTTCACTTTTGGGCCTTGGGTCCGGTACAACTCATCAAATGGGGGAGGCTGGTGGGGATTTGAGGAAAAATCGACACTGTCGGGGTGAGGACAAGAGGCCGAATTAGGTTTTGGCGTAGTCGGCCCCTTGGGACGCTGAACTCGGCCCGTTGTTAATGTCACCAAATTTTAAACGTTTTTATAATATTTGTCTTGCGATTTGGGGAAAAGGGGGGTAGTGGAATTTTGGGATGTGGGGGGTTGCTTGGGGTTATTTAAATGTCAATTTGGGGAAATAAAAGCGTATGTTTATTGTGAGGGGTGAGTGAAAGATTGGGTAGGGTTAAGGGGAGTGTTTTGGGGGGGGGGGGGGGGGGGTGTGGGGGGGGGGGGGGGGGGGGGGGGGGGGGGGGGGGGGGGGGGGGGGGGGGGGGGGTGGGGGGTTTGGTTATGGTAAGATGTTTTAATAATGGTAATTTTTAAAAAGAGAGGTTAAAGGGAAGTTGGGTAGGGTTTTTGGTAGTGGTGGGGGGTTGGAGCGGGAAAAACGGGGAGGGGGGGGGGGAAGGAGTAGGGGGTATGGGATGGGCGGCGGCGCTGCCAATAAACTGCCAACAAATCAAAGTCTAAAGCTCCACACATCCTGGTCCCCTTTAAAGGAGGATAAAAAAGTACGTACTTGTTTGGTGAGGTCCTGGGAGACGAACACCGGGGAGAGAAGAAGGTGGGCTGAAGAGCAAAACAGATGGGTGAGGCAAAATGATTAACCAGCTTTTCGCACTGGCCCAGGGCTCACCCACTGGCACAGGACACACGCACTAGTTACAGGCACTTAGACCCTTCCTTGTCCATAGGCGAGGAAGGACCGATGGGAAGAGGAAGGAACGACGTCTGTAGGAGTGAGATAAAATAACGATAAGATAACGATAACAAAAAAAATTTAATTAAAAAAAGGCCCAGGAGGGGGAAAGAGAGGGGGGAAAAAAAGGGATGTTAAAGATGAAAAAAGATGATATGTGAGATGACTTTTTAACAAGAAAACACAGATTAAAAGCAAATTGAAAAAAAAAGTCTCTAATTCCAAATTTTCTTTTTGGGGGGGGGGGGGGGGGGGGGAAAACCCAAAAAAACCCCCCCCCCCCCCCCCCCCCCAAAAAAAAAAAAAAAAAAAAAAAACCCCCCCCCCGGGCCCGCCCCACCCCCCCCCCCCCCGGGGAAAAAACAAAAGGGGGGGGGGGGGAAAAAAAATCCCCCAAAGGGGGGGGGCAACAAAAGGGGGCCCCCCCCCCCCCCCGGGGGGGGAAAAAGGGGGGGACAAAAAAGGGAAAAAGGGGAAAAAGGGAAAAGAAAGGGGGGGGAAATTTAAAAAAAAAAAGGGGGATGAAAAAAATTTCCCAAAAAGTGGTGGGAATACAAAGATTTGATATTTTTTTTTTTGTGGGGTTGGGGTTTTTTGGGTTTTTTGGGGGTGGGTGGGGGGGGGCCCCCCTTTGGGGTTTTGGGTGGAAAAGAAGGTTTGTAAGAGTGAGAGAAAAAAATTTAAATTTTTTTTTTTTAAAAAAGGGGAGAGAGGGAGAGAAGACACAGACAGACAAACAGAGACAGACAAACAGACAGAGAGAAAGAGGCAGAGTGTAAGAGAGAGAGAGAAATAGAGACAAACTGACTGAGACAGACATAAAAAGACAGACAGACAGACTGACAGACAGTGAGACAGACATTTTGAAAAAGACAGACAGACTGAGAAAAGCACAGAAAGACAGACAGAAAGAATGAAATCCACATTCACAGATACCCCGACAGACGGACAGATACACACAGAGATAGACAGACTGAGATAGACATACACCAATAGACGTACAGAGATTGACAGAAAGGAATTTTTTTTAAGGAAGAAAAGAGCAAAGGGATCAGATATTAAGAAAGAGCAAACGCAGGAAACTAGTGACCACTGAACAGAGAAAAAGGAAGGAATGAATGGATGGATGGTGAAGGACAGATTAAAAAAAAAAAGAGTGGGAGATGAAAAAAAGAAATAACTTAGCTAAAAGAGTGGGAGATGAAAAAAGAAATAAAAACTTGCTAAAAGAGTTGGAGATGAAAAAAGAAATGATAACTTAGCTGAAAGAGTTGGAGATGAAAAAAGAAATGAAAACTTAGCTGAAAGAGTGGGAGATGGGAAAAAAAAAAAAGAAATAAAAACTTGCTAAAAGAGTTGGAGATGAAAAAAGAAATGATAACTTAGCTAAAAGAGTGGGAGATGGAAAAAAAAATGAAAACTTAGCTGAAAGAGTGGGAGATGAAAAAAAAAAAAAAAACTTGCTAAAAGAGTGGGAGATGAAAAAGGAAATTAAAAAAAAACTTTGCTAAAAGAGTGGGAGATGAAAAAAAAACTTAGCTAAAACAGTGGGAGATGAAAAAAGAAATGAAAACTTAGCTGAAAGAGTGGGAGATGAAAAACAAAACTTGCAAAAAGAGTGGGAGATGAAAAAAGGAAATAAAAACTTACCTAAAAAGAGTGAGAGATGAAAACAGAAATAAAAACTTAACTAAAAGAGTGGGAGATGAAAAAAGAAATAAAAACTTAACTAAAAGAGTGAGAGATGAAAAAAGAAATAAAAACTTAACTAAAAGAGTGGGAGATGAAAAAAGAAATAAAAACTTAACTAAAAGAGTGGGGAGATGAAAAAAGAAATAAAAACTTAACTAAAAGAGTGGGAGATGAAAAAAGAAATAAAAACTTAACTAAAAGAGTGGGGAGATGAAAAAAGAAATAAAAACTTAGTTGAAGCTGTTCTATTTCTTCCTGATAGAAGACTGAAACGACTCCTCTTCCCTGAAATACCACGTCCTGTACCCGCTCAACCGCATTTCATCATCACTGCCACCATTCCACACTTACAACAGATAACCACATGTGATTCCTAGTCGTCTCTTCTGTGACTTTCAACGGCCCATCAACAGATCTCACCACAAAAAGTAGACCACAAAAGAACTGCGCTCGAATACCACCTTCTACATACTGTGTACAGAGGCCGTAAGACCCTCATCATCATAAAGCATTTTTAAAGCGCCTTGCCAAAGGTTCTAGGCGCTGACAATCCACACTTTCGTGTACACAACCGGCTGCCTACCTGGGTAGTGCCGACTGAAGAGCTGCCTGCCGGCGCTTCATTCAGTTGTTACCTCTGTCATCTAGTCAATATCGTTCACTCAATTTCCTTATTTCCTTCACTCTTTCAATTTCCCACGCAGGATGCATGCTATGTGTAACGTGTCATCCATACCAACGGCCAAACTGGCCTTCTCTTCCGAAAGTTGGTGATGAGATTCTACGTGTGTGCACGATGCTATGCCTGCGTTCACACACGGAACCTCGGTGTATAGTCTCATCCGAAGGACTGTATGGGAAATGGAGTCAGAACCAATGTTAACTCCGAGGGAAAAATCCCCCTGTACCGAAACGGCCCGGCGGAGATTCGAAGCCGCAACCCCAGGATCACAAAGATTCCAAGTCCGACGCTCTACCAACTGAGCTATTCCGGCCCACCACCAGTAGACCAGTAGTGAAGTTAGGCAGCAAACTAATTCCCACCCAGCTGATCCAGTTCTCCGTGTGCTTTCCAGCTGCTGGACACGGTCCATGTATCTCACGTAACCTTGTTGACAGACGAGGAAGGGTGCGACAGACACCACGTCTAGGAGGGACAACATGAAGGGCTGGACGGATGACACCTCTAATCGGTCGCGCATGACCGAGGGGAGAGGACAGGAGCCTCACTCCTGTCCTGTTTTGTGTTTTTTTGTTGTTGTTTTTTTCGGGTACGCAGGCTGATACTCCTGCGGACACTCCGTGTATAGACAGAAAGGATTAATCCCATCTACCCAACAAAGGGAGTGGAGTTTTGTGTGCATGACCGTTTTTTTTTTTTATCCCGCCATTAAGGCAGCCATACTCCAACTTCGGGGAAGGTGTATGCTATGTGTAACGTGTCATCCATACCAACGGCCAAACTGGCCTTCTCTTCCGAAAATTGGTGATGGGATTCTATGTGTGTGCAAGATGTTACGCGCGCGTTAACACACGGAACCTCGGTGTATAGTCTCATTCGAAGGACTGTATGGTGAAATGGAGTCAGAACCAATGTTAACTCCGAGGGAAAAATCCCCCTGTACCGAAACGGCCCGGCGGAGATTCGAACCCGCAACGCCAAGATTACGAGTCCGGCGCTCTGCCACTGGCTATTCTGGCCCCACTCCTGTCCTGTGAAGACACTTCGGTGGACGCAGACCACTGACAGGTGTTGATGGCAAAAGCTGGTTCTAATCTCCCGTTACATCAGACCCAGACAGAAAAATGGTTGGCGCTGGTAACAAGTGAAAAAGTTACCTACAGCGGAATGTGTTATATCAAGGAAGAGGTGTCTTTTAAGGGTCGTTATTCTGCCTTCTTTCAGCACATGTCCACCTTGCGCTGAAGAGATCTAAGCTAAATGACTAATTCGTTCATTTTCATTGTCCTATTTGTTTGTGTCTTGCCTGAAGAAGACCTAAGAGGTCGAAACGCGTCATGTTTTGTCTTGTGACTCGTTTGTCCACGTTTCTCTTGGCGGTTCGCTAACATTTATTTAAGGCTTCTTTCAGTGAGTAAAAGAAAAAAAAAAGTGCTACTTTTGTTTAAACTGGGTTTTTTCTGTCTTGCACTATTGTTTCTTTATATGTTTCTTCTCTCTCTCTCTCTCTCTCTCTCTCTCTCTCCTCTCTCTCTCTCCTCTCTCTCTCTCTCTCTCTCTCTCTATTCAATCGTCACAATCTTTCCGGCGTTTGTTCTTTTTTCTTTTCTGATCTCTCTTCTCTCTCTCTCTCTCTCTCTCTCTCTCTCTCTCTCTCTCTCTCTCTCTCTCTCTCTCTCTCTCTCTCTCTCTGTCTCTCTGTCTGTCTGTCTCTCTCTCTCTCTCTCTCTCTCTCTCTCTCTCTCTCTCTCTCTCTCTCTCTCTCTCTCTTGTGTTTCCTGTATGTGATTATCCGTCTGTTTATCTCTGTAGTTCTCTAGTTCTCAGTCTGTCTTTCATTATATGTCCATCTCAGTTAGTCTGTCTATCTCTGTATGCCTGTCTCATTTTGTCCGTCTATCTCTGTACGCCTGTCTCAATTTCTCTATTTCAAAATGTCGATCTCATTCTGTCTGTCTGTCAATCTCTGTATGACTGTCTTAGTTTCTCTATCTCTGAATGTCGATTTCATCCCCTCTGTCAATTTGTGTATGTCTTTCTCAGTTCTCAGTCTGTCTGTCTGTCTCTGTATGTCTGTCTTGATCTGTCTGAATGTCTCTATCTCTGTTACTTTGTCTCTCAATCTGTATCCTCTCCGTCTCTGTCTGTCTGTCTGCTCTCTCTCTCTCTGTCTCTCACTGTCTCTCTCTCTCTCTCTCTCTCTCTCTCTCTCTCTCTCTCTCTCACTGTCTCTCTGTCTCTGTCTCTGTCTCTGTCTCTGTCTCTCTCTCTCTCTCTCTCTCTCTCCTCTCTCTCTCTCTCTCTCTCTCGTGTTCTGTCTCTCTCTTGCTCTGTCTCTCTTGCTATCTGTTTCTTACGCCCTCACACACACACACACACACACACACACACACACACACACACACACACACCACACACACACACACACACCACACACACACACACACGTGCGCGCTCATGACGTCTTCAGCCCTGTCCAAAACCAGTTGTCCTACAGTTGGAGTTATCCCAGACTAGGTACGGCAATCGACAATCCCTGGAGAGGCTTTATCGCTGGATCTTCTCCCCAGGGGAGGTGGGGTGGGGGAGGGGGTGGGGTTCTGCTGGCACCACGGCCATTGGCCTTTCACCTGGTCAGCATCCATCCCACTGTTCTTGAGGGAGAGGATGACCGGTACTGCTGGGATCAGAGAACTGTAAGGTCATGCAACCCCCACCCCCCACCCCACCCCCACCCACCCCCAGTGTAGATCCTGTCCCACCGTCAGTCGCTGGGTGGGGTCCCTGAGGGTCGGGCCTTGTGACGGCTGTCAGCTGGTGTTGAGGATTCTAGGGAGCAGAGGGGATGGAGGAGGAGGGGTGGTGTTGGTGGGAAAGGAGTGGGGTGGGGGGCAGGAAATTGCCCGGGGGGGGGGGGGGGGGGGAGTAGGGTGTTGATAATTATTGTCTCTGACAAGTAGTTGGCATGTCTCCAAGGATATGACTTACACACAGATTGACTTGGAAATGAAAGGGCGTTACTGTTTATGGTTTGGGGGGGGGGGGAGGGGGGGGGGGGGGGCTAATGGTTACGCATTATTAGAGAAGATTTTCTTGCTGACTTTTCGCCTGTGAAGACCATAAAGTGGAGGATGGAGTGCATCATTAAAACAGAGAAGTGGAATCGGAGACTGGTTTGTGTCAATTTTGTCTTTGCTTTTCATTTGTGTATCTCTTGGTTATATTACATTTTGCACTGTTTTCTAGGAGACACACAGATACACGCGCGCGCGCGCGCGCGCGCAACACACACACACACACACAACACACACACACACACACACACACAAAAACCCACCAACACCACACACACACAACACACCACACACAAACCATCGCCAGCAATAACGCCAACGAAACACGTGAACTCAGAAATTCACTCAAAGGAAGAGAGATGGGATCTGGGGAGGGGAGAGACGGGGAAGGGGTGTTGGGAGACAAACTCGTACTTCATTGTGTGACTGACCGTGACAGAATGTGCACAACGACCGTTTCGTGTGCGGTAAATTGACTTTTATCTTCTAAATGAATCAACATTTCTTTTTGTAACGCTAAAAGTACATAAAATCCTTACAGAAAATGTGATGAACTGCTTGAATTGCTGAATTCTGTTAGCTTCCTAGTGATTGGCAGTTACCAACAGCACGTTTCGCCTGTTACAGTGGATGTATGAGATGGGCCTACAGGATTTTGTTTCAAGTTTGTTTGTTTTTTATGTTTGTTTGTTTTGTTTAATTTTCTCCCACTCCATTACCATGCTCCCTGGGTCTTCCTTGGCCCAGTGGCTCAAGAAAAACATCATCTCTTGTGAATGGATAGAACTATGCTCACGAAATCTTAGGAGTTTGTCGCCGATCTTAATAGCCGTTGGTCACAGAAATGTCATGTATGGGCACAATCAATTATCAGCGTAATTAACTAGTTACGGTTCGCCCAGGACCCATACATTTTAATGGGTCGCACATGACCCGCGCTATCGGACGAGGAATAAGCTGCTGAACCGCTCTTTATCAGGTGTAGGTCTTGCAAGACCCGCGTGATCTGAATAGGGATCAGCAAGAGGGATAAGCACGGAAAAGCCTCTACAAAATGTGAGGGTCTTGGGCGACCCGCACGATCGGGTCTGTGTGGTCAACAATGTCATCCGGTAAAGGTCAAATCAGCCAGGATCCTGAAACATTTGTTCACATGGACCCCACTTGTCGTGGAAAACAGCACAGGGGTGGAACAGGTGGCTGAGGTCACAGGGCGCGGAAACGAGAGAATCCCCGGGTCCGAGGTTCGAATCTCGTTCGGGAGCGACTGATGTTTCTCTCCGAGGTCCCGTGTGTAACATCCAGTTAGCGCACTGACAAGACCCCAGGGCCACTAGGGAGGTGTGTGTGGCAGAATGGTGTGGAGGGACCCACTGTGACCATGACAACAACACAGGACACAGGCAGAAATCGAACAGGGGTGGCGCTGGACTGTGGTGAGCGGATCTTCCAGGGGAGAGGGGAAGGTGGAGGTGGGTGGTGGGTTATGGAGGCATCCACATTGCTTCTTCGGAGTCATCTTTCTTTTTATCAGGGAAATGAACTTATGCTGGTGCCATAGTATGGGACCAGCGTGCAACAGCTGGAGGCGAGACACTGAGGCGGAGCTGAAACAACAAGGTACCAACTGGACTGGAATGACCAGAACAGCCCAGAACAGAGTGCGATGGCGAAGGGTCGTCGATGGCCCATGCTCCACCGGGAGCGATGGGCATAATGATGATGAATGATAGCATGGGAGAAGTCTGCCCCTCCCTCCACGCCCCCCTCCTCCACGCCCTCCTCTCCTACATTATGAATGACCCCTTCCTTGAAGACAGGTCAAAGTGTTCGACTCACTGTGATTTAGGTCAAGGCCTTAGGAGTTCCATTCACGGTGTTCTTTAGGATTACAGAAAGCAGCCAGAAGTCGTAGTGTGTTGCCTTTTTTCTTTTTTGTTGTTTCCAAGACAGACAAACAGACAGAGAGAGAGAGAGGAGAGAGAGAGAGGAGAGAGAGAGAGAGAGAGGAGAGAGAGAGAGTTTTACAGTCAGAAAGCTAACCCTGCGTTTTAGAGAGTAATGTCCCTTGACTGACAATCGCGTGATTGAGTTTTCTGTGGGTTCTAATTCCTCTTTCCAGCCCTCACTGTTGTATGTTCCTTTCCTTTTTTCTATTTTCTTCCACCCTACCTCACCTCCTCCCACCTCCTTCCTTTAAGGGGATAAAAATCATCTCTCTAGATTAGCTGTCCACGGTGTTGACGACAGAATAGTCTGACATGCAATTTTGTTGAGATTTAAAAAAAAAAAAGATATGAATCTTTTCTTGTTGCCATTCCTGTATCTTTTATTTATGTGACAATGCAATCCACTTTCGCTTCATTTTTTGTTGTTGTTGTCTGTCTCGCTTTTTCTCCCTTTTTTCAAAGAAAAATGGTCCCTTTTGGCATTTGTTATCCCTGTCTGTCTGCCTATCTGTCTCTGTCTCCCTCTCTCTCTCCTCTCTCTCTCTCTCTCTCTCTTTTCTCTCTCTCTCTCTCTCTCTCATGCGATTACCGACTTTTTATTATCACCAATAAATGAATCTGTTTGGTTATTCCTATATCTTTATTGATGTGACAATCCTATTCCCCTTTCATTCGTGGCTTTTCTTCTGCATTGACCAAATTCTGAACTCTACCGAAAGTCAGTTGTTTCCGCTCTCTCAGCCTCCCTCTCATCTCTTTATGGCTTTACTCCCATTTTTTTCCCTGTCTCATCTTCCCTCTCATCTCTGTGGTTTACTCCCATTGTTTCTCCTGTCTCATCTTCCCTGTCATCTCTGTGGTTTACTCCCATTGTTTCCCCTGTCTCATCTTCCCTGTCATCTCTTGGCTTTACTCCCATTTTTTCCCCTGTCTCATCTTCCCTGTCATCTCTGTGGTTTACTCCCATTGTTTCCCCTGTCTCATCTTCCCTGTCATCTCTGTGGCTTTACTCCCATTGTTTCCCCTGTCTCATCTTCCCTGTCATCTCTTTATGGCTTTACTCCCATTGTTTCCCCTGTCTCATCTTCCCTGTCATCTCTTTATGGCTTTACTCCCATTTTTTTCCCTGTCTCATCTTCCCTCTCATCTCTTGTGGTTTACTCCCATTGTTTCCCCTGTCTCATCTTCCCTGTCATCTCTTTATGGCTTTACTCCCATTTTTTTCCCCTGTCTCATCTTCCCTTCATCTCTGTGGGCTTTACTCCCATTGTTTCCCCTGTCTCATCTTCCCTGTCATCTCTTTATGGCTTTACTCCCATTTTTTCCCTGTCTCATCTTCCCTGTCATCTCTGTGGTTTACTCCCATTGTTTCCCCTGTCCCTCCCTCCCTGCCATCTCTTTAGTGGCTTTACTCCCATTGATTCCCCTGTCTCATTTTCCCTGTCATCTCTGTGGCTTTACTCCCATTGTTTCTCGTGTCTCATCTTCCCTGTCATCTCTGTGCTTTACTCCCATTGTTTCCCGTGTCTCATCTTCCCTGTCATCTCTTTTGGCTTTACTCCCATTGTTTCCCCTGTCTCATCTTCCCTGTCATCTCTTTGTCTTTACTCCCATTGTTTCCCCTGTCTCATCTTCCCTGTCATCTCTTTATAGCTTTACTCCCATTGTTTCCCCTGTCTCATCTTCCCTGTCATCTCATGGCTTTACTCTCATTGTTTCCCTGTCTCATCTTCCCTGTCATCTCTTTATGGCTTTACTCCCATTGTTTCCCCTGTCTCATCTTCCCTGTCATCTCAGTGGCTTTACTCTCATTGTTTCCCCTATCTCATCTTCCCTGTCACTCTTTATGGCTTTACTCCCATTGTTTCCCCTGTCTCATCTTCCCTGTCATCTCTTTGTCTTTACTCCCATTGTTTCCCCTGTCTCATCTTCCCTGTCATCTCTTTAGCTTTACTCCCATTGTTTCCCCTGTCTCATCTTCCCTGCCATCTCTTGTGCTTTACTCCCATTGTTTCCCCTGTCTCCTCTTCCCTGCCATCTCTGTGGCTTTACTCCCATTGTTTCCCCTGTCTCCTCTTCCCTGCCATCTCTGTGGCTTTATTCCCATTGTTTCCCCTGTCTCATCTTTCCTGCCCATCTCTGTGGCTTTATTCCCATTGTTTCCCCTGTTCATCTTTCCTGTCATCTCTGTGGCTTTATTCCCATTGTTTCCCCTGTCTCATCTTCCCTGTCACTCTCTGTGGCTTATTCCCATTGTTTCCCTGTTTCCCTCCTTCCCTGCCATCTCTGTGGCTTTATTCCCATTGTTTCCCCTGTCTCCTCTTCCCTGCATCTCTAGTGGCTTTACTCCCATTGTTTCCCCTGTCTCATCTTCCCTGTCATCTCTTTTGGCTTTACTCCCATTGTTTCCCCTGTCTCATCTTCCCTGTCATCTCTTTATGGCTTTACTCCATTGTTTCCCCTGTCTCATCTTCCCTGTCATCTCTTTGTGGCTTTACTCCCATTGTTTCCCCTGTCTCATCTTCCCTGTCATCTCTTATGGCTTTACTCCCATTGTTTCCCCTGTCTCATCTTCCCTGTCATCTCTTGGCTTTACTCCCATTGTTTCCCTGTCTCATCTTCCCTGTCATCTCTTTATGGCTTTACTCCCATTGTTTCCCTGTCTCATCTTCCCTGTCATCTCTGTGGCTTTACTCCCATTGTTTCCCTGTCTCATCTTCCTGTCATCTCTGTGGCTTTACTCCCATTGTTTCCCGTGTCTCATCTTCCCTGTCATCTCTGTGGCTTTACTCCCATTGTTTCCCCTGTCTCATCTTCCCTGTCATCACTTTATGGCTTTACTCCCATTGTTTCCCCTGTCTCATCTTCCCTGTCATCTCTTTATGGCTTTACTCCCATTGTTTCCCCTGTCTCATCTTCCCTGTCATCTCTTATGGCTTTACTCCCATTGTTTCCCCTGTCTCATCTTCCCTGTCATCTCTTTATGGCTTTACTCCCATTGTTTCCCCTGTCTCATCTTCCCTGTCATCTCTTTATAGCTTTACTCCCATTGTTTCCCCTGTCTCATCTTCCCTGTCATCTCTTTATAGCTTTACTCCCATTGTTTCCCCTGTCTCATCTTCCCTGTCATCTCTTTATAGCTTTACTCCCATTGTTTCCCGTCTCATCTCCTGTCATCTCTTTATAGCTTTACTCCTGTTTCCCTGTCTCATCTCTGCCATCTCTGTGGCTTTACTCCCATTGTTTCCCCTGTCTCCTCTTTCCTGCCATCTCTGTGGCTTTATTCCCATTGTTTCCCCTGTCTCATCTTCCCTGTCATCTCTGTGGCTTTATTCCCATTGTTTCCCCTGTCTCATCTTCCCTGTCATCTCTGTGGCTTTATTCCCATTGTTTCCCCTGTCTCCTCTTCCCTGTCATCTCTGTGGCTTTATTCCCATTGTTTCCCCTGTCTCCTCTTCCCTGTCATCTCTGTAGCTTTACTCCCATTGTTTCCCCTGTCTCCTCTTCCCTGCAGTCTCAGTGGCTTTACTCCCATTGTGTCCCCTGTCTCATCCTTCCTGTCATCTCAGTGGCTTTACTCCAACGCTGATCATGTCGGGTCGCTCATACACAGCCACACTCAGGCTCTTCATGTCCCAGACCCAGCTCCAACAATCTGCAGGTCAAAAAACTGTCCCAAGTCCTGACCATGGGCCATGCAAACCCTCTTTTCCGATCAGAGGGATATGCTTCCACCGCTGTCTGTTTCTTGTTTCTTTGTTTGTCGATTACGTAAATGCTGCAGAACCTGTTGTAACCACGCTTTACCAAAACTCTGTACGTGAATCAAGGACTAACCCGTTACACTACGATGCCGAGCAAGGTGAAACGAAGATCCAGAATCCAGGGAAGTTTATTACAAACCGTATTTTGCCAAAATTGATGAACTGACCTTAACGAAAGTCAGCGGAAGGGTGACCCCAAGATGAATCCACGTCATTTAGATTCGGATCTATAGCAAGTATTAGGTATAAACAGCGGATGTGATTGATACGATCGTTACTTATTTTCTTCGGATCGTGAACACTGTGTCGTTACTGTTACGGGTGAATCACAGACAACTAATAAACATATTATTTTCATGGAATAGTAAAACGTTCTATGATACAACCAGAGCCTTTTTGCATTTTTCTGTCCGCCCAAGTTAAATGGAAAAAGCGTGTGGGAAATAACTCCTTCAGTCCGTATCAACTATTACTTCCCTTGGAGGAAAACAATATTTTCTTTCGTGAAGTACTCTAAGGGCGGATCCCGGATTCGTTACATCGCGGTAGATGTCTATGTTTTTTTCCGGTGCCCTTTTAGCTTGTACTGCAACTGATTTTCTATGAGGTTGAGCAACAGTTAGTAACGGCTGTAACGGTAACCTAAAACATCGGGTATTATTCGTGACCCATAATGAACATACCTACAAATCTTCAGAAAGATCGGCCAAGTACTTTCTGAGATATTCCATAAAGAAGAAAAAACGTTACAGGCCGTTACGCCGTTAGTAACGGCTATAACGGGGTAAACTAAAACATCGGGCATCATCCGTGACCCATAATGAACATACCTGCTAATTTTCACAAGGATCGGCCAAGTACTTTCTGAGATATTCTGTAAAGAAGAAAAACCGTTACAGCCGTTAGTAACGGCTATAACGGTAAACTAAAACATCGGACATCATCCGTGACCCATAATGAACATACCTACAAATTTTCAGAAAGATCGACCCAGTAGTTTTGTCTGGAGCGAGTGGAACACATTTTGACCACGGACGGACGGACGGACGGACGGACACACACACACACACACACACAGAGCATTTCTTCGTTCCCATTCTAAAGTACTCCCTGTTCTATAAGAACTGGGAGTACAAAAATCGGATCGACACTTCGGTTTGAAGACCACTCTGTAATTTGGAGAGTGGGAGAGGACTCCCAAAGGCCATGTACACGACTTGCTCATGTAAAGAGTAGTGGGTAAGTCTGTAATCGGTCGTTGAACCAGAGTATACCAGAACTTCGAGAACCCGAAAGACCCCAATTAATCAGAATGCATGGAATATTTCAGAAACAATTTTTGGACCCTTACTAAAACGACTTGAACTATTCCAAGGGCTTTCATGAAGCTTCTGACACTATGGCACATTCCGTCGCCTGGACATACGCCATTTAACAAGCAAGCATCACGTGGTACAGTTCTTTGCAACGTCGACAACGAACCGCAAACATATCGATCTTAGCCAATGAACGATGGACCGTAAACTCCACGTCACTTCTCGATCCCAGAGCTGTCAAAACCCTTTTCTACTTTAGACAAACCTAAAATGCAGTGTCTTCCAAAATTTCAAAAGTTCTACAATCAGTTTAAACTAGCGTGACAGTTTACATTTTTGCAGTTTTCAGACACTTTCATGTGTACATCCTGCGTGAAAAAGTCCTGACCCCAGCAGGCATGGAACATACCGTGCCTTATTTGTACCCATTTTTATCAGTTGTGCATTCTAACAAATCTAAAAAAACCAATTCCATGTTGAAAAACATTCAATGCAGCAGTACAAACCTGAGAACTAGAGCCACCTGCCGCCATACAGTCCTCCACATTTCATCTACTTCTCTATACCCCCCCCCCCCCCCCCCCCCACCACCACACACACACACCCGTTTCCCATCCTTCCCCTTCTCTTCCTCTCTCCACTTAAGAGACTGACTTTATATCACTTTCTCTACATTCTGCTTGGCTGGGACAGTTACTTCAGAAACATAATAATCACCTCAAACAAATCAATCCTGCCATGAGGGATTGAGTCAAAGCGATCTTTCACATCTTCCGACATGATGATATTCAGAGAAGCTCGCGTGCCGCACGCGGCGATTTCCTGAACTTTTTGAGAGACTGGACCATACGGTGTGGGGCACAGACAGAGGAGTCAAAAAGTGAACTCCCATGAGATGCAGAGTGACAAAAATGATTTGTGGGACATACATCAAATTCTGACAAAGCTTTCTTTCTTTTCTTTT
>CM065721.1:16935763-16945763 GCA_033310375.1 Conus canariensis
GTAATGAGCAATAATCATGGCACAAATGGAAAATGAAATCCCAGTCACTGGAATCTCTATTCCCCCTATAAGGAGAAACACGAAAAAAACAACACCAAAACAACAATCCAGAACACAGTTTCAGAGTGGTTATCAATGCTTGCAGCAAACAGTGGTTCAGTCGGCCATACGATCCCACACACATGCCAATACACAGAAAGAAAAGGAGAAAGCCATCTCCATGATGCTGAAAACAACTCTGAGGTTTGGCAACAGCTGCACATGTACTGATTATGCAAAACTGTGATGAAAAAAAAAAACATAACTATAAAAGAACCAAAACTAAACGAACGAAAATGCACCTCCTCCTCCCCCACCAACGGAATGATGCTAAAGCAAACCAGGACTTTCCTCAAAACCATGTCAGCTCACTGGGTGGTTTGACTGATTTCACATCATTGGTTACCGTACAATTTTGAACCCTCTTCACCCAGTTCTTCACCTCCATACATATATTCATGGAATTCTGTTCTGCAACTGCTACAAAGCCAGTTACAGCGCCATCACCTGTATCACAGCCCATCGCAGCAAAAGCCTCCAGTCCTGAAGCTATGATTTGTACCTTGCCAGTGCCCTTGGGCTTGTCACTGGCTTCACTGATGATGAACTGGGCTTTGCACTGCACATACAACTCGCAGAGAAGCCAGTATGAATCAATACACACCGAGTCTTGAGAAGGGTGCTAGTCATAAAATGGGTCGCTAACATATCGGTCCTTCACTGATGTTAATCATAAAATGGGTCGCTAACATATCGGTCCTTCACTGATGTTAATCATAAAATGGGTTGCTAACATATCGGTCCCTCCTTAATGTCAATCATAAAATGGGTTTCTAACATATCGGTCCCTCCCTAATGTCAATCATAAAATGGGTTGCTAACATATCGGCCCTTCCAGGTGGTAATCGTAAACTGGGTCGCTAACATATTGGTCCTTCCCTGGTGGTAATCATAAAATGGGCCGCTAACATATCGGTCCTTCCCTGTGGTAATCATAAAATGGGTCACAAACATATCGGTCCTTCCTGTGGTAATCATAAAATGGGTCACAACATATCGGTCCTTCCCTGGTGGTAATCATAAATGGGTCACAACATATCGGTCCTCCTGGTGGTAATCAAAATGGGCGCTAACATATCGGTCCTTCCCTGGTGTAATCATAAAATGGGTCACTAACATATCGTCCTTCCCTGGTGGTAATCATCAAATATGCGGTCCTCTGGTAATCAAAATTCTAGCCCTTCCTGGTGTTATCATAAAATGGTTGCTAACATATCAGTCCTTCCCTGGTGTTAATCATAAACTGGGTTGCGAAATATTGGTCTTTTCAACATTTATAGATTCATCAAGCTCTTAGTTTTGCTACCCTTTGTTTTTTCCTGTTATGTTATACAAATATTTCATTCTCCAAAGGGAAAAAGGTTTTATCTCACATTCTTTTAATTTACATTTTGTTTATCTGGATATCTGAAGTTGCATTCTTATTGCTCAGACGGAAAGTCTGGACTCAGGAGAGAAAAACTGCCCCTGCAATAAGGAAACTGCCTAGCCTGCGTACATACTTTAAACTGGTTAAAAATGCCATGATTTCAACAGCTGATATGAAACACCAACTGCTTCAAAGGTCTCATGACCTGATCAACCAAGGCACAGATTGGTCAGCCAGTTGGTGGTCTTGGAACAGCAGCAGGTCGTAAGAGTTAATGGCCCTTGTAGACAGTTTGCGTTTCTCTTTGAAGGCATTCAGTCCTTCAATGCGATCCTTGGTGGGAATCACCTGAGCACAATAAAAAATTGGATTCCATCTGAACGCATGCAGAGGCTTCCATTGGACAGAATAGACAGGAACTGATTGTGGAAGCGAGTGAAGATAAGTTCATGTATATGTGTGTGTGTGTGTGTGTGTGTGTGTGTGTGTGTGTGTGTGTGTGTGTGGTATGCATGTGTGTGAGTGTGTTGAGTGTTTGTGTGTGTGGAAGGGGGTGGGGGTTGAATGGGCATACAGGATGGGGAAGAGGCAGAAGGAGAGGGAAAGGATGTGTGTATGTCTGTATGCATGAATGCGTCTTTGTGCATGAGTGCATGTGTGTGTGTGTGTGTGTGTGTGTGTGTGTGTGTGTGTGTGTGTGTGTGTGTGTGTGTGTCTGTGTTTGTGTGTGTGTGTGTGTGCGTGCATGTTTCTGTGTTGTGTGTGTGTGTGTGTGTGTGTGTGTGTGTGTGTGTGGATGCTGGGCATATATCTGCATGAGCATATATACATTAATGCACATGTATATGCGTGTGAGGGTGTTTCTCCAGATATCCACACACATTTTCCTCCTGATAAAAAATAAGGACTAAATCAGCTTACCCCTGCATAGTAAGCCTCTTCATATTTCATTCCTGAGTTGATGTCAACCTGAAAATATCACACAATCACAGAACATGTATGAATTATTGCAAAAGCAATTTCAAAAAACACTTATGATGCAAACAGGCAAATACACACACATGCGCGCGCACACACACACACACACAAACACGTACGCATACACACACACACACACACACACAAAAACATGTACGCACACACACACACACACACACACACACAACACACACACACACAGGTGAAACCTTTTACTCTCTGGTAAAAATGATTTTGTTTCTTCACAAAAAGCAGCATGAATACAGAGGGACAATATCACAGAGAGAAGGGTCATGGTGCACTTTTTTGTCACAGTAGGATACAAGTTTTGAACCAAGTATGCCGTGCAATTTGGGCTTGCCTGACCCCCCCCCCCCCCCCCCCCCCCCCCTCCTCATCCCCCCACCCCGGCCCCAGCTTCCCCCTTGTGAGAGTTACTGAGGTCATTGTAATTCTTTGTAACAACGCTTATTGCCAACTTTGAGTATATGAATAGTGTACAGCAAAATGTTCACATAAGTAATGCGGGAAATAGTTGTCAGTTTTAGTGTGCAGTTAGCACCAGCGTGTACTAACACCAGTGGAGTGATATTCCTGGGACATGCTATGGAACCAGTACTGTCAGAGGGGAGACCTGTACATGTCAGGTACTGTTTCTTTTCACACAGTGCATTCTGTGTGTGCAGTCTGACACCATAATGTGACATTCCTGGGCCATTCCACTGCATTCTTTTTTTTTTTTTTGTCAGTGGCAGGTACATGTGAGTAAGCTTCAGTTTTCACTGTACACTCCTACCATGCGTGCATACGAGAAAACTGTTCAGGTATTACTGTTTCATTCTCATCATAAAATAAGACACATGTGATGGCATTGGTGTGACAGTAGAACAACATTTCGCTCTACGGAAAAATGTGGTTCACCTCACAGAACATAGCTACGTGACCTTACTTGCAGGTATCCTTATTCTGGAGGTTGGCATGCCTTTGGGGTAAGTTATGAATCAAGTAAATCCATATGAGGCTTCTAAATCATCCAAAAAAACAAAAAAAAAAGGAAAAATCTTGACACAGAGCAAAAGGACTGCAAGACAGATACGTCCTGTGTCAGTGTGAAGAGAAGAAAACTGAATGCATTCAATCAGTGGATCATGTTGAGCTCTTTAAGGGAGATCAGTCAGGCAGGCTTGGTGGAGTTGAGGACAGTTAGCTCCCTGCTCTCCTTATTTGTTTTTTGAAATCCTGATAGAAAAATGGTCCAAAATAACACGATGGTCCAAAATAACATGAACAGATTAAAAATAAACAAAAAGCAACAGGATACAATCTGTCAAGATCCACTGTGAAATATCTGACTTCAGGTAATACAAGTAATCTTTGTGGACGAACACATAACGACAATTTGTCTGGACAGGTGACTTTGCACAAAAGGTGGCTTCACATATTGCATGTTATTTTTCTGGGCATATACAGCAAAAAGCATTGTCAAAACATGTGACTAAAAGCTAGTAACAACAACAACAACAGGAAAAAAACAATGTCTGCCATTCTGCAGCTAGCAGTTTGTTTTTTTTCCAATGTATTATTTGTGAGTGATGAGGTAGGGAATATTTTCCATGCTGTCTGCTGTAAACTGCTGAGATCACACAGGCAAAACTATGACACTGACCTCACTTCCATGGTTCACAGCTAGTTTGGCCATCTTCAGTGCAATGGGTCCCTGGAAACACACACAGGGTGTTGAACAGAAAAAGCTGGCTTCCAAAAGAAAGAAACAATATCAATAAACAAATTCCAGCACTTAGTGAACATATATGTTGATGTTTCACAATTCTTAAAACACACAATCTTGATCCATCTAAATGCAAGAGATAATGTTTAGGGATGATCAGTTTGTATGGAAATGGAGTCTCCATGAAAAATGTTGGAGGATCTACAACGAAGGATAGAAATGCTGATGAGCAAGGGATAGTGGAGGACAGAATGGGGAAGCTGGGGGCATGGGTAATGGAGGGAGGAAGAGGGGACAGATGAAGGATGGGCAGGGTGAACCACAAGTGATCAGCTATAAAACTGGTGGCTGAAGGTAAAGTCTGACAGCTGCACAAACAGGCATCTGCACAAAGAAATGACAGGGGTCAGGAGGTACAATGAGGAGAACAGCTATGCCTTCCAGTCCTTCAATGGCCACAAACACAACAATACGCCACTTTCTTCTTCTTCCCCTCAAGATGAACTTCAGGAATCCTTTCTGAATTGATCCTGATTTCTCAGCATGAAAGCACTGTAAAAGAACTTGTTTATGCCTGGTCAGAGAGAACAGAAGACACAGCAGCAGCAAATGGTGAGGGAAGGGAGCAGACGACACAGGTGATAACACTGTTGATGACTAAGAAAAGACAGGTCGCCGAGAATTCTAGAGTTGCTGACTGACTTCTTTCCCCGAAAGTACTTGTGTCTGGTAAGGGACAATAAAATCTCTTTTATCCAAAGACTAAACAGATAAACCACCTTGTAGTGTAACACTGCTAAACACACATAGCTGAAGCCAGGGTATTTCATGAAAATAAAAAGTGTAGAGTGCAACCCAGTCATGTAGTCTCAGACCACTCCAGCACATCATCTTCTACCATCCTTTTTTTTTCTTCTTCTTTCTTTGAGTGTCCACCTTCATCGAGTTGAAGATTCTGACACTTTTGTGCGTATGACCATTTTTTTTATCTCGCCATTAAGGTAGCCATACTCCAACTTAGGGGAAGGTGCATGCTATGTGTAACGTGTCATCCATACCAATGGCCAAACGGGCCTTCTCTTCTGAAAGTTGGTGATGGGATTTTACGTGTGTGCAAGATGTTGTGCGTGTGTTCACACATGGAACCTCGGTTTATAGTCTCATTCGACAGACTGTATGGGGAATGGAGTCAGAACCAATGCTAACTCCGAGGGAAAAATCCCCCTGTACCGAAATTTGAACCCGTAACCTCAGGATCACGAGTCCAGCGCTCTACCAACTGAACTATTCCGGCCCCCATCCTCATTCACCATTATTAGGTATAGGTAGGTCCAGCCTAACAGCAGCCAGGGCTAACAGGCAGCAGAACTGACAAAAACTGCCAATTTCAACTTGTTCCATCTCCTACACTGCACAACACTGGCAAATAAAGCATATTTCCAACCCTAACATGAACTTCAAACATGAAGTTTGTATGTGTTTTTTTTTCATTTATGATACAAGCTTGCTTTCACTGTAAACAATTTAAATACACATATCAAACACCCTGGTGGCCAACTTGTGCAACAATTCAAAGCGCAAGGTGTCTGTGACCAGCAAACAGCAACATTCAGAAAAGTGTTAGGAACTTTGACAAACTGTATAATACACACAGCAACAGTGTTGGTACCATATGAAAGAGGAAAGACTACAAAATCATACGGCATAAATTTCATTACAGTTCCTTTTCTCTAAGTGCCACATATTTTTGTGCTGAAATACAAACATGTGCTTCAAGAGCATTAGAATTTCAGTATATCTCAAGCCTGTTCCTGTTTGTAATGTGGAGCTATGATACGCACATGTCTTTGTCAATTCTCCCAAACAGCATCATTATATGCAGAAAATTTCCTCAGTGCTGACAAGGAAATTGCACGGACTGGACCAGATTCTAAACAACATCAGGTGTCCGAAGCATTTCTGTTATCAGAAAAACCATGTCACACTGAAAAACTTCATAACATGCCTGTAGGGTTGATGTTGGAATTGGATACTTTTCGAGGCCAGCAAAAATTAGAAATGAATAAAGTATGCTGTTGGGTAAAATGTTTAACGGTCATTCTCCAGAAATATGGACAATCTGAGGTCCAGTTGTTTGCACAAATAAAAAACAATTTATAAAACAAATTATTTCTTTGCATGATTTTGTTCATAAGTTGTCCAAAATTTTTTTTCTAATTGATTTTGCAGGTGTGTGTATGAAAAATATTCCACTTTTAAACACTACTGCTTAAAAATGACTGTTTTCCTGACCGCCACTGTGACATTTAGCAGACAATGCAAATCAGCTGCTAAAAAATATCTAATGCAAAAATACATTTCAAATCAAACAGTTTGAAAATCATCTACATCTTTCACTTTATGTTGCCAGTGCTTTATATTTTACTCTGCATTACTCTGTTGATCAGAAAAGAGCCAGACAAAATCATGTGACACATGTCATACATGGTGTCCGAAAACATGTGCCAAAGTCAAGTGGCAGACGGATGTGTTGAAAACTGGTGAGTCACAGTGTGTTACCAATATCTTGAGATTAACATTTTTTTTTTCATTCTAGTCCAGTTTAGACTCCAACGATACAAAAATATGTATTTAAAGGTGTCAATCATTTTAACTTGTGGAGTCTTAGAAAAAAGTTACATGTGCGCACTTTGTGTGACTCTTTTTCGAGGTTACATGCACTTGATCTACCTTCACGCATGAATACATTGAGGCCTTAACAGGGGTCTTCATTTGCCAGGTGTATCACGAGTTTTGAAGTGTGTACTGGAAAACCACAGACCGGTGATGATAGGCGTCCAACCTGAAATCGCCATGTCACATGCGTTACGCTTTGATTTTGGATCCGGCGAGTCTTCTCATTTAACGTATGTTTCTTCCTCTGAACATTTTCTTTTATGGATAATTTGATTAATTGTGTTGATCATGAGTCATTCTGGAATATTTCGTTTGTCATAAATACGTTGATCTTGTACAATCTGAGCAAAATGGGCTATTGAATTGTCACCGAACCTCTTGAAAATTTCCTCTACACACTTTGAGCATGTTTCGATTTTTGCTTTGTTTTAACTATCACAGTTAGTTTATGCATAAAGACACACATGTGTTTGCATATGTGTGTGCGAGTGCGTGCGTTAGTACATGTGTCTCTGTGTGTGGTGTGTGTGTGTGTATGTGTGCATGTATACATGTGTGTGTGTGTGTGTGTGTGTGTGTGTGTGTGTGTGTGCATGCATACATGTGTATCTCTCGGGAAGCTTGATGCCATGAAAGTAAGCGTAGAGAACAGCCCTATCACACAGTCTCAGACTGGAATGGAAATCTGTAACATCATCTTCATCATCGTCATTCTCATTGATCACCATTGGGAAAAAAAAATCTCAAATTCTGTGGCACTTCATGCCCTGCTCTCATGGTGACCTCAGTTTCAATGTCCTTTCCACATCTATGACCTTGGTTTGATTCCATCAGGGTCAACGGTATCGACAAATTCATGTGGGCTGTCGTTGGACGGACATGGTGGCGCCCTCAATGCCAAGGATGATTGGCTGGTTATACGCAATTTACCACCAACTGCATTGGCTGATAACTTGATTTCCTCTAGATGATCGGCTGGTTATATGCAATTAAATCTTTCATTCCTACTTTTCTATGAACCATTACTTCCTCTTGTTCCTAGATTCTTATAATACGAGTATTCCCTTCATTCCTGGATTTATAGAGAAAAAAAAAGAAGTGTAAAGTGAGAACTGCCATGTATGCAGTAGCAAACCGGCCAGAATAGAGCAGCGATCACTTTCCCACTCTGTAGGGGCTGGCCGCGTCTATTCCATTCACAAACACTGCCGCGCGAGTGACCCAGTCATGATGTGTACCGATGACGCGACTCGCGTGAAGTTCAAAGCGCTTACTGCGAGAACCGATTTTCCGGGCCGCAGGAAGGAAAGGAAGGATTTTGTGCTGCCCGGTTTTCCGGGCTGCAGGAAGGAAGGGTAGGATTTCTGCAAACCGGAAAACCGGGTTGTAGGGATGAAAGAGTTAACCACCAACTGCATTAGCTGATAACTTGATTTCCTACCTACCTAGAGGAGCACTTAGGGGAAGGACTGGAACCAGCACCCCAGCAAGAACCTGAATTTGGCATTGAAGAAGATGAACCACCACAAGACCCAGATGAGTCTGTGCTCATGGAAGATAAGACTGGTCTTCATCATCAGTCTTCTGACACTGACAATGAATCAGATACTAAAGTTTCATTCAGTTTCTCAGCCCAGGGACAGTCAGTAGCAGTCTTCTATGACAACTTTTTACACTGGCCAGGTGCCAGAAATACTGAGGCCTGACCTTGCTTGCATTTCCTTCATGGATCGGAAAGGAATAGAAACCTGTTCAGGTGGCTGGAATCTGGCTCCATCAGTGAAGTCGCAAGTATGTATGTCTTTCATTCAGATTTGGACATTCTGCCAAAGACCAGAGTGTGGAGCATTGACCCTATCCAGCAGGAAACCCACAGAAGAAAACACAAACAGTGTGTTAAAAAGTACTGTTAACAGTCTTGACTCACAAAAATGGAAGGGCCAATTTCATTGTAATGGTGAGTTCCATGAAAAACTAGGACATGGAAAGGAAATAATTTTTGCTGTATTTGAAAAGGTTTTTTTCAGACATTTCTCATTTCTTTATTTGGAATATATTTGCTTCATGAAATTCATGAGCATTTTGATTTTGTCCCGTATTAATGACAGACTGTGTGTGGAATGTGGGTGACTTTGTTTTTACTGTGATATAATTTGCATATAAAGGTGGGATTGTGGGTGATTTTTTTTTTCACTTTAATATAATTTGCATATAAAGATGAAGGTTAAACTCATGGTTGTTTTCACCTTTAGATTGTGAATTCAATGCTGATTATCTTGATTCTTCAATTTTGCCTGTTAGCATGTTTCCTTCTGAGTTATGGATCATTAAGTAACAGTACCCTGTGTTTGCCACAAAATGACCAGTGGACAAATGAGCATTTTCGCCATTTTTGAAGAGGCACAGCTTAGGAATGAACAAATATTGAGCATTTCAAAAAATTGGCTGGTCATATCCATAACAAATAACACTTCTGCCCATTTGTACGCATACTGGATGATTAGCTCAGATAATCTTAGGGTCCAAACATGGCTCTGTGGTTCAAAAGCAAAAAACGCCATTCTTTACCAGATTTTGAAGCTCATTATCTCAAAAACTATGCAAGCTAAGGTCTTGAAATTTTGCATGTATATTACCTTTGATGTTATCTTTCAAAAAGTGCAAAAATATTTGACATTTTTTCAAGTTAAAAAAAAATGGCTGGACCTACCTACCATGTAACACAAAAAAGGGCTAAAATTCTCAGGCCTTACCCTTATAGTGGTCTCAGTTTTGATTTTCTTCGTACGTTTATGCTTGTACAGAGTTCAGTAGGACAAAGTTGTATATATCAGCAAGTTCAGGGCTCTTGCACTGAACAAAACTAGTGGCACCCTCCATAACATGAAGAGGGAAAGGGAGGTGCTCTATAATAATGACTCCTGACTAACCAACCCTTACCATCAGCATGGTACCTATCAGGTGGTATTCTGCCTACTCTGGGTCAGAAAGAGCGCAACTGAAGTGGCACAACCATGATGCAGTGTCTCCTCTGCATGGTGGGCTGACTCTGACAACCTGACACAAACAGCTCTCTCCTGACTGTAGATGCAGGGGCTGCAGCGAGATAGGCATGCAGGTGGCCGAGCAGAGGGTGACCAGAACGAGTC
>CM065721.1:16950763-17025763 GCA_033310375.1 Conus canariensis
CAACGACTAAGATGAGAGAATTGAAGAAGAGGGTCTTGAGGCTACGACTCAGCAGATGTCTGACCTACGCATTAGCGCAACGCGCTTGTCAGACCTTGAGTGCCTACCTACCATTGTTTTTTTTTGTTTGTTTGTTGTATGTGTGTGCAGTGAATGTACACGTGTGTGTATGGATGTGTGGGCACAGGCCCCTGTGTGTGCGTGGATGTGTGTGTGTGCGTGTGTATATGTGTGTGCACATGCGTGTGTGTGTGTTTGTGTATGTGTGTGCACGTGTGTGTGTGTGTGTGTGTGTGTGTGTGTGTGTGTGTGTGTGTGTGTGTGTGTGTGTGTGCGTGTATGTGGAAGTGCGTGTGCATGTGTGTGTGTAATTTGTGGGTTTGTGCGAGTACACACAGGTATCTGTACATATATGTGTACATACATAGACTGTGTATATGTGTGTGTCTTTGTATGTGGGTGTGTACGCATGTGCATGTGTGTATGCATTTGTACGTTCATGTGTGTGCATGTATGTGTGCACACGTGTGGTTGTGGATGTGCACATGCACACATGTGTATGTGTGTGTGCGCAGGAGTGAGCGAACGTACACGCACACGTTTGCATGTGTGTGTGTGTGTGTGTGTGTGTGTGTGTGTGTGTGTGTGTGTGTGTGTGTGCACGCGTGTGTGTGCGCGTGTGTGTGTGCATGTGTGTGCATGCTCGTGCGCGCGCGTGTGTGGTGTGTGTGTGTGTGTGTAGTGACTGCATGTGTGAATGTTCAGAAGATGACTTAGGATCAAGAACAAGACCATCAAATACAACATGTGCACGCATACACGCGCGCACAAGCACATACACATAACAATAAGAACAACAACTCCTCTCCTTCACACACACCCCACGCACGCGCGCGCACACACACACACACACACATAAACACACATACTTGCACACACACATACACATACACACACACGCACACACAAACACACACACTCATTCACTCTCTCACACACACTCATACACGAACACTTGCACACTCATGTCTGTGGACTCTAATTAGCACGCTGGTGTCACCCCACTGATGAACACACACACACACACACACACACACACACACACACACACACACACACACACACAAACACACATACACACAGACACGCATACACACACACACAGACACGCTCTGCTGAACACACTCACTCACTCTCTCACACACATACTCACACACCAACACTTGCACACTCATGATATCCATGGACTCTCTAATTAACACGCTGGCATCATCCCACTGATGAACACACACCAGCGCACACACGTTTACAGTATGCGCTGGGGGCCCTGAGAGATTCAAAGTCTTATCTCAGTTGACATGTGTTTCATCTTTTGTGTCTGTAATTGGAAAGGCCCAGTATGAGGTTGTCCCAGTCTTCGCAGTGTTGGCCTTGAGATTATTCCAATGTTTGTTTGGCTGGTGATGTTTCTTGCTCTTCCCTTAAGTCTGGATGTGCGGCCACTTCCTCTCTTGATGTTCAGATCTGAAAGATGGTCTATCGTATGGTGGCTTTGCTTTCATTTGTTTAAGTGATTCTTCAGATTTCTTATCACATCAGATTGGCCAAGCTGTAATCCAGTTCTTATCGTTGCCTTGCCAGCCAGTGTGTCTCCTCTCTCATTTCCTTTAACTCCAGCATGTCCAGGGCAGTACATCCATATGAGTCTCTCCAATGGAAGGCTGCGCATTAGTTCATTCCAAGCAGGGCTTACCATTCCACTCTTCACTTTCTGAAGCAGGTTCATGGAGTCAGTCAATATCATGGCTTGTTGAGTTTGAAACTGGCCTGCGGATGAAAGCCAGTGGAGTGCCTGTGTCAATGCTTCTGCTTCCATTGTTAGACTTGAAGTTGTTAAACTGTGTGCGCCATTGTCTTCCTGGATAGTCTGGCCATTTTGCTTCACTGTGTATCCCCAGCGTGACTTACCTTTGGTGACAGAACCGTCAGTGTACATTACAATGTCATCTTTTGTGCAAAGGTCTTCTACCTGAATCTGAATTTCTGCGTTGGTTTTGCCTTCTGGCCATGGCCATTCTCAACAATGTCTTCCAAGTTCTGGAGCGATGGCAATTTGGTAGAGGTGTTTCAAGTAGTCTGGATATTTCTCCCATTCCTTGGTTTCTTTGAGTTCTGCTAACTGGCACACAAGCTGTATACTGTCTTCTGCCTGTCCCATCCATGATTTTCCATGTCCTAGCTGAGTGCCTTTGGTTTCCTTGACCGCCGCATGAAGTGGGTTTTGGGGATTTTCTAGTGCTCTGAAATATGCCTTCACGTGTTCTAGCTTGTGTCTTGTCTGCAATGAGGGAAGGTCGGCAGGTATCGCATAGTTTCAACTGGTGTGTTCTTCGTGGTTCCCAGGATCAATCTCATTGCTTCATTTTGAAATCTTTCTAATTTGAGAAGGTTGCTGTTGGACAGTGTTGTAAGCCCTAATCCATAATCTATCACACTGAGTGCAAGTGCGTGATACAGTCTATCACACTGAGTACAAGTGCGTGATACAATATGCACACAACACACACACGCGCACATATGCGCGCTCAAACACACACACATTAGTCTAATATCACCATTGTTGTGAACAGACGTTAAATTAAATCAATCAATCAATCAAATCAATCAACACACACACATACACAAATGCATGTACACACACACACACACACACACACACACACACACACACACACACACACACACACACACGCACACACACATATAATACACACTGTACACACAAAAACACACCAAGTCACACAAAAACCACCTCATATTACAAACAAACTGAAAAGCAATTACTTAACTCAAAAGCAAGTTTCATCCCACCATTATCTTCCATTTAAACACACAAACACACACACACACACACACACACACACACACACACACACACACACACACACACACCTTACCCTACCCTCTGTATAATATTTCTCCCCATGGAATTCCTGTAGCGGAACCTACGCATTGAAAAAACCACTATTCCTGCAACAGAGGAAAAAAAAAAAACACTAATGTAAACAGGCAAACAAAATGACTGACAATGTTTAACTGTAACAGCAAAGTTCTTCAGCGAACCTCAGTATAACCACAATTTTTTCCACCTTTCGCAATTCAATCCACGAGTCCCCCTCCGAAGGCACTGACCCCTCACTATCATCCCCTCACTGCTCATTCCAACTCTCCCACACACAGCCACACTGAGGAGGGGGTACTGTTGCAGAACAGCACTACAATCTGCAGGGAGCAAACAAGTCATCATGAGGCAGCCCACCAGGGAAGACACTGTGCATCTGTCAAATCATGTTACATGGAGCGGAAAGACACTGTGCATCTGTCAAATCATGTTACATGGAGCGGAAAGACACTGTGCATCTGTCAAATCATGTTACATGGAGCGGAAAGACACCGTGCATCTGTCAAATCATGTTACATGGAGCGGAAAGACACTGTGCATCTGTCAAATCATGTTACATGGAGCGGAAAGACACTGTGCATCTGTCAAATCATGTTACATGGAGCGGAAAGACACTGTGCATCTGTCAAATCATGTTACATGGAGTGGAAAGACACTGTGCATGGAATGAAAAGACATTGTGCATCTGTCAAATCATGTTACATGGAGCGGAAAGACACTGTGCATCTGTCAAATCATGTTACATGGAGCCTCTTCCAATCCAACATGCACATCACAATGCCTACAGTATAGTATTGACCTCATACCAATGACAGTCATTGATCAGATATCTCATAATCTCAGTCTCTCCAGCTGCCTGACTTAAATGGGTAAAACAGCTCAATACAGAAAAATGTTCTATCTGATTCTCTCTTAGCCAAAAAAAAAAAAAAAAAGAAGCAATGGAAAAACATGTGTGCTGCGCTTGCTTTCGTTTCACAATCCCACATAATGGGCTTGCCGTAGCGCTCGCAACTCGTCACAACATAAGGCACAAGCGAGAAAGATGATTTTACACAGCATGTTCAAAAATGCCGCAAACCTCCTTTTGATCAATTCTGTGTTATGTATGATTACTCAAGAGGTTATTCTTCAACATCTGTCAATGGCAAGTCTATTTTCCAGTTCTCAAACTTTCAAAAACACATTTCAATGGCTGTTAAGTATTTTCCGTGTAAACAGTCAGCTGATTTCTTTGAGCATATTTGTTATCAACTTGTCTGGTTGGCAACAAATGATAATATACAAATGAAATCCGGAATCCATAAGTCTATTGAGGACATCTACAATAATGGTGTCTATTTTGTAAGAAAGATAATTTTCTGAACTTTCTACTAAAAATGGCCAATTTGACACTTTTTATGCCTACCGTGGTGATAAGTCACATATTATGTGACTGAATCAAAATGTGCATATCATTATTTCCTAGACTTTACTAGTTCTGTCCACTGCCAAGGTACTGGCCATGTTGTACTTCTAGGCAATCAATCAACAAATGGTAAGGTTTTCAGCATACCAGCCAGAGGCTTTGAAGATCATTTTGTTGAAACAGTAAAGTGGGTGCTGTAAATGTAGTCCAAGTCAAATCAGGGTGAAAATTGTTGTTACCCAGATGGAGTTGAAATTTTTGTTCCCTTAGCTCTGTGCACAAGTACTAATAATGGTTTGTATGCATAAAGTGCAAGGCACTCCTTAAGCATCTAGATGAACAATGCAGTCTTCTGTCACTGAAGTCAAATACTGATTCAAAACGTACACTGACTGCTCTCTGTAGAATGCCAGGGTTCATGCTTCTACTAGAAGTTCTAGTGTACATTTTTGTTTGCTTATGATGACAGGCCTGGTGTCAAATTAAATGTAGCGAAAAGCCTCTGACTGGCATATGTTTGTGACTTCAAACTTCCAGAACAATGATATGAAAATGAGAAGAGACTATGAAAGGAGATGTCACAGATCAAGATGTTTTTATAGATTGATTTAAACATGAAAATCAATTCATGTTTTCTTACCTTTCCAGGAATGTTTGGCTTAGTATAATAGGAAATTAAATATTTAATTCTAAGAGGGACAAATGCACAAACTTGTTAATTTTGATAGCAAGTCAGATCACTCTAAAACAGTAGATATTGTTGAGGTTTGCTGTAACCAAACCTCCGTGTAAAATTGCTTTGTAACTCCATGAGGACAAGGACATAATTCTTATATTTTAAAGAAATTGTTTTCAGGCCAGTTTTTGCATAGCATTAGTGAGTCCATGAAGGCCTGGTACTTTTGTAACCCAGGTTCCTTTTTTTTGTATTTATACACAATCATTTTGTGGAAAATTATTCTCTTATGAACTAACAGTAAAAGGAATGGAATTTTCTTCTGTTTATGTGGCTATGTATCTCTGTTGCATGTGAAAGAGTCTAACATAGCATGTCCTGTCAGTATCACCATTTACAGCAGCAAATTAAAACAGTAAATAGCAACAATAATCATTTTGTGAAAGTAGATTTTAAAAAAAAACATGTACTGCTGATGAAATGGTAGTAACATACACGTGAAATTATATAATGACTTTTAAGTTGAAATACGATCTACATGACTCATTGAATTCTGAGAGTGATGCTAAATATGATTTTAAAACAAAAATCTGTAAGATTCTGAGTTTTTATAGTATTTAAAAGTGACAGCTAGCGAGAGAAAAAGGAAGAAGAGAAGACTGGGGTAGGGAATGGGTGGGAAGTCAGACAAAAATCATTTAAATGCATCATGACACCAAGGCATGAATGTCAGATCATATGAATGATGTCTACAAAGATTGCAGAATAGCCTGGCAGCCAGCCAATGCACTAGCCAAACAGAGTGAGAGAGAGAGAGAGAGAGAGAGAGAGTGAGACAGGCAGACAGACAGACAGAGACAGAGACACAGTGAGAGGCAGAGAGGGAAGGAGGGAGAGAGATATGCGGGAGAAGTGAAAAGACATTGGTGTACCCATTTGCGACTTCAAGACAAATCTTTATCATTATTATTTACAAGAAAACAATCAAAAGAAGATAAAGAAAAGAAGAAAACAAAATGTGAGGGTAGCCGCTGTGCAGTGCTAAAATTGCGGACTACCAACAGTGGAAAGTACAACGTAGGAGTAGACTAGGACGTAGACTTCGCCAGATTTTCGAACTACCTTCTTTGTCCCCGTCCAAGTAATTCACATGAAATTCATCTTCTGGGGCCTGTGCACTGTGTGACTGGGGTGTGCTGTAATATCTGTGACGGATGTAGCCATTCGTCATTGCACACCATCGTGAAAAGAAAGTTGTTGAAAACCTAAACCTTGTCACGGGAAAAGCGCAAGCCATTTTCGTTTTTGCGTTTTGTTTCCGGGATCATGTTTCGCCGGCGGAAAACGAGGAACATGAAAGTAGTTTACAGGTCGTGCGCATTTTCATCCCTCCTCGTCAATATGAAATGTTAAAATTCCAAACAAAATATTAGTTTCTTATGTGTGCGTGTGTGTGTGTGTGTGTGTGCAGAGAGAGAGAGAGAGAGAGATGTATTTAACATAATTTGGACGTTGGAAACCTTGAACTCTGACCTATGTAATTTCACTTTCACCTACTTTCTCAATAGAGTAGCTCCCCCTAACTGCTTCCCGTTCCGTCTGCTAACTAAATAGCTATGTCATTCCGACAAAAATAATACACAACGCAATATGGTGTACGTGTCAGGAGGTGAGTTGTTGACGGCCGTCATGAATGAAAACTGTGTACTAAATTTCAATTGTAGCATACCCCATACGTGATCTTGTCATAGAAGACAAATCATTTACTGAATTTCAGTTCTAGTCAGAGTGTGACTCTTGAGGTAGTGATTTTGCGGACCTCTCCCTCTCTCTCTCTCTCTGTCATGCTCACACACACACACACACACACACACACACACACACACACACACACACACACACACACAGTGTGTAATGTTGTGCCACACAAGCACACGCGCACACACACACACACACACACACACACACACACACACGCATGTTAGACACTCTCTCTCTCTCTCTCTCTCTCTCTCTCTCTCTCTCTCTCTCTCTCTCTCACGCACACACACACACACACACAGATACATGGCTGGAGATATAAATTATAAGTGTCATAGATGACCATATGTCAGCACAATTTTAAGATTGAAGACACACATAAGGTAAGGTAATGTTGCTTATAGCCCAGCCGACCATAAAGGGCCATATCAGGGCTGTCACAGCATTCATGTCAACTGACAAATCATTCATTCACACAACTCTTTAAAATACATCTTCTAAATACCCACCCAAAATTTTGTTACAAATCTTTCCACTATAGAATCTCAGATCCAATGAAAAACATTAATCTCTTTCAAGAATTCAAAGATCGCATCAGGTGGAACATCTCTGAACAAGGTTTCCATGGAGTCTGCTGTAAAATGTTTGAGACTCACATCATGCAGGTCCCAACGCTCTAAAAGAATATGTTTCATTGTGAGTGGTACGTAACGTGGAATGCACCACAGAGTTTCTTCACTCTTTAAAAGGTATGAATGGGTAAAATACGAATGGCCGGTGTGCAGCCGGCATAGAACCGTTTCTTCTTTGCGACCACCAGACGTAGATGAGAGGAACTCCTTTAGGTTTGGACGGGTCTGAATGAGTTTGTTTTGCGTCTGTGTATTCCAGTCCTCCTGCCAGATGTCTCTGACATGATCATCAACTTTTGGTTTTAGATCTGTTAAGGGGATAGATATGTTAGACAGTTTCCCTGTTGTGGCATTCTTGACCAAACAATCAGCCATTTCATTGCCTCCGATGCCAACATGACTGGGAACCCAAACAAGAACAATGTTGTGACCTTCCACACTCACATGCACACCTACACACACTCATACACACACACACCACACACACACACACACACACACACACACACACACACACACACACACACACTTACACTCACACACACACACACACACACACACACACACACACATGAGAAAGAGAGAGAGAGAAACAGAGGGAGAGATTGTGATGGGTACTGTATCTGGAGGTGGAACAGATATAAGACTACTGTATTTGAAACAACTGATAAAAGATACTGTCAAAAAAGCTTCATTTATGGAAAATTCAAGATTGTCCAAGCAAGTCTAGTGAGCTCCTAATGCTTAATACTTTTCTTAGTACTAGTAGTTAAGTAGAACAGTAACAACAAGTATGAAAAATGGCTAGTCAATACTTTTACCATTGTACAATAAAGATCATTGTCATTGTTACTGTCATTGTCAGCACTCACTAGTTGCACATTCAAGGATTCATCCATGAGAAAATGATGAAATATCCAAGGGTATGTACAGAAAAAAAAAAAAAAAAAAACTCTTGTGTTTGACAACGCTCCAGTAGATGCAGAATGCTGAGTGAGGTGAATGACGAGAGTTGGTTCTGACCTTCTGTCAATCACTTCCAGACAGAAGAAAGCTGAACTCTGGTGACAAGGTCAGCCAGCTAGGATTCACCAACTTAATCTACACATGACCGTTAAAATAGTCCCAGAACAGAGACATTTAACAACACTTCAAAATAAATCACTTTGTACAATTAGCACCTTATTCATTTATATGAAAAAGAAAGTTAGAACATGCCATTGCATGACGAATCAAAATGTTTGGAGTCTATAGTTTGAGAAGTGTGATTTACATACTGTGCAAAATATGTGGAATGGGCTAGAAACAATTTCTCGAATCACCATTAACTTTACAGAACGTTCTAAAAAGGCTTTTTTTGCCTACCAGTTGAGAAGTCAAGAACCTTAGAACTGCAACTCATATTTCTGTTACCTGGTAACAAAGCTAGGACTTTTTTTTTCTTTATAGTTTATTATTACCATGTTTTTCTCAAAAAAAGCTTTTTGTTTGCTTATTTTGCATCAGGACAGGTGCTAGAATCCCGGTCACGATGGCGATTTTCTGCTGTCCCCGAGTTCTTTTGGGGCATCATCAACTTCATTGTTCTCTTGTGAGTTGTTGACATTTGGTTCAGAGACTGTGAAGTAGGGCCAGCACATGACTGATTACTGAGATGTTCAAGCACGCACACGTATATGTATGCATACATGCACACATACACACACGCACACACACATTCTGGTACACACATACACACACACACTCACACACATGTACACACACACACACACACACACACACAATGCACGCACGCAGGCACGCACGCACGCACATGCATATGCACACGCACATGCACACACACACACACACACACACACACACACACACACATACACACACATATATACAGCATACTAAAATGCTGAACGTTTAGAAGTAAACATAAACGTGTATAGCACTATTCCAGTTGAAAACTGCTCATTGTGCTTTCATACACCATTCAGACCTTTATTAATTCACATGTAACAGTGGTCTTCGTACAGAAGTCATTATGTATACACAATAAGGGAAAAGCATTGTTCAAAATGCTTGACTGAAAAGATAATTATTCAGCTGACCTTTAAAAACAAATAAGATGGGTTGGATTTGAAAATTGGAGGGCAGTGAGTTCCAAACAGCTGGGGTAACAAAACTGAAGGATTTGCTCATCTAACGATTTTAAATTTCACTTTAATATCTTCAGTTCAAGGTTTTCTGACTGGAAGAGCCAAATGTTCGCAATGACTGGCATGTGCAGAGCATAGAGGACTGGTATGGTAGAAGAGGACCATCAGAAAAATGGAAGGCAAGAATGACTATTTTGTACTGATAACGAACTTTAACAGGCAGCCAGTGAAGCTCCTTCAGCAGTGGTGTAACATGGTCTCCTTTTCTGTTATTAGGGACGAGTCATGCTGCACTGTTTTTTTAATTTGCTTGAGCAGTACAGTGCTGAGTTACTATCAGTCGAGAAGTAATTGTTGAATTGACAAGTCTTGCTGTTGCATCAGAATTGACAAGTCTTGCTGTTGCATCAGTTGAAAGATACAAACTGAGGTGATATGGGGTAGTGATGAGTGTAGTGATGGTTGATGAAATAATAAGTAAATAGGATACCACAGAACATGGCATTGTCTCTGATGTCAGTGAATAAGTGAACTGTATGTTGTTTGTGTCAACTTAAATGTGTTTTTATTTAGAAGATTGACCATCAGTTTTTTTTTTTTTCTTTTTCTTTTTTTTTTGTGGTGGGTTTTTGTTTTGTTTTGTTGCATATTTTTGGTCTGTCACATCTTATTGTCTGTCTCTGTCTGTTATAGTTTTCTGTTATTGTCTGTCACTGGTTTCACTCATTCTTTGTCTGTCTTTCTGTTGTGTCTCCTGTCTCACTGCCAGTTTATATGTTTCTTAATCCTCTCTCTCTCTCTCCCCCCCCCCCCCTATTACTCCCCTACTCCCATTCTCTCCCTATCTCAACACACATCCCCCCCTCCCCCACATCTCTTTCACTTTCTTTCATTTTCTCCGTGTTGATCATTTCATTTATGACACTGAACTTTGTTTTCCAGCTTCAAGTCCATGTTTAATGTAAGTATTTTTCTTCCCACAACCAAGAAATACCTCCCTTCCACACTCTGTCTCTCTCTGTCTCTGTCTCTCTGTCTCTCTCTCTCTCTCTGGTTTTCCAACCTTTCTTTCTCTTTCCTTCATTGACCAAGACTCACTGTGACTTTCTTAGCCTCACCAGTTCAGGCACAGACTGACTGGAATGTTTCATTTAAAATTGTTCAGTCTAGCTCAGTCAGTACCAGTTTATGATCTCTAGATTGACAAGCTGCTGGTCAGAAGCAAGAGATCCACAGTTTTGGAGGCCTTTCCGTGGGTTTGATACTGGCAAACCTGACTGACTGATGTTTATACTGGCTTTGCCATCACTTCATGCCTGAAATAGGCACGAGTCCTGAAAATTTTGGGGAAAAACTTTTTTTGTACTTAGTTTATTCTAGTTAGAAAAAGAAATGCAAAAACACCATCCTACCCCCCCCCCCCCCCCCCCTTCTCTCTCTCTCTCTCTTTCTCTTTGTTTGTCTTTTGGTCTGTCTGTAACTATATTGTAAGCAGTGTTTGTAGGGAAGAAGAGGGCATGTGAAAAGATGGGTGGTAAGGTGCCAGCAACATATTCTGGCCTGTGAGTGGGAGAAATGTGCCATGGTAATTAGAATGCAGTTCTGGTGTTTATGATTGATGTGAAGATATAGTGATGAAAAATGATCTGTCCGTCACAGCCCGATCTGAACAAGAAAGGAAATGCTCACACTTCTGACTACAGGCCGCCGGGGGATGGACCAGGCGGGTGAGTTGTGTGGATCAGTGTGCGTGTGCGTGCGTGTTGTTGTTGTTCTTCAATTTAACGTCTTCCCACTTAACGTGATTACAGACAGAGAGAGAGAGAGAGAGAGAGAGAGAGAGAGAGAGAGAGAGAGAGAGAGAGAGAGAGAGAGTGTGTGTGTGTGAGTGTGTGTGTGTGTGTGTGTGTGTGAGAGAGAGAGAGAGAGAGAGAGAGAGAGAGAGGGAGTGTGTGTGAGTGTGTGTGTGTGTGTGTGTGTGTGTGTGTGTGTGTGTGTGTGTGTGTGTGTGTGTGTGTGTAGTTTCTTTTTGTATATGAGGGGTTATTGAAAGTTAAAGATAAATTCCTACTGGACTACGTAATAAATGTGGGCATAATGAACAAAGAAAAGCATAATTATTTAACATTTTAGGTAATGTCAGTGGTGTCGATCTATCATGTGAAATATTTGTACCAGCCTTGTGCACTGTATTCTTTGCTCTTGGACAATCTAGTAATAGGTGACTCACACTCAGAATTTCCCCACATACGCATTTAACATTTTTGCTGTATTTGGTTCGAAGTGAATTCAAACGCATCCTATGAATTAAGGATACTACCTCTCTAGATATCGGACTTTCGAATTTGTCTAATTGCGTCTTGGGATGAATGTCAGGATTTGATCGTATACAATTTTGATAATATTGACTATCTGTGTCTTTCAATAACCTTTTGAAACTGTTAAGAGATGCTTTATTAATCAAGGTATAACATTCTGATAGGTCTAGCGGAATGTTCAGTGCAGTTGTGCCTTCAATATTTCGAGCTGCTCTCCGAGCAGCTTGATCAACTTTCTCATTTGTTGAGATTCCACAATGTGAGGGCACCCAACAGAACGTCACATTTATTCTTTTCATCGATAGGAGATGTGTCACGTAATTAATTTCTGTAATAGTCTTACAACGAATTTTTGAATTTAAAGACTGTAAGGCAGAAAGAGCTGACTTTGAGTCACTGCACAGTAAAAGTGGACAATTTTCTATGGAAGAATTTAAAACATGCTTCAGGGCCATCAGAATAGCAACTAATTCTGCAGTAAAAATTGACAAGTGTATGCCAAGATGATATAATTTCTCTACTTTTAATTTTGGTATTATAAAAGCTGCTCCTGTTCTGTAGTCATCTAACACTGAGCCATCTGTAAAAATTTGAAGATGGTCCTTATATTGATTTTCCAAATGAGAATTTACATAATATTTTAAGAGATATGGTGGATCGTTTTTGTTCAGTTCAGTATAGTTTGTGTCATAATTTGCTTTGGTTTGTTTCCATTTGGGAATGGGTGGAAAGGACGAGTCGACAGCTATTTCACTTTGGTTAATGTTGGTTTTTTTAAGAAGAGTAGATGTGTATGACTGAATAGATTTAGTTGATTTTATGTCTTTTGCTCTTTTAGCAAAATCTGTCTCTGAAATGAGAAGTACTTCATTTGTACAGAAACTTTTCTGTGAAAGGTTCTTTAAAACAAATTTAGAGGCGGACACTTTTCGAAATTCGTTCAAAGGTAAGATTCCAATTTCATTATAAGTCCCAATGTTACATGCATGTGTGGGAACTCCAAGAGCAAGTTTATATGCTTTGCAGTCTACACTTTGTAACTTATTAAGAAGATGCTGTGGAGCACTAAAGAAAACTTCTTGAGCATAAATCAATCTAGAGCGCACAAGAGCCGAAGATAGGAGTGTTAAACTCTCTTTATCTTGTTCCCCATTTTTGTTTGCTTATGATCTTTAGAAAGTTTAAACTTTTTCTTGCTTTATTCAAAATATATTCAATATGTTGGTTCCATGAGAGTTTTGATGTTAAATATACTCCTAGGAATTTAACAGATTTGACGTATTGTAAGACTGACCCATTCAGGGTGAATTGTGGAAGTTTCTCTGGGTCATATCCAGAGTTAAAAAGCATTAGATTTGTTTTTTCTGCCGAGAGTGTCAATCCATTTTCATGTAAGAAACTACTGATTTTGTTTAATTCATGTTGATATTTGATCTTTATGTAATTTAAGGATCTTAATGGGGTTTTTCTTTTCATAGTGACTTTCATCCACAGACATATGTCGTCAGCAAATTGTACTAAAACTATGTCTTTGGATAAGCCTTTTGTTATATCTGCAATTAGGATATTAAATAAAATTGGAGATAATACTGATCCTTGTGGAAGACCCATTTCCAGTGTTCTAGTGTTGGAATATGTATGCTCTATTCTTGTTTGAATAATTCTACTTTGAAGGAAAGCTTTGACATAGTTATACATGGTTCCATTTATTCCAATAGTTTTAAGTTTATACAAAAGTCGTTCATGCCATACTTGTTCGTACGCTTTCCTTATGTCAAAGAACGTTGCCAGGATGTTTTTTCGTCTTGCGAACTGTTGTTTAACATGTGTTGTGAGTTTTACTAGATGTTCTGTTGCTGATCTGCCTTTCTGAAAACCAGCTTGATTTATGGGGATAATTTGATGTTTGTTACAAAAATAAAGTAATCTGTTTAGGACAATTCTTTCCATTAGTTTACATGCGTGCGACGTCAGGGCAATTGGGCGGTAGCTGTTTATGTTACTTCGAGGTTTTCCTTGTTTATGTATAGGAACTATGATAGAACGCTTCCATAATGAGGGCAAATTGCCGTCTTCCCAGCATTTTTGAATGAATACTGAGATAAAGCGTTTTACATTAGGTGGGACATGACGTAACATTTCATTAGAGATACCGTCTAAACCCACTGATGTTTTTTTGGTGCCCAGATTAGCAAGACATTCTTCTACTTCTTGAATTGTTATGGGAGCATTCAGATAGTGGTTTATTATAGGGTCTGGATCGTTGTAGATGAGCTTTCCTTCTTCTTGCTCTCTGTGCAGTCTATTTTCTGTTGATAAACTATCTTTACTGCCATTTTTGGCGAATATATCAACAAAAGCTTCGGCCTTTTCTAGATTAGAAGGGAAATCAGAGTTTGGGAGCTTTACAGGACATTTCGGCAAGTTTACTCCATCTTTCATTGTTCTTAACTTTTCCCACACTTTTTGGGCATCTTTATGATTTGATATTTCATTCTTACAAAAGTTAGACCAATATTGCTGTTTTGCTTGAGCTGTGATGTGATTAAAATGATTTTTTGCTCTTTTTTTCTCAAGAAGCTTTTGAGCGCGCTCTTCTCCTTTGCTTCGTAAATATTCTCTCAGTTTAATGTTTTTCTCCTTTTTCCCTTTTTCACATGTCTCATTCCACCAGGCATTACCTGCGTGCTTTTTTGAACTTGATTTGACAGGTTTTATCATAGGTATTGACTGATTCGCAGCAGATAGCATAGCATTCTGAAACTGATCGTATAGGTCATCAATAGATTGAGTATCAAGTTCTTCTGTGTCGACATAGAATGCTTTTAGTAATTCTGTGAATTTACCCCAGTTAGCTAATTTATAATTATATTTTGGGACTTTTTCCATTGATAAATCTGTTAGTTCAGGCCTTGAAGTTTCAAAGGTAGTAATGATAGCAATATGATCACTATTGAGTGTGTCATCGAGGGTTTGCCAATCACAAAGTGGCGCTAGATCTGGAGATACTAAAGTTAGATCTATTGCACTTGGCTTGTGCTTAGGGTTGTCAGGAATTCGTGTTATTCTCCCATCATTCAAAAGATATAAGGACGAGTCGACTAGATTTTCTATAAAACGGTTACTAGTAATCGACTGACAATTCTTTTCCCAAAACGGGGAATGAGCATTAAAATCTCCAGTTATAAGATATCTATTGTTTTTATCTGGTCTTGTATGTAATGATCGTAACCATTCAGAATTAAACTCGTTAGGTCCCCGTGGTAGATAGACTGACACAACAGTTAATACGATGTTAGAATTTACCTGAACCCTGACTGCGCAGGAATAGGAATCAGGTGTGTCTGGTGGAACGGGACTTGCGCAGAGGGTGTAGTTTTCTCCTGCGTGCATGCGTGCGTGTATGTGTATGTGTGTGTGTGTGTGCGTGCGTGTATGTGTGTGTGTGTGTGTGTGTGTGCGTGTGCGTGCGTGTGTGTGTGTGTGTGTGTGTGTGTGTGTGTGTGTGTTTGTGTGTGTGTGTGTGTGTGTGTGTGTTTGTGTGTGTGTGTGTTTGTGTGCGTGTATGTGTGTGTGTGTGTGTTTGTGTGTGTGTGTGTGTGTGCATGCGTGCGTGTATGTGTATGTGTGTGTGTGTGTGTGTTTGAATGCACATAGTTGTGTGAGTGTACATGTGCACATTTGTGCGTGTGGATGTACATGTATTTGTGTGCATGTGTGTGTTGTGTGTGCACATGTTCATACGCATGTGAATGTGTTTTGTATATGTGTGTGCATGCGCACATGTTTGTGTGTGTGTGTGTGCGAGTGCGTGTGCATCTGCACATGTGGATGCCATAAATATAATAATAATGAGGACAGTTTTTATAGTGCACATCCTAACAACGTAGGCTACAGGGCGCTTTACAAGTTTTAACAATTCAACATCTAAAATACACACACACACACACACACACACACACACACACACACACACACACACACACACACGTAATTCTGCGTTCGCGAGTCATACACATATGCATGCACTCACTCACATACACGCACGTTCACACATACACAAACACACACACACACACACACACACACACACACTCACACACACTCCCACTGGGACACAATGTTGCATACATAAACACTTACATGATATAACACGGTGAACAGCTCATTCATGCACAAGCAAAGTGTGCAAGCAACATGTAGTAATTTAGTAATAATTCAGGTGGTATTATGTAACTGGCTTTTAAGCAGATAAGTTTTAAGTGCAGACTTGAAAATTGGGAAGGAAGGGGCATGGCATAGATGGAAAGTTAGCGAATTCGAGAGTATCGCTGCAGAAAATGAGAATGCTCCAGAGCCCTGCTGCTTTTAGTTATATGAGGGAATTCGAAAAATTCAGCCATCAGAGGAAGAACAGAGGGGACATGTAGGAATATATATTGCTTATAGCATTTCAAAGAGACCAGAGAGATAGGTAGGCGCTTCACCTTTGATAACCTTATGACATAGACATGCAGACTTATAGTAATACTGAATCCTGTGCTTGATTTTGAGCCAGTGTAGTTTATTCACGAGATACGAAGCATGATGTTGTTTTGGCGCATAGTAGATAAAATGAGTGGCTGAATTTTGAACACATTGTAGTGGCTGGAGTAAGGCTGCGGGGTGCACCAAGAAGAAGAGCATTACAATGAATATGCACATGTAGAAATTATAAATACATTAACAGGTGTTTGTGAGAAATCATGTTGTATTAAAATTTAGAAAGAGAGGGGTTTAGTTACTGCCAAGGACATTGCCAAACAAAGTACAGGACAAGACACAATGCATTTCGACCTCTTGGGTCTTCTTCAGGCAAAAAAAAAAGATCACATTTAACATTTAGGACAGTACAAACAAAGAACGAACGTTTGTTTGTACTGTCCTGAATGTTAAATGTGATCTGTTTTTTTTGCCTGAAGAAGACCCAAGAGGTCGAAATGCATTGTGTCTTGTCCTGTGCTTTGTTTGGCAATGTCCTTGGCAGTCATTAACCCCCTCTCTTTCTAAATTTTGCTCTCCTGTGCATGAAATCTGGACTGCTTAGACTGAAAGGACTTAATTCCCCACCACCCGGTTTTTGTGTGTTTGTGTTGTCATTTTCTCTTGAAATGCCCATGTACTTGTGTTGTTTTGTTTACATTTGGATCAAGCTGGATTCAGTGTCACTGTGTGCTGTTGGTTGTTGCTTCATTAATATGAATTCACTCACATTTCAGAAGTAGAACTTTTCTTCAGAGTTCTGCCTTATTGTTGTGTTTGTTCTCTTTTTTTAAAACACAAATGTCTCTCATTTCTGTTTATTTATTTAATTATGATCATAACTGGTCTGTACTCTCTTTTCCATGAAACACAAAATGAAAAAGATCTAAATGATTTCAATAGAACTAAATTCAGTTTAAGTGACTTGATGCAGATGATAGTGTATGTGATAGCAATGTCAGGGAGAGAGATTTATTATGTTTCAGACCTCCTAGACCCCAGGGAAGACATTATCGTGGGGTTGGCCATGGAGGAGGGGGTGAGTAGGCTATGGTTCTCTCCCTTGAAGCTTTTTTTACATTTTAGTTTTAGTGCTTGATTCAAGGATTAAGCGTCGGGAGAGAATTTGATGGCAGGGCAAGGGCAGGACTGAAGAAGATTGGGCAGGGGAGAGAACTCAACAGACAATAGATTCCAAATTAGACTGTTTTCTCTGAACCTCTCTCTCTCTCTCTCTCTCTCTCTCTCTCTCTCTCTCTCTCTCTCCTCTCTCTCTCTCTTTCTCTCTCTCTCTCATTTCTACTATGCTTTCAAGTTTAGAAGTTTAGATGAGATTGTCAAGATTGTGAAATATCAAATTTGGAAAATATTTATCTTTTTCACCTTCTCATTTCCCTTTGTTTCCTGCATGTCTTGTGGCCAAAGGCCTATGTACATTAAAATTCTGAGCTCTCTCTCTCTCTCTCTCTCTCTGAAGTCTCGTTTGTTCTTTTTCTTTTCTCTCTGTGTGTGGTTGTGATCGCAGAGTATCTCTGTAGGTGTTTGCATACATATGTTCAGTTTTGTCAAGCATATGTTCTATATTTAGATCATGTATCAATGTATGACATCTTTAATGCATTCATATCTGAAGAATGAATGTATGTTTGCTTTTCTGTTTAATGTCTTTTCACTCAACGTGATGCTGAATGATTCTGTGTGTATGTGTGCAGATGTGCAAATATCAGCGTTCTTTGCAGCATGAATAAAGCAGTTTTGTTTTTGTTTTTTCTGTGTGTTGTTGTGTGTACATGGATACAGATATTATGCACTATTTTTTATTCCCATTCTGTTTTTATGTTAATTGCATGGTGTTTGATTCATCAGATGCTCCAAACCCGCCCCCCATGGGTGGAGGTGGATGAGGTCGTTAGGCGTGTCTGCTGACCTTCAGTGGCGGACACGCTTCATCATTTTTCAACACTCACAACTATCAGGAATCGAGGAGATCGTGTCTTTATCCTTTTTTTTTGTCTTCTTTTTTTTCTGAATATGTAGGAACTTTGGTGTATGGTTTATTTTTGTTCATTCATTGAAATGAAAGGTGAAAGTCCTGAATTACATATGTTGTTTGTCAAACAAAATGACAAAACTGTTCTCTTAAGTTGTCATGCTTGTATTTGTATGCAAGCTTCTTAAACGTAAGTTGTGGTGGTGGCAAAGATCATGTGTGTGTAATGGTGAGTGTGGTTACTGTGTGTGTGTGCATGTATAGCTAAGTGTGTCTGTGAAAATACTGCATGCAAGTGCGTATTATGAGGAAGTATTGTTCTGAATTCAGGTATTGTTATTTGTCAGAAAACAGGGTATCTTTGTGTTGTGATCTACTTGATACTACGCATTTGAATTATGAAACGGCTAGTAAGTTTTCACAGTTTTGGTAGTGCTTTGCATTATTTATATTCATTGTTGTGTTTACACATTCTCCTCCCCCCCCCCCCCCCCCCCCCCCCCCCCATCCCCCCCTTTCCTTCATTAATGGTTTGTTTTTTTTCATGTCTTCTTTCTCCTGTCTGTGAGAATCTTCTTGCTCATTTGTCTCTGTGTGTGCACAGGAATTGTTCATCATCGTTTGTTTTTCATCGGCCTTGCTTTTGTACTGAACCACTGATTTGCATTACTTAGGTTCAGAATTGAAAGAAGATCGAGGCTCTGCTTTTTCTCCATGTTTGCGTCTTTTGAATTCCCCTCACACAACCTTATTCCATTTATCTTCCCTCTCATCTCCTGTGAAGAATGATGTCCCTTTGCCTGTGGTTGTGAGTCTTTCGGCACAGGGAGGCAGGGGTGTTGCTGAAGCTGCACTGCATGATGGAATAGATGCAAAGTCTCAACTGTCTGTTCCTGACGAACCTGCCTCTTTGTACTGTCCTTCCCCTGTCCCAGCACCAGCTTCCTACCTCCCGCCCTTCCTCCCTCCCTCATTCTTCCCCCTTCTCATTCCCTCTGGCGTCTGTGCCTTTGTTCTCATATCATCATTGTTAACATTTTAGACGCACTTGAGAAATGAATGAAGAATATTTTAGTACAGAGAGACGCAAAATATCAGCATTAATCGTAAATGAATTAATTCAGTTGATATGTGTCAACATTGAAGTTTTATGCCAGAATGAATGGGATTTTGGGACTGGAAAATGATTAAAGAGAAAATATTTGTCATTTATGCTGTAAAATACAGCACAAATTGACAAATGCTTACACTTTTACATAGGTATGCATCTTATAAGTCGGTATACATATGCGCTGACATATGCACACACTTGCACGCATGCATACATGCATGCGCACACGAGCACACACACACACACACACACACACACACACACACACACACACACACACACACACACACATACACACAGGCACTCACACTCACACACATACACACAAGCACTCATGTGCACTTAAAATGGACACATTATGATTGTCCTTGATTGAAGAGTTTGGTGACTGATATTTGTTTTCCCATCACTTTTTTCCACAATAATTCTTTTCCCATTCTTTTTTTCATGCCGGGGATTGGTGCCAAATATGTGTTTGTGTGTGTGTGTGTTTGAGTGTGTGTGTGTGTGTGTGTGTGTGTGTGTGTGTGTGTGTGTGTGTGTGTGTGATTATGGCGCGTTCATTATAATTTTATGTATGTGCACTGTGTAATCTTTTGCTCTTGAGTTAAAGACTGCAAGTGTCATACAATTTTTTTTAGGTTTTCTTTCTTACCATTCATTTTATCTGGTTTGGGGCATAGTTAACTGCAGAAGTATAGTAACTGTAAATGCTATTTGCTCCTGTACATTCATTTGAAATGTTTGCTTTCTATTAAAGGTGATGTATAAAACAAGGATACTGTAATGCATGTGTGTGGAGGGGTGTGTACTTGTGTGTATGGGTGAAGGAGAGAGAGATAAAAGGGAGACCACATAAATATTAAACCTTTGTGTGTGTGTGTGTGTGTGAGTGCGTGCGCGCACTTGTGTGTGTGCATGTATGTGCTATCTTACCGTATCTTGACACCTTGGTTGTACCCAGTTAATGCAGCTGTTTTTGTTTTTCAGATAATGAAATCCACATTACTTGAACAAATCTTTTATTCCAGTCCATGATATTTTTATTTGATTTGTTTTTTGTTTTTTTACTGAACACTTATTGTGTCGAGAGGACATATGTGTACTATGTAATATGACTTATACAAGCATATTCATTGTACATAAATATTGTATATTGACACAGGGGATTTTTCTCTGAGAATAAAGTATTTGGTGTTCAGGTGCCACGTGTCTTGATGAGTTCTTCATTTGAGAAGCTCTATCACAGACTTATTTTTTCTCTTTCCCTCTCTTGATTTTTTCCTTCTTTACTGCACACACATACAAATGCACACACTTACCCTAAGTAACACGTCTCCCCTTCCTTTTTTTTTTTTTTACTTCGTATATTAATGTACTAAGTGGAAAGATGCAAGTCTAAAGAGAACATTATATGTAAGCGTGCACACACACACATACACACACACACACACACACACACTCCCACATGCGTGTGCACATACACATACATGCATACACACCCCTCCAGGGTTGCAGACTTGCCATGGTCAGAGGGCTTGTGTGGTTCAGTGATCCTGTAGGCTCTGCTGACAGGGGGATCAATACTCAACTGGACAGCTCGTTTTTGTCGAGGCTTCTTGGTATGTAGAACCAAGCTGCTGCCTGGCTTAAGCACAATGTGGTAGGAACTGATGCCCATAGTAGGGTCTCCCATTTCAGAAAGGTTCAGGTTGAGGGCCCTGACAAATGATATTCCACTTTTTCCTTTTCTGTCTTTTGCCTTCCTTGATAGATCTTTTCTAGAGTCATCTCCTCTTCAAGTCTTTTCCATGTTCTTTTCTCTGTGGTTGTCTTTTGATCCACTGTGTTTGCCGTGCAGTGCGACCTGTGATGAAGGGGAATGAAATCTTGGTGATTGAGGGGGCAAATGCTCTCAAAACATCTGTTTGGTTCGAATCTCTTCTAGACGGGAGGTACACACTGGCCCTGGTATGTCAATCGGCTACCCTTGCGTAGGATAGAGTCAAGACAGGCAATTCCCCGGCTGGCTAAGGTAACCCCTGTAGCGCTGGGCGTTCTGTCCCTGGGAGCTGAGCATTATCATGGGGGATAGGGTTGGTGGGCTTCTATTTGTCGTATATCCCTCCCAAAGCCTGGAAGGGGTCAAGACAGTGACTTCTTGACTCTGGCCCCGTAGGTGGACTCCATGGTGGGTGGGCAAGAAAGAGATTATGGTGGGTGGGCAAGAAAGAGATTAAATAAAAACACATAAAAATGGCTTCTTTATAAAAATTGTTAAAAATCCCCCTCCCCACTGAAAAAAAAAAGGAAGGTAATAACACCAATGACTAAGAACTCGGATCTGGACAGCGACTCGGACATGGAAACAAGGAAAAGAACAGGATTCTGGGCTTCTTGGCTAATGGGTGAAGGAACTGAACAGGAGAAACTGATTTCAGCTCAAAGTCCTTTTGAAATCCAGAAAGGTTTTCAAGGTATTGCGCATGACCCTCACTCAAACAAAAGGCATAGAAATGGATAATTCCTGATTGAGTGCAAGATGAGCGCCAAGCAGGACGGCTTCTAAACACCACAAAGCTGGTGGACTGGGATTCAGAGTGATTCCGCACAAACAATTCGGCTCATCAAAAGATGTCATGAGATGTCCTGAACTCAAAGGAGTATTGGAGGCAGAAATGAAGAGAGATTTAGAGCTTCAAGGCTTGATTGATGCCCACAGAGTGACACTGAAAAGGATCTGAAAGAGTGCCTGCAAACACGCTTTTCCTGACCTTTTGTTCACCTAGTCTTCTACGAAGCATCAAAGCAGGCTACCTTGTGGTGAAAGTAGACCTCCAGATTCCATCTCCAGTGAGGTGTTTCCGCTGTCAACAATTTGGCCATTCATGACAGGTGCCCGGGGAGGAGATCTGTGGTCGGTGCTGCAATGCAGTCCATGAAGGGCCTTGCCAGGGACCAGCCTTTGTGCCAGCAGTGGTAGCAGCCACCCCTCTTCCTCGGGGGACTGTCCAAAATGGACACTTGAAAAAAACATCCAGCAAAGTCAAGACTAAAAAGAGAATTCCCTTCCACGAAGGCAAGAAACTGGTGCTCGGCAGTCAACCTCAGTCAACATTGTCGTACTACTCTGCAGTTCAAGAAAAAGTTCTGAAAATGTCTGTATCCTGTCAGACAGACGCATTTCGTTTTTCTAAATCTACTCAAGAAAAACCAACATGTGGATCAGAAAACTGGCAAGAAGATCAGCAATACCTCTGAAGAGAACCAGCACCCTCAGTGTGGGCATTAAGCCCGCTACCCCCCAGTCTCTCCAGCAGCCAATTAAGTCTGCTGCTGAGCAGGCTGGGAAACAGACTGGCTGTTCCACCCAAAGGTCCTGGAGCCCATCCAAAAATCCTTGTAGGGAAAAAATGAGGCGATGGAGGTGGATTGGCTTCCGTCTGCCCCTTCAACCTCTTCAAAGAAAAGCGCCATGAAAAAAAATCTTTCTGGCCCCAAGCAAACGGATCTATTAGCTGATAACAAATTTTCTCCTCCTTAGTCTGACAACGAGGATGCAGAAATGGAATGAGTTATCTACCATCTTCATTTCCTTGCCATGATAGAGTCAAAATTTTCCATTGGAACATCTGGGATCTCTTTTCCAGTTTTGAGGAGCTACAGCTTCTTTGTCACAATCTGAAACTTGTTGTGATGGCTCTACAAGAAACTAAAATTCAGAATCATAACTTTCACTCTTTCGGGTTTTAATGTTCACTCAAAACCAGCACAACCCACTGCAGACAGAGTAACAGGAGGAGTCTCGCTACTCATCCAAAAGTCTCTTCTGTTCAGCCCTATTGGTTTTGATAAATCTCTTCAAGCTTTAGCCGGAAGAATACGTTTGTATATAACAGTAACAGTGGGTTCTTTATATTTACCACCATCTGTCTCAGTCAGTCGACAAGAGCTGGTCAGCCTGATTGGAGAACTTCCATGACATTTTTTGCTATTGGGTGATTAATATGGGCACAATCTTCTTTGGGGTAGTGTGAATTCTTCACGTCTAGAGTCTGCTTCTTGAAGATGTCTTTTCACAACAACAACAAAATAAATTAAAACAAAATGATAATAATAAATAAATTAATAATAAAAAAAATTAAATAATAAATTTTAAAAAATATGTCTTTTCAGAGCTGGATTTGTGTTGTCTGAATGATGGGTCTCCAACTTACCTCCATTCTCCCATAGGATCACTTTCGTGTTTAGATTTGATCTGTGATCCCCCACTTGCCCTGGATTGAGAGTGGTGTGCTAACAACAATCTTCACAGACCATTTCCCATTTGTCCTGAAATACAATAGTAAAGAAAGCTATAGTTTACCTTAATACCTGATATACCCAAAGGTTAACTGGGATCTGTTTGCAGGTCATGTCCAAATAGAACTTAAGGAAGAGGAAGTTCTGCAAAGTCCAGACCTGTCAAAGGCTTGACAGACATACACCTTGGATGTGCAAAAGATAGTATTCCTACTTCTTCAATTTCAAACTTCTTCAAACAAATTGCTAATGCCCAAAACACGCTGGTTTAATTCTGAATGCCAGCATATTTCCAATGAATGCAAACGGGCTTAGCGTCAGGTTTTTACAATCCTTCAGCTCCCAGCGCTCGAGGTCATCAAAAACTTTAAGCCAAACAAGACATATAGAGTAAGTAAATGTCAGCCTTGAAGAGACTTCTGCTCCAAGCTGACATCCAACAAAACATCAAAGAAAAACGTCTAGAAAATCATCATGAAAATCAAAGGGAAGAGTACCAACCTGTGAATTCATCACCTGAAACTTGCATGTTCTCCCATAACTGACAAAGAAGCTGTTGCCGATCTGCTGGCCTCTACTTTTGAACAGAACTCGTCCTCCTCAAGTAAATCTGCTGTTTGTTTGTTGTTGTTGTTGTTTGTTTTTTTTTAAACAACTGGCAGAAATATCTTCATATAACTTCACTTTGGACTACTCTGATATGTACAACCTACCATTTTATATTGATGAACTATAATCAGCGCTGCAAACTTGCAACGATTCTGCTCCTGGCCTTGATGATTTTCATTATCAGCTTTTGGAACATCTCTCAGAGAGTTGTCCCCAGACCCTAATGAAAGTCTACAACCATATCTGGACTAAAGGGTACTTTCCGCTCTCCTGGTAGAAAGCCCTGATCATTCCTATTCCTAAGCCTGGAAAAGACCTTACCAACCCTTCTAATTGTCATGTGATTGCTCTGACCAGCTGCCTCTGTCAGCTAATGGAAAAGATGATCAACTTCCATCTGATGTGAAGGCTGGAAACCATGGCTGTTGGCCAATGAACAGTGCAGGTTCCGGAAGTACCACTTTACTGTTGAGCATTTAGTCCATCTTGAAATCAACATCTGCAATGCCTTCATTAATATATACATGTAGTTGCTATCTTTTTCGATCTGGAGAAAGCATATGACACCACTTGGAAATATAGTATTCTTATGAATCTTCATAAACTTGGTTTTCATGGTCATGTGCCTGTACTTTTGCAAAACTTTCTGGCTGATCGGCTGTTCCAAGTCCATCTTGGCACAACACTGTCTGACATCCATAGGTAGGAGTTGGATGTATCACAAGGGAGCATTCTTTCTCCTGCTCTGTTCAGTATTGAAATTAATGAGAATGTCAATTCTGTAAACTGGGGTTCTGAGTCCTCTCTGTTTGTTGATGACTTTACATTCTACACAGTTGGAGCCTCCAGTGCCAGCATACAGCGTCAATTCCAACTTTGTGTGGATAAGATCCAACAGTGGGCAGAGGAAACTGTATTCACCTTAGCAAAACTTGGTGTTTCCATTTTCACGATTTTCGTCAGTTTTTTGCTGATCCTGAAATTCGTCTGGGCAAATCCATCATTCCAGCTGTGAAAGAAGCCAAATTTCTGGGTGTTCCCTTTTTTTTAAATCAGAAACTGAACTTTAAAACTCATGTCCAATACGTAAAAACTGCATTTCAGAAAGCACTGAACATTCAGAGAGTTGTTGCACACACAGACTGGGCACTGATAAGGAAACTGTTCTCTATGGGCACTGATCCCCCAAACTGAACTAAGAGTTTGTAGTCTATGGTTCTGCCAGACCTTCCTACCTGAAAACTCTGGATCCCATCCACCATCACGGGCTTTGACTCTGTCTGGGTGCATTCTGCACCAACCCTGTTTATAGGCTGTATGTTGAGGCAGGAGAACCATCCCTCTCAGACTGTTGGCTGAAACTTACCTTGAACTACTGTTTGAATCTCTTTTCAAAACCCCAAATCCTTTTTATGACCGCGTTTTTGAACCGAAGTTCCAAAAGAAATTCAATGACCACTCCAGTTCCGTTCCACCCTTGGGAATTCGTATTCTTCCCCATTTGAACAATGCAGATATAGGCCTTGGAGTCGTGTGCGCTTTGTCCAAGTTTCCTGATGACCCACCATGGACTTTCCTCACACCAGATATCAGGTTTGATTTAGCCTCATGTCGTGAAGATTCGACTAGCTTTTTGGTGTAAAAGTCTTTTTTCGCTGAACTGTGTTAGAAGTGTCCATCCTTCAGAAGAATTTTTACCGATGGCTCCAGATCTGAGGAGGGGTTGCCTCTGCTTTGTAGTGTGCAACAGACCCTTCTCAGAGATGTTCTAAACACATTTCCACTGACAGCTCCATCTACACTGCTGAGTTGACAGCCTTGGTCCTGACTCTTGAAATGGTCTCTAAATCAAAACATAGTTGCAAATTGAGGCGACTGCAGGCAGAAATCTAAGCCAGTCTTAAATTGTGTTTGAAATAACTCCGCCAAATAACACGGATAAACGATTCATAAGACAAAACACGACATGTTTCGACCATTTAGGTCTTCTTCAGGCGAGATAAACAACACTCAGGACAACAAAAATGAAGAATGAGCAATCACATATTGGTCAGAGTTCGGGGTTACAGGAAAGGTCAAGTAGTAACAACCAAGTTTGAACAGATGAAACTCGCCCTGGTTCTGTGGTGGAAAAAAAAATGGAATGCGAAAAAGATGATTTATTCTGGAATTTGGGGTCAGTAAATTAGTTCAATGCCATCTGTCAGCAAAAATTGCAGAATGATACATGAAAGTGGACTCCTTATATTCAATGCCATTCGTGGGGCACTAGGAATTTGGAGTGAAAAGTCCAACAGATGACAGGAAGATAAAGGGTCATGTGGATCGTGCTTGCATAGAAAAGTGAACGGACATGAGACCTGCCTCACAAAGACTACCGTGAATGAAAGACATGTCCCTAAAAGCTTTCGCTATGAGGACGTAAATCTCAACTATTTTCAGACCTGCGTCAGAGTAGGAATGTTATGGATCAAGGGATGGACTGTGCGATGAATATGTTTTGGTACTGGCTGATCTGAGGAGAAAAGCCAGGTGCAGCTGTGCGTGTAATAGAGAATATGTGGCGTTTTTGGACTAAACTGTAACCGTGGACACGGACCATCTTGTCAAATTCGGCGCAAGACGAGCGTTAAATGAAAACGAGGCTGTTGGGAAGCAGACGTTGCAAATTAAAAAGTGATGATGATAATGATAATAATGATAGCAATAATAACAATGGTAATGATGATAACAGAAAATTTGAAAAAATAATAATGGGAGGATTACTACCACTTCTGCGACAATAGCAGTTGTAGTATGGGAGAAAGGAGATGGGTTAGACGATTGTCAAACAGCATTGTGGCGACAGTGTTAGTGGCGATGATGATGGTGATGACAATGGTAATGATGGTAATATCAATAATGACATGGTATCAATAATAATGATAATAATACTAACAACAACAGTAATGGTAATAATAGTAGTAATACTAACAGTAATGGTACAAAAAATATGATGGAAGTAATATCAATAAAAGTAAAGATAATACTAATAATAATAGGGGAAAAGGAGGAGGGCGAGGGGAGGACAGGAAGAAGAAAGAGGAAAAGGAGGGTGCAAATTATAGGACACATGCTTTTGATACGATTTTAGATTAAGAAAATACTCTGTTGAAATGGACTACTGGATAATGGTTTTATACATTTTCAGCTGTTTTTATCATAGACAGGGATTCATTAACAAGAATTTGACTGGGAAGTCTGAATTTCGTAGAATGACAATTTAGATCAAAACTCCAACAATGACAAAGAGTGGAACAAAGAAGGCGACTAATTAAGAGAGGTCAGCGCCATCAGTCATTTTACTTTTACTTTTACTTTTAATGTACGTTTTCGGATTCTTCAGTTTTAGTCATACTTTTTGCGAAATCAAGAAATATTTGAAGGTTTGTCTGGTGGAGGATTCAAAATGGCACCAAGATTAATTGCGCAAAATACCAGTTTAGCAAAAATATGTGCTTTTCGGTCCAGTATAATTGTAAGGAATAAAATACATTAACTTTTGTGACTTCAGTGATGTATGTATAATTATGTAGGTCCTGAGGCATTAACATTTTTAAGAGTTTACACAAAATAATCGAGATATTCATCAATCAAGGGAGGTAAGGGGAAGCGAACAAAACATTTCGTCTACTAAGGGTAACCAAGAAATGTGTGCACTTTTAGCACCTGGCTACATCACTAAAGCCATAATTGTAAACGATAAACCAAATGATAATGATCTACATGCATTAGAGAAATACTGTCATGGTAAAAACATTTTTCATGTTTCGACATACCATCATTGTCGTTAAACGAAGTATTCAATGGTTTAATACGCTTAGGCTAGTCTGGAACAAGAGATTTAGATGGAATCAATGGTAAGATACTAAAACCTTTCACTGGTTATTACAGATACGCTAATTTACGTTTATGATTTATGTATCGATAAAAGCCACGTTCCATTAAAATCTAAACAAGCTACCTTCATATAAAACAGCAAATCCCACCAATCCCTCAAACTACAGACCTATCTCAATATTATCTGTTTTGTCTGAACCACTCAAAAAACATATGTTGAAACATACCTGTATTCTCATCTACAATATTTTGATCTCATTCATGAAAATAAATAAGGTTTTCTGAGAAAACCACTCCTGTCACACGTCTCTTATACAACTCATCGATAGATGTCTTACAAATATCAACAATAACGACCTTGCTGGAATGCTTTTTGTAGATTTTGCAAAAGAATTTGACGTTATCAACCACTCACTTCTGATTAAAAAAAAGCTTATGTGTTACAAAGTATTTAATCAAGCCTTAAAATTTATTACGTCTTTTTTCACTGATTGTCAACAGCTCATTGAAATTAATTCAGAAAGATTAAAGTTACTCCCCTTAAAATTTGGTGTCCCTCAAGGGTCAGTATGAGGGCCCCTGCTCTTTTCTGTATGACTTGCCATTGTATGTACAATGTTGTTGTGAAATGTTTGCAGATGATATCTCATTACAATCACACAGTATAGTAATCCCACTGAACTGGTAAGTAATCTGCAGAGAAACATCAACAAGTTGATTACATGGATCATATGTCCCTCAATACTAATAAAACAAGATTCCATGTATTTTTCATAACATGACAAAAGCGGCAGAAAATGAGTTCCTCTTTTGCATCATTACATGTCCAAGGACAAAAGATTGAAGAGGTTACATTGTATAAGTCTTAGGATCGATTTGCAAAGTGAGACGACTGCAGGCGGAAATCTAAACAAATCTTAAATAAATGTTAGCAAACTGCCAAGAAAAACGTGGACAAACGAATCACAAGACAAAACGTGACGCGTTTCGATCTCTTAGGTATTCTTCAGGCAAGATACAAAACAATTAGGACAACAAAAATGAACGAGCAATCACTTATCTTCAAACATTTCAGCACAAGATAGGCGTTGAATGAAAACGTATTTGTGATTAAGTTTGTGATTCATTTGTCCACCTTTTTCTGAGCGGTTCGCTAACATTTATTTAAGATAAGTCTTAGGAGTTATCATTTACAACAACTTATCTTGGTCTTACCACATTGCTATCTTGGAAAACGTATTTTTAGGAAGACAGTTTGTAGGCATATATCCTTTTCCTTACCAATTATGCATCCACTTTATGGGACAGTAACAGCGAAACTAATCTGAAACAAGTAAGTCGTTTACATAAAAGGGCTATTAAGTTAATTCATTTGAAATCTAGTACCTTGACAGAGAGTGACTACAAACCTTTAAATATTCTTCCATTTAAAGATAGACTCAACTTCAACAAAATTTTTAATGCTTATACATACAACGTAATGAATGGATCAGCTCTGAAGAAAATCACCGAATGCATGCATTGTCATCAATAGAAAGAGACATACACATAAACTGTCTTTTTTTCCAGACCCCAAAGTAATCTTTATAAATCAAGTTTGGTATACTCTGGAGGGATCACATGGAATAATTTGTCTTCTTCTTTAAAATCATATCCCTCAAAACAGGCATTTACGAAAGCACAAAAGAAGAAGAAGAAGAAGAAAAAAAGAATCTAATGGAAACTCGATGCAACAATTAAAGGGTCACCTCTCTCTCTCTCTCTCTCTCTCTCTCTCTCTCTCTCTCTCTCTCTCTCTCTCTCTCTCTCCTCTCTCTCTCTCTCTTCTCTCCAACAATTATGTCTTATTAGTTCATATGTTGTAATATGAGTAATATACATATGTGTATGGTTGAAGTTGTGTGCTTTTGAAAATGTTGTTTGTGATTTTCCCCGTTGCATGCCATATATATATATATATATATATATATATATATATATATATATATATATATATATATATATATACGTAAAAAGTTAAAAATCCAGAACACCACTCTCTCACTGCTGAGGTCCGTTTTTCTGGCGTCATGAGACGATGATAGAAAGAAGAAGAAGGAAAAAATGGACCGCAGAACCACTTGGTAGACTCCTTTAATGTGTCCAATATTTCGGTCCAAAGACCTTCCTCTGGGACAGGAGCTTAACTATTCTCAGCACATATCTAATTTTTCGTTCAAACAGAACGTAGAACACTCACGATATAATAACACCACCAGGTAAAACAACAGGATTAAAATATATATATATATACATATATGTGTGTGTGTGTGTGTGTGTGTGTGTGGGGTGTGTGTGTGTGTGTGTGTTAAAAATAAGGTTTAAAAGGCAATCTACAAATTTGATCTCTCTCTCTCTCTCTCTATATATATTATGAGGGCAGGGTGTTTAAAAAAAAAGAAAAAAAGCTTGACATATTATTTTCAACCTTCAATAAAGATAAGTTTGACTTGACTTCACACACACACACACACACACACACACACACACACACACACACACACACACACCATATTCAGAGGCATGTGCGGTAGACCTTTTAGACTGTAATTTTTGAAAATAGTCTCTTTGGTGCATGTGATCCAGTTCATGTGACTGTACGTACACTTCCGCCTGGTTCCGCTTTGACTAAAACGCCTTCGAATTAGGCAAATCATTTCTGGCTTTGTTTCTTTCAGTCTTTCTATTGTTTAACAAAGTTTAATGTGAGCGTGTTGCGTACTTAAGTTGTATGCTTCGATTTCATTGAAAAGAAAAACAATGCAAGTCATTACTTAAGTTTCACTTCCAAACCCCTGAAGCGTAGTTTGTACTACTAGCAGACGACTATTAAAGTGAAACATGGCTGCAACCACACCAGGGGCGACTCCCACTGACTGGGAATTCGACAAGTTTGACGATGGTTCTCTGAGTAAGTATACACTGCTCTACGTTGTCTCTCCAGGGAAGTTGGCTTCTCCCGTTCTATCTTTGTTGATACTTCCAATTCCCTATTCAAAAGCATGATCAACAAGAGTAGCCCGAGTAGATATGCCATGGCAGATCTATACACTGGCAACTTAGGCAAGGACAATGACATTGGGCCCCCAGCATCACCTTCATTCTTCAGTTCGTGACCATGCACAGTCATCAATGACCCACACAAGCCTAGCCATGTGTGGCGTGAAGAAAACAAATTCCATAAGAAAAAAAAAAAAGAACAAGTGAAGAATAGAACACAAAATAAAACATGAAGAAAAAGAACACAAAATAAAACAATCAATAACATAACTCAGGTTTACAATCCGAAAATGAATTGATTAAGTATGTAAGGAACTGTACCACCACATTTTCAGATCAGTTGGACCAATCCTGCAACTGTGTTTAAGTTTTAAGCGAGAATGGATTTGCAAATATGCTTTCCAAAAATAACGAAACTGCAACAAAATCCCTGGCTAGATAATAAGCAGAAGCAATGACGCTATGAAAAGTGTAAATTGAACGAAGTCAACAAATCCCAAGATGATCCACCATCTGTATATGTGTGTGCACGCCTCTCTCTTTCACTTTGTGTGTGTGTGTGTGTGTGTGTGTGTTGTGTGTGCTGTGTATGCATTTGCATGTACCTGTGCATGTGTACATATATTCCTTCATGCATCTGTGTGGGTGTATACATTTTTTGATAAAGGTGATTTGAGATCATTTATAATATAACATTAAGTCATATATGATTGTCTTCCCTTGTCTGAAAGGGATGTACAGCTATCAAACAATAAAAAAAAAAGTGACAGTGTCATTGTCTCTCAGGTTTCATGTTTTTGTGTATAAGGTGACATGATGAAAGAAGTGTAATACCTGATATTCACACACTGATGAGGAACTGTGTACATTGCACAGTTTTTCTTGACAGTGAGTGTTCACCTCAAGGTCCTATCTACAGACATGGTCTGTCCTATTATTCCTAATGTCGGAGGCTTAAAGGTGGGTCGTTAACTTCACATAGTATCTGTTTAAGTGTTTTCATTGAAGATAATAAAGGAACAGTTTGTTTTATTTCTGGTCACAGAAAAGAAGTAACTAATGACCTGTAGTGTGAGAATTGGTTAGTTGCTTGTGGTGGAATTGCAGTGTCAGGTTATGTACCTGCAAGCGACACACAAGGTCAGACTAACTAAATTTGAGTTGTTTTTGCTTTTGTCTGCAATGTGTTCTTGTTTGTGTGTGTAAGGGGATGGGAGAGAAAGTTCAACTAGAAGTGTGTGTGTGTGTGTGTGTGTGTGTGTGTGTGTGTGTGTGTGTGTGTGTGATGTGCATGCGTGTGTGCATGTGTGCATGTGTGCTGGCACTGGTGGTCTTCTCAGTTCTTGGTGACACTCATAAGCATTAAGATAAGAGTGAACCAGTTGGCAGAATCTGGAATGATTGTGCATGTGCTGGTTACATTTTATAACATAAGCCAGTGTAATGTTGCAAACTTGTTTTCACTTCCATAGAATGCAGTGACTTTCTGCTCCATATTGTCATAGAATGTTCATTGCAGCAAAATTAAACATCTTTTTGCTTATATAATTGTTAACCAGAGATTAGTACTATTATTCTGTTGGCATTGACATACCTGTTCTAAGAAATATTGGCATTCATAAAATCTTTTGTGTAAACTTACACATGTCAAATATGTCATTCAAATTAAAACATCTTTATTAGTGTTATTTATTCATTTGTTTGTTTCTGAAAGAACTAAAACTCGTATGAAAAGAGTCATTAGTTTGCTTCCGTTACATTAGCCGCTTGGTGTGTCAAACTTAATGGTGACAACGGTGTTCAGAAATTGTTGGAGAGCTTCAGCTGAAGAAGTATGGAGGGTTCCTGGAGGACTACGCCACGCAACTCAAAGAGATTGAAGATGCCTTGGACGACTCCATTGGGGACTCCTGGGACATGACCCTGGATCCCATTGCCCTGCAGGTCTGTCACTGTATGTGTGAGTGTGAGTGTCTGTGTTGGTGTTTGTATGTGTGTGTGTATGTTGGTATGTGTATATGTGTGTGTATGTTGGTGTGTGTATGTGTGTGTGTATGCTGGTGTGTGTATGTGTGTGTGTATGTTGTTCTTCAGTTTAACGTCCTTCCACTAAAAGTGATTCAGACAAATGTGTGAAGGACCTCGCATTGTGTGCGTGTATGTTGTGTGTGTATGTGTGTGTGTTGGTGTGTGTATGTGTGTGTGTGTGTTGGTGTGTGTATGTGTGTGTGTGTGTTGGTGTGTGTGTGTTGGTGTGTGTATGTGTGTGTTGGTTGTGTAGTGTGTGTGTGTGTTGGTGTGTGTATGTGTGTGTGTTGGTGTGTGTGTGTTGGTGTGTGTATGTGTGTGTGTGTGTGTGTGTGTGTGTGTGTGTGTGTGTGTGTGTGTGTGTTGGTGTTTTGTATGTGTGTTGGTGTGTGTATGTGTGTATGTGTGTGTGTGTGTGTATGTTGGTGTGTGTATGTGAGTGTGTGTGTGTTGGTGTGTGTATGTGTGTGTGTATGTTGGTGTGTGTATGTGTGTGTGTGTGTTGGTGTGTGTATGTGTGTGGTGTGTGTGTGTGGTGTGTGTGTGTGTATGTGGTGTGTGTGTATGTTGGTGTGTGTGTGTGTGTGTGTGTGTGTGTGTGTGTGTGTGTGTGTTGGTGTGTGTGTATGTTGGTGTGTGTCAGTGTGTGTATTCATAAACGTGTATAAGTAGAAGTTATGAGAGGGAGAGAGAGGAGAGGGTGTTTGTGGCTAACTTGTAATTGCCATGAATTTCTGCACATGAGTTGTTGTTGGTGTATAATGTGGAATTTCATGTTGAAAGACACGTTGAATTCATTGAAATTAGACAAGGGATGTTTTGCTATAAGATTTAATGATTCATAGTATTTTGCAATTATACTAGTTTTATATTGGTCATTAAACCCTACTGTATAACCTTTTGTATGCATGCAAGTGCATATGTAGAAGTATGTGTGTTGTGTTGTGTGTGTGTGTGTGTGTGTGTGTGTGTGTGTGTGAGAGAGAGAGAGAGAGAGAGACTGTGTATGTGTGTGTGTGTGTGTTTTGCACGCACAGGTGTGCATTTGTGGTCCTGTAAGAGAGGGAGAGAAAGAGAGAGCCATAAACCATTTCAGCAAATGAACAGTTCTTTAACAGATTATTGAATTTTCTCTTTCTTCAGGTACTGCCTTACGAACAAACGACCCTCTTACAGTTGATCCGCACAGACAACAAGATTCTGAACAAAATCCTGACAGTGCTGGCTGCTCTGTGCTGTGAAATGGATGCTCTCAAACATGAGGCAGAGACCAAGTTCTACCCGGCTCTGCTCTTCTATGGAGAGGGAGGTAGGGAGTCCTTTTGTGATGGAAGTCTTTGTGATGTAACATTCTGTGTGTGTGTGTGTGTGTGTGTGTGTGTGTGTGTGTGTGTGTGTGTGTGTTTGTGTGTGAAGCGACATGCTCAGATAAGAAAATGTACAAACTTTAGATTCTCTCAAATCACTGTAAATGGGAGAGATTGTTTGTGGTGTATGTGCATGCAATCTCTCTCTCTCTCTTTCTCTCTCTCACTCTCTCTCTCTTTCTCTCTCTCTCTCTCTCTCTCTCTCTCTCTCTTCTGTCTCTGTCTCTCTCTATCTCGCACACACACATACATACATTCACACACACACACACGTAAACATATTTTCACACTCACATGCATGTGTGCATCCACACACTCGCACGCGTGCGCGCGCGCGCACACACACACACACACACACACACACACACACACACACACACACACACACACACACACCACACACGCACATACACATACACACACACACATGCACACACACATACATACTCAAATACACACACTCTGACTGACTGAAAACAGTTTATTGTCAGATTAACCTTAAGCTAGGCTCTCACACACACATTCACACACTCTTACATTCACACAGAAACACACACTCACACACACACAAGCATGCATGCATGCACACATGCACGCACACGCGCGCATGCTAACCACGGAACAAGTCTCCAGATGCAAGTTTTGCTACTTCACAAAGTCTGCTTCATGAATTTCAGCAACAAACATTTTTCTACCCTTATGTTTGCAATAATTATGTGTGTGTTTGTGTATGCATGAGTGTGTGCCTGCGCATGTGTGTATGTGTGTGTGTATGTGTGTGTGTGTGTGTGTGTGTGTGTGTGTGTGTGTGTGTGTGTGTGTATGTTGTGTATGTGCATATGTGCGTGTGTGTGTGTGGTGGATGGGTGCATGGGTGGGTGTGCACGTGCGTGTGTGCATGCGCATGCGGGCATACAGAACCAGAGAGTGGCCTGGAAGAGGGGGATGCCCAGGTACAGATGGGCAGGATGTTCCCCACCCTGCAGGTATTTGTTCCATTCTTGCAATTTCCCTTGCTTACCTGACTTGTCTTTTTACCTGTTGTTACCTTGGCATTTTGGGCTGTGTCTGCTTTAAATAGGGAAGGCCTAACATGAATAGATATAGAACAAACATTTCCAGTCATCATCTGAATAGACTATGGGCCTCAGCGGCTCCAACACATTTCTTCTTTTTGTCAGACCTAATGTAGAAGAGCTAAAGCTCATAAACATGTGTTCAGGCTAGGCTAATACAATGGTTTTCCTAAGATTAGAGCTTTCATGGGCAGATTAGCGAATCCAGTTGGAAGAATTTGGTTATTTTCCTATCAAAATTGTTTTTCTTTCATCATGTAAAAACATTCACTGTCAGATCCTGTAATTACCACTGTCTCGATTACCTCTCAAAATGAATTGCCTTTGATTGACCATCTTGTTTACATGTTAAGTTTTGTGTTAACTTGCGAGGAAAGTGTGAACTATTACATGTTTCAAAACAACACAGTAAGGGGAAAACTATACATGCTTTTTGGTCTATGAGAGAGAACTCTGCGTAGTTTGAATGGTCAAGCTAGCATAGTTTCTCCTAGATTTAAGCTCGTAAATACATTAAGAAAATAAAGAAAAAGAAAAAAAATTTAGATTCATCTGAAATTATAATTTCTGCAGATCACCGTATGTTGATGTAGCATCTAATTTAAGACCGTGGTGCAATACCATTGAATTAAGAGTAAAACGGTAAGGAGAAGAAGATAGTCTGCCATGGAGTATGTAACTGAAAAATCCAAAAGGAAAGATACATGATGATTTATTGATGTATGCAGAAGAAACATCACAACTTGTCATCCTCGAAAATTGGCCTGCAACTGAGAATTTAACAACAAACACAAGTGATTAATTTAAGATGATAAATGTCAGCGTTTTGAACAGGTGAATATTTGAGTATGAGAGAAAGATAGACACATGATTGAGTTAAGATGCCTGCCGTTAATGTTTTCAAGTAATTGAAGATATGATACATGATTACATGTTAAGTTTTGTTTCCACTTGCAAGGCTCAGGGCAGTAGGGCTTAAAATGCTTTGAAGTGTAGCTAGTTAGTTCTTTGATATATGTCTTACTCTTGATGTGTGTGTATACATGTGTGATGTCAGTGGTTGCTTCTGTTTTTGTTTCATAATGAATGCTAGTATGACACCTGACATGTATTTGATGTTATGTTGGTAGCTGGTCGTCTTCAGGCAGAGTTCTGTATTCAGCATGTGGTAATGATCACTGTTTCTGATGGACATGATTTGTACTTTTCTATTAAAAAAAAAAAAAAAAAAAAAGAACTTGAAAATAGTGAAAGGTTTGCATGATCATGTTTTGTGATATGGCATTTGTTGTATCACTTTTAATTGCACTATATAGGAAAGCATCTCGTGTAATCCACTAATCGTGAGGATTTACATCCTGGTTAATGGTTTGAGGATGGAAAATATATACCTGCAGTTCTAAAAAGTTGTTGTGTCAGGATCTTTATCTCTCATTTCAAGTTGACCTATTTTTCTGGGGTGGGATGTGCAGGAATTGTCATGTTTTGTGTCTCGGACGTATGAAGTGGTGAAGAACGTGGTGCAGCAGCTTTCCTGTCTCTACGCAACCACCAGGTCAGGCTTGTGTTAATAAATGGCTTTCATCCGATTTAACTGGAACATGTTCCCAGTCTGAATGTGGGAAATGCAAATAACACAACAATTTTAAAAGGGGACTTGGTGGCCCTTCATGGCATGCTTTAATGGTGACCAGTTTCTTTTTTTCCCCACATGTCCATACCTGTGGTGAAGTGGTGTTGTTGTCATTATTATCAGATTGTTCATTGGAGTGGTTGTTTGATGGACATGGTGGTGCCCTTGTGAGGATGGTGCTCACGTATACTGGTTCTGTGACTAGGCTGTTGTTGTCAGTAAGGGGCTTAGCAAGTGATGGTACATTGGAAACGACACCACTGAACTGACCACGGTGTCTTCTTTGGTGGGTTGCCCCATGACGACCTGGTATTGGTTGTTCCCCATGGACTGCCGGTGCTATGACTGCTACAGGATTGTTGGGTGTGGCCTTGTGTAGGGAGTGTTGTTGGCCACTGAAGGGTCACAGAAAACAAGATGGAGGAAAAACAGTGTGTGGGAATGGGAAAGCGGGGAAGATGTACATGAGTATCATGGTGCTGAATGTCTATGTTTCATATTGGGCAGACAACATGTATGAGAAACATCTTTGGTCTAATCTCTGTGCTGGCATTTACAGCATTATTTCATCTCATACATGTTAAAGAAATATCAGGAAAAAGAAAAAGATTAATTATCGGTATGGCCAAGCAGTTTCTGTTTGGTCTGCTTTTTTTCACTGGGGTCTGAGAATTGTTCTGTTGAAAATACAGCTGTATAGCTTTAATGTCCTCAAAATGCGCACTTGACCATAGGGCAGTGATACCCATTGTTTTTTCCTTTCTGACTTCGTATGTTTTTGTTAACCTATCAAAGTGCACTTATCCATGAATTCACAGACATCTGCAAAATATAAAGGAGAATCAATGAAAAAAAATCTTTCAGAACAAAAGGATTGTGTGGGGAAAAAAAGTGACAGTGGAAGCTGTGGAGTATTGATTGCATTTTAGGTATATTGGTAGACAACTTAACAAAATCATGTGTAAATGTCATGGCAAGAGTTTGCGGTTGTCATTTTGTCTGGCTAGTTGAAGGCAAAATAGCGTCACACTCTTAGTAGGATGCCACAGAAGTGAAAGAGATTGACTAATCTGTGTATAAGCAAATGGTCATGGTTATGGTTGGATCACACCACTTGATGCAAAGATTTTCATCAAACAGCATCATTTTCAAAGCAAGTTTCAGAGTATATCGTGAGGAGGAGTGGCATGCTGGACTCTTCTGTATTTCTGTGAGTTTTGCTTTTTGTTAGGAGGAGCCCTGAAAGTGGACAACCCCACAAAAAGTTGACTGGTACAGCTCTCTTGTTGCTATGTGTTCTTTACCTGTGCGCGAAGTGCATGCTTCTAAGTGAACCACAGTCTCACCTGAAAGACTAGCACCCGAACCACCATTTGAGGAATGATGGAGAGGGGGGAAAATCCATGCTGAGACTTGATCTACAGATTTAGGAATGTCTCATGTCCTAGAAAAGTGAACTGGCCACTGAGCCACCTTCCCACATCTCCAAACTGAGGGAAATGGTGGGCAAAAAATGTTGGAGTAGAGAGGGTGGGAGTTGGGTATTACTGCTAGCCAAATCTCATGATGGCCAGACTTCAGGTTAGCCAGATTTTGGATGTCTGAAGATTTTTGGGACTAGTGAATGCTCATTGAAATTTCATCATGCCAGTTTTGGGGGTAGACAGTAGCTGGTGGTCTACAGTTTTCTGCGTCCTGACTGGGGACGTATGTCTGTGTCTCCACTTCTTGTGTATGACTCCATGTGAAGGGATGTTATGAACGAAGTTCACCACTATTACGGTTATTATGTCACTTTGATTTGTTTGAATGGATGTGAGTGGTGTGAATCAGCTATCATTCTTGTTGTAATAACACAGAAACTGTTAGGGTTTTTTTGTAATTGAGATAATTAGTGTGCATCATCCCTGTTATGATTACAGCGTTATTCTGATTTGTTTAAACTAATGTCTTCAGTGTGTATCACACTGTTTAGAGAGGACATTAGCATTCTGCACTTCAAAGGGTCTGTGTATTTGGTTGGGCTCTAATAAAACTAAATCCACATCAGTGTGTATTTTTTCTGTTATGATCATAATGTGACTTTTATCTGCCAGAATGTATGTGGTCATAGAGTATCCTCCTCCACTTTTGATCTCCATGGAATGTTTCAGAGGGGCAGTCAAGCTGATTGATGTCTCAGACGTCCATTTTCAGGTTAGTGTGGAAAAATCATGAATAAGGAGAGAGAAAATAAAAACGAATAAAGCAAAAGAAATTGATAAATAAGTAGGTAGGGAATGTGATTTTAAAAAGTTGTATTATACGAGGGCCACCCCATAAGTTCTCGGATGGGAAAAGATGGAAGTACACTGGCATTTCTTACCTAGCCCATCTTTTCAAAGTATCCTCCGTCAGCGTGTGTGCACTTTTCCATCCTTCTAAACCACGAATCCATCACCCCAGCCCACTCCGACTTAGGTATACCAGAAATCAAGCCCTCGGCAAACGCTGGGGCATCTTCAGGGCTCTCAAACGGCTTTCCTTTCAGTTGTTTTTTCAAACGAGGGAACAAAAAGAAGTCAAAAGGGGGCTAGGTCAGGAGAATACGGAGGATGAGTGACGAGCTGCACGCTGTTCTCTTGCAAGAAGTCTAAAGTTGCAGCTGCCGTGTGGGCGCTGGCGTTGTCGTGGTGGAGGAGTAGGTGGCGGATACCAGTCCGTGGTCGCCGTGCACTCCAAGCCTCGAACACTTTTGGCAGGCAGGTGTTGATGTACCATTCAGCGTTCACTGTCTTCTTTCCAGAAGCGGTACAGTAGTCACATGGCTGGATCTTGCGAAGAAAACTGCAATCATTTGCTTTGTGCAGCTTCTTGATCTCTTAAATTTCACAGGTGGGGTTTCCCCTGGAAACAGCCAAACTGACGACTGCTGCTTTGTTTCGGGGTCGTACTGGTAAACATAGGTTTCGTCACCTGTGACGATATTGGAGATCCTATCTGATCTTCCTCCGTCAAATTTTTGCAGCATAAACTGGCACCATTCAACCCTAGCCCTCATCTGCTCCCCAGTCAGCTGGTGGGGCACCCAACGGGCGCAACGCTTCCGTACAGAGAGATTGTGCTGAAGAATGCGGTCTAAGCTTCCTGATGAAAGGTTTAGAGTATCCTTGAGTTCATCCTCCATGATTTGAGGATTTTCTGTAGTCATGGCCTTCACTGTGCTCACGTTCCCATCGATAGTAACTGAAACTGGACGTCCACAATGGTCACGATCTTCCAACGACATTGTACCAAACTGAAATTCTTTGAACCACCTATGGACTGTGGATAATGATGGAGCCTTGTCGCCAAAACAGTTTGTCAAACTTATAAAACTTTCCTTGAAAGACTTCCTTTGAAGATAGTCATAATAAATCATGGCACGAAAATCTCTCCAAGACAGGCTCTCTGCAACACTTTGAAAACCATCCCCCTTGCCATCCATTTTGCTGTCTAGAACAAATTTGGCTCTGACGATTTTTATCATTTTTTGTGTCATAGCTATTATGACATCGCTTGTGATGATGATATAAAAATTGAAATTATGACGTCAGTGGTTTCTGCACATCCGAGAACTTATGGGGTAGCCCTCATACTTGTATGTTTATTTGCTCTTGATTAGGATTTGTTTGGGCTTCTGATCTCATTTCATCTACATAGCGTGTGTGTTTGTTGGGGGCAAAATGTGATATGCGTAAAGTCAGTGGTTGAGTCAGCCAGAGCAGCAAGGGAATGGAGGCTGCAGAGAACAGTCACCAGTCAGTTGTTGTTGGGGTTGCAGACAGTGTATGAACATCTGGGAAGCTTGCTGAGTGTGCTGATCACTCTGGACCACATCATCGATCATCACGCCAACTTCCTGGACCACTGGACCCTGTACAAACGGTAGGGATGCAGGCTGCCTTCCTTCTTTTCTTCCCACATCTTGTGCTTCCTCTTCCTATTTCTTCATCCCATCCTGTTTCTTTGTCTCGCTCTGTCACCTGATCTCAAAGCATTGTGTTGTTACCTGTGTCTGCATGACTTCTTTGTTTTCTCATTGATCAATTTGTCTTTCTCTCTCATTTGTTTTATGTATGTATACATATGTACTTATACACAAACGCATGCACACACATGCACATACTCACTCACACATGCACACACGCATGTAAAGTATACACTAGTTATGAAGCATGTCATTTGCCAGTGAGAGTACAACAGTTCAGACGGTCCTGAACACCCAACACATAAGTAGCCGCTCTACATTGCCGTGTTATCTGTGCACAGGATGGTGGCCTCAGTGCGCCATGCCCCAGGCAAGTTCAACGTACCTGAAGACAAAGTGCGGCCCTTTGAAAAACTGATGATGATGCTGGAAGGGAGGTTGTTGGATGGCATGATTTTCCAGGTAACTTGCTAGGCTTCTGGCCTAACACAGCCCTCCGTCCTCCCCATTTTTTTTTCTTTACTCACCTGGACTGAACCATGCCCAACTGAGGCCCAGACTGACTTAAAACAAATGACACTGGTTTTCAGTTGACCAGAGCATGTGGTTGGTGAATGATTGAACACATTTTACATATCAGACGAGTTCTTCAAAGTGAAGACTTTTTTTAAAGTATGGTCACAAAGAACTTTAACTCCACTGGGCAGAGCAGCTGTGTTAAAATCATTGATGTTCTCAAAACTCATTTACCTCTGGATTTTGCTGCCAAACCCATTAGACAACCAAACTAAAGAAATGCAAAAATTATGTTACCAATTTATTTGGGCGCAAAAAAATAACAACATCAAACAAAAATATTCAGTGCATAACATAGAAAAGGGTGGAATTGGTATTCCTAGCATCAAAACATGCATTCAGGCACTAAAACTTCCTTAGGTTAGAAAATTGTAAACACAAAAGCCAAAGTGGTAAAAAATAATACTCTCATTATATCTAGAAATAAAGGTATTAAACTGCTCTGGACCAAATCGCTTTGCAAATACTAAACTCAATAACTTTTGGAAAGATGTCTTCAGAGCATACTCACAATTTCATAAACAAGTGCATTTAAACAAAATTGAGAACAAAACTTTTTACTATAAGACATGGGTAGAGGAAAATATTCTTTTGGTGAGATTTATTGGAAAGTAATTGCGCATCTTTGAGCCACAGAGCACTCTCAGAAAAATCCGGAATTGATATAATTTTTTTAGAACACAGAAGCTGTTAACATGCAATCAAGGAATATAAAAAGAGGTGAAACATTAGTGTCCAAGAGAAAAATAGTGACTCACAAACCAAAACCGTGCAGTTATTAACAAGTGTACAAAAAGGTTTGCGACTATACTGTAACATCCTGTTAGGAGAGAGAGAAGTCTTTGACATTGTATACTTTATGCGCTGGGAACAGGAGCTAAACACCCAGGTAGACTGGACAGCAGTCCTTAAGAAAATACAGAAAATAAAAGAACTAAAGTTACAGTGGTTTCAAATAAAATTATGCAATAGAATTTTAGTAACTAGCAGCATTTAAAAAAAAAACATGAACATGGTAAGTAATGACAGATGTAATTTTTGTGACGAGAAAAGGGATTCAGTCGAACACTACATAAAAAATTTTGACACTTTCAAGCACAATGCAATGACCTAGAAATCATTCTCAAAGACAAATGCACAAACTGTGACAGACTTTCATTCAATATTAAATTGGTCCTCTTCGGTACAGAAAAGCAAATTGAAACAGATGCAGTAGTTGACTTAATAATCTTATTGGATAAATAGTTTATATACAGGAATAGAATTCATAAATCTAAGCCATCCATGTGTTTCTTGAAGAACTAGATGCAAGATACAAGACAGAAAAGTACATTCAACAATAAGAAATGAACTACACTCAGTTCCAAAAAACATGGCTTCCATGCACAGACTGGCTATCTATGCTAAACTGACTGAAATTTCCATTTTGAAAAAAAAAGATCGGACAAACTAGCTTATGGTCAAAATTGCAGTGCTTGATAATTGTGCCCAAGAAATAATATAGAACCTTGAATAATTTTCCAGTTAGCAGAGAACCACTTCAGGTTGAATGATATTTGCCCGCCTTGGGTAAGTTGGCTTTCGCATTGACAAATATGTATATGTTTTTTGCAGTTTTTCCTGTTGGATACTAACATAAAGAAAAGCAACACCAGAGTTTTCTAAGGAGAAAATACCCTCTAGTTTTCAACCATGTCCTAAATAGAAAAATATCATTTATAAATCCACGCATTATTCAAAGTTGAACTCTCATTATCTCTATTAAAAACTCCCTCCAAGAGGTTGAGGGGGGGGGGGGGGGGGGGGGGCATGTATGTAAGTCTTTTTCTTTCCTCTTTTTTTTTTATTGTAAGGTTTGCAAAAGAAAACCTCACAAACATAAGATTTTCACTAGTTCTCACAATATGTTGTGTGTTTTACCATGTAAGCTTATCTGAATGCTAATCAGGTGTATGGTATATCAGCTGTTTTTCATGTATATTTTTCTTTTTCCTCTTCTTTTGTTTTCATTTGAATTGCTGTTAAGTAGTGATGAATACTTTGTATAAGTATGTTTGTGTCCTAGAGATGTGTGTTACTTATGAGATGAAGTTTCTGCGCACTGTCTTCTTTTGGTGCATCTGTAATTTCTCAACTTACTTGATTGAAATCTGATATTGAAAAAAAAAAGAACGGATTGCAAAAGAATCTCAGTTTTCAAAGTTAAAGTTTTGCCCCTGTTATGCGTATAAGTTGTCTTGCACTTCACCTGAATGTAGCCACATTGATGTGCAGATGCCTCCATCATTCTCGCTCGCATGTGCTCTCTGCTTTGTTGTTAAAGCCACTTCCATCTGTAATGTTGACGATTTTTTTTACATTAGAGAACAGTTTTCTGCACTGAAGATTGCAGCGTATCCACGGTCCCAGTCAGTATCAAAACGCACCCCTCTTCCTCAGCTTGACTCCACCCTTCAACATTCAGGGGTGTCTTGTTAGTGCCATGTCTGGATTCTGTAAACCTGCAGGGCAGTGGGCGCTGTGTACTGAATCCCATAACGATGACAGTAATTGCTTAGTCACAGAGCCAGCATGAATGGAGGCACCGCCTCGTCCCACCAGTGACAGTACCTGTGAAGCAACAATGGGCATAGACATTGGGAGGAAGTGGAAAGTGAAGTCACCATGACAGCAGAGTGTGAAGGTCACAGAACGCGAGACTGTTTTGTTATACTGGTCAGTGAGGATTAGGATTATGAAAATGCGGCTGTGGCATTCCATTCTGGTTTGAGACTACATGACATTCAGGTGTCATATATCCTGGTGCCAGCTTGGCCTGAGAGAAATAGACACCTGCAGTGTTGGTCAGGGAATAGAGGTGGTCCAGTCAGCTTCAGTCCAGATGTGATTCAGAGGTGAATAAATCATTATGTGGATAAAAACCAATTGTGTGGTTCTGTGTTCCCGTGCTGGCTCATTGCATGCTGAGTTGTCTGTGGGAATTGGCTGAGGCCAAGGAAGTCCTCAAATAAATGCCTCTGATGAGATATGAACTCAAGACCTCCATTCAGCAGCATGTCACAGTAACCATTGCACTACTTTGGTTTCTAGTCTATCATGGGTGGTCATGCTTCTATTTTTGTTTTTTGGGGGTTTTCTTGTTTGCCACTGTACTTGATGAGGACTATGGAAGCCTTAGAATCCAAGCTCCAAAAAGACAAATGGTGTTGACTTTAGGTGTGGCTGTTTTTCACATTGCTGATGGTTGTAAATGTATATGTACATCTTTGTGCATACACAGAACTGTGTGGAGCAGTTGTTTGACACAAGGGAGGTGAACGTGTCCAAGAATGGCTTGTTCGCCGAAGAGTTTGCATTCAACATCCGGGAATGGATAGCTGAACTGGAGACCCGTGTTGGTGAGTGATGGACCTGCTTCTGTCTGAAGTAGAACATGTAGTGTCTGTATGTGTGAATGCTGCGTCAGTCAGGCAAAGTGTTTGGTTTGTAATAGATCTGCATGTTTCTTGAGGACATGTTGAAGGGTTACCTTCTAAGCAGCTCTGGTTTCACTATTCTGTAGAATGAGAAATTATTTTCCTCATATTTACCAGTTCAAACATTTGTCTTATCATGCTTAATATGGACAGATCCATACTAACTAGGATGTATGAAATTTGGACTTTGACCATTGCGCTCACGTTGTTGCGGACATGGTTGAGAGCTTATCAGGAAAGGGCTTCAAGTGACAAAGTGAAGACTTGTTCTCTTCAGTTTTGTATTTCTGAATTTGCAGAAATTCTGTGCACTTGCCCTGTGTCTTTGTTTTCTTTTCACCTTTACCCTACGACATCAACAACAACAACAACAGAAAAAAAATGAACAAAAGCAATAGTCCTCCAAAGGGAAGAAAACAGTGCACAAAGTCACAATTCCACACTTCATATTTCTCTCAGAAAACTGGACAGATCAAGGAAATGATGCCTTGTGCAGTATGTTTATTATGTCGTTTTTTAATCTGTCTAGTTGTCAAAGATGGATATTATGTAGTTGTATTGTTTTTGTCACAAAACAAGTGAGCTTCTCTCACCACTCACATGCCTCAGCATCCAATGAAATCAAGGAATTTAAGCACTATTCACATAATGGTCTAACATTGTGGCCATACTTCCCCAATTCAAAATCTCTCTTTTTTTTCAAAATCTCCATCTGTACTCCTCAACATGAAAATTCACGTATGTTTCAAATCCATTCCATTCATCATTCATGACAACACAAACATCTCCTGCCATCACACACACACACACACACACACACACACACACACACACACACACACATGCTGGCTTGGCACACGCAGTATCCTTCTCATTTTCTTTTCCACACCTATGCCTATTTACACAATATCTCACACACACACACATACTGGTATTTTTCTTTTTTCTTTTTCAAGGGGAGTCCAATGAAGTGGACCAGCGAATGCACCTCCTGGGAATGACCTCCCTTTTCATCCTCCATTTCCAAATCTTCCGTGTGCTGGACAAGCGCACGTTCCGCTCCGTGTGGGAGCTGTACAAGAAAGTGCCCTGCGTCCACCTGTTGGGCAACGTCGTCTGGTTCGGCAATGAGTTCCTACTCACTCGTCTGCCCAACGCCTCACAGTTGCTGGACCGCAAAACACAGGTGGCTGCACAGCAGCAGCAGATCCAGTGGCTACAGTCACGGAACCAGGCACTGATGCGGTGAGTGTCGTGGTAGTGGTGTTTGGTTTGTTGGATCATCAGTTCTTTTTTTTCATGCTTATCTGACCAGACAATTGCCATTATCCAGTTAGGTACTGACACGCCTTTAATAACTGGAATGCTAACCAACTTAAGTGTAAGCTAATTCTTTCTCCTTCCATGCTGTATTATGTATCTTGCTCAGCTTCCTTCTAGGAGGTTGTTTCTGACTCATGTGTATGTCTAGTGCATGTTTTGTCTGTCTCTGTTGTGTGTATATGTGCAAGTATGAGTGTATGTGTGATCTGACATCTGTTTGGTTGCTTGTTCATCTGTTTCTCTGTTGTGTCCTTTACCATGAGGAAAGATATGGTCTGATATATTTTTGATATTGTGTTTGCTTTTTACGTGATTTGTACTACAAGAGTTTGAAAAATTCTACTCAAGAATGACCACAGTGCTTCATCTTGTGTGTGATAATTGAATAGTATTTGTAAATAATTAATGAATATACTAATACCTAGAATGATCAATACATTAAGGTGAACTATATGCAGAAACAGTACATTTTTGAGGATGTGTGTGTATAAGTGTGTGTGTGTGTGTGTGTGTGTGTGTGTGTGTGATGTGTGTGTGTGTGTGTGTGTGTGTGTGTGTGTGTGTGTGTGGTTCAAAAGCTGTTATTATTAACCATCTACATGTTTATATCCTGCTTCATATTTGTGGATTAAAGAACCAGGTATCATTTGACTTCTATTTAACCTTCGCTTTAACAGTTTCTTTTTCACCTGATTTACCATCTGGTTTCATTTTCTTTCTCATTAGTTTGAATTTTTTGTTTTGTTTCCTAAAACGTTGTCATTAACTCACATTTTGATCTGTGAATGTTGTTATTCCTTTTCCTGCACTGTTTAGCATTTCCTGCAAAGAATGCAGAGTAGACTAGATTGTCTTGTTTCCAGTGAGTTCACATATTAGGTTGTCTTGTTTCAGACTAGATTGTCTTGTTTCCAGTGAGTTCACATATTAGGTTGTCTTGTTTCAGACTAGATTGTCTTGTTTCCAGTGAGTTCACATATTAGATTGTATCGTTTCCAATGAGTTCATATATTGTTCAGGGTTCATATTGTCATTAAAGGTTGGAAAAAGTGTGGATACTGAGGTACTTATTCTTATGTCTTAAACGTCTATACAAACTGACTTGGGTTTGCAAAAGATTGTAAATCTGATGTTGTGCTGTCAATAACAACAACAACAAAAACAAACAAACAGAAAACCCAGATTTTGTGACTGTTGTAAGAGGATTGAGTTTCCAGCATAGATTCAGAGACTTAAGTACTGGATCTTTTTTTTTGTTTGGAGAAATTTAAGGAATTTGACTCTACCAGTAGTAACCTCATGATGACTGAATTCTACTTTTATTGATCAAAGCAGATAGTTCCCATTCTGAAATAAAGGTAAGGTTGTTCACATGATTGTTTGTTAATGTGATTATGAGCAGTCTTTAACCTCTTCCCTGCTTGCCCCATGTCTGTTAGGGGTAGTTATTACGATCTTGTACACCCGTAACCATGTCTACTATGGGGTACTTATTACTTGATTATATTTATTTTTATCATACTAATGACCAGCAAAATCAAATTATTATGATACCTCATCATAGCACAGGGTATAAGAAACAAAAGCATGCAAAAAATCTAAGAGATATCTCAATAAATGAATGAGTAGTGAACAGATGAGCGAACCTACTGGAATTTGACCCCGGCACTGAGCAATACAGAAAAGCTCTTATACTGTGGCAGGGAAAGGGTTAATATACATTTGGTCCAATTAGACTTTCAAATGTTGTAAATGTGTCCAGTTTTCAGTTTGAAACCTTTTATTGCTTTTGAAATACTTGCATAAAATCATCACTGTGAGTTGTTTTTTTTATGTATTAATTTGTTGGCACATATGTTCACCTGTACACTTTTCTGTATTTTCTTCTGTCCAGTTATTTTGACTGAATATGTACAAATCTACCGAAGTAATTTTGTGGAGTGCCAGACAACTCCCCCCCCCCCCTTCCCCAAAATCTACCCTAATCCTTCCTGCAACTCCAAATCTTAATGTCTTCAGTATGAAAATTCTGATAATAGGTGTTGGGTAATGTTCATGAGTCCGTACATTGTTGATGCTTAAGGCTGACTCACCTATACTGTGATGGATCGGAGCATCGATCTGAACATGAACTCTGACCAGAAAGACAAAGTGAAAAGAGGCAAAACACCTGATGCTATATTTGAAAATGCAGGACGTAAATAAAGTTTACATCCCTGTGGAATTATTGTAATTTTTAGGAAGATGAAAAATTGAAGCCATGTAACACCCGTAAGATAATGGCTGTAATTTTTATTCTGCTTGTGACTTCTGTGAGTTGAGTCACTTTGTGTTGAAGGTCTGTGCACACACACATACACCCAGAAGTCATTGTTTTAAATAGCATTCTTTTCTGCCTGTTGTTAGAGTTGATATTCTCCAAAGTCTACCCATTTAAAAAAAAAAAGATTTTGAAGTGTTTGAGCTGTGTTTTCTTGTGTATAACCTACAGTGTGATGGCTTTGTTTTGTTTTTTTCCCCTTTGTGCGTGTGTGTGTGTGTGTGTGTGTGTGTGTGTGTGTGTGCGTGTGTGTGTGAGAGAGAGAGAGAGAGAGTCTCGACTCCAAATGCTCACTAATCTATTGCAAATGAAGTCTACTTACCAAAACAAGGGCTTCTGAAGGAAGAGACAATGTTGTTTTTGATAACATTAATCCATGAGAATCAAAGAAAATGCAAAAAAAAAACAACAACACCAGTTTTATGATGATTCATTAAAGGTGGTGTTGTTCATTATTTGGATGGCACAAAAATAAAAATGACTTCATCTAATAAGATACATGCATGGTGCATGGCATTGCTCACTTGTTTGGCAGAGGTTGAGTATTGCACCTTTCTATCCTCCCTTTGACAGAATAATTCACATGTTTTTTCTGTCTTATAATATTTTTAACAGTAATTGAAGTAAATTCTAGGCCAGACTTAGAGTATTCAGCACCTTGGAAGGAAATGGGGAATGCATGAACTCGGTGATTGCCTATTGCTTACAAAATCAAAAGCGAATCTTCATGCTGAGTGTGACTTACCTTTCCCTGGAAATTTGACAAATTTGGCTCAAGTCTTCTTGTTTCTGAATTATGGCTGTTGATTGCTGACCAAAAGTCACTGCCTTTCTTCACATGGCCACCTTTGTTCGTACTCCCATGAGCAAGAATCAGCTGTTATTAAGAAAACAACTGTGTACCTCTGACTCTGTTTACTAAGTCTTTTTGCTCTGATTCTAAACATCTGTTTCACCAAAGTCATTGTCACAAGCTTGAATCAAGCAAAACACATTTTTCCACTCAGCATGCATGTGCATGGGGGACAACAACAAAATTTGTAAAGCACTTTCACTAACAAAATTAATAAATCACTCTCTCTCAGTCAAAATCTATGTAATATGCTATATATATATATAACAAATGTCTTCACAGCAATATTGTATACCAAGCTACGGTAACATCAGAAAATGAAAAAGAAACATACATAGGAATTACTGAAAACACTTTTAAAACCAGATACGCAAACCATAAACAGTCATTCAAAAATGAAAAATACAAAAATCAAACAGAACTGAGTAAATACATTTGGAAACTCAAAGATAAAAAAATAGACTACAGCATATCATGGAAAATCATAAAAAGAGCAACGCCATACAACAATATTTCAAAAAAATGCAATCTATGCTCCACAGAAAAATGGTTAATATTATGCAAACCATACTTAGCAACTCTGAACACAAAAGTAGAGATAGTGAATAATTGCAGGCACAAGTGGAAATCTTTGCTAGCACATTCCACCTGAACAGGCCCTAACAAAAATCACAGGCCTCACGTGCAGCAAATAAGATCGGCACGCACAAACAGAGATGAAATCAGGCCCCGCACGCCATAAAAGATCGTTGGCGTGCCACATTGAAGCCATCCTGAGGAGAGATATATACCGTGATATATCTCGAAACAAGCTTGTAGATATATTTTAGCACTTCATTTTAAAAATATCTTTAGCAAATGTTGCTCCCCAAGGGGTCGAGCTCTTTCAGATTTTTAAAGGACGTTTTAATACTGTCTATATATATATATATATATATATAATGACAAATTCTACGTCTGGGAGACAGGTAATGTGGTGGTCCATTTGGGAGACAAAAAAGTATAAACTTGATAACTCCAAAAATGTTTTATCAAAACTAAATCAAACTACTGATTATTTCCTTCTGGACCATTTCCACTTCACACATGCAGCAAAACATGGTCTTTGAAAAAGCCTTTCAGATATAGATATATATAGGGTATGAAAATGTCTCCTTAGGGTAGGGATTTATTGTGAAAAACTACTGATGCTTAAGTCATCAGAACTTGGGATTCTTTCATAAAATATGTTCCCTGCAGTAATTTTATAAAAAAAAAAATATCCCTTTTTTAATTAGTAATTGAAGAAAAACTAAGTGACTCCCAAAGGTCACTTTTCAACTGCCGTGAAGTATACACCACCAAATTTTACTTTTAATTTTCTTTTACCTTCCCCCCCCCCCCCCCCCCCCCAAACGCAAAATGGATCAGTCTTGGGTAGGTGGCATGATCTTTTCAAGGCTATTGCAGCGCCATCTGGCGGTTAAAACGGTTAAAGCGGGAACTAGACGCTTGTGAAACGTCAAGGAGACACCGGATTGTCTCCCTAAAATTTTTTGTCTCTCTAATGTCTGTTGTCAAACGCTAAATGTCTCCCAAACGTAGAATTTGGCAATTTATATATATATATATATGTTTTGAATCTGAAAGTTTGAGAAACGTGCTGCAGCATTACCAAACAAATGTATAGAATATTCCGGAAAAAAAAGTGATAAATAACAACAGAAAATAGTATTTTTTCTGGAACACTCTGCATGTTTTAATAATAATAATAATATGAGGACAACATCTACAGTGCCCATCCCAGCAATGTAGGCTGCAGGGCATGTCACAACCTTCAAATTTAATACACATGTTGATTCGTTCATGTTTGAGCATGAGTATTTGTATTTTATGGATATGAATTTTCTAGAAATACTATGTTAAGCCCTGGAAAATAGTGTGGACCCACCTGTCACTTCACAAACCATATATGTCAGGATAGCTTCCTCTATATGTATGTCTAGTTAGTCGTTTTCAATGCAGATGTTTAGATCTATTGCTTGGGAAGAGTCCCAGTTAAAAGTCATTGTAGTGTTGACAGATTAAGATCTTCAGGATTGGAGTCAGAGGAGGTTTGGTAACTGCCAAGATTAATAGTTTTAGGACTATCTGGAGCCCTTGGAACTAAACTAGGTTTAGCAAGGGAAATCTTTGTATTCTTTGTTGTAAACTTAGGCTTAGTCTCTCAAAAAGTGAGAGAAACTGTCTAGGTTGTGTTGTTTAGCCTAGGATTCTCTGTAGATTCTAGTAGTGGAATCTGAATCCAGATTGGGCAACTGTCTATGTAAAATTCGTCTCGTGAGGTGGTGTGCTATCCTGTGCTATGCGGGCTGTGCTACGCGGGCTGTGCTAACCTGTGTCGCGCTGGGCTATTCTGTGCTGGGCTATTATGTGCTGGGCTACAGCATCCTGAGTCGCTACATCTGGGCGGTCCATATCGTACTGCTCTGGAAATCCCTAGATCCCATTCTACATCCCTAATTAATATTGCAATATCAAAACGTCAACTAATTTGATTATATTAAATAAATCAGTTACTGGAGGACAATTAATATTCTAGATAAACCCTCTGTCAAAACTAACATTTTTGCACACCTTTTACTCACAGATTATGAATGTATGGAAATCTTTATCAGTTTGTATAGTTATTCATGAACAGTTTTGAGAAATGTGTGAACAAACGTTTGTAAGAATTTGTATCATGGGGTGTGCATCCATAGTAAACAATGTTAAGAACACACATTATGAGATCTGATAGAGCAGCCAAAGGCTGTATGTAAGGCCTGGGCCCTGATAATCCTCGTTCAGGGCAAACTGGATGTGTGTGTAACACACTGCAACAATCGTTAAGTATTCCAGGTGGGCAGGTCGTTTGCTGTTGATTGCTCATTTGAAGTATTGTTTGGTTGTTCTTTTCAAATTGTTTGGGTGGTGGTGTTGTTTTTATACACTCACTTTATCTGACCCTTTGCTTGCTTCAGACTTAGTGTTAGTGTTTTCTTCTTCTTGATTTGCTGATATTCTACTGCTTGGTTTCTAGCTTCATGTCTTCACCAATGTTCTTTTAAAGAAAGTGTCCAGTTACTGGGGATGTGTCTGCCATGGGAACCTCCTCCCAACCTCCCACCCCTTCCTGACCCTGCCTCCACCCATCCACACTCTTCCTCCAACCCCTCATCCTACACGCATCTGGCTAGGAGACAGTCACAGGGCTACACTCTACATTTCCATTGTGGACTGTATGCTTCCAGTTGTCCCGTCTTGATCTTTCACTTTTTCGGCATAAAGTGCCATCACATCTGGACTGAAGCTGACTGGGCCAGAAATGCTCCCTTAATGATTTACACGCATCCTCTGGGATTTAAACTCACACCCTCCGAGTGATCAGTCTATGACACTGACTACTGTGTCACAACGCCTGATGAGAATAAGGTTCAACTGAAGGCAGAGACAATGCTATGTCTGCAACTTGGGGTTAAATCGTTTCCAAGACTGAAACTGTAAAGGTTATTAGAGAAAGAGATACCAGCTGATGTATGTCTCTAATCAGTGAACGTATTGTTTCAAAAAGTAGATGAAGAAAATAATCATAAGTGGATGTGTCTTGTTGATTAATTGCCTTGTGTCTGATGGTTACAGATTGTGTGTGTGTGTGTGTGTGTGTGGTGTGTGTGTGTGTGTGTGTGTGTGAAATTTAACAGTAGTTTTAAATGTAGAATTATAAACTGTAGCATTGATGTTTGTTGTGTGTAATTTAATTGTAATTTTAAAAGTAGAATTGAAAGCTGTAACATTGATGTTTGACCTCTAAAATTAATGCACTTGCATCTACTTAGGTTCGCCTCTAAACTGGAAAGAGAAAGAAACTGTTTCAAATCTTGTTGCATCATTAAAATGCTGGTGTTGAAAAATAACACTATAGTTACTGGTAGGTTTTGTATTTGCATGCATGCATGTATGTCCTTTGCATTTGTTTTTTAAAATTTTGACACAGCGGGAAACAAAGAGCATCTAAACTAAACAATCTATTCATGATGTTGAGAAATCAGTGTTTAGATGAAAAAAAAACCCACACACATACATAATGGAAAGAAAAGAAGAAGATGGAGGTAGAACCATGTAATGTGTGTGTGTGTGTGTGTGTGTGTGTGTGTGTGTGTGTGTGTGTGGTGTGTGTTTTACTTCTATTTATGGTGTGCAGAGACATGCAGAGTTACAGCAGTCAGGTGTCAGCATGGATGGTGCGCATGGAGTCCAACATGGCCAGGGGAAACACCTTGATGGAGGACCTCAACATGCGATGTGTGCTCTTCATTCAGGTCAGGCTTAGGAGGGGCTATGGAAAGATCGAGGGATGGGATGGGGAAGAAACAAGGGGGGAAGTGGGAGGGGGAGAGGGGAGTCATGTATATGGAATGTGATGTGTACTGTGGCAACACACTTGTGCTTTTTGTTCAGGTCAGACTCAGGGGAGGAGAGTGGGAAAGGGGAAAGAGGAGGTGGGGAGGGAGAATAAAGGGGATTAAGAGAGATGAAGATAGATAATGCACATAGAATGCAACATGTCCTAGAAAGACATCTTTTAGGACTTCAACATTTACTACATGCTCTGTATTCAGACCAGAGTCAGAGAGAGAGGGAGGGGATAGGCATTTGAGAGTAGGAGTGGGAGAGGAAGATGTGGGCAAAGTTGGAAGAGGGACAGAACACATGGGAATGAGAACTTCCCCAGAAAACATCATAGTAGATCTCAGTATCTGAAGTGCGCTCTCCAGTTAGGTCAGACATGTTGGAAATGTGGGGAAGAGGAGGGGAAGAGAGAGGGAAAAGTACCATGAAGGAGGAGATCTCTGTGTGTCTTTGAATATGTGAACTTTTGTTTGTTTTGTTTTTCAAGTCCAGTTGCTTGAAGAAATATAACTAGTCATATTCATAGGCACAAACATTAGGTCATATTCACATACATGCATTGCAAGTGTACTATAAAACATCATTACAAGCTGTAAAGACATCAGGGTGTTGGTTTATTGTCATCTTTGTCCAGAGGGAGTGAAATGATTGTCAGGGGAGTCTGACGGTGTGCAGGTTTGCTGTACGCCTACAACATCAGTCACCTGGTCGCACAGTGATGAACCTGCACGTAGCCTTGCAGAAACCCATGACCAAGACCGCCGTCCTGGCTCTCTGCAGGCTGCTGGAACTTCTCAAGGTCACACTCACCACTGTTTGTCTGATTGATTTGTTATCCTCATTTCATAGCAATTTAGTGATAGGACACTCACAGCGGCATAGATGCCCATGGCATCATAGGGAAATGCCTTTTTTTTTTTTTTTAACTTTATCCAGTTTGTATTTGGATCTGCATAGACTGGTTCCTTCCTTGTCTTTCGGGCAAGGCTTTACGTCGAGGCCCTGTGCCTGAACACATTCATACAATATCTTGCACACACATAAAATCCTATTCCTCCATTCAGCTGAGTGGGCCACCATGGATACCTCAAATATAAATAATAGCATACTGATTCTGCAGAATCTTAAAAGTTATGGAGTTGGCAGCTCAACATGTAGAAGAATTAAGAGAGAGATTTCTTCTCTTGGACAGATCTTTCTGTCAGCTTGCATCTGGATATTAGACACTTATTAGTGGGAAAGTGGCATGTTCTTGATGATGTTTCTTATCAGTCATTGACAGTATCCATGATTGGAGAGCTGCAATCATCTGATCATAAGCATAAAAAATATGAAATAAATGACATAAAAAAAAGAAGTTTAAATGTAAAGCTGTCACTAGCAGGTGGGGGTCTTTAACATAACTTCAGATCACAAGATATCTTGGGTTAGAGTGGAATTTTTGACAGGAGAACAGAAGCAGATATCTATGAGAAGATAAGGGAGAACCTGCCAGTGATGCACAGATACCTATGAGAAGATAAGGGAGAACCTGCCAGTGGTGCACAGATATCTATGAGAAGATAAGGGAGAATCTGCCAGTGATGCACAGATATCTATGAGAAGATAAAGGAGAACCTGCCAGTGATGCAGAGGACCCCATCCTTGAACATAGACAATGGCCATGGGCAACAGTGTTCCATGTCATCTAGAATGGGAGACATGGTACCCCTTACTGCCGAAAATCACATATTGAAATTTGAGCAAAGAAGAATGAACACAGACTGTCTTTCATTCCCTTGATATGAATGTGTATAGTTTTAATGCTTAGGAGGTCAGAGAGTTAAAGTTTTCTTTGCCTACTGATTGTGGAGTGCTCCCTGTTATACCCAGTGAAAGGGTTATGAAACAGATTTGTTTTGTCATCTGCTCAGCATCACAAGAGACACTGTTCTCCATATGCTTGGAGTCTTTCCTCTTGCTCTTGTTTCCACTTAGTTACAGACCATGCTTCCTTGTTCTTCCATACCTTTATCTTTACCCTCAAGGAGGTATGAATTCCCTTTACTTTTGGAGGCAAGTGGTATGATACCTCCACATATGTCTAGCATGTGGAAATCTGAACAGACCAACATGAAGGAAACATCAATCACTCGGTGAGACGTTGGTCACATGCAGACATTGCAGGGGTCAGTTGCCCTCGCCAGATGACCTGAAGATCCTGTGATAGGACAGACAGCTACCAGGTGAGTAACCAGTGTTTGGATATGTCAGAGATCAGCATGGAAAAGGATAAGTGTCTTTCCCTTCTGCTCGCTAGAATTCCACTGAGCACTTCCTTCTGATCCTTTAGGGTCTCTGTCTGCCGCCTGTTCATATGTTTGCTGTCTGTTCACCTCACTTCACTGCTGATAGAGTCAGACTGTCAAGTTTGAAGCACGGTGGTTCACACAGGAGCTAAAGTTACGTTCAGTAACTTGGCCAACCTCTCTGAACAGTGAATGTGAAGAAGCTGGCATACAAGCGGGCATATCCATGAGAACAGCACAGCAGTTGAACTATTCAGTACTGGCATGCAGTGACTATGGTGCTCGAAGCAGTTAGTACCAACTCGAGTGAAGGTGACTGAAACGAGTGACAATTGTGGGAAGGTGAAGTGAGACATATATCTTATCCTCTCTTGGTCTGTGTGCAAGTAGAGTGCTTTCTTCACGTTAACATGGAAATGTGGACAAGACAGCTTCTATTCACTGATGTACCTGTTTATATGACACTGAGGTGTGGGTCATGAAGAGGTAAGCCTGTTCCTGGATAGATGGAGAAGACATTTGTGGAACGTTGATGTGTTTCAGGCGATAGAGCACACGTTTCACCGCCGTACGATGCTAGTGTCAGAGTCTGTCAATCACGTGGTGCAGTTCTTGTCTTTCAAGGCCCTCAATGCCATTGCCACTGCCAAGGTAGGTATGAGTGTGTGTGTGTGTGTGTTTGTGCGTGTGTGTGATGAGGAGAGAGAATGTGTATGCATGCAAAATGAGAGACCCATCCATTTCCTGAACAGTAAGCCCCCCCCCCCCCCCCCTCCCACCCCTATGTTCCCATCCCCCATTTCTCTCTGTCCCAATCTATCCCCCCCCCCCCCCCCCCACACCCATACACTCATGCATACATCTTAACTTCCAACCATTCTGCTGTTTTTTTGTTGCTTTTTTTAAAAAAGAATTTCAATGTTATAAAAACATTCCTGGAATCCTAAAAAGTTATGATTTCAACATAAAAGAAAACCCCAAAAGCAATAGCATAAACCAACTGAGAGGAACAGATTCATGTGTTGGAAATGTAAGGTAATGTTGAATTGATCTCGGATAATGCTCTGCTAGTGACAGGAATCACTTTCACTGAAAGATACAATATTTCTGTGAGCCCACCTTGAACAGTGTGAGCAAAAACTTTCAGTGAACAAACTACCCCCTTTGTCTCTGCCTACTGAGATTTTGAAGTTAAGAAGGTGACAGCCATGACACCAGTGCACAGACGCTTGGAACATTGCAGTCACTGACCCATACTCCATGCTGTTTCAGAAACGCATCATGTCAGACAAGAAGTACAGCGACAGGAGATTGGATGTGCTGTCTGCTCTGGTTCTGGCAGAATCTGCTCTCAACGGACCAGGTCAGTCTACCTGTGCTTACCCACAGTCCTAGATACAGTGAAGATTTGTCAAATCTAAAGTTAATGAATTCAGATATAAATCATGTTGAACAATTTTTTTTATGTATGCGCTTGTTCAGAAATAATTTAAGAACTGTGCTGTTGCAGCAGTAATGATTATGTTCATAACCATTGTGTGCCAAAACATTGTTAGAATAGTGCTACTGTAATGTTGTCAAACATGGAAATTTAACACAAGAGACAGTCACAGTTAAAGGTCAGATCACTTTCCAAAAAAATCATGGAAGGTTTTGATTTTTTGTTTTAATGTTGTGACTTGTAAGTCCAGTGTGTTATCTACAGAACTGATGACATTGACATTATCTGCAGTTTCATATTAAGTTCAAAATTTGAAGCTTGAGGTCTAACTTTTTAATTACTATGAAAATCCTCACCTTAGGCTTGCAGAACTCTTCAGCAAAGTTGCTTTTGCAGTTCTTTGTGGTACACTGTGAGGACCCGAGATTGAGTCTGTAGTCAGAACCAAGTCTTTCTTCAAACACATCTCCACCACCAGTACATCTTTTGTGTGGCCTTATCTTCCCTGCTGTTTCAGTTCAGAGCCACACCCAGGATTGTTCTTGTACATACCACAACAAAGACGCTCCACAGAGAGCAGTCAGTATCAGGTGACTGTGAGGCAATCCACAAGAAAAGATCCTGCACCATTTTTGAGTCATTTTGGTAGTGTTCACTTGTGCCTATTTCCAGTTGTCATTATTTAACATCTTTCCTGGTCTGCTTTTTGATTGGGCCACTCAGAAACAGGAGAAAACATTGAATACCTGTCAGACTCAAAGGTCTTAATCTCTGCAGACTTCTATAGGTGAAAGTACTCCTCGATAAGCCAGAATGAGATTTTTTTGGTTTAAAGCGGAAATTCAGCAGAACAACTATGCTGTGTGGTGGAATGGTTTGCAATGTGCACTGACAAGAAGAGTTTGTGGTTTGACTCCATCTCCAGCCTCAGCATCATCAAGAACTTGACAGACCCGGTTCTCACTAACGTCAGACTAATATAGGCTAGAACACCAAGGCTACATCAAAATGTTATTATGCTCTGCATAGTTATGCGGGCATTGTCCTCAGTTGTGACAAGCTCCTAGCATAACATTATCAGTCTTCAAAATCCCCGAAGTCGGAGTGTGGCTGCTCATGTGGCGGGGTAATCAAAAACCGTCACACAGTGATGTTCTCATCCCCAGCTGATGCATTTTTACCTTAGTGTTCAAGTACTTCAGCTGTTTGGATGATCCCTGGAGTCTTTTAGCCAGGGTACGACAACAACAACAACTAACATTTAGAGTGAGTTTCAGTGGAAAGACAGACATCATATATATAAATCTCATCCATTCCTTTAGTGATACGTAGATGATTGATCCAGTGTCTTGATCACTACAGGTGTTTGTCTTTCTCGGGCATGAGCACACCACTGTTTAGTTAACAGGAGGAGTAACTGAGTGCAGACTAGATTCTCTTTGCTTCTCTACGTCTGCTGGACCATGCAGCCAAAATGGACAGTAGTGAAGCTAAATGAATGGAGTGAATGAGTAAGGAAGGAAAGAGATGGGCTGTCCTTACAGCCAGAAGAAAGAAAATGTGATGTGAAATTCGCTCGATGATAGGAAGCAGATTGAGCTGCACTCACACAGGGAGAATTTGTGGAATGCCACAGATGCACATCATCCTAATCAGGCCAGATGGCCCGATAGTATACAGAATGTTGCCAGGTGCATGGGCTACAATGGGATGTTTTCATGTCAGTTTCTTTTTTGTTGTTTAATGCTGTGCTTTATGAGAGTTAAAAAAATGACTGTGGCATTTGATGCAAACACTTCATCAGAGTTTGCACAATATGCACATTTGAGTGAAAGAAACAGAAAACCAAGGGCTTTAATTCAGTTGAGATCAAGTTAAACTGTAGTTTCATTGTCATTATGAAGTGCATGAAGTTCCTCAGTTGCAGCCTCCTTTTCAACCCAAGATAGAATTTTCAGATATGCCTTCTTGACGACTTGGAATAGTCACATGACTACCATATATGACAGTATACCATCACCTCATCACCATGTGGACTGTAATTGATTGTATGTGTGAGCATTCTCCTGCTGCAACAGAGCGAACCAAATGTTCAACTCACAGTTACATCATGTGAGATGCTCATTAGACAAACAAGATGTGTATGAATCCCCACTTCAGTTTGATTGTCATATTGATTTCACTCTCCTCTAAAGAAAAAATTCTCAACTTGTTTACATTTTTCAGCCATGTGGAAGACAGGATTGGGAAAACCTCTGTGAAGAATGGTTTCTTTTCATCTCTAGTGATGGGATTTGATGATGATGTTGTTTCAGGCACCAAAGAGAGACGCCTGGTGGTCAAATTGGCCTTAGCTGTGGGAACTAAAATGGTGAGTGTGAAGGTGAATGTGTGTGACCAGTTTGTGTGTATGTGTGTGCGTGTGTGTGCATGTTCATATCCATTTATGTGTGTGTTGCAATTTATGTGTTGGAATCTGCATGACAACACATTCACGCACTCACGTTTCTGTGGGTATGCATTGGTATATGTATGTATGTGTATGGAAGTGGATGTGTGTGTGGTTGTGTATGAGAATGTGTTCATTCCTATATTTGTCTTTGTGAAAGTGTTTGTATGCATATGCATATGTAATTGTGTGTGTCTGTGTACAAGTCGACATTTTGAAAGGATTCTATGTGGATGCTGTTGGCCCTGTAATGTGTCCAAACCATCTCGGCCCCAGTCACACATGGTTGATCTGTTATCACAGAGAGCCTTCAAGGAGGATGAGAGAGCCAGCCTGGATGACACTCTGAGGAAACTGGACCTCGTCTGTCAGTTACGAGAAAAGTCAGTGCTACCTCCTTCTCCTCCTCTTCCTCCTTTCTATTCTTGTCCTCCCTTCCTCCATTTACCTCCTACTCCCCAATTCTCTTTGCTGCTAATCCTTCGGATAGGGGGGGCCGCAATAGCCCAGTTGGTAGAGCGCCGGACTCGTGATCTTGGGGTCGCAGGTTCGAATCTCCGCCGGGCCGTTTCGGTACAGGGGGATTTTTCCCTTGGAGTTAACATTGGTTCTGACTCCATTTCCCATACAGTCCTTTGAATGAGACTATAAACCAAGGTTTCATGTGTGAACGAACACATAACATCTTGCACACATGTAAAAAATCCCATCACCAACTTTCGGAAGAGAAGGCCAGTTTGGCCGTTGGTATGGATGACACATTACACATAGCATGCACCTTCCCTGAAGTTTGGAGTATGGCTGCCTTAATGGCGGGATAAAAAACGGTCATACACACAAAACTCCACTCCCTTTGTTGGGTAGATGGGATTAATACTTGCCTGTCTACACAGGGGGTGTCTGCAGAAATATCAGCCTAAGTACGCAGAAAGAAAGAAAATCATTCTGATAGTAGACTTGATTAAGATGGGGAGTTTGTATTATACTCCCTGTTTGGCTAGTATACTTACCATGTCAGACCATAGCATTCACGGCAGTTAGCCAGCTCTGTCAGGCCGAAGATTTTGTGTGGCTAATGCAGTAATAAGACAGTCACGTGACGCCCACCCTACTTCCGCCGAAGGAAGAAGCCGGTGTAAACTTCCTGTACCTCATTCGTCGAGACCATCATGTGACGCCCACACTACTTCCGCCAGGGAGGAAGCCGGTGTAAACTTCCTGTAGGCCTGCACGCCAGGTAACCCCAAGGACCTTGGCGCTAGTGGGGAAGGTAGGGCGGGCATTAGAGTCTGACATGGTAAGTATACTAGCCAAACAGGGAGTATAATACAAACTCCCCATTTTGGCGTCATATACTGTACCATGTCAGACCATAGCAGAATTTATCGTAAAAGGAGGAGGGCGAGTGCCCTAGTGGTTCTTGGGGTTAACCGATATGGCTGCATTAGCCGCCACAAAGGATATTCCTTCAGAACCGTCAGCCCTGGTCATGCGGATGTCCCTTAAATAAAAGTTTATAAAGGGATTCTCCGAACGCCAGTAGGCTGCTTCCAGGAGATGGCGCAGGGGGACAGAGTGCTGGAAAGCTGCAGAAGCGGCCAGTGCTCTGACCTCATGGGCCCGGGGGGACAAGACGGGGAGGACCTTGGACGTCTGGGCATAGGCCGATTTGACCGTCTTGGACAGCCACCTAGAGATAGTGCCAGCTGAAATGTCTTTCTTATTCTTGGGGTTGATGGAAATAAAGAGACGTCTCTGAGAAGCGCGCCTGGGGCGTGAATGTTCCCAGTAGTGTCTTAGACACCTGGAAGGACACAGAGTCCTGTCACCACCGCTCTCTCCACCTAGGATATCCGCCAATGGGCGGATGACGAGGTAGGGGGAGGGGCTACTGGGTTCCTGGTTTTTAGCCAGGAATTCGGGAAGGAACTTAAGGGAGACAGAGCCGTCCGTGTGGAAGGCAATGTCTCTGGGGTCCCTGCTGAGAGCGTGGATCTCGCTCCGCCTTCTGGCCGAGGCCAAAGCGAGGAGAAAGGTGGTCTTCATAGAAAGAAGGTCGAAGGGGAGGGAGGAGATAGGCTCGAAAGGAGGTTTCCTGAGGGCATCGAGTACAGTGAAAAGATCCCAAAGGGGAACGCGCCTTGGGGATCGGGCCTCACGAAGGGCCACTCCTCTAGAGATCTCTCTGAGAAGGAAGTCATTCTCAAAGGACGGTCCGCCTAGTTGGCAGATGGTCGTGCAGATGGCCGACCTGTAGCCCCGTATGGAGCTAGCTGATAGTTTTAGGTGGGACAGAAAATTTCCTATCTGGATATTTGAGGGGCGATTGTGTGGGACAGAGTTGTCTTTGCACCATGAGACCCATTTCCTCCACCTGTAATCGTAAAGGGACTCGGTGCCAGCTCTGCGAGAGGCCATTGCTAGGTCTCGGAGGTCCTGAGAGGCCCCGGCGTCAGAGAGAATGTTAAGGACGGACTGGGACCTGTCCGCTTGGGAGGTGGGGTTAGATGCTCGCACTCCGGCTGGCACAGGAGCCAGGCATGGAGGCTGGGGATTGGAGTGGGGGCGACCCGAGCGGGGTTGCCTGAGCATGTCCCACCGGGCGTCCAAGTGGAGAGGGGGAACGTGAGTGAGGGACTTGAGGTCTGGAAACCAGGACTGAGTGGGCCACCATGGGGCTATGAGAATGAGCCTGGGTCCCTCGAGTCTCGCCTTCCTGATCACCTTGTGAAGGATCGGGAAGGGAGGAAAGGCGTAAGCTATGAGGCCGGACCAGGGAAGGGATAGGGCATCGATCGCGTACGCCTGAGGGTCCGGGACGGGAGACACATACACTGGCAGACGATGATTGAATCGGGTGGCGAACAGGTCGATCATGGGTGTGAACCAATGTTCCCACACCGAGGTTAGCGTGTGCCTGCTGAGGGTCCATTCGGTGTGGAGGACAGACCCGGAGCGGCTGAGAGAGTCTGCCAGGATGTTGTGCGTCCCTGCTATGTGTCTCGCGCGAAGGGTGATTCCTTGCGTGTGACACCAGCGGAGGAGGGCCTCTGCCCGGAGGGAGAGACTGATGGAGCGTGCCCCCCCCCCCTTTGTTGATGTAACAGGCTACCGAGGTGTTGTCCGTGAGAAGGAGAACAAATCGGTGTGAGACCAGTGTCTGGAAGTGGAGGAGGGCTAGTCGGACCGCCTCCAGTTCCAGGATGTTGATGTGAAGACGGGCAGTCAATGGGTCCCACACCCCCGAGGCATGACTGCTCTCCAAATGGGCCCCCCAGCCCGAGTTGGAGGCGTCTGTGTAAAGATCTAGGGCCTGGGATGGGAGGGAGATGGGAACCCCGGGGCTCAGGATGGAGGGGCTGAGCCACTCCTCCGTGGCCCAAAAGAACCAAGGCCCGAGGGGAATGGTCTGGTCCCAGCGGTCGGCGGTCTGCGACCAACGACGTCGGAACTCCCTTTGAAGCTGTCGTTTGGGGACCCTGCCCAGAGGAATGAGAGGCGACAGGGACTCCATCATCCCCAAAAGGGAGGACAGTGTCCTTGCCGACGCGAGGGGAGAGAGGCGGAGGTGGGAGATGAGGTCCATCAGGCGGGTGGACCTCTCCGGGGTTGGGGAGACTAGCATGGAGGTGGTGTCGAAACTCATGCCCAGGAAGGAGAACCTCTGACTGGGCAAGAGCTCGCATTTTTCGGGGTTGGTGACGAACCCTAGTGAGGAGCAAAGGCGCAGAAGTTTGGATGTGTGGGCTTGACACAGGGCCTGAGTGGGAGCCAGGACGAGCCAGTCTTCGAGGTAAACCAAGAGGCGAATGTCCTCCTGTCTGGCAAGGGCGGCCATCTCCTTGACTACCTTCGTGAAAAGGAAGGGAGCCAGGGAGAGTCCGAAGGGGAGCGCCTTGAACTGATATACCCGTCCCTGCCAGACGAACCGAAGGTATCGTCTGTGGGAAGGATGAATGAGGATCTGAAAATACGCGTCCTTCAGATCTATAGAGGTGGCCCAGTCCAGATGGTGGATGGAATCTCTGATCTGGGCCGGGGTCTCCATCTTGAATTTGGTTGTTCTGAGGAATTTGTTGAGTGGAGAAAGTTCGAGGATGGGCCTCCAGCCCCCCGAGGACTTGGGGACCACAAAAAGGTGGGAGTAAACCCGGGGTTTGGGTGGGGTATATGGGTGATGGCGTCTTTCCGAAGAAGGTCCTCGACTTCCAGGCGAAGAGCCTCCGCCTGGGCCAGGGGGGGATCGCCGGGGGAAGGAGGAGGAGAGGATAGCAGAGGGGGGCGATCGTGTGCCCAGGGCAGACGGAACCCCTCTTGTAACACTGACACTATCCAAGGGTTGAGTCCCATACGCCGCCACTGGTGGGCATGTCGGGACAGGCTGCCTGCCAAAGGGGCCGCGGGGCCGGGGAGGGGCAAGAAGTCTGCCAGTTCTCGCTCCTCCGAAGGTGAGTCTACTAGTCACCTCCGAGGCCGGGCCTGTTGACCGAACCGAAAATTCTGCTGATGGGGGTTTTTCGGTTTTGATCTAGCAACGGCAGAAGAAGGTCGTCTGGCGGGCCTTGAGGTGCGAGGGGGGGCCTGTTTGGGGTAGGGCTGGGGTCTGGGGGCCGGACGGGAGTAGGGTCCAGGAGGGCGATGCTGGCGAGGACGATGCTGGGGAGGGGGCTTGGCCGCAAAAGACGCCGCCTGCTTGCGTTCCTCGACTGCATGAGTGATGACAGCAGTGGAATAGTCACCGAAGAGCGACTGTTCCTGACCCGGGATGCACCGTAAGGCCGCCTTGAGCGCCGGGGAGAGATTGGCCTGAGATAGCACAGCATCTCTCACTGCTAACAGGCAGTTAAAATGGCACCTGGCCGCGCTGTCCGCCGCAGCCCAGAGGTGATGCGAAATCTTGTTGACCAGGAAACGCAAGAGGGGGTCGTCGAATAGGCTAGGATCTGCCTCAGAGTCGTCGGGGTCCGAAGCCACCGAGGCAGTGATGCCCTCCTTTGCCCAGAGCTCCTTCGCTCGCTGCAGGAGCATGTCCATGAATGCATGTCCCGCGGTGGTGTGGAGAATGCCAGTCCTGGCAATTCTATCCCACTCCGTCAAGTTCTTGATGAGAACAGGGGTGGATGTGGGGGGGGCGAGGTTGGGCGTGAGCCTGAGGTCGGCGGAAGAAATGGCAATGTCCCTGGTGGCCGGATTGGCAGAGAAGAGGGAAAAGACATGGGGGCCATGACGCGGGTCTTTGAGGAAAGCTCCTACTGGAGCCGCGTTAGGGGCTGACAAGAAGTCAATCCCCGGTGGGGGAATGGCATGTGCACCCCTGGCGAAAGAAGCCGGTCTGTCCCACAAGGGAGGAAGGGTCTGGGGGGCGACTATCCTCGGCCGTGATCGCTGGGCAGGGGGCTCCCCAGTGAAACGGCTAAAGGAGAAGATGTTGTCAGAGGGAGGGGATTCCCTCACAACAAGATCTGGACGCCAGCTCTCCAGGATGGAGAGGTCACCAGACTGGGGGAGGGAGTCCTCGACCCCGTACTCCTCGACCCCGTCCTCGAGTTGAGGGTCAGAGTAATCCAGAAGGGGATGATCAGATCCACCTTCGAAGGAGGACGGGTCCCTGGTGGCTCCATACTCAGCGGGCAGACTGGGGGATCGCCGATCGGACAGCGCCCGAGAGGAAGGGGGCCCCAGGTCGATCCAACTCCGGGAGGCAGGATGCCACATGCGACCGGAGGAGGAGTCTGGAAGAGTGTCAGCCCTAAGCCACTGATTCCTCTCGGGGGAATAGAGCCACCGGTCCCCGGAGAGTACGACGGGCTGTGGCGGCCCTGGGGCAGAGTCTCCCCGGGGACCCGGGTAACCTTGGGCACCAAGGGGAGGGTAGCGAGAAGGCGAGCTGTCTCGCACCCGCCCCAGGGAGAGCACTGCCTCCTGCATCTCCCGGGTGCGATCCGTGCCGGCCCCCTGCATGGCAAGGTGGCCGGTGGGTGGTGCGGTAGCCGAGCCTCCTGGCCGTGTGGGAGCGGACTGGGATGGCTGCGGCGACGGATCCACCTCAGAGGACGAAGGGAGGTTACCCTTGGTCCCGCTGGTCGATCCTCCCCCCGGAGGAACGGGACCGCGGACGATGCCCAACCGGGGAGCGAAAGAAGTCCGCTCCCCAACGTCCTGTACCCCTAGGGGAAAGTTGAACGGTCGATCAGGGTGGTTCGACCGTTGGGGGTGAGGGCGCAGATCCGAGCTGGTCGATGCCTGCGTGCCTGACCCGGGGTTGTGGTCAGTGGGGAAGTCACACCAAAGACTGCCCACAGCCCCTCCACCGGAGTGATGACGCTCCTCGTGTCCGAGTAGTGGCTGACCCCGGACACGGTTGGGGAGAGCGTGATTCGACTGCGTGGCGTTAGTGGGGGGGTAGCTAGCGTCACGAGTCTCATCTGATCGGGTGACGAGCGGTGATTCCGACCGCGAGTCGTCACCCGTGCTGGTCCGAGTCTCGGCAATGGTCCCCAGGGGCCGACGATCGCCGGACGCAGCATGATAGAGAGTCTCCTTGTGCGATGGAAACTGAGCAGGCGATTTGGCCGAAGAACGGGAAGATTTTGGAGAACGGGAAGATTTAGAACGGGCAGGTCCTTTCATGGGGGCCTTGCCCTTGGATTTCGGTTTAGAGTCAGAATAGAACGAAAAACAGTCGGCAATGACGGCCGATTGCAAGTTTGATTCGGCCAAATGCCTGCTCGACTTCGATCGCAACGATCGTGTGTCCGCCGATCGTGAAGAGGAGGAATAGCAAAGCTGGTCGCGCGTCCCCTGCGCGGAACCCTCCTCCACACTGACCGTACGCTCAGAGGTGTGAGCGGTTTGTCCCCTGGAATCGATACTCGGGTCCTCCGGGGCAGAGCGCGACTCGCGAACAAAGGAGCGGCTCGACCCGTTAGTATCCTTCACCATGTTGGGCACTGGTGGCGAGACAAACACGGAAAACACGATCGCAAAGGGGAGACAAAGGTGGATCGAGGGATAGGAAGAGCTCGACCAACCTCGGAAGGGGCACTGATAGTGCTGGAAATGCGCAGAAGTCGCGCTGTTCGAGTAAGACGGTGCAATCGTATGTGTGCCGGTATGGCCGGTCGACACAAAATGGCGGAACGACCGACACAAAATGGCGGAACGACCGGCACAAGTAATGGAAAGCGAGTGAACGATGAGGAAGGTCGTCGAATAGGAATCCAATGGAAGTGAAATGGGACTCGCAGACAAAGGCCGTAAGGCTAAGTAAAGCGAGGAGATAGAAATCGGCGTGTAGTCTACACAGGGGGTGTCTGCAGAAATATCAGCCTAAGTACGCAGAAAGAAAGAAAATCATTCTGATAGTAGACTTGATTAAGCCAGTCCTGTCTTGAAGGAATTCGTTCCATCTCTGGAAAAGGAAATGGTACTGTGCAGTTTGTGTCCTGGTTACACATATTTTATTTATTTCTACTGTTTAAAGGGCAAGGGAATTAATGGTACATACCGTGCGATGAACCATTCAGCATTAAACTTCTTCTCAGTAGTGTTGGGATGTGTTTGACCAAAGTCGGAAATTTTACAGCAGATTCCATGAAGACCCTGAAATATGATGATCTGTGTGATGTAAGTTAAGGAGATCAGTGTTTTTTCATTTGAGCTGATTCAAAGATGGATAGTGTCCGACTTTGCCCTAGATCAGTGTGTTAATTGATGACTTGACTCACTTTTGAATTTTAATGCTAGCATTTTGATTTGTAGTTAGCTCTGGTGCTGTTAATTGATGACTTGACTCACTTTTGAATTTTAATGTTGGTGTTTTAATTTGTCGTTGTTGTGTTAATCCACTGTGGATGGCTGGGTAAGGTGACGTCATGTGACCGTCATCCCCTGGCCCACCACCCCTTTTCTTTTCTTTTGTTTTTCTTTTATTTTTCCACACCTTTTCTTTTGCTCGGTTTGCCACTTGACACTCTGTGTGTTCACTGTCTGTGTTTTTTTATCTGTTGGGATTGTCACTTCATTTCAAAGCGCTGTGCACACCGTAGGAAAGAGGTCTGAAAATGTTTGATTAATGGGCCTTTGAGGAAAGGATTTGTGTGTCTGTGAGTTTCTGCTTGTGTGGGTACGTTTTTCTTGGTGAATAGAATGATAGGAGGACTGCTTGTTAAGTCTCTGTATCCTCACATGGATGCTGGCATGCCAAACTACATCCCATTGCCCAGCATTGAACCACACATACACACACACACACACACACACACACACACACACTCTGTCTGTCTGTACACACACGCACACACACTCACACGCACACACACTGTGTGTCTGTCTGTCTGTCTGTCTGTCTGTCTCTCTGACTTACACACAAGTCACTTTCTGTCAGTGTTGATGTCAGTTCCCATGTTTCTGTATTCTCAGACTGCGGACAGCATGTGACTGCAGTTTCATCTACTGGCATCGCGTCATCTTCCCCATCTACCTGGATGACATGTGTGACAACGTCACTGACACACACAGAGTGCAGGTAGCTGAAACAGTGTCCTGTGTATTATACATCAATCTTCCTGTCATTCTTTCAAAACAGAAAAATTGCAGAAAGATCACCATTGGAATGATAGTAAGGAACCCATGTTTGTGTTCATTTTTGTTCACATTGTATGTCATACAATACAAAAAAATTGTTCTGTCTGCTCAGCTTTGCTAGTCATTATCAGACTCAGGTTCATCGATGATTCTTGCAAAGATTACCTTGATTCATGTATTACAGACTGCAGCTGTTATTTAAACCACAGTGCCAAGGACATCCACGCTGTTGGTTCGGATGAGGAATTTGCACAGGCCCTCGATGCCAGGCGCCTGAAACTCAACCTGCCACGAGCAAACGAAACTGAAGATTGGGAGAAACTGGATGCAAAAATCGTCCAAAGACTCGATGCACTGATAGGGAAAAGCACCCTGGAACACAAACTAGCCACATATGGGGACATTGTGTATGCCACATGTAGAGACGCCTATGGAGCAAAACTACCCAAAGAGAAAACACCTCCAAAGAAATCCAGACGCCAAGAAAAGATGGACAAGATCAGGGTCCAAAAGAAAAACCTCAAGATGCAAATGAAGACCGCACTGCCAGCTGAAAAACAAGGCTTGGAAAAACTGTGGAAAGACCTGAAAGAAAAACACAGCGCCCTCAGCAAAGCGGAATCTGTGAGGAAGAGGAAGAGCAAAAAGAAGAAGACACAAGAGCGCTTCTTCAGAGACCCCTTCCAGTTTGCCAGAACACTGTTTGAGCAGCCAAAATCTGGGACCCTAAGTGTGGACAAAGGAGTTCTTGAGCAGCATCTGAGGAAAACATACTCTGACCCACAGAGCAAAGCACCACTCGACATTCAAGGTCTGGTGTGGCCAACCAACCCTGAGGAACAGTTCAATGGCAAGCCTCCAACGTTGGCGGAAATCAAGAAGGTGGTCGACAAAGCCAGAGCCAAATCATCACCAGGGCCAAACGGAATACCTTACCAGCTTTACAAGAAATGTCCCAAGGTGCTGGAGTGGCTCCACAGGCTGCTGCGATCGGCTTGGAGAAACCAGAAGATCAGCGGCCAGTGGATGACGGCAGATGGTGTGTACATCCCCAAAGAGCAAAACTCAAGTGACATCAGCCAGTTCAGGCCAATATCACTACTGAACGTCGAAGGGAAAATCTTCTTCTCTGTCATGGCAGCAAGGCTGACCAAGTACCTGATGGAAAACAAGTACTTGGATGTGTCAGTCCAGAAAGGTGGCATCCCAGGCGTGGCTGGCTGTGTAGAACACGCCACAATGATCTGGGACGCAATCCAAAAAGCAAAAACAGAAAAGAGAGACCTGGACGTAGTGTGGCTTGATCTGGCAAACGCATATGGATCTGTGCCCCATGAGATGATACAGTTGGCTCTTGAGATGTACCATGTGCCAAAGAACATCCGCGACATGCTCAAGAAGTACTTCAATGGCTTCTCAATGCGGTTCTCTACCAAGGAGTACACAACAGACTGGATCAACTTGGAAGTGGGTATTGCAATGGGCTGTGCAATTTCCCCAATACTGTTCGTGCTGGCAATGGAACTCATCTTGAAAGCAGCAACAAACAACGCGAGACAAACAGACCTTGGCGATGGATACAAGATGCCTCCTCTCAAGGCCTTCATGGATGACACTACAGTGATTTCATCCAGAGAAGACGAGACACGTCATGTGCTGGAGAGGCTGGACGACATAGTTGCCTCATCCAGAATGAAGTTCAAGCCAAAGAAATCACGGAGTCTCTCACTGAGGAAAGGAAAAGTGGCCGGATCTGTGGTCTTCAGTGTTGCCAACCAGGCCATTCCAACAGTCACAGAAGAACCAGTCAAGAGCCTTGGAAGATGGTATGATGATACGCTGAAAGACACACAAAGAGCAAAAGAAACCAAGCAGATGGCGGAGGAAGGCTTGGAGACCATTGACCAGTGTGGGCTCCCTGGCAAATACAAGGTCTGGTGTCTGCAGTTCATGCTGATACCAAAGCTCCTATGGCCTCTGATGATATACGACATTTGCACCAGCATAGTGGAGGCAATGGAAGCCAAAATCAACAAGTTCACAAGGAAATGGCTTGGTGTCCCACCCTGTCTGACTGACATAGCGCTGTACTGTCGCCAAGCAAAGCTGAAACTACCACTGAAATCCATCCTGGAGGAATACAAAGCAGGGAAGATCAGACTTCAAAGCATGCTGGAGGACTCAGGAGACAAGGTGGTAGAAGCAATCAAGCCCCAGCTGAAGACAGGCAGAAAATGGAAAGTTCAAGAGGCGATGGATTCTGCAAAAGAAAGTCTCAAGATCAGAGAAATAACAGGACACACACAGACCAACAGACAAGGACTGGGGGTGACCAAAACTGAATGGTGGTCAAAGGCCAAAGGAAAAGCCAAAAGAGACATGATGATTCAGGAGATGAGAAAAGAAGAAGACCAAAAAAGACTCCAAAAAGCAGTCCAGCAGAGCCAGCAAGGGCAATGGACAACGTGGGAGAATGCACTCCAAAGAAGTCTCACTTGGAGTGACATTTGGCGCATGGCCCCTCTCAGGATCAGCTTCATTCTCAGATCTGCATATGACCTTCTGCCCTCAAATGCAAACCTGGTGAAGTGGGGAAAACAGACGATCCTGCATGCCCCCTCTGCCATGAAAAACAAACAGTGGAGCATGTCCTAAGCTCGTGTAAAGTAGCCCTGGCTCAAGGAAGGTACACATGGAGGCACAACCAAGTGCTCAAAGAGATTGTACAAGTAGTCTGGGCTAGTACCAACACCACAAAAGGGAAAATCAGGACTCCAAAAGCACCCGCAACATTCTTCACGGCAGGAGGCAGCAAATCATGGCCAAGAACAACAGTGCCACTCGAAACATGCAGGCAGAGTCTGCTGGACGGGGCAGATGACTGGGAGTGCACTGCAGACCTCCCAGAATGGAAGAGTCACCCAGAGATCATCAGCAAGAGTGGCATGAGACCAGACATAGTAGTCCACTCTAAGTCAACCAAGCAGCTGATCATGATCGAGCTCACGGTGCCATATGAGAACAGAATGGAGGCAGCTCAAATCTACAAGACTGAAAAGTATGCTGATCTGGCAAACAGCCTGAGGAGAGAAGGCTATCAGGTCAAAGTCCTCACTGCAGAAATTGGAGCTAGGGGGTTTGTAGGAACGTCTGCATACAGCCTCATGAAACAGCTCTCAGTTGCAGGGAAGGAAAAAACCAGAGCCCTGAAAGCAATGGCAGAAGCGGCAGAGAGGTGTTCAAGCTGGATCTGGTCAAGGAGGAACAAAAGTGAACTTCATAAGGCTTAATTTCCCTACAAATATCAGGTGTCCCTGTGGCTCAGTGGTTAAAGCGCGAGTCATTAAGTGGAAAGTGAGCATGTCCAGAGGGTCATGGGTTCGAATCCCAGCCATGGTTCGTCCCAAGATGGGAAAAAAAAAAAGGGGGCAGCAGAGGGACATCCGGAGTCATGAACCGGGTGTGGCCCAACCCCCCTAGAGTGTCAGGAGATAAGGGCCGAAACACTTGCTTGAAGGGGGCTTCTCTTCTGAGGACTCTCTGCTGCCACGCTCTCCACGAGTTTCTTTCTACTGTGTTTATGACGCATGTTTGTTGTATGCTTACAGTACAAGTTTGGAGTCTGTTTACAGTACGCATTATGTGAAATATATATTAAGTGTGCATTTATTGTCCATGTGTTGAGTGTGTTTTTATTATCCCTGTGTTGAGTATGTGTTTACAGGCCATGTTTGACGAATGTTTACAGTACATGTTTGGTGCCCTGAGGGACTGTGTGACCCCAATGACCTTGGTCAGACACTTGCCCTCGCCCCAGGTGTTGCTGGATGTCTTTGACAAGGAGATCTCTGGACACCTCAAAGATGTGAGTTCATCTTAAAGAGAGAGGTCTTTGAGCACCTGAAAGAACGAGAGTCTGTTGTAGACAAGGAAATCTTTGAACTTTCAAGGAGTGAGTTTATCACTTTTAAAGAGAGAGATCTTTAAGCATCTGAAAGAAAGCAAGTCCACTGTTGACAGGAAGATCTTTGGACACCTTTAGGAGTGAATAATAGCCTGATATGGACACCTTTAGGAGTGAGTTAAAGCCCCATAGTAACGGACACAAGGCTAGTGAACTGTAAGAGAGTCATTGTGTCTAGGGCATGGCATAGTGAGAGACGAGCCCATACCACTCCTTCTGCCGCTTCTGCCTTCACTGAACTGAATCAGGTACCCGTGTGCTTCTTGATGGACACTGAGGGCTTTCAGGCCAGAAAAGTTGGAGCCCACTAGTGGTTTATACTCATCATGACATGACTGTCAGCTTTGGAGCTGAATGCTCTAACCAGTCGACTTCCGGCCCCTCTGTTAGTGAGTCATTTGTACAGAGGCATCCTTGAAAGAATGAAAAAAAGTGTGAGTTTACAGTTGAGTGAGAGATCTGCGAACACCACAAAGATGTGAACCCATTACTCATTTCTAGAGAGGTCGTTGAACACCTCAGAAATGTGAGTCCCATTCTAGTCAAGGAGGTCTTGTACGATGGACATATATGGGTACATCAGTAATGGTTTTTTTTAACCCCTTTACAAAGTAAGTTCTGCTTTGACAGAGGTCTTCACAGTCAAAAAGTGTACATCCACTTTGATCGGTAAGAGTTCATTACAGACCTAGAGGTAAGGGTATGATTGCAATAGAAGGATCTTTACTACAGGACTTACAGGAGTACTGATTGAACATATAGCTGTGACACATTGCAAAGTTGTAAGCATGATGGATTCTTGCCTGTCAAAGAGTCTTTCACCATTGTGCAGACCAGCTAACCCCTCACTCTCTTCTTCCTCCTGTTTCCCCATCCCCTGCTCCCCCATTACCCTACCCTCTCCCCTTTCCCCTTTCCTTGCCCTTCCTTGCCCCCTCCCCCCGCTCCTCCCTCACAGCCTTTCCCCCATCACCACTTCACCCCTCAACCCCTTTTCCCATCCCTTCTTCCCCTTGACTGGACCTGTCCCTTTTAGCAGAGCTTTTCATCGCTTTTTTTTTTGTCTTTAACCCCAAAACACTACTGTTGATTGTATACCATGGTGGTGATATCATCATTGTATAATTGTGTCATAAATACCACTGTGTTATCAGTATTATTATTATAAGTAAACTGCTGTAATTATTCACGCAGCATCTCCTGGACCCTTTGTGTCGCTCCATAGAGACTGACCTTCGTCTGCATATTCACGTTCACCTTCAGCTCGACGACCGCAACCCCTTCAAGGTTGGTCTGCGTGACCTCTCACATCTGCTGCGAGTGCGGCCCATCCGATTCTTCCAGCGTACCATCAATGTCAAAGGTGAGACATCATTTGTGGACTGGATTTGCCATGCTCCTAATGTATTCAGGAATCCAGGTTTTCTTTAAAATCATTCTTCATTTTCGTGCAACCACTGAATTTCTGAATTTTGCCCTTAAATGTTGTGGGCTCATCCTTATCAGAAATTGAAAACCTGGTTTTAAAGGTTTCAGCTGTCAAAAACAGACAAGCAGTAAGAGACACTGTATCAGAGAATAACAAAATGGCCATTATTTTTGCCCCATGTGACTTAGGTAATATACCTTTCCTTGTGGTGAGTCACATGTATTGAGGTGGCAGTTTTAACTTGATTCCTGAACAAAAAGATTTTTGCACACCTCCAGACCCTGTGGATAGCCCCTGTCTGAGCATGCAGTGGCCAGCACTGAGTTCATTGGCCTGTTGATGTGTGCAGCGTTCGTGGAGCACTACCTGAACCTGACCTTCTACAACCTGACCACTGTGGCCCTACACGACTGGAAGACATACGGAGAGATGAAAAACATGGCTGAACAGAAATAT
>CM065721.1:17030763-17035763 GCA_033310375.1 Conus canariensis
TTTTTCTGCTCAGGCTATCAGTCTATTCTGGCTTTTTGATCAGGCTACATAAGGCAGAGAACACATTCCAGTGTAAGATTTCAGTCTAATATTATGTGAACAAGGATTTTTCACCAGAATGAACACTGAACGACTGTGCTGTGTTACTTTGAGATCTGTGCAGAGACTGAGCAGCGATTGGATTTGTGTTGGAAAGTAATATCTCAAAGTAGCGACAAAGAAATGCTGAACTGGTTTGCTTGGTACTTTGCATGGTGTGCTGAAGACATGAAGGGGATAGAAATCACACCCTTTTCTTTTGCAGCCGGTGTCTCACAAAATGAAATAATGTACACCAGCTGCCATGGTGCTATGGTTGACATTGCAGACTTGAGGGCTGAGAGGTTATGGGTTAAATTCTGATCAGAAGCAATTATATGTGGGATTTTTTTTTAGCCAGGCCAACTCTTTCCCAGGGTTTATTGTGAAGGTTCAGTTGGGAAGGCCTGTACTGCACATTTGAGTTTCATCCATCGAATAGATGCATTTCTGAGTGTGTTGTTTAAATTTCACGACCAACGCTGCTGGTGTCTGTTTCTCTTGGTCCTGATGGATGCTGAAATATATTATGAAAGGAAACGTAGTATTCAGCCTTGTCATGCATCCCTTAGCAGGATGTGACTCCAGAGAGTCATCTTGATCATCCTTCTCATTTATCGTCGTGACAGCCCTGATGTGGCCCTTTGCGGTCGGCTGGGCTATAAGCAACATTATCTTATCTTATCTTCTCATTTATTACCATTAAATAACGTGTGAAATCGTATGGCCCTTGATGCCCGTTTCCCTAGTAACTTTCATTTTGAGTTCCTCCAGAGATCCCTGCTTTTGCATGTTTGATCAGAACAGGCATCGCTGAGCATCACCGAAGGGGCCCAGCAGCACAAAGTCTCCTAAGGTGGATTGCTTCATGTCTGCTTGGCACTGACTGCTCTCAGTGGACTTCCAGTGTAAGGGGTGCAACAGAACAAACCTGGGTGTAGATGTGCAGGGCGGTGCCAGAATGAGTGATGTTGCAGTAATGTCACTTAGGCATACAGAAAATGAGGTAGAAAAAAAGATAATTGTAATACTGTGTGCAGGCAATGCGATGGGCTACATCCGCATGGTGCGGTCAGGGGGGCTTCACTGCTGCAGCAATGCCATTCGCTTCATCCCCGACCTTGAGGACATCGTCAACTTTGAGGAACTCTCCAAAGAGGAGGGACTGTCCACTGAATGCCAAGTTGCTGCCAGGTAATAATAGTAATAACGATAATAGTTATGATGATACTTGGATGATGATAATGATATAATGACGAAAATAGTAATAAAAGAAATGACTGTAATGATGAAAATAATAATAAAAGTAATGACTGTGCCATTATCAATTTGAGGAACTTTCCAGAGAGGATGATTAGGGTTAATCGTGTACCAAATTACTGCCAGGTAATAATGGTACAAGAGAATGACCTACATGTCACTGTATATGAATATTTGGAATTAGCATCATGGGAATAACACCACTGGAAGGACATAGAAGGTGAGATAGCAAGATAAAATACAGCAGCCTTATTCACCAGTCACATTATCTCTGCTAGTTGGTTTGTTTTCCACTGACTCATGAAACTCGTGTGTGTGTGTGTGTGTGTGTGTGTGTGTGTGTGTGTGTGTGTGCATGCAAGAAATAAAACAAGCAAGCAAAGGTGAAAAGAGAGATGATTGAAAGCTTTATGAATGAAAGGGAGACCAGGAGTAATGGGTTTTTTTTTTATCAGATCAGAGGAGGAAGAAAAGTCATGTGTGGAAATTCTTCTTTTTTTTTTATAAAATGTTTGTATGTGAATTTTCATTTCTGATGCTTTGAATTTGTCGAGTAATCTGTGGGAATTGACTGAGAAACATATAGATGTTATTTTCGTCTGATTGTGTGTGCAGAACATTTTGGGCAGCTTTGCGAGTGCAAGTATGTTTGTATTATTAAGTGTTGACTCATATTTGTGGGTGGGTTGGGATGTTGTTTCAGAAATCTGGACAGTGTGATTGAAAACCTGACCAAGAACTTTGCAGAAGGGACAGAATACTTCAAGGTACCAGACTGGACCTTCCGTCCCTCTTCCCCCTTCCCCATCTCTCTCGCTCTCTTCCTCTCGCCATCTCTGTGTGTCCCCATCTCTCTCTTTCTCTTTCATTCCATCCCTATTCTCCCCTTTCCTCCTCACTCTCTCTCTCTCTGTCTCTCCTCCCACCCTCTCCCCTCTCTCTCTCTCTCTCTCACTCCCCCCATCCCCCCCTGTCTACCCTTCTCTTTTTTCCCCTGTCTCTCTCTCTCTCACTCTTCCCATCTGTCTCCCCACCCCCTTCTCTGTCTCTCTCTCCATCCACCTCTGTTCAGCGTGCATCTTTAATTTATCACTTTTGACAGAATGCTAGTAAACATGAAATATACAAAGCCCACAAATAAGGAAAAGTTTATGGACACAAGATGACTGAAATGCAAATTATCTTGATCACCATGTCTGTCTTTCCTCTAGTTTTCTTTCTTTGTCTGTCCCTTTGTTGCCTGTTTGTCTGCTTTTCTTTCTGTCCACTTCCTCACCTTTCCTGTTACTCAGTAAGCTCTTTGTGGATCTGACAAAGAAAGATTTTAACGAAATTCCAGTGTGTTTTTAGAAGGTGTGTTTTAATGAGTGTGGATTTAAAAAAAAAAAAAAAAGACTTTGAGAGTTGACTTCAGTGTGGTGACAGCCCTGATATGGCCCTTTGCGGTCAGCTGGGCTATGTGCAACATTATCTTACCTTATCTCTGTGGATCTGACAGATGCTGGTGGACGTCTTTGCCCCAGAGTTCCGCAATCCCAAGAACATGCACTTGAGGAACTTCTTTGTCATTCTGCCTCCTCTCGTAAGTCTCTACCTCATGGTAAACCTTCTACGGATGTGTTTTCGTCAGTCTCTACCCCCATGGTAAATCTGCCATACATGTGTTCTAGTAAGTCTTTTCCCCATAGACAAGTCGCCATACATATGCTGTGCCGAGTATCTGCCATTGGTATGTTCTGGTAGGTCTCTTCTCAGTGGTATATAAACCATGTGTTTGGAAGTGTCTGTTCCTTGGTAACCCTGTCATGGATGTGTTCTAGATAAATCTTCACCCCATGTTGAATTTGTGGTGGATGTGTTACGGTAAGTTTCAAGCCCTGATAAAACAAAAAAGATTTATCCAGTCGGTGATCTGGTAAGTGTGTGCTCGCCGTTAACTGTGCCATGTGTAGGAGGCCTAGGGTGTGATAAGGATGGCTGCATTGATGGAGAGCAGTGCTATTGCAGTGAAACTTTAGACTGCAGATCTCTTAATAGAGGCTTCCTCCTGGTAAAAACTTGTTGTTTCCCCCTAGAAAATTGGTGTCTCTATCCAAATTTACCTTCCGGTGAAAGTTCCTTCCATTTAAAGACTAGTTTTTGTACACAATTTTTGTCTTAGTCTGACCTTTATCAGAGAGATCTCTCTTAAGAGACTTCTTTTTGTTTAGTTGTTATTTAAAATTTTTTTTTTACAGATTTCTGGATGTTGATATATCAAGATTTCCATATTTATTTAAAAGAAAGAAAGAAGGAAAATCGTGAGTTTTTCACGTTGCGTAGGATGCATGTGTGCTCATGTATTTATGTGTGTGTGAGTATATGCAGCCCAGATGTGGATGATGTGTTCAGGTGGCTGTGACATGTGTGTATATGTGACAGACGGTGAACTATGTGGAGCACTCTATCAGCTGCAAGGAAAAGATGAACAGGAAGAACAAAGTGGGGGCTGCCTTCACCGATGATGGCTTTGCCATGGGTCAGTGTGGGCTGGATCAGTCAGTCTCTGTCTGTCTGTCTGTCTGCTTCTGTGTCTGTCTGTGTCCGCTTTTCCTTCTTTGCTTCTTTGTCTTTCTTTTTCTCTCTCTGGTTCTGTGTCTGTCAGCCTGTCTTGTGTCAGTTTGCCTTCATGCATCTCTGTCTGGTTGGCTGTCTGTGTCTGTCGCTCTGTGTCTGCCTGCTTCTATGTCTGTCTGTTTTTATTGCTAGCCAGAATGTAATGTAATCTAACATAGTTGAATTACCCAGTCAGGACAAGTGGTATGTTTTAATTCTGCTCTGGCATTGTCTGCAGTAAAACAACATGGACTGTCTGTTGTGTATGGTCTTAAATCAACAGGAAAACTTCTACTTCTCTTTCATATACCTAGATTTGCTGACTTCTCTTCCCAAATTTGAGAACAGTTGTCTATGAAGACAAGGCAAAAAAAAAAAAAAACCGAAAACAAAGAAGATGAGAAGCATTTTGTTTATTCCTGTAGCAGTGAATTCCCACATGAGCGTGTTCCTGCCTGATGGGAAACCCTTTACAAGATACAGGATGTACTATCTGTTCAGCTTGCAGCTGAATTGGGGCCATCTGGGCTTTAATCAAATAGAAACAACTCCAGCTTCTACATGTCTACGCAGCTGTCTGTTTCACTGTTTCCTGGCCTGTCTTATAGTCAGGAGCAAGAATAATGGCTCTGTCAAGTATATCTTGTGCTCTTCACTTAACAGCAACAAACAGCTATTTCACATCAATGATACCGGTCAAGTTTTCATTCATTCTCACACCAGAGGCCAGCCCAGCATCCCTGCGGTTTTTTACCATGTGTCCACTGTTCTGGACTCAAAAAAAAAAAAAATATGATTGAGATTACCTTTCTTCAAAAGGAGGAAAGAGAGCAGTGAAGGCATGTTTAGAATGAATATATATTTACCTGACAGGTGGTGAACCCATGTTTTGTTTTGTGTTCCAGGTGTTGCCTACATTCTGAAACTCCTGGACCAGTACTATGAGTTTGACTCCCTACACTGGTTCCAGGCAGTGCGCAAAAAGTTCCGTACGGACAAGGTAAGCATCCTCCCTTTGTCTGTGTGGCATCTCTGTCTTCCATACCAAACCTTCCTCCTCTCTGACA
>CM065721.1:17040763-17065763 GCA_033310375.1 Conus canariensis
AGTTCTCATTCCCACTGCCTCCCAGTCTGATCTCTTTGATAACTGTGGATGGATCTGTTTGGCAGAGATTCTCAACTCGTTTCCAGCCCTGTCTGGTCTCATCATGATTCAACTGCTCCCCAACTCCTCACTCACCCAGTCCCACCCCCCACTCCCCATCCTGCTTCCCCCTCCCTTTTTTTCTTTTAAAGTTGCTGTGCCTTTGTTACCAATCCTTCCTTTGTATTTTAACCTAAAATGCCCTGGCTTGTGTACACTGTGTTTTCACTTTTTTTTTTTCTCTTTTCTCTGAAGAAGAGATAAGTCAAAATATCTCTTAATTCATTTTGAAGTTGATTTGAGTTGAAAGTGTTGAGTTTGATTCTGGTGTTTGTATATGTGAAAATTTTCTGGGAAAGACAGAGGCAGAAAAAGGTTTGATCCTATTTTTTTCTTTCTCTCTCTCTTTTCAAAATTGTTTTTTAATTGAAAAAAAAAATCTTACCTAAATTTCAGTTATTGAATTTCAGTCTTCAGCCAGTTCAGGCAGAATGTTTTCAATAAAGTTCCATAAACACAACAGGACTGTCAGTCTGATTGGTTGATTCAGACTAGGTGAGATGTACAATGTGGTAAGAAATGGATTTTTGTTTTTTTTTCTGGAATATGATTCATCTCTGTTAACATTAATTCGTAGCTTTACTACTTCTCTTAAAGCTGTCAAGTAGATGCTGTGATCAACTGCTGCTTACAGTGACATTAAAATCATTAATAAATTTTAGATCCAATTTTTTTTTTTTTTTTACCCTGCCCTTCCCCAGTGCCCCTCGCCTCATCCCCCCTCATGCTTCAGACCAGGGTATTACATTGTTGTTTAGTGCAGTGTGGAAGTTTTACAATATAAACTTATAGAGAGGACAGCTCCTGAGGCCATGTGTGTGCTCTGATTGACATTGACAGGCAGTAAATGGGTACTGAACTGGAGCTTAATGGCTCCTCCATGGCCTAAAGCTATCAGCTTTGTTGTTGTTGTTACATGCTGGGCCCAGACGCCTGTGTAACCCTTTCTGTTACGCTATGCAGTGTTCTGTGGGGTTTACCTTCAGCCCATGGTCATTTCCTAGCGCTGTGTTCATGGTCCTGAAATGGAGGTCAGCCCTCTGAAGATGGAATATGCCTACCTACCTGGTCATGTGACCAGAACACATCAACACATCGCTCTCTGTTGTGTTCAGTGCTGTCAGTGACCTGATATTTCTGTATGGCAGCACCCAGAGATGCACTGGGTGACCCCCAGAGGGTTCAGTTGGGGAAATTAAACAAAACAAACGACAGTTTCTCCTCTGAAAGACCGGCCCCCAAACTGCCACACACAGGGTGTAATGAAGGATGGGAGGAGAAAAAAGTATTGTGGTATTTGTTCTTCTCTAAACAGCTTGGCCTGTTCAGGTGCCCCATGCTTCCCTCTGACAATGCCAGGGGCACTTTTGGTACAAATAGCTCTCCTGCCTTCTGGAGGTTCTTTGGCAGTAACTTCGTCTTTTCTGTTACTCTCTGATTTTTTCATTCTCTTGCTGTTGTTTTCATTTTTTTCTGCCTTTGTGGACCATTCTCTGGTCTTTGTTTTGGAAACTCATGTACCTTTTTTTCTCAGTATAATTTGTATTTTAGTTAGTTGTAAGTGTTTTCAATCAATGTTTTTTACATTAAAAAAAAAAAAAATGCGGGAGTGATGAATTTAGCAGAATGGCTTTGGTCTCTCGGTATGGCGTAGTTTTATCCACCTTAACCCGTAGAGTGCCTTTAAGCCGTCAGCTGACGCCGCATTAAAAATGCTTTCCCAGTGCCTATGGGCCGTCCACTGACGTCATGCATTTTTCTTGAATTTTCATTCGTTACTATTTCTATCAACGGACGTAAATAGAGTGTGCGTAGTAAGCCTTATATGTCTGTAGTATTAAAATGATATGTAAATGACCACACGTGAGGGGAAAGCCCATTTATTCTCATCACTGACTGGATGACCAGCCAGCACTTCGTCTGGCTTGCAAAGATGGCGGCGCAACCTTCGACAAGCGCAGCGACCAAATCAACGTATTTACACAGCTGAGCAGGCTCTGCTAATGATTTTTGACAAAGACAATAATCTTTTATTCAACGACTCACTCGAGCATGAAGGTGAGATGATGATAGTGATGGAATTGCCAACCGTATTCGTCGGTTATTGTGTCGGGCTGTGTGACCTCAATGTGTGTTCAGCTGACTGGTTTGCCAGCGTCGAACGAGCTCGCCTAGTGTGTACTCTGCACTGCGTGCCAGTGGTCAGTGACGTGGTAGTCAGCGTGAGAGGGGAGCGCGGCCTGCTCGCGGCGCGGCACAGGGCAGAGGGAAAGGTAGGGGAAGAGGAGCAGTGAAAGAGAGGGTTGAAGTCCAGCAAGGGGGCGTGGTGGGGAGAGGGGGGCGTGGTCGTGGACTGACCTGTCTGCATAGAGTGTGAGCGTCTTGATAGACTTCTAAACTGTTTTACTTTCATTTACAGGTGTAGTGTGACAATACAAACTTTATTTTCAACTTTTTTGCTTTGTGTTCTTGTTTGGATGTGAAGATGTAGTGGTAAATACATATGCTTTTGATCGTGCAAAAAAATCTATCCAAATCTAATTGTCTAAATACTTTTTTATTATCAAAATTAAAACAAAAGAAGCCCAGATTCAAAATCTTCATTCAATTTCCTTCAAAAATCATATATATTTCATTGTTATATCTTTTGTAGTTTCTGAGCTAGAATTTTTTGTTAATTATTACCCCCAAATCATTAGATTTCCCTGGCACTGGGAAAGCCTTTGTTTGTAACATTTTCAAGCAGCTTCAAGCAGCGAACGGGTTAAAGATATCGACAGGTTTGCCACCATGCCATTAATTATTGATTGTTTTTGTTGTTTGTGGCTTTTCCAGGATGAAACCTTTTTTTAGGATGTGACCTTTTGCAAGATATGACTTTTTTTTTTCTCATATTTGTTTGACAGCCCTGAAGAGACCCTGTTTGGTGTCTGGGCTATGCTGATAGAAACTGTAAACTGTTGTCCCCCATTGAAGCGTGATAGAAGGTACAGGTTCAGATCTCCTGGTGTGGTTTTCCATCAGGCCCTGTGTTACTGGACGGTGTGCACGATAGACAAGACATGATCGTGAGGAGGAGGGAAAGGGAAGTGAGGAGAGAAGGCATGAGCATAGAAATGGTGATAAAGTACACATTTTGATTGTGAGGAGGAAAGTGTAATGGGGAGGGAAGGGGTGAAGAAGGAAAGGTGATGTAGTGCGCATTGTGACTGTGAGGAGGAGAGAAAGCTGAACAGGGAGGGAAAGGGTCGGAAAGAATATGGTGATGAATTCATCGTTGTGATTATGATGCTTACACTGTGTGTGTCCGTTCCTCAGCTTCCTGAGGCTGGTAAGATGACGGAATGCTCTGTGGGTGTGTGGGCCGCTTTGCACTTTCTCCTCTTTGTATACTTGTCATGGCTGCCAGCCACTGCTAATTTCTTTACTAACAAAATTTTTACTAATTTTAATAACTTTAGTATAGAATTATTCTTTTCTTCAGTATTTTGCTGATTTGAAAAGAGGAAAGGAAGAAAAGAAGAACAGAATTGAGAAATATAAGAGAAAGGGAGAAACAAGACAGTAGTTTGTTTTCAATCCGTGTGGTTTATTGCTGATTACACTATTCCAATACATGTGCATCATGTTGTTTACCTTGAGTGAAAGCATGTTGTGTCAAGTGAGGCCTGTCCTTGTGATCTTTGGACAGAGTCACTTTGTTGCTGTCCAACTTGCCCAAAGAATGATCTTTGGACAGAATCACTTTGTTGCTCTCCAATTTGCCCAAAGACTTTCGGACAAACTGGATCTCTGATGGCTGCCCGGTTTCTCTAACCAGTTAACATTTGGACTTATTGAACAGCTGTGATGTTTTTGTTTTTTTTCCCTTGCCTGGAATGAAACCCATAAAAGTCTTCCTGGTGTAATGAATGAAGTTTGCTGTCCTTGTGTTTCACTTTCTGCTGTCTTCCTTTCTATATTCTGCTGTATCCGTTTCTCTCTCTCTCTCTCTCTCTCTCTCTCTCTCTCTCTCTCTCCTCTCTCTCTCTCTCTCTCTCTCTCTCTCTCTTTCTTTATCTCTCTCTCTCTCTCAGTGTCTGTGTGATTGTCTATTTGTCTCTCTCTCTCTCTGTCTCCATCCCTCCCTCCCTCCCTCACTTCCTCCCTCACTCCCTCATTCTCTGCTTCCCTCCCCCCATCTCTTTCTGTTCTCCTTTCTATTCCTTCAACCCTGTTTCTACTTTCTTTGTCTCAAACTGCTCTCTCTGTCTCCTTTATACCCTGTCATAGCTGTGTCCCTACTATAGATCAAACACTGGGCAAACTATGCTGTTTGGACAAGTAAAATTGGGCAGCTGTTGGAGATTCATTTTGGACAAATTTGAGTCTTGGTACAAATTGTGCTGCAACATGCACTCTTCCTCGATCCCTTTTTTCTTCCCCCCTCTGCCTCCACCTCTGAGTAAATGGAACAGTCAGAGGTTGGCAGCTGAATATTGTATCTCTACTGTTTGGACTGTTCTGTTCTTATTGTCTGCACAACACTCCGACTGTCTGGGATGTTGTGGTGCTTTTCTTAGAGCTTTTCCAGGTGTTACTTTTCTTTTTTTCTTCTTCTGCCATACTTGTTTTCCGTATGTAATTCTTTTTTTTTTTAAACATATCTTATTTTTTTCCTTTTGTCTTTGTCCTTTTTTTTTTTCCCACTTTTCGTCATTTTTTTTCTTCTGCTTTACTTTCTTTTCCATCTTTCTTCACTGCAAGTCGTTATCCTTGTATTCATCTTTTTTTTTTCTGTAGACTTTTTTCCATCATAATTTGTGTATTTTCTGTATTATCTGTCGTATGTATTATTTCTGGTATATTTTGATTGCTTTTTGATTGAAAGGTTATGGTACTGGGTTGTCTGCATTGTGCTTGCAGGAGTTTGCCATTAACATCTGTGTTAAGTATTGCTCATGATGCTCTTCACATCGAAGGGTCTCGACAATCGCTTTGTATAATAAATTGAAATTACAGGACAGTATTTTGCAGTGCATCCCTTGAGTTGTATCAAAAAATACTATTTCATCTGCAGTATTTCAAAGTGCCTGTGACACCGGCATGTTGCCCTATCTTAGTGTGCAGCAAAGAGCAATCTGTTTCTTGGTGCCTGCAGTGTTCATGTGTTGTCAACCTGGTAGGCTGCATCATGCAGTTGTGGCAGGGCTGGAGCGCATGGAGCTGAAATAGGCTGTGGTCTTTGGACTAGACTGATGTGTATACTGGACAGGTGATGCTTAGTGCTGCCTGGGTACGGTCTCTGTACAGGATGGGAGATCAGGCCATAAACTGGAGGGCTGAAATTGATGTGATTATTATGAACATGATGATAACAGCCATAATAGATATTCAGAATGACTAATCTAAATGAATTGCCCAAAGCAATGAACTGAGTTCATAGCTTACAGACATATGCACACACACATGCACGCAGACACGCACACGCACACACACACACACACAGACACACACATCCGAAGGGATTCAGACACACCTGAACACACATGAGCATGTGCGCACAAGTGCACACACACATACACATTCTCTCTTTTCCCCCCTCACACATATACAAGCAAGCACGCGCGTGCGCCACACACACACACACCAACACACACACACACACACTCTCTTACAATCAATACTTTTGTCTCCGTCTCTCAGTAATAAAGTTAAGATAACACTTCTAAAGGCAATCTAAAATAAAAGAAAAACAGGCCATGCTGCAAAACTGGAAGCCATACTGTGCTTTGAATGAACACTGACACTCACAGTTTCCACATGACATGGCTGCATGTCATTGAATATGCCTTTGCGGTATTTTCAGGGACGCAGTACAAGGTTAATCGATAAAAAAAAAATCTACATTCATTACATATAAATGGAGGAAGATTGACAACCTTTTTGTCTGGTAAATTCCAGGTAAACAACAGCAACAACAAGAAGACAATAACAGTGGGCACACATCTGAAAGCATCTCAAAGAGCACCGTCTTGATTTAAAAAAAAAAAAAAAAATCAAACTTCAAATAGACAAAAACGGACATGACGTATCATCGAAGAAAAAAAACACCATCAGCTAACGTGGTAGAAAATGTATGCGGAACGTATTCTTTCTCCCCCCCCCCCCCCTTCCCATGGTAACTATTGTTTTCTCTACCAGTGTTCTTGACTTGGTAAACACGATACCAGTTATGCCCTGAACCCCAAAGAAACCGGGCCTCTTTCCCCCCCACCCCCCCCCCCCCCACCCACACACACACACACACACCAACCAAGGACCTCGGAAAAGAACGTGGACAGCCCAGCGCACTCCAGGTGTAAGTGATCCACCATCGTCGATTCACCCCTGTACTTGCAGCGCAAGTCATGTGGCTTTCACCACGTCATTGTACGCACACTGTCATCCTGTATTCCAGAGATTCATCTGATAATTCAAAAGCTCAGGACATATGTCCAAGATCAAAGAAAAGCGATTGGACATTTTAGGTTTGCAGGACGACGTGTCCGGATGCTTTTCCACATTCAGGCGCGTTTCTTTGAATAAAATACATGGATCATTACTAGCAAATCATACCGACATAAAATAAAACATCAGGTGTTCATGCTGACAGCTCAAGGAAAATTAAAAGAACCGTCTGGAGAGCTAAAGGACAACGTGTGAGAATATCTCCAAGGAAAAAAAAGTATAGCTTATAAGGTACTTTCATTAAAAGAAACAAACAAAAACACACACAAAAAGAAACCTCCAAAAAATGTAGACTGTTGCTGGCAAGTTATATAGAACTGAAATGCATCAAAACACCCTTTTCCTGTTAAGTGACGCCAGTCTTCTAGCTTAAGTGTTAGACTGGAAACATAGGTTACTGGTAGTGATGCCGGTCTTCTAGCTTAAGTGTTAAACTGGAAACATAGGTTACTGGTAGTGATGCCGGTCTTCTAGCTTAAGTGTTAAACTGGAAACATAGGTTACTGGTAGTGATGCCGGTCTTCTAGCTTAAGTGTTAGACTGGAAACATAGGTTACTGGTTCATGGGTTGATAAGGACTGGACTTAAATTTGTGGCTGTTGTTCACAGCTGCTGCCTATTGAGTAGAGAGAATTCTCCGTCTACACGACTTCCATCAGTCTTCCTGAGCTGTCAGAGTAAGCACGGATACTGTGTATGCATTTTCTTGGGGGGTGGGGTGAGGAGGGGGGGGGGGAGAGTCAAATTGTGATTTGAAGCATACGCTAGGATCCCTGTAAAAACAACCAGTCAAACAAAATAGAATAAAGTATGACGCATACGATCACAGCAAAAAAAGTCTCTTAAAATCTTTATCAATTTTAGACGCTGTATTGAGAAATACAAGGTCTGTCTGTTCATCTGTCTGTCTCTCTGTCCACCCCCCCCCCCCCCCTCTCTCTTTCTCACTTAGCACGCACACACGTAAGCACACACACAAACACACGCAAACACACACTCTCACACACACACACACACACACACACACACGCACACGCACACACACACACACGTGTACACACACAAGACCGATGGGCAACAAAATCTACAACCCGGTTTTCGCACCACAACACTGAACATTGCCTTCACTTTGCTCCATAATATGCGTGTTGGAACTCTAAGTAGAGATAAGCCAAATAACTTAACCCCACCCCCACCCCCCACCCTCCGCACCTCTGCAGACCCCCAACCTGATCCCATTTGACTGATGTTCGTGAAAACTACCACCAGAGCAGTTTTACCGTGTACTATTAAACATTATTTGGTGGGGAGGGGAGGGGAGGGGTGGGGTGGACAGAGGGGCGGACGAGGGGTTTGTACGTTTATGAACATGATTTATACGAATATCGTGGAGTGTTCGTCCCGTTGATGCTGCAGAATGCTGTTTGATATTTGTAGCCTAGACTACTTTAAAGGCCATGTAAGGAACTCTCAAAACGACTTTCTGGTCATTAATATCAATAAGTCAGACTTTAGTCGGAGAGGATCTACTGCTTTGCATCATGACTGGCAATGGAATTTGCACATTATCTGCGATATTCTTTTTAGCATGAACGTTTATGCAGCATACAAAGAGAGAGAGAGAGAGGGGGGGGGGGGTGAGGAAAGGAAGAGGGACGTATGGGGTTACCCACATATGCTTCTCTCTCTCTATCTCTCCCTCTCACTCTCTCTCTCTCTCTCTCTCTGGTGGTGGTGGTGGCGGTGGTGTGTGTGTGTATGTGTGTGTGTGTATGTGTGTGTGTGTGTATGTGTGTGTGTGTGTTTGAAGAGAAATTTCACAGGTAGGAAATGAGGAGGAAAATGACTGTAGGTGTTTGATCGATGGAGCTGTGAATATCAAAGGCAGGCCAGCCATTAAAGCAGGTGACGTCAGCATTGAGTACATACAACAGCCTCTCTGAGGAGCAGCAGCAGCATCTAACGACCTCTTAACACGGACACACCGCGCATGTACATAAAATGCATACACGCACGCACGCACGCACCACCCACACACACACACACACACACACACACACACACACACACACACACACACACACACACAGAGGAAGAAACTAAGCTGTGGGTCAGAAGAAATGTTGTACCGAGAGATAAGTTGAAGGAAGAAAGAGAATTGAAGCTGGGAAGGGAGAAATGAAGTGTGTTCCATGCACAGACACTTCAACAGACAGAACACTCGTAGGTCTTGGTTTGGAAACAAGGGATATGAAGGGAGATGAGTATCAGCTGAGGAACGCAAGGGCCAGGCCGGAGTGGAGAAGATCAGAAAGATATTAATGAACATGACCCTTCAGAGGATTGAAGTTGGCCCATTCAGAATCAAAGGGCAGTTTAGAATATATGATGTCCTAGATCAGAACTGGACAAAACACCGATGGTTTGGGGCATGGTTGGTTTGTGGGTAAAGCTGTGTTCTCTCGGTCCAAGGATTCTGGTCGGAACTGGAGAAAAGGAACATGGTTTGGTGACTGGTTGGAATAGAGGGTAAGGCAGCATCTTCTTGGTCCAAGCGTGCTGGGTTCAGTCCCTCCTTGAACCAGTCTGGTTAGAAGACAGTTTCGCTTCTGTCAACGTCTGTGCAGTATCCAAACTTTCAAGTCTTTTGGTGGAGATTTTTTTTAAGCTAAGGTCCTGTGTGTGAACACAAATGTAAAATTAAGTATGATGCTTGATTTTTGACACTATCTTGAAAGATCAAGTGTAGCTATGTAAATGGTGAGAATAAGAGCATTTAGGTTCACAAAAAAAATCTCTCCGAGGGTGAATCTCAAAGATCCAGTTGTAGGAAAAAGAAGTAATAATGCCTTGCACATTGAAAATCCTGTTGACTTGTAAAATCTGAGTGTTGTTAGTTGGTTTCTTGCATTTTAGTGTTGTCTTTTTCCTTCTTTTGTTCAGTTTTCTTTTTTTTCTGCATTTACTTCTGTTCTGACATTCTAACCATTGAACATTTTATTTCGTTTCCTTTCAAGTTGACAGGAACATTGTTCTGCATCAAAATAACATTGCTTTGTCTTTGCTGTTCGTGAGTTGCACTAAAACACTTACATGGCTTTCTGTTCCCCACTTTAGTTTATTATTGTGATGTTACCTGTCATAATGGATGCTGGTACAGTTTCTGTGTATTTAAACATTTTGAGTTGTGCATGTACAGAACTGTGCCATGAAAAAATTAATATGAACACAATGGAAATGAATACGTCTATGGAAATCAGTGGTGTGTTGACTTAGATGCACAATGAATAGAACATTGAAATATAATTATTTTAGGACTAAATGTACATAGAGCAGAACATTGAAATATTATTTCAGGGATATGTTTTAATGCTGATGAATAGAAATATTCTTCTGCAGTGTACATACATATTTTCAGTGTTCTGGTATAAGCAGTGATGTGAACAGAAAACATACCCAGGTTGGATGTTAATGCACAACATCTATATGATGGGCCCTGGCTTGTCTGTCTGTGACAGGCAGCTTTCTTTCTTTGAGCAGTATATGTATGGATGTTTTCATTCCAGATTGGTGGGGAGCAGGGAGAGAAGAGAGAGAGAGAAACATAGTATTGTTAAAATGTACAGTTATAAGTGTGTCTGTGTATATGTTTGTGTGTGTGTGTGTGTGTGTGTGTGTGTGTGTGTGTGTGGTGTGTGTGTGAGAGAGAGAGTGTATGTGTATGTGTGTGTGTCTGTGGAGAGAGAGACAGAGGGTGTGTATTGCTAAAAGTGATCGTTGAGATTAAGTTATTGGTTTGTTAAACGCAGGCTGAAATAGTCATTTTGTAAGTTCATTGATTGCTAGTGTGGAAACGCCAACCATTATTGTGTGAGTATGTATGTATATATGTATATATGGGAGTGACATGTCCAGGCCTTAAACTCTTGTATTTTTCTACACATTCACTGCAAACTTTGTCAGTCTCAGTATTTTAAGAATTGAAAAGAGCAAGTCTGTGATCTATATATTGGGATGAGGCCTTTTCAGATTATCACGTCTACATGAAAAATCACTTGTAATGTTTCAGATGTAAATTTGACCAAACTGACATCATTTTAAGGCATATGTGTGCAGTTGCATGAACTTCCGTATACACAGGCACACGCACACACATGCGCGTTTGTACACACACACACACACACACACTCACACTCACACTCACACACTCACTCACTCACTCACTCACACTCTCACAAACATTCGCACACGCTGTCTCTGTCTATGTCTGTCTGACCGTCTGTCTGTCTGTCTTTGTCTCTCTGTCTCTCTCTCACTCTCATTCTCTCTCTCTCATTCTCTGTCTTTCAGATACACATACACACAGAGTGTGAGGTCATAAACCTGTCACTGATTATCATAATGATATTATAAACAGGGCATTGGTAAGACATACACACTCTTACAGACACACCAAAGCACAGAGCATGAGATCGTAAAGTTGTCACCGATTATCACTTTGCTATTGTATTCAGAATAACTGTGCCAAGTTGCATCTCAAAACATACCACATCCCATTTGAAATCTTTTTTTTTTTTTTTTCTGTTCCAACCTCTGAGCCACCTCAGAGGCAGTGCACCCACGCTGCTCATTCCGAAACCCCATCCACAGCCACAGCCTGGTCGGCCCTGCCGCAGCCCGGCACCGGCAATCCACAGGGAGCAGTCAGTGTCAAGTCATCAAGAGGCAACCCACCAGAGGAGACACTGCACTGCTGCCGAGTCACTTCGGTGGTGTTCAGTGGCACCTGTTCTGATCTAACATACGCAGGACACCCCACCTACTAAGCCCCCTACTGACGACAATAATTGCTTAGTCCGGAACCGGCGTGAGTGAGCTCTCCCTCCGGAGGGCGCCACCACATCCGTCGAATGACAGCCTCCATGGACTTGCCGATACCGGTGACCCCGACGGAACCAAACCAAGGCCACAGACACGGAGAGGACATCAAAACAGGTCACCATGAGAGCAGGGCATGAAGGGCCACTGAATTTGAGACATTTTTTTTATGCTGATCGATGAGAATGAGGATGATTAAGATAATGCTACAGATTTCCATTTCAGTCTGAGACTACATGACAGGGCTGTACTCTAGCTTCCTTTCATAATATATCCCGGCGTCACCAGGCCCGAGGGATACAGGCACCTGCAGTGTTGGTCAGGAAATTTGAGCAACACTCTCAGAAATGCATCCATTAAGTGGATGAAACTCGACTGTGTGGTCCCAGTCTTCCCAAGTGAGTCCGCAGTAAACTCAACTCTGGGTAGGAGCCGGTCGGGGCAGAAAAACCCACATGACTCTGATGGGATTCAAACCCACGACCTCCCAGCCGGGAGTCCGTAACACTAACCACTTTGCCACGGCGGCTGGTCTCTTTTGAAATCTTTGCAACCTCTGGAAGTTAAGTCCAGAATTTTCTGGAAACTTTCTTCTTTCTACCAGCGGCCATGGTGAAGTGGTGTGCATCTCACAGACTCCCAGCGAGGAGGTTGTGGGTTCAATTCCCATCAGAGCCATTTACTTTAGGGATTTTGCCCCGGCTGGCTCCTACCCTGAGAAGTTGATTTTGCCATGAGCTGAGATGGGAAGGTTGGGACCATGTTGACAAGTTTCATCCATTTAATGGATGTGTTTTTGAGAGTGTTGGTCAAATTTCGTGACCAACACTGCAGGTGTCTGTATCTCTCAGTCCTGGTTGGTGTTGGAATATATTATAAAAGTGAAGTATAATCCTGTCATGCAGTCTCAGACCAGAATGAAAATCCATAGTGTCATCTTTTGTCCACATCATCCTCATCCACCGCCTTGAAAACAATGTTTCAGATTCTGTGACCTTTTATGCTCTGCTCTCCAGTTGACCTCAGTTTTGATTTCCTGTCCATGTCTGTGTTCTTGGTGAGGCCGTACGAAGGTCACAGGTATCAGCAAGTTCATGGGAACAGATGTGGTGAGCCCTTTGGAGGGAAAGTTCATGCTGGATCTGCAAAGTAATGACTGACGTCAGTAGGGGCTTGGTAAGTGGTGTCCTGTGTATGTTGGATCAGAGCAGGCATCACTGAACACCCTGTACTGACTCATCAGTAGTGCAGTGTTTCCTCTGGTGGATCTCCGCATGACAACTTGACATTGACTGCTGCCGGTACCAGGCCAGTGGCGGGACAAACCGGGCTGTGGCCGTAGACCTTGAGCTGGAATCAGTGGCGTGGGTGCAATGCCATTGATGAGGCAACTAAGTTGAAACAGAAAAACAAAACCCGAAAAACTTTTCTCTGCTCCGTATCCATTTCTGGAGCTGCTCCTGAATATCCGTCTGACTTATTCTGTTTCTGCATCCTATGTAAACTCTAGTTTTCTTCAAACCAGTACATCTTTCATGTTCCCTCTTTTTTTTTTTAAACACAATCTTTCAACCAGTATTCTCTTTACTCACAGGGTCTGACAATCTGGAGTGCAGGCTCATTCGCTGTTAGATGCCCGCTTTCACAGGTTCTTGCATGTCTTCTTTGGGAACCCTTTCCTTTACACAGAACTAAACTTCTTTGTGTCAATAGTACCCTGTGGCTTTTGCATCTGTGCTGTAAGTGCATCTTGTGCATACACATCTGTATGAAGAGGAGGCAGAGGGAGGGAGGAGTACATGAATATTCTTCTGTCTGTCAGTAAGAGAGAGAGATTGTGGGGGAGGGAAGGGGAGTACTGTCTGTATAAGTGTGGACGAATAGTGTTGTATGCAGAGAGACCGAGTGTGTACAGAAAGCATTCTTTGGGATATGTGGGAGAGGAATAAACATGTTTCAACAGAACATTCATGGTACAGAACATGAGAAATAAACTATGAGATGTTCATCTGAAACAGAGAAGAGCTTTAAAGTATTTAACTCAATAGGCAAGACAAAGAGACCGTATGTGATATTTGGATGGCTGATGTAGAACTATTGTATGTTCTGTGAGGACGAACGAGCACATGCGTGAGTGTATGTAAATGTGTGTGTGTGTGTGTGTGTGTGTGTGTGTGCGCGCGCGTGAGCGCTTGTGTTGTGTGTGTGTGTGTGTGTGTGTGTGTGTGTGTGTGTGTGTGACTTTGCTGCTGTTATCAAACCATGTTTGTACTTCCTGTCACAAGAGCTTTATAGCTGATGACAGTAAACTATCAAAGTGTCAAGTGTCCTCTCTCTCTTCCTCTCTTAGCTTTGACCCGCTTACATGAGAATAACTCAAAAAGGCATTAACCTACTTATATACCATATATAGCTCAAAAAGGCATTAACCTAATAAATAACAATCAGACTGGAATGCCTTGTGGCAAAAAGTCATCAAGCTAGTAGCTTTAAATAGTAGGGTAAATTAGCAACCCCTTCTTTAAATATTCATGGCCTCAAGGTAAAAAGTCACTTTGTGTTTCTTAGTGTACTGGTCTGAAACTTCTTCTTTCTTTTCCTTTCTTTCCATGATTGTTTTAGTTCTGTCTTAGTTGGTTGTTTGTCTTGCTTGTTGTTTTTGGTTTGCATTATGACTGCTTCATGATGAGTGTTTATAGGAGAGGTGTGTCTAGGGAAGTATACACAGAGGTAGGTTGACCAACAGTTCACAAAACGTGTACATGCCTAGAACTCGCCACATGACAGTCTGTGGTGCAGAGAAAATTGATCCAATTCTCTTCAAGGTCACCTCTCACCAGGGTCAAATGTCATGCTGTATACAATGGAAAAATGTTGTGAAGTCTCTTGAGAAACAAGAATCATAGCCAAAGTAACTTGTTTGAAGTCAGGAGTGTTTTAATTAAGTAAAGGTTGAAAAAAAAAAGACTGGTACTGTCATTAAAAAAAAAAAAATTAGAAAAAAAGAAATTGTTTCAGACAACAGGTAAGTGAGTTGCTAGTAGAATAGCGAGGAGTCATGCCACAAAGATTGAAAGTAAGGTCGTGGTTTAAGCAAAGTAATCCATGGTCAGTGGAAGATACTTTGCATTGGGGTGGGGGTGGGGGATGTCCAGCCTCAGCCGATGAAGGTTTTGACAAAAGCAGTTATTGGTATTTTGACCCAGGCATATTTCCCATGGCAGGGAGGAGGGGTTCTCTTGTCTTCCAATTTCTTTTTTCATAAAAGATGGAGGAAGATGGGAGGTGGGCACAGCTGTTATCTTCCAGATTTCTATAAAAGCAGGAGGGGATGGGGAGGCAATTGTGCTTTGACAACTCCCATTTTCCAGATTCATGTAGAAGCAGGCAGGGATGGGGGAAGGTGGGGGGGGGGGGGGGGGGTAATGACTGAAAGAGTATTACTGTGTCTTAGTTTCCTTTGTTGTCTCTTTTTTTTATCTGGATTATCAAGATTTTTGGAGGGAGCGGGGAGGGCTGGTGCCTCCCCCTTCCCAGTTGTGATGTCACTTAGAGTGGCTGTGAGAAGGGAGTTGTACACCAAGGGTTTGTAAACGGAGGCTCCCGTGTACAACTAACTGCAGCAACAACTTCTGTTGTTTCACTGTGGCAGACCAAAGGAACCGCAAAAGAGATGGCAAGATGTAGACAGAGCAATCTGTGTTTTGGTGTTGCATGTCCACCCTCACTATGTTGGGACTTTGCATGGACATAAGGAGGACTGTGATTTGGGGGAGGGAAAGGGAGACACACTGTAAATAACTAAATGAAGGTGATCGCATTTGTCAGGATAATGGTAATCATATAAAATACAGCCTTTAGAGTGGTGGCATTAGTCATGATGATGGTGATATATAAAGTTAAGTTTTGAGAGTGTGATGATTATGAAATGTACAATAAGGATGATAGTTATTGTTATTACCATTGTAAATGAAGGAAAGCCATGCTATTACTGTAATGTTTATGGTACTGATGATAATAGTTGAAGTTTAAAAAGAAAAAGCCAGGATCATAATTATCATGGAAAATGTGATGACAAAGATGGTTATGATAATGATAGCTGCATCAGTGGTAACTATAATGGTGGAAAGCCTCGATGATATAATAATTATGAAGTACATGATAATGGTGATGTGTGTTATTGTGATAGTTGTAATAATTCAAAAGCTTTGATAGTTTGATGATGGTTATGGAATATTGTTGATGATTTTGGAATATTATGATAATGATGATGGTCATGATTTTAATAATTATAGTGATGGTACCACAGTTAAGAAAACTGTAACTGTTGTAATAACTCCTTATGTAAAATACATGATAACGGTGGTGTTTTGACAGTGATGGTTATGATTATGATGGATTGGAAAGGCTTTATAAATGGACGTTAAATTTACAATATATGATATGGATGGTGGTTATGATGATGATGTTATGTTGGTCTTAATAAGAAACCCTTGATAACTTGAAAATGATAATGGAACACATGGTCGTGGTAATGGTTATGATTATGATACTGATAATATTGGTGATAAGAAACTCTTGATAGTTTGATAATAGGAAAGCTATTACAGTATACTCATAAAGTATATACAAATGGTGTTTATGATCACTGTACTAATAGTCATAATCAGAAAGTCTTGATGGTGTGATAATGGTTGTAAAACACATGATAAGCATAATGGTTTTGATAACAGTAGTAGCAATGATTATGATTAAATCAAAACTGATTGTATAGTAATAATATGAAATACAATGATAATGCAGATGGTGATTGTTGCAGTAACAGTGATAATAACGTTAAAAGAAAAAAAAAGATACTGACAGATTAATTTTAATTATGATAATACTATTGCGATGTGATGAGGATGTAATGCTATCATTGACAATGAGTTGCTGATGCTGATGGTATTCCCTGTGCACAGAGAGACCAAGACGACGGCCGCCGCCCTGACAGCACTGCTGCTGCCACCTCCAGCGCCTCCGCGGGGGGTCCTCCCCCACCTGCTCCCCCTCCCCCTCCTCCCCCCTCTGGGGGTCCTCCCCCTCCTCCTCCCCCTCCTCCACCATCTGGTGGACCGCCTCCACCCCCTACTCCTCCGCCCCCTCCCCCACCACCACCTCCTCCCCCACCCCCACCCCCCATGTAAGGGGATGGGAGGGGAGTTGGAGGATTGAGAGGAAGAGTAATCCTCCATTGTGCAGCCTGTGCATTCCCTGACCCAGGTGAAATCAGGACATGTGGGTAATACTCTGAATGTTTGCCAGTTCAGTCATTGACTCAGCTACAGTCGTCACAGATAGGTCTTAGCATCAAGTGGATGTGGCGCTTTGACATTGTGCAAAATTTTGGAATTCTTGTTAGGGATCCAGATGTGAATTAACAAACTGTACTTTATTCATTGATGTATTTATCGGAGTTGTTAATCAGGGGTCCAGATGTGATATAACAAACTGTACTTTAAGAATTGATTTACTTACTGAGAGTAGTTTTATAGAGTGTGACTGTGACGATATGACAGTCCTCATATGGCACTTTGCGATCAGCTTGGCTATTAGCAACATGAATTGAACTTGTTTATGTAGTACATATCCTCAGTTAGAGATCAGGTTCTAAGTGCTATACATGCTCTCTTTTACGCAATAGAGTAGCTACCTGAGTATAGCCTACTGAAGAACAGCCTGCTGGCACTACATTCAGGTGTTTGGCGTGTCATTCAGTGGAATATCAGTCACTCAATTTTTCACTCATTCTTTCCATTTTTCACAGAGGATGCATTTTATATGCATACATGTCGTCCATACCAGCAGCCAAACTGGCCTTCTTCACTTCCAAAAGTATCCATACCAAATGACCAAGCAGGCCTTATCTTCGTGAAGTTGGTGATGAGATTTTATGTGTGTGCAAGATGTTATCCATGTATTCATACACTGAATATGTATAATCTCGGTCAAAGGACTTCTTGGGAAATGGAGTCAGAATCGACGTTAACTCCAAGGGAAAATATCCCCCTGTGTTAAAAAGGCCTGGGGGAAATTTGAAGCCGCAACCCAAGGATCAACAGGATCATGAGTCCAGTGCTGTATTCCGCCCCCATATGCTTGCAATGTATTTGTTTTTGTTTGCTTTTTTTTTTAAAATCTTAAGTATGTGTCAAGATCATACAGTGTATTACACATGTAAAGATTGTGCATTGTGTTGTGTGCAAAATTCTGACAATACATTACTGCTTTCTTTCACTCGACAGAGAAATTCAAATCTGTAAATTGCAGCCAGATAGTGTCTCTGAGTATTAGAGATTCATTATTCGTTATGCTGCTGGTAGTATACTCTGCAGTGGCAGCATAATGTTAATATGGTGGTAAGTGTGTGAAGGCTCAGAATTAGGTGAACGAACATGTGTGTGTATAAACATACTCGCACACAACACACACACGCGCACGCACACACACACACACATACTTACACACACACAATACACAACACACTCACACACACACACTGTCACACACACACACATGCACGCACACACACACACAACACACACGACACACACACACACACATATGCATGCATGTACACACACACACACTCACACACACATACACACACACGCACACACACACTCACTCTCACACACACACACACTCACACACACACTCACTCACTGACATCCCCTCTCCCACTCTCCCTTGTTACTCCCCCCCCCCCCCCCCCCCCCCCCCCCCCCCCCCCCCCCCCCCCCCCCCCCCCCCCCCCCAGCTCATCTCCCTGCCCCATATTTCACTTTGCTGAGCCTCATATCGGCAATCAGTGCGTGGACTGAATGGAGACCCAATTGTCACGTGAATTGAGACATAACTGTTAACAAGTGATTCGTGAATTGTAGATGAGGTGCTACATTCCAACAGTTTTTTTTGTGACGAGGAGGATGATCGAGTCGTGGGAGGAGGGGAGAAGGGTGGTGGAGGGGGGGGGGGTAGTATGTGGACACAGTTGTCCATAAAGTAACAGTGTGTGTAGATGTGAAATGGCGATGTGAGGAAGTGCAGAACTGACATGAGGTTGTTGATGTCTCCAGATGAACAGCAGATAGTCTCATGACCAACCATCCTGATGGATTTTTAGTTCTGTGAGATACAGATTCTGATCAGAGTATGTGAGCTGTTTATCATTGCATAAGTATTATTTTATATCTGTTCTGCGTTCATGTGTTCCATAAAAACACAGGTGTTTATGTGTTCCATTAAAACACAGGATGAAAATGTTAGCAGTGTACTCTTACTGCAGATTTATGTGTTTTTTTATGATTTGTTGTCTGTTTTTTGTTTCTCTGAAAGAAAACAGGATCAGGATTTGAGCTACATTGGAGTGATTTTATGATACATTCTTCTGCAGACACGGTACTGATTTTGTATTCAGAAGAAAAAGCAGTCGCGGTTCTGTGCTTGAGAATAATCAGTCTTGAAATACTCTGAATATCAGTTGATGTTTTTTTGTTTTTTTTCCAGAGGAGAATGGGGGTGGGAGCTGATTTGTTTTGCATGCTGTTTCTTTTGCAAAGAACTCCTAGGACAGTTATTAGGTTTGCATGGCGTTGTGATTCCATTTGCATGGCATGGAACGTTGAAAATGTGAACAATTAAAACTATGTCCATTTATGTGTGGGTTTGTTCTGGTTGGTGTTGCATGTTTTTTTTTTTTCTTTTTTTTTTCCCAAAAACTCTTTATCCTAGGGTCTCAATTCTCTCAGTTTCTGTGTTTCTGTCTGTCTCTGTCTCTCTCTCTCTCTCTCTCTCTCTCTTCTCTACTCTCTCACCCACACTCAAACACACTCACTCTGCCTTTCTCTCTGTCTCCAACTCTCTTTGTCTCTGTCTGTCTCTCTCTCTCACTCTCTGATTCTAAGTCTCTGTATCTGTAACTCTCTATGACTCCACCCCCCACCCCCCGACTCTGTGTGTATTTCTCTCTTTCTGTCCATGATGCTGTCTTTCTCTTGCTTTTTCCCAGTTTCTTTCCCTTTCTCTATACTCGTGTCTCTCTCTCTGTTTTGCTCTCTCTATCGCTTTTATGATCGGTCGCCCCTTCCAACTTTCTCCTTTCTTGTCTCTCTCTGTCTCTCTTGCGCGCGCACTCGTGCCAATCCTCTCTCTATTGCTCCCACTATCAGTCTCTCCCCGCCTTCGACTGACCTCTCCCCCCTCCCCCCCCCCCCCACTTCCCTGTCTGTCTCTCACACACATACATGAGGCGCTTTGTGAGTGGACTTAGAACAAAGTGAACGATCTACATCATACCACTAACTCATTAAAGAAAATGTTATGATTCTGAGGGCAAGCCTGAAAAGAATAACATGATTTTGTTATTCTTTTCTACGGTATGAAACACAGGAGAGTGTGAGGATCTAGTCCAGGATCTGATCACAAACTGATCTGAAAGATTGTACTGAATTTGATTGAATTCATCGATTGAGTTCGAGTACCGAATCCCCGATTATCGCACAGTGGTTGTTTTACATTTAAAAAAGAATTAGCTTTATCTATCTATCTATCAATATATATATATATATCCATGTATGTGTTTGTATATATATATATATATATATAATGCTGAACAATTAAGTAGTGGGGGAAAACAAGTATATGTATATATATATAATGTGTTTGTGTGTGTGTGTGTGTATGTAATTTTGAAAGCCTAGCAAAATGTGAACGGAACAAGTGTGTGTGTTTGAGAGGACGTCTTTGGGGGGGGGGGGGGGGGGGGGGGGGGGGGTGACACAGGGCATACCCTGGGCCCCAACGTGAATGAAGAAAGCAAGATCTGAGGGCAAGCAGGTTCGCATGGTTTACGACCATCTGTTCATTGATGGGTAAAAGCACTATGTTGGTGCGAGAAATGAAACGGGATCTGGCAGGCCCGATATTCATATCGATGTTTCGGAGGCGGATTTTAAGATGGGTGCAGAGAGAACACTGTTTCTGAAATCTGCTGCCGCGGTAAATTGATGCGGCCACCTGGTGTCTCCTTATATATATTATGTACGTAGGGGTTTTGAACAAAATGTGTTTGTCCGGCCGAATGTGAAGTAGACAGTGGGCCATGCTTACCGTGATTTTCCAGTATTTTTCATGCTACCTTTACTTGTCCGAAGAAAGCATAGTTATGGAAATCTGCCTTTGAAAAAAATGAAAGAAACTGTTTCAGCTTTTATACATAAATCCTTGCCTTTTGTTACTGGTGCAAAACCATTTTCTAGTGACACCCCGTTGTCTCGATTCTGATATATTTCCTGGATTTGGGATACATTAGAACTCTGGTTGTGTGTGTGTGTGTGTGTGTGTGTGTGTGTGTGTGTTTATGCTTGTGTTTGTGTTTTCCATCCTCCAATTTGTCCGCTTTTTTTTTCTTCTTTCTATTTTTCTTTTTTACTTTGTGTGTGTGTGTGTGTGTGTGTGTGTTTCTCCAACCTCCAATTTTTCCACTTTTTTTTTCCTTTTTTTTTTCTTTTTTTTTTACTTTTTGATTTTTTTTTTTTTTACATATTTTTAACACGTGGGGCCTCCATCCTCGCATTTTTTCTCATTGTCTTTTTTCTCTGTCTCTCTCTTTTTTTTTTTTTTTTTTTTTTTTTTTTTTTTTTTTTAGCTAAATGAAGACTAACTCATGCTCGCCATGCAATGTCTGTGTGTTATTTGCAGATGGACAGTCGCTTGTCGACTTTTATGTTTCAAAGTTTAATACAAAGCGTCTGGGTTTATTCGTGTACTAATGTATGGTGCGCTTACACCTTCATTCTGCTCTGTTTACGACACAATAAACACATTAATGCATCCCCCTTCTGCCCCCCTCCCCCTCCACCCCCCCACTCCCCTCCACCCCCCCCCACTCCCCCTCCACCCCCCTCCCCACCCCGCACCATCCCAAACTGGAAAAAAAAACCGAACAAACAAAAAAAAACAAAAAACAAAACTGCACACATATCACCCTCCCTCACTTTTTAAATGACAGTACTACGTATTATATATCAACCACGATAAGGAAATCCAGAAATGTACTTTCAAACTGATAGATAACATAACAAGGAAAGAATCTGTGCAACAAGGTGCTCGCACACGCTTAATGTGTGCGCAAGTGTGTGTGTGTGTGTGCGTGTGTGTGTGTGTGTGTGTAGTTCACCAAATAAGGGAAGAGATCTGGTGATTTTTTTTTTTTCGTTTAGGAATAAACTTAGTTGGTCTTTTATTATTAAAAAGAAAGTACACACATACATGCATGCACGCACGCACACACGCACGCACGCACACACATACACACACACACACACACACACACACACACACACACACACACACACTCTTAGATATATTTGTTTATGGTAAAACCTTGTTCAACATGCGCACTGCCATGAATTAGACCATTAAATGGAGCATGTAACGGCAACTTCCCAAGGTTGCCGTCCAAACTCGATTGAAACTGGAAGCAGCGTAAATGAACATTTTATTTCGTCTAATGATTTGAGGACTGTTTATGCGACTTGTGGAAGCTGCATATTTTGGACCGGTTTGCACATGACCATTTTCCTATTGAATATTTGATTGCTTTTTGTCATGATAATGTGTGTAAAATTAGAGCTAATAATGCTACGCAGGTGACAGAAATGTTTGTGTGGAGTGATGAATACAGTAATAGATTTTCCAGGTGTGTGTGTGGGTCAGATATAAAGATAGATTACAAAGAGCGTGGAACAGGATGAGATGAACGGTGTTGCTGCGTTGGATACATATGTTAACGACTGCATTCCGGAATGTGCTGCACCCGTGGAAAAGACGTACGGGAGATCATGGCTTATAGGCGGGGCTGGTTGATGAGGAACGCAAAACCAACAGAACACAACATCGTGAATTACTGAAAGCATTCCGTACGTCATCAATGCAGTGTGTAAAGATGATGATGATGGTGGTGATGATGATGATGATAAGATAAGATAAGATAAGATAAGACAATGTTGCTTATAGCCCAGCCGACCGCAAAGGGCCACATCAGGGCTGTCACCACGTTAAAATCAACTCACAAGTCATTCATTCACACAATTCTTTAAAATACATCGAAAAACCCATCCGAAAGTTTGTTAAAAATCTTTCCACTGTAAAGTCTCAGATCCGATGAAAAATGTTAATCTCTTTCAAGAACTCAAAGATCGCGTCAGGCGGAACGTCTCTGAACAAGGTTTTCATGGAATCTGCTGTAAAATGTTTGTGTCTCACATCATGCAAGTCCCAACACTCTAAAAGAATATGTTCCATTTTGAGTGGCACATGACATGGAATGCACCACGGAGCTTCTTCACTCTTTGAAAGGTATGAGTGGGTAAAATACGAATGGCCGGTGTGCAGCCGGCACAGAACTGTTTCTTCTTTACGACCACCAGACGTAGATGAGAGGAACTCCTTAAGATTTGGACGGATCTGAAAGAGTTTGTTATCCGTCTGTGTATTCCAATCCTCCTGCCAGAGGTCTCTGACATAATCGTTAATTTTGGGTTTCAGATCTGAGCAGGGGATATATATGTTGGACAATTTCTCTGTTGTGGCATTCTTGGCTAAACGATCAACCATTTCATTCCCTCCGATGCCAACATGATCAGGAACCCAAGCTAGAATAATGTTGTAACCCTCCACTTTCAACTTAGTAAAAAGTTCAAAGAAGTGTAAAAGTTCTGGATGCTGAAGGTTGCGGCCAGCCATGGCCTCCAAAGCTGACAGTGAATCTGACAGAACCAGAAAGTCCTCTTCTTAGATTGTGAGATTATCCTCAGTGCCAGAACCAGAGCTGTAAGTTCAGCAGAGTAAGCAGAAGCATCTGAAGGAATATGTTCTGAACAATATTTGAGAAGGAGCACCAGGGCAATAGGCTGCACATGCCACTCCATCTTCAGACTTGGAACCGTCAGTGAAAATTTTCTGATAGGATGGGAATTCTGAACAGAGGTCAGCATACAATGCCTTGTATGCCAGAGAGCTGGTAGACTCTTTTCGAAAAGCTGCAAGATCAAAACGAATCTCCGGTGTGAAAAAGGTGCACGGAGGCTCACCTGGAAACTTTCGGACACAACTCCTAGGTCTAGACCTGCATTCTGCGCGTGAGCCTGCATACGAAGACCAAACGGCGGAATACAGTAAGGGTTGTTTTCGAATTTGCTTTGAAACTGAGGGTCAAAGACACAGTCATAGGCAGGGTTCTCCGGTTCCGAGAACAGTCTGATATAGTAATTCAAAGACAGTTTCAGCCTGACGATGATGATGGTGGTGATGATACAGGCACAAAGGTTAAAAATTGATAACAGAGATAGGTGTATAAATGGTGTGAGAGAATCTTAAAAAATTGTTTTGAAAATTAATGCTATATAGAATAAATCTGTTGAAAATGAAAAAGAAAATTCAATAAGAATTCGCTAGACGCGTTACTGGCTTCCACTGATGACCAAAAAGTAATTTGGACATGTCTGTCTGACATTTATTGTTTTGAAAGAAACGACCAAAAACAAAACAACAAACAAAAAAACAAAAAAAAAAAAGCACACTTTTGGTAGCTGGTTTCAACACATTTAAGGCTGGTTTGTGAAAGATAGTAGCAGTTACAACTTGTCGGATGAATCGTTCAATTTCTGGTGAAGACGCTCAGATTGCGCTCAGAAAAATTGACAGCCAAAAGGCTGCAGACTCTGATAGAATCACTGGAGAGTTTTTGAAAACGTCCCCTGAAAAAGTCGTTGATTTTAATGTATAAATCTCTCTCTCTCTCCTCTCTCTCTCTCTCTCTCTCTCTCTCTCTCTCTCTCTCTCTCTCTCTCTCTCTCTCTCTCTGGGCTGGGTGGGAAAAAAGCATGTATATTGCTTATCTCAGTACCCTGGTTAAATAAAATTTAGTTTCGTTTCGTTCCTCTCCTCTCTCTCTCTCTCTCTCTCTCTCTCTCTCTCTCTCTCTCTGAATACATATAGATAGATAAATAGTTAGATAGGTTGTGTGTGTGTGTGTGTGTGTGTGTGTGTGTGTGTGTGTGTGTGTGTGTGTGTGAATAAACACATAGATGTCCAAATACAAGTAGAAAAAAAAGGAAGCAACACAGACAGAAATGACCACGTTTCATGACAAACATTTGGCCTCAGGCCTTCTTCAGTGTGACATCTCTGTAGACACAGACAGAAATAACCACGTTTCATGACAAACAGTTTGGCCTCAGGCCTTCTTCAGTGTGACATCTCTGTAGACACAGACAGAAATAACCACGTTTCATGACAAACATTTTGGCCTCAGGCCTTCTCCAGTGACATCTCTGTAGACACAGACAGAAATACCACGTTTCATGACAAACATTTTGGCCTGAGACCTTCTTCAGTGACACCTCTGTAGACACAGACAGAAATAACCACGTTTCATGACAAACATTTTGGCCTGAGACCTTCAATGTGACATCTCTGTAGACACAGACAG
>CM065721.1:17070763-17078263 GCA_033310375.1 Conus canariensis
GTCTCAAAACAGTCTAATTGTGCCAGTCTATAAATACTCCACTCCTTAAAGCAAGGCTTTGGCGAATGAATTTTTGGTGTGCAGCCTCTTCCATGGCCTAACTGTACCTCCACAGAGAGTGCTTTTGTATGAGTCATCATTCCCAGAATGTTATAGAGCCACTGCGATGTTAGCAACCCTTGGGTCACAACAGGTGAATACCGACGGCTTTCTCTACCAATCGCAAGCAAGCTAACAGAATTCGACCGATCACGGAACCCAACATATTGATGACTTTATACAAATGAAAGTGATAAAGATGAACAACGAAGATAAGATTTTTTTTTTCTTTCTGTCCCATCTTCTGTGCCCCCTCAGTAGCGTTACACCCACGCCGCTGATTGCGACCTCTCGTCCACAGCTACAGCCTGGCCCGTCCCGCCACAGCCCCGGCACCGGCAATCCACAGGGAGCAGTCAACGTCAAGTCGTCATGAGGCAACCCACCCAAGGAGAAACTGCGCAGCTGCCGAGTCGCTTCGGTGCTGTTCAGTGGCACCTGTTCTGATCCAACATACGCAGGATGCCACGCACTAAGCCCCCAACTGACGATAATAATTGCTTAGTCGCGGAGCCAGCGAGAGGGAGTTCTCCCTCCAGTGAGGTGAGGGCGCCACCACATCCTTCCAATGACATTCCCCACGAATGTACTGATACCGGTGACCCGTACCTCGACAGAACTAAACCAAGGCCATAGACGTCAAGAGACAATTGAAACTGAAGTTGACACGAGAGCAGGACATGAAGGGACACAGAATTCGAGTTTTTTTTCTTTCTTCTTTTAATGCTGATAGATGAGGATGTGGATGATGAAGATGTTGCAGCTGATTTCCATTTTGGCCTGAGACTGCATGATAGGGGTGTACGCTACGCTTACTTTCGTAAGATCTCCTGGCGTCAACCAGGCCCGAGAGATACAGACACCTGCAGTGTTGGTAAGGAAATCTGAGCTACACTCTCATAGATGAAGACGAGGTTAATCTAGTGTCTAATTCAGCTCCTTTTTCTTCATCTTTCAAATAACCAAGACGAATGTTGTCTTCAAGCGCAACACCTCAAACGTGAAATCTGTTCTAATTATGTCTAGACATTATTTTTTCCCTTATGCGTAAAAATAGTTGCGTTCTCTGATTATGAGGAAGACCTATCGGAATTTGTACTCTCTCACACCTGAATCATCGGCAAAGATGTGAATGGAGATGAAGACCTGGTCAGTCAAGCATGGAACGATTGTTTGGTTTTGTTTTCTTACGGCCATCCCCCAGAAGTGAACTTTTATTCTCACCGAGGTGTTCCTTGATATCGTCCTTGCCACAGTCTGTTTATAAGACAAACTCGGTTTTAAAGCAAATCATCTAACAGCTAATTAAGTGGGAAAAAATCAATCTGTATTCACTGGAAGGTTTCTACTGCATACTATTCTATGTATGAAACGATCTTCGGATGTAAGAATCATTTGTTTTCTTTTGGAATGAATTGCACGCATGAAGATGGTAATCATGACATCCAAAGAAGTTTCTGATTTTCCACGCCATGAAATGTTCGGAGAGTAAAGAGACAGGACAGAAAACTCTAGCAGTATATGTACCTTATCAGGACACACGGTGGTGTGCCACAAAGCAGCACGGGTGACGTCTGTTTCCGGCCCACAGTAGCACGCACTGGCCATTAACAGTTCCGTCAGCTCTTCATACCAATCGCACCACGCTACCATGCGTGTTCCAAAACGGGAGGGAAGGGGAAGAGGAGTTGGGGAGGGGGAAGAGGATAATGGCTGAATATGATTTGCAAAGACTTTCTTTTTCACCTGTAGCTCTTCAAGACAACATGAACTAGTTTGAATGGGAATGCCATGGCTCTTTTTCACGTGCAAACAGCTCCCATACCTCCTGGAAGTTCGGGGCTAGTAACTTCCTTTGTTCTGTCACGCTCTCTGAATCTGACTTTTATTAACAATTCATTGTCGTTTTTCTTTGCTGTCACCAACAAGGTTTCTGCTTTTGTGGACCAGTCTCCGTGGTTTTTGTTCCGGACAATCGTGTCAACGCTTTTCTCTTCTAGCAGTTTTGCAGTTTATTGTAAGCCAGTTTTGTTGTTGTTGTTGTTGTTTGTTTGTTTCTTTGGTTGTTGTTTTTTTCTTCCAGTTTTCTGGCACTTAGGTTGTGAAATTTGCTAACACTTTCCAGTGTGGACACTTGCTGTCCATTCTGCAGTGTGTACATGTTCATATGGCCTCTCTCTCAGTCTCTCTCTCTCTCTCTCTGTCTCTGCTCTGTCTCTGTCTCTCTCTCTGTATGTGTGTGTGTGTGTGTGTGTGTGTGTGTGTGTGTGTGTTGTGTGTGTGTGTGTGTGTGTGTGTGTGTGTGTGTGTGTGTGTGTGTTACCTTAATGTTATTTTTATATTTTCTTTTGTCCGGGAGTGAAAAAATAAGGGGAAGGCCTGGCGCTGTCAGCACGGTCTGTTGTGATAAGCATCAAGATGCCAATAATTAGGCGAACATGTCTAACTGCACCCTCATGCAAATGTTTCGGCCCTAAAAGTCTGACAGTGTATGGGGAGGGAGGAGGGAGAGAGGACGGGATGGATGGACCGGATTCAGGTCATGGTTCCTAGGTGCCCTTCTGCTGTTGCCTTTTTTGTGTTTGTTTGTTTTTTTTTTCCTTCTTCTTCCTCTTTTTTTTCCCCTTCTTCTTCTCTCTTTTTGTTGATGTTGTTGTTGCTGGCGTGATTCGAATCTGCAATTCCTGGATGATCGCGGGCCTCGAGGCCACGTCCCTTTGTGGCGGATGTCTTCGCCACGTAGCAACTGGACACCTGTTAAGTTGGGAAGTTTAAGCTCTGTGAAGACTGCGTTTGTTCTATCACGACCAGATCCAGTCGGATCTTTTTTTTCCCACCAGTCTCTGCCCTTGCCCTCAGGACCCTGATCTTCTCCGTACCAGAAATGGAGGTCACAGGCAGATGAGCGTACAGCGTCCCCTTGTGGGGAACTGGAGACCTCCTTTTTATATCACTCCCAACAGGCTGAAGCCGGGGCTCTAATTTCTCTTCTTGCCACGCGGCAGCGGATTTTTGGCTGCTGGCCAGACGGAGAAGAGGCGTCCTTCACGCGTCCGCTTAGGGAGACCCGTTTGTCTAACACTGCCTTGGAAAAACATGGCAGCTCTCTCTGACAAGACTCATTTGCTGTAGACAGTTTTTTTTTTCCAAACGTGCAGTATATAACACGTAAGACAAAGGTTGTGTGCCAAGCACCGGCTTCTTTGCTCCAAAACAGCGAGGGGGAGGGGGTCTTTTCTTAGTTCTGACCTTCTGGAAGAGATGGATGCGATGACTATCTTGGCATAACCATTATTTGTGTGGCTTGCAAAAGTCGTCGCAATTTATGGTGTCAAATGCCTTCGTCAGATCAGCAAACATCATGTAGACTTCTTGGTTCTGCTCTTGAGATTTCTGTTGCCATTGTCGGATCGCAAATACCATGTCACTCGTGCCTCAGCCTGCTCAAAACTCACGCCAGGACTCGGGGACAATGGTTTTCAGCGAGTTTTTGCTCCATGAAACTATCATTTTGATATGCTGTTTATGACATCAATATGACCATATTCGTGCTAAGTGAGTGGCTGAGTCAGAAGCTACTGGCCAGTCAGAATGGAGCACACTAGTTGTCTAGATCTGTCCATACGCGTCAAAATGCCAGACTTGTATTTTCCTGTATCTTCATCATTTAGCAGCTTACAGATTTAGAACTGTCACCGAGTGAGGGACGAGTGATTTTGCATGGTGACAGATAAAAATGTTGTCTGCCCGCCCCCAGACCAAGCAGGTCAGGAAGAAAAAGATATTATCCTTCCATGAGGGATCTCTGTTTCTCCTCTGCGACGTCCTCCACAAGTTCACCAAGCGACAGGGACTGACGGTTCTTCTCTCGCGACACTTTCTCGCTGGTGCATCCACAAACCATGTTCAGCTCCTTCAAGGTCTTGTCTCGGGCTCTTTCTCTGAGGTGGTGCCATGTTCATCCAAAATTGACATGGACTGATCAGCATTCCGCTCTCCTCTTATTGCGTGTGATATGCGTCTCTCTGTCTGTCTCTGTCTCTCTCTCTCTCTCTCTCTCTCTCTCTGTTTGGCTGGCGGCGATGTAGCTCTACACGTGTCACTGCCTAGAGCGAGGATGCATTCATGCGTTATCGACCCTGGCGGCTAGTTGGAAGAGGCTGTTGGCGGGAGAGTTCACGTTATGCACGTAATTATGTCTGTTTTCTAGATCAAGAATAATCATAAGCAGGGCCGGAGGGTGGTAGAAGGAGCGAGGGGAATACTGAGAGAGACGGGCGTGAAGGGGGGTATAGACAAGTAAAAAAGAATCATGCTGGAGGGTGAACGAGCAACGGTTTTTTTTTCCGCCAGAGGAGAGGGACGAAAAACAATGTCATTATTCGCAAAAATGAAAACAGAATAAGATGAAATGAGGTAAAATAAAATAAGATAAATGAAATAAAGTAAAGTAAAATAAATTCCAATCAATCAGTTCATTAATTTTTTTTTTTGGGGAACAGGGGGTGGGGAGATCTATGTTTTACATTGAACGTTCACGAGTGTGTGTGTGTGTGTGTGTGTGTGTGTGTGTGTGTGTGTAAGCCTATATTATTGAGAGCGTCACCGGGTTGTGTATCTGATGAAGAGCGAAAAACGAAGCAGTATGAATATTATTATCATCGAATCTAGTAGAAAGAAACTCGTGGAGAGCGTGGCAGCAGAGAGTCCTCAGAAGAGAAGCCCCCTTCAAGCAAGTGTTTCGGCCCTTATCTCCTGACACTCTAGGGGGGTTGGGCCACACCCGGTTCATGACTCCGGATGTCCGAATCTACATCTAGTTTGTCACACGCACCGGCAAAAATAACAATATTTTTAAGATCGTTAGCATTTGTAGTGTCGTTTTGAAGGCTTTTTAAACATTCATTTATGTATGTATATTAAACAAGAAAAGAAAAAGAAAAAGAAACACCCGAAGGTGCTGGGGAGGACCCAGAGAAGCACTGTCTTCACCTGCCTTTAGAGCAGTCCTGTACCACCCTTGGAGGCCTGCGCTGTGTTGACGATGGGTACAGGCACGCGCAGGACACTCCATTAAGATATCAAGGGACATAACTGCTCCTGAACAGAGGTAAATCAGACTACAGGATGCAGCTCATAACAGCCTTAAAGTAGCATCCCCATGGGTGTACCAGCCCGTATTTCATGACTGCAGAGCCCACCGGCGAAAAACACCACCCTCCAGCTGCCGAGCACACCCCACAGACCCAACCACCCCTGCCCACGGACAGATGAAGACAGTGCCACTCCAGACACAGCCAAGCTTTCGCCATACGGTCTTATGTGCCCTCAAGAGAGAATCCAAAGTTGTAGTCTTTCCCACTGTCAACAGGACTTTCCCTGTGGTCAGTGGGTCTTTCCTCACCGTCACTGGACCTTTCTCCAGGGTCAGCCTAGTTAAGGCAAAGAAGAAAAAGAAACACCCGAAGGTGCTGGGGAGGACCCAGAGAAGCACTGTCTTCACCTGCCTTTAGAGCAGTCCTGTACCACCCTTGGAGGCCTGCGCTGTGTTGACGATGGGTACAGGCACGCGCAGGACACTCCATTAAGATATCAAGGGACATAACTGCTCCTGAACAGAGGTAAATCAGACTACAGGATGCAGCTCATAACAGCCTTAAAGTAGCATCCCCATGGGTGTACCAGCCCGTATTTCATGACTGCAGAGCCCACCGGCGAAAAACACCACCCTCCAGCTGCCGAGCACACCCCACAGACCCAACCACCCCTGCCCACGGACAGATGAAGACAGTGCCACTCCAGACACAGCCAAGCTTTCGCCATACGGTCTTATGTGCCCTCAAGAGAGAATCCAAAGTTGTAGTCTTTCCCACTGTCAACAGGACTTTCCCTGTGGTCAGTGGGTCTTTCCTCACCGTCACTGGACCTTTCTCCAGGGTCAGCCTAGTTAAGGCAAAGAAGAAAAAGAAACACCCGAAGGTGCTGGGGAGGACCCAGAGAAGCACTGTCTTCACCTGCCTTTAGAGCAGTCCTGTACCACCCTTGGAGGCCTGCGCTGTGTTGACGATGGGTACAGGCACGCGCAGGACACTCCATTAAGATATCAAGGGACATAACTGCTCCTGAACAGAGGTAAATCAGACTACAGGATGCAGCTCATAACAGCCTTAAAGTAGCATCCCCATGGGTGTACCAGCCCGTATTTCATGACTGCAGAGCCCACCGGCGAAAAACACCACCCTCCAGCTGCCGAGCACACCCCACAGACCCAACCACCCCTGCCCACGGACAGATGAAGACAGTGCCACTCCAGACACAGCCAAGCTTTCGCCATACGGTCTTATGTGCCCTCAAGAGAGAATCCAAAGTTGTAGTCTTTCCCACTGTCAACAGGACTTTCCCTGTGGTCAGTGGGTCTTTCCTCACCGTAGTGCATGATTGATTTACACTGGTTTAGTCTTTTTCTTCTCTCTTTTGATTTTTTCTTCATTGAAATATACATTGAAACCAAATACGATGAAGAAAATATATGTAGAAGAGATACGTGAAGACTATGCATATATATATGCAACATTATGGATCAATATCTGTCTGTTTATCCGTCGATCTAATTCTCTCTCTCTCTCTCTCTCTCTCTCTCTCTCTCTCTTCCCCCCCCCCCCCACCCACACACGCACGCACGCACGCACACACACACACATACACACTGCTGCTCAATCTTGAACCTTGAATTAACTCGTCTATTAAAACCAGATTTATCTGGTTAACATGACTGCATCTTGCATTTAAAATTGCGAAATTTAGCTGAGACTATAAGAAAATCCGAGATGTTGACTAGTCTTGACTTCTAAAATAGTTAATTTCGTTGGATTGCTTTGTGTGAATTTTCATCATAATCCGATAAAAATTATCAGTCTTGATTTCTGATCTAAAGAAATAGTTGTTATAATTTGTGTGAATCGTTATTATATTCCTAGGTACCTATCAGTCTTGATTTATGACATGTTTAAGTTTCTTGTTTTAGTTGTCTTGTTTTAGTTCGCATAGATCATGACCTCAACCTTTGATAATTGCCACTCTTGATTTCTGACAAGTAATTTGCGTGAATCGTCATCATATTGTGTAATAATTACCAGTCAGGATTTCAGACATGTAATTTGTGTGAATCGTCATATCACGTGATAACTACCAGTCTAGGTTGCTGACATGTATGATTTCATTCCTTTGCTTAAACAAGGCATGGAAATTCCTACACTTGGACTCAAGATAATCACATTTAGATCATTTGCCAGTTTTGATAAGTTTTGATAAGTGCTTTAGCTCAATCATCAAAATCTCATGTTTATCAATACATGATACCGATCAAGCTTTTGAATTTCGGCCTAAAACTTTCATAGATAT
>CM065721.1:17088263-17093263 GCA_033310375.1 Conus canariensis
GCGGAAATGTCCATTTCCATTCGTTACATTTTGATTTGAAAGGAACTTCACTTTATATATACTCTTTGTCCTCCTTTCCATGTCCACCTTATCTTTTACTTGTTTCGTATGTTTCATACCCCAACATTATCACTATTGTATCTATCTATAGTATTGTCGTCGTCTTTTTCTGCTTGGCCCCATGAGAATACAGGTGGAGGCGGTGAGTGGGAATGAGAATGGGGGTGAGGGGCGAAGACTCTTTCACCGAGTTGTCATCAGTTGTGTCCCAGCCTTTCGGAAACTCTGCACTGGTCATTTCCGTTTTCTATGATTCGCTTTGACGTGTTTTTTGTTTGTTTTCTGCTTTGATGTTGTCCACTGTCTATCTGCCTTTGGATCCCATTCATATGTGTTCAAAAGCATCGGTATACATGTCTTTTCATCCAGTTAATGACATGTCCGTTTTGTGTGTTGTGTGTGTGTGTGTGTGTGTGTGTGTGTGTGTGTTTTAATCTGGTGGTAAAACAACACATTCCACCCGGAGTTAACACTTGGGCCCATTCTACAGTGGCTGTTTTACAACATGCCTTTTAACTGAAATTGATCTTGTGGAATATTTATGTTTTATGATTACTTTTACTGTTCAAGAGTTAAAAAAAAAAAAAAAAAAGGGGGGGGGGGGGGGGGGGGGGAGGCAACATCCAAAGCAGCATTTCCAGCGAAGCCGTTAACCTTCCCTGCATCCAAGCTAGCCCACATGGAGAGAAACACGGTGAAAAAGTCAAATTCGATGGAAAGGAGGTGGGGGGCGGAGGGGGGGGGGGGGGGGATATTAGCAAGCGAAGCAGTTAAGTCGAATAAGATGTGACTGTTATACCCGTAAACACCAAACCGACCTCACTCCAGTAAGCCCCCTCCCCTTCCTCCCGTCCTTGCCCCCTTCTCCCATCCAGACAAGCACAGACACCGCGCAGAAAGGCGCACGTGCCAACGATCACGAGATCAGAAAAGCCTTTGAGCAGCTGAAGCATGCTACACCTGCCATGTAAACACTTACAGGGACTGGTATGTTGGTTAATTAGATACAACCGATTGAATATTCGGCCTTTCTGCTCTCTCTCCTATTTTGTTTTCTGTCTGTCAGCCACTCCCCCCCCCCCCCCACCCCTCCCACGCATCCCCCTTGCCGCCTGTCTGTCTCTGTCTCTGTCTGGCTGTCGACCTGTCCGTCTGTCTGTGTCTGTCTGTCTATCTGACTGTCTGTCTGTCTGCCTCTCTGTCTCTGTCTCTGTTTCTCTGCCTCTGTCTGTCTGTCTGTCTGTCTGTCTCTGCATTTCTCTCTGTCTTCCTCAGTCTGTCTGTCTCTTTCTGTCTGTCTGTCTCTTTCTTTCTGCGTCTCTCTCCCTCTTTCTCTCGCTCTGTCTGTCTGTCTGTCTGTCTTCCGTCTCTCTCTCTCTCTCTCTCTCTCTCCTCTCTCTCTCTCTCACTCTCTCCTCTCTCTCACGTCATCTCTCTCTCTCTCTCTCTCTCTCTCTCTCTCTCTCTCTGTCTGTCTCTCTGTCTGTCTGTCTCTCTCGCTCTGTCTGCATCTTCTCTCCCTCTTTCTCTCTGCTCTCTCTGTCTGTGTTTCACGCCATCTCTGTCTGTATCACGTCCCCCTCTCTCTCTCTCTCTCTCTCTCCTCTCTGCCTGTCTCTCTATCCTTCTATGTACATCTCTTTCAGTCTTCCTCTGTCCGTCTGTCTGTCTGTCTGTTTGTCTATCTCTCTCACGCCATCTCTCTCTCTCTCTCTCTGTCTGTCTGTCTCTGTCTCTCTCTCTCTCTCTCTCTCTCTCTCTCTCTGTCTCTCAGAGGCTCCCTCTAACTCTGGATCTCTATCTCTGTCTCTCTCTCTTTGCGTGTGTGTGTGTGTGTGTGTGTGTGTGTGTGTGTGTGTGTGTGTGTGTGTGCGCGCGTGTGCCTGTTTTTCTGTCTGTCTTTCTCTCCCTCGTTCTCTTCCTCTTTCTCTTTGTCGCTCTCTCTCTCTCTCTCACTCTGGAAGAGCAATTAAAGACTGATATCAAAGAGGTAAAAGACACAAATGAACAAAAATGAAAATGGAATTAAGTGAAATGAAACATTTTGTGACTGATTTGAAGGCAGAAAAATGGTCTTGTAAGATGTGAAAACAGACGACCAAAACTCAAGACTTCGGAAAGAAAACGGATGCCAATCGAAGGGAAGTAACTGTGTATTTTACAGATGTCTTGGCCGGACAGAGAGAAGCCCCCCCCCCCCCCCCCCCCCCCCCCCCCCCCCCGTTGTTTCAGGAGAAGTAACTCGGCAGAATAACGCACGTGAAAATGTAATCAAACGAAAGAATGCACATATGATTCTAATAATTATTGTAATAAATGTAAGTTATCTTTTACGGAACGGATGGCGTCGGAAAATCTTTGTACTTTTCTTCTTTAGAATATTTTTGGTCTTCTGCGTTAACGTTTTTGACTTTTTACATTTTATTCAATCTTTAGACTTTTTTGTTTACTGGAAACATTCGTTGACTATCTGAACCAATTCGTTTTTCCTGTGCTTACAGTGTTTAGTAAATCAGTCGTGACATTAAGCAAGGAAGGAAAACGATCTAGAGGAGTTTATCTTCGATTACACACACACACACACACACAACACACACACACACACGAATACACACACACACACACACACAATATACGCGCGCGCGCGCGCGCACACACACAAACACGAAAACGCATACACACACACACACACACACACACACAAGAGGACGTCATATTTTCCTAGTTAATTGCGATCCAATGATTCCATGAGCCACTAATTGGAATTTTCAAAAGATGCTCGGTTCTGAAGATAACTCATACGGCAACACTATTTGGAATTAGTGCACTGCGTTTAATCTCTGTGTCATTCGTCGTGTTTGTAATAGCGACCAGGTCATTACACACTCAAAGCAAATGCAGGATGCAGTGAGGTTGATCAGTTCTTGTTCTTGATGAACTGTTTGCTCTTGTTCAAGAATGTTTTTGGTAGTTTATTGTGGATAGAATGGAATTTGACGATTTGCCTTGCAAATGTTGGTTTTGAGGCCAATAACGAAATAAGTAAAAACGCAGCTAGGACCGAGAAAGCAGTTTTGACACTGGTTATGGGAATATTGATATGATGAATTCAGACGAGTGGTGAGAACGGTTAACATGTACTTCGTTTTAATTTGATGTTAATATAAAAGACGCACTTGAAGTCCCCAACTGCTTGTTGAAAGAAAGCTCTGAATACATGAAAAAGAATGTTTCAACGAAGTAAAAAGGTCAGACGATTGGTATGATAAATGAGAAAAGAAATATTAGGAAATTATAAAGGGTATTCCGTAGAACACACACACACACACACACACACACACACACACACACACACACACGCACACGCACACACACACAAGGAAGAAAAGAAGAAGACTACTGTAACTCCAGAACAGAATGATCATTCCGACAAGACTGTCCTCAGCAATGTTATTAAATCAATTCCAGATGTAAATAAACTTCTGGCGATACATGCTCGAACTTTCCAAGTCAATAGGTCAACTCGAAAATGATGAAAGTGTAGATCAGTCGTTTCATCATTTTCAAAATGCATTGGAAAAAGCAGAACAAACACAAGCGAAGGAAAATTATGTCAGACATGTTGCCTTTGCTTGTAAGTAGACCTATTTTTGAAGAAGGTGTATTGTTAGATATCAGAAAAAATGGTGAGAAAGGGAAGATCTGCTGCACCTGACGGTAAAATCGGTGGACTGCCTTCATTTTCTGACGACTCAGTTGTTTATTTTATCCGTTTAGTGGTTTATTTGATAAGGGTGCTTATCCAATTATGGGAGAATATTCTCGAGTGATTTTAGCCGTGAGCCTTATTGTTTCAGTATTCATAGAAGATCACAATAATGAGTTGATCAGTGGAGCTGAAATTTGGGGCTTAGAAAAGTACATTTTTCGTTTTGAAGAGGTATCCTAATGAAAGCATGAAAATTCTGAATGGTTTAACATATGGAGAACTCAGAAGATTTCTCGTCCGAATTTATGCTGTTGTTCAATATATGAAATACTGGTTGAGATTTACCCCTGTGGATGAGCAGATATTACCTGTTAAAACATATTAATCACTTTTGTTATTGGATGAAAGAGAGGAAAGCCAATCCGGTAACGAAAGTTGAAGATGCTTCATATTGAAATGAATTCTCCTATATTTGCGAATTGAAGATATTGAATGCATTCAATCATTTCTTAAGGCTTTTAGACGACAGATTATTGGTATAGATGACAGCACTGGGATTAGCACGTGAAATTTACAGGTGACTGTATTAGTTTTAATAGAACAGGTGAGACAGTCCATGTGTCGGAGAGTATATCATATCAAGCATCAACAGGTTTGCGAGATGTACATCGATTGAATTTACATTGGCCGTGCTGGTTCCGGCGGAACATAGTTTTAAATACTGTGGCCAGAGGGAAATGATACGCCCGTAGTGCAAAGAAGCAGTTGAAAATGAAGTTCATTTTGTGCTGAGTTGCTCTGGTTCCAGTGATTTCCCAGTACAGCGTTTAACTATGACCAGAAAAACGTGTTTTCCTTAGCATCACTCTTGTCAATAAAAGAAAGTACGGCAAGGAAAGTTTGTTTATCCCTTAAAAGTACCTAAAAGACGCCAGAGTACCGTAACTGTCGGCACATTATGAATCGGTGTCGTGAGTAATTTCATAACTGTGATGTGTATCAATCAGTTTTCCCATTAGTCCACGTTACTCGGTGCATTTTAATTGTACGTGTAATACATCCCCCGTGAACAGTGTTAATATGATTAATGGGTAATATTCAATACTTAGTCTTACACTCCCTTCAAACGGGGCAATGACATTTCTCTGAATAAAAATCTCATTCCGTTTCATCCCCCTCCCTCCTTCTCTGTCTGTCTGTCTGTTTGTCTGTCTGTCTGTCTGTCTCTCCC
>CM065721.1:17108263-17118263 GCA_033310375.1 Conus canariensis
GGGAGGGTAATACGTTTGAGGGTAGGCGGATGGGGTGGGAGGGTAGTACGTTTGAAGGTAGGTGGGTGGGGTGGGAGGGTAGTACGTTTGAGGATAGGTGGGTGGGGGTGGGAGGGTAGTACGTTTGAGGGTAGGTGGTGAGGTGGGAGGGTGGAACGTTTGAGGGTAGGTGGGTGGGGGTGGTAGGTAAGAACGTTTGAGGGTAGGTGGGTGAGGTGGGAGGGTAGAACGTTTGAGGGTAGGTGGGTGGGGTGGAGGGTAGAACGTTTGAGGGTAGGTGGGTTGGGTGGGACGGTAGTACGTTTGAGAGTAGGTGGGTGCGGTGGGACGGTAGTACGTTTGAGGGTAGGTGGTTGGGGTGGGAGGGCGTACGTTTTGGGGTCGGCGAGTGCTGTTGAAGGGTAGTATGTTATAAAGTTGATGGGTAAGGTGGAAGGGTAGCACGTTTCAGGTTTGGCGGATGAGGTAGGAGGGTAGTACGTTTTAGGGATGGTGGGTGGGGTAGGAGGGTAGTACGGTTGAGGAAGGGTGGGTGGGTGGGAAGGTAGTACGTTTAAGGATTGGTGTGTGGGGTAAGAAGTTTTAGGGTAGGTGGGTGGGGTGAGAGGGTAGTACGTTTGAGAATTGGTGGGTGAGGTGGGAAGATAGTCCGTTTGAGGGTTGGTGGGTGCGGTGTGAGGTAATACGTTTGAGGGTTTGTAGGTGGGGTGGGAGGGAGTACGTTTGAGGGTTAGTGGGTGGGGTGAGAGGGTAGTACGTTTAGGGGTCGGCGGGTAGGATGGGAGGTTAGTACGTTTAAGGTTTGATGGGCTAGAACGGATATAGAGGATGGGCAAGGGAAGGGGGTAGAAGGGTCGGCGGGTAAGGGGGGGGGGGGGTAGTACATTTAAGAGTTGGCGCTCTGGAATCAAGGGAAGGGTGGGAGAATTAATTTGGGGACTGGGGGGGGGGGGTCATTTGAAGGGTGGTGGTGACGTAGGAACTTAATACGTTTCAGGCTTGGTGGACTGAAGGGGTTAGAGTAGTCGTTTCAGGGCTGGTGGACTGGTGGAAGTGGTACGGTTGATGCCTGGCTGAGGAGTGGGTTACTTGTGTGAGGGATGATGGGGTGGGGGGAAAGAGGAGTTGTACTATGGTGGAATGGAGGACTCAGGGAGTGGTGGTATGTTGGTGGGCTGGGACAGAGGTTGTGGTAGTACATTTGAGAAGTGTTGGGTTGGGAGAGGGAGGGATAGTACGTTAGAGGGGCTGGGTGGAATGTTGGTTATTACGTTTAAGGGTTGGTGGGTTGCGGGAAGGTGTGGTACGTTGGAGGGCTAATGGCCTTAGGGAGGGGGCAGTTCGTTTGAGGCTTGGTGGGCTGAGGGAGGGGAGGGAGTGATACATTGGAGGAATAGTAGGCTGGGGGATGGTGGGGGTATAGTACGTTTGAGGCTTGGTGAGCTAGAGGGGAGGCAGTACGTTTGAGGGGCGGTAGGATGGGGGAGGAGTGCATTTCATGGATGGTGGCTTAGACGTGTGTGTGTGTGTGTGTGTGTGTGTGGAGAGAGAGAGAGAGAGAGAGAGAGAGCGTGCGTGCGTGTTTGTGTGTGTGTTTCTGTGTTTCTCTCTGTGTGTGTGTGTGTGTGTGTGTGTGTGTGTGTGTGGTGTGTGTGTGTGTGTGGTTTGTTTTAGGGCTGATTCGCTGGTTGATTGTTCGGAAAATGTAGTTACACTGTCAGGAGGGAAGGGGGGGGGGGGGGGGTTGTGGGTGCTCGCTTAGCGTGCCCATTTCTTGCTACGTTGTATTTCACCCGCATCACCTCACATCTGTATGAGAAAAATCTTTCCACTTTAGCAAGGCCGTCCTTCTTCCTCGCTTTGTACCCCCTGCAACTTCTTATTCTTCTTCCTCTGAGGCTTTCCCTCCGAACCCTGCAGGACTGAGAGTTTACGTTTTTAATCTTGCTTTATTTTGTTTTGTTTCGTTTTTCGCTCAGCTATTAGGCTATTGCCGTTGCAAAAGGTTGGGCCATTTTGATCATTTTGGAAACAGGTCTTTCTCTTGAAAGACTTTTTTGGAAAGGGGCCTTTTTCTTGATCATTTTGGAAACAGGTCCTTTTGATAATTGTTTTTGAAACAGACCTTTTGTTTAGATCATTTTGATAACAGATCTTTCGCATAATTATTGCGTAAGTGCTCACGCGCACTTCCTTTCGCACACGCTGTAAACCGAAAAAGTGCATCATTTCATTGATAAAGCAGTTGTGTTTACAGTTCGCCACGGAAACTGTTGGTGGACACATCAAAACAGCTTGTACAGATACTGACACATTACCGCAAATACAAAATCCAGATGTGTCACAGCTACGCAGAAATGTGCTTTTTTTCGATTTCCTGAGAGAGAGAGGAAAAAAACCGCCTCTGCTTTCTTTGACTGCGACAAAATTTCGAGGAAAGGTGAAAGGATAGCAATTCACGCGCAGTGCGTTCCCTTCGCTGGTTTTTGTACGATTTGGCTTGGTTGACCAGCTTTAACCAATCCGGGCTGCTGCAATGGATGTGTGTCAGCATTGCGGCAGAAAGCTTTTCTCTCCAGGCCAAAAACACAAATAATGAACACATGAAATTGGATGTAAAGTGGCGCAGATTGAATATACGATACAAAGCTAGCAAGTAGATTTTCGACAAATACGTCTTCTTCGGACTTTCAAATAACAGACAAAAAATCTCCAGGCCTCTCACAGTCCTGTAAATCGTGCAAACCAACAGCTTGGAATGAAAAATGATAGAGATCAGAGTGATTTTCTATGCCGATGACCAGGCCGTCTGCATACAGGCCACTTGTTTCACACATATTCTTATCTTTTAAAGGGTGAAGAAGCTCTGTGGTGCATTCCATGTCATGTGCCACTCACAGTGAAACATATTCTTCTAGAGTGTTCGGACTTGCGTGATGTGAGACATAAACACTTTACAGCACACTTCATGAAAACCTTGTTCAGAGATGTCCCACCTGATGTGATCTTTGAAATTCTGATTGGCATCTAATCTAAAATATTATGGAAGAAAAATTTTTAACAAAATTTCCGTTGTTTTTGGAAGGTATGTTTCAAAGAGTTGTGCGAATTAGATGGGTTTTTTTTTGTTGTTGTTGTTTTAAATGACTTGTGGGCTAACTTCAGCGCGGTGACAGCCCTGATATGGCCCTTTGCGGTCGGCTGGGCTATAAGCAACATTACCTTTACCATGACCAGGACCTAATAAAGAACTTTGCTGGCATGCTTCACGGTCCCTGTAAGACACCGATAGCTGCATTCACGGAAGACAAAAACAGCCGGAAGGGGGCTGAGCTGAATGCGAACGAATCTTGGGATGGGTTTAATGATTGTGTCCTCACGTGTGCAGCAAGCACGAATGATTCTCTGTATGTTGTCTACAGCCCAACTGATCGGGGGTGGGGAAGGAGGATTGCGTGAATTCATCTGTGATTAATAAGTTCAATGTTTTGAGCCAAAATGTTAACATTTTACTGTGAGATGTCTTTTACAGGGAATTGTCCAGCTTTCCTAACACCAAACAGGGCGGTGTGCTTTTGTTCACTCTTAATGTTATTTTTTTTATTAAAAACGTAGCTGTATTTTTTCTGCTAAAGGAGGATCAGGGAAGGGGGAGGGGAGGGTGAGACATTCCGTGGCACAGACGTTTCTCAAAAATTGGTTCATATTGGCAACATTGTGAAAGCCATAGTCACAGTGCCGCAGGCTTGATACATTTTGCGCATGATATTGACAGTTGCCTAAGGCTTGCTTCAGGGTAGCAATCTGCCTAATGTGCACATTACAGCAAGCAAACGGATTCGTCCCGTACAGGGAAAGTGTTGTATAGTGTAAACGTAACTCTGCGCAGTATGTGTTACACATTAGACAAAGCCTAAGAGTTGTTAGGCTTTAGAGCGCATATCAGTCATAGTCTGGACATTTAGACACATTTGAAAAACACAAAATTTATATCTTTCACAACTAGAATATACAGGGAAGTCTATACATTTAGAATACATAGACGTTATAATCTCCACATTTTCAATACATTGCAAATTAAAAGTATTCACGCCTAGAATACACAAGGAATTATAATCTACACATTTAGAGTACGCAAACTATAGCTGTGACATTTAAAATGCATAAGAAATTATCGTTTACCATTTAGAATGCTAGGAAATCATAGGCTACGCTTTACAACATACACAAATCATAGTCTAAACATTTAGAATACAGGGAAATCATAGTCTGCACATAAACGAATTATAGACGACACAATCAGAATACACATGACATTACAGAATATACGTTTGTGATACACAGGAAAGTATTGTCCCAAGTTTAGAATACAAAGAAATTATAGTCTACACATTAAGAACAGAGAGGAAATTAGGTGTGCACATTCAGGATATCAAGGAAACGGTAGTGTCTACATTAACAATATACAGGACATTGTAGTGTTTACATTTAGAATACATGGGAAACAGTCTACCATACGGTTAAATACATTTAAATCATAAATTACACGTTTGAAATGCACTAGTCTAGAAGTTGCGTACACAGAAAATTATAGTCTGCATTTTTAGAATCCATCGAAATTATCATCTACATATTTAGGAAGCACAGGATGTTAATAGATTACTCATTCAGAGTGCACAAATCATAGTCTGCATATTTAGAACACACAGGAAGTTATGGTCTACGCAACTAGAATTTACAAGGAACATATAGTCTATACAGGACAAGAGGAGTTTTATTTTTGTTTTCGCTAGCCAGCCTGACTAATAGATACAACAACAAAAAAGTAGCCCGAGACTTGGAATTATTGTCACATCTTTTTTTTTCTTTTTTCTTTTGCTATTTTCATTTTCAACGAGAAGTAGGCACGGGAATCAAAAGCAAACCGAGTTCAACAGTTTATCCAAAAATCCCCATCAAGCTGTTTGTTCTTGCATTGCTCAGTGCTATAGGTAGAATGATGACAAATCCCTGAAGCTGTTCGTTCTTGCATTGCTCAGTGCTATAGGTAGAATGATGACATGATTATTTCCTTCCAACGCGCAATGGCTATGCCCAGTGCCAGGGTCCGTTTCTTGTCATTCAGTCCCCTACCCCACTCCCATCCCTTCCTTCTCCCTCTCTATCTCTCTGAATTCCCAAACGCATAGTTATCCCCCCCCCCTCTCTCTCTCTCTCTCCCCCTCTCTCTCTTTCCCTCTCCTTCGCTTCCTTCCTCCCTCGCTCCATCCCTTTCTTTAATCTCTGCGCAGGCATGCGAGGATTACACGAAGGAGGAGAAGGCGTTCCGAACACCGGACGGCACGTGCAACGCGAGAGACAACTTGGGGGCGGCTTTCTCTCCTGTCAAGAGGCTGCTGCCAGCTCGTTACGGAGGTAACAGACTTGACATCACACCCAGCCATCCCGCCTCCCTCCAAACCGTTCCTACATCAGCATAGGGGTAAAGATTTCACATCACACTCAGTCGAACCCCCCTCCCCCCACTACTGCAGCCACATAAATAGAGGGGTAAAGATTTCACATCACACTAAGTCGACACCCCTCCCCCACTAATGCAGCCACATAAATAGAGGGGTAAAGATTTCACGTCACATTACGTCGACCCCACCCCCCCTCCCCCACTAATGCAGCCACATAGATGGAGGGTAAAGATTTCACATCACACTAAGTCGACCCCCCCCCCCTCCCCCACTACTGCAGCCACATAGATAGAGGGGTAAAGATTTCACATCACATTACGTCGACCCCCTCCCCCCTCCCCCACTACTGCAGCCACATAAATAGAGGGGTAAAGATTTCACATCGCATTACGTCGACCCCCCCCCCCCCCCCCCACTACTGCAGCCACATAAATAGAGGGATAAAGATTTCACATCACACTAAGTCGACCCCACTCCCCCCACTACTGCAGCCACATAAATAGAGGGTTAAAGATTTCACTTCACATTACGTCGACCCCCCCCCCCCCCCCCCCACTACTGCAGCCACATAAATAGAAGGTAAAGATTTCACATCACACTAAGTCGACCCCCCCCCCCCACTACTGCAGCCACATAAATAGAAGGTAAAGATTTCACATCACACTAAGTCGACCCCCCCCCCCCCACTACTGCAGCCACATAAATAGAAGGTAAAGATTTCACATCACACTAAGTCGACACCCCTACCCCCACTACTGCAGCCACATAGATAAAGGGGTAAAGATTTCACATCACACTAAGTCGACCCCCCCCCAGCCCCCACTACTGCAGCCACATAAATAGAAGGGTAAAGATTTCACATCACACTAAGTCGACACCCACCCCCCACCCCCCACTACTGCAGCCACATAGATAATGGGGTAAAGATTTCAACCAAACACTAAGTCGACCCCCCCCCCCAGCCCCCACTACTACAGCCACATAAATAGAGGGGTAAAGATTTCACATCACACTAAGTCGACCCCCCCCCCAGCCCCCACTACTGCAGCCACATAAATAGAGGAGTAAAGATTTCACATCACACTAAGTCGACACCCCCCCCCCCCCCCCCCCCCGCCACCCCCCACTACTGCAGCCACGTAGATAGAGGGGTAAAGATTTCACATCACACTAAGTTGACCCCCCTCCCCCCCACTACTGCAGCCACATAAATAGAGGGTTAAAGATTTCACTTCACACTAAGTCGACCCCCCTCCCCCACTACTACAGCCACAAAAATAGAGGGTTAAAGATTTCACATCACGTTACGTCGACCCCCCCCCCCCCCCCCAGTACTGCAGCCACATAGATAGAAGGTAAAGATTTCACATCACACTAAGTCGACCCCCCTCCCCCACTAATGCAGCCACATAAATAGAAAGTAAAGATTTCACATCACACTAAGTCGATCCCCCCTCCCCCCTCCCCCACTATCGCAGTCACATAAATAGAGGAGTAAAGATTTCACATCACACTAAGTCGACCCCCCACCCCCCACCCCTACTGCAGCCACATAAACAGAAGGTAAAGATTTCACATCACAGTAAGTCGACCCCCCCTCCCCCACTACTGCAGCCACATAAATAGAAGGTAAAGATTTCACATCACACTAAGTCGACCCCCCCTCTCCCCCACTACTGCAGCCACATAGATAAAGGGGTAAAGATTTCACATCACACTAAGTCGACCCCCCCCCCAGCCCCCACTACTGCAGCCACATAAATAGAAGGGTAAAGATTTAACATCACACTAAGTCGACACCACCCCACCCCCACTACTGCAGCCACATAGATAATGGGGTAAAGATTTCAACCAAACACTAAGTCGACCCCCCCCCCAGCCCCCACTACTACAGCCACATAAATAGAGGGGTAAAGATTTCACATCACACTAAGTCGACACCCCCCCCAGCCCCCACTACTACAGCCACATAATAGAGGAGTAAAGATTTCACATCACACTAAGTCGACACCCCCCCCCCCCCCCGCCACCCCCCACTACTGCAGCCACGTAGATAGAGGGGTAAAGATTTCACATCACACTAAGTCGACCCTCCTCCCTCCCCCCAGTACTGCAGCCACATAAATAGAGGGTAAAGATTTAACATCACACTAAGTCGACCGCCCCCCTCCCCCACTACTGCAGCCACATAAATAGAGGGTTAAAGATTTCACTTCACACTAAGTCGACCCCCCCCCTCCCCCACTACTACAGCCACAAAAATAGAGGGTAAAGATTTCACATCACATTACGTCGACCCCCCCCCCCCCCCCCACCCCAGTACTGCAGCCACATAAATAGAAGGTAAAGATTTCACATCACACTAAGTCGACCCCCCAGGCCCCCACTACTGCAGCCACATAAAGAGAGGGGTAAAGATTTCACATCACACTAAGTCGACACCCCCCCCCCCCGCCACCCCCCACTACTGCAGCCACGTAGATAGAGGGGTAAAGATTTCACATCACACTAAGTCGACCCTCCCCCACTACTGCAGCCACATAAATAGAGGGGTAAAGATTTCACATCACATTACGTCGACCCCCCCCCCGCCCCCCACTACTGCAGCCACATAAACAGAAGGTAAAGATTTCACATCACACTAAGTCGACCCCCCCTTCCCCCACTACTGCAGCCACATAAACAGAAGGTAAAAATTTCACATCACACTAAGTCGATCCCCCCACTACTGCAGCCACATAAATAGAAAGTAAAGATTTCACATCACACTAAGTCGACCCCCCTACCCCCACTACTGCAGCCACATAGATAAAGGGGTAAAGATTTCACATCACACTAAGTCGACCCCCCAGCCCCCACTACTGCAGCCACATAGATAAAGGGGTAAAGATTTCACATCACACTAAGTCGACACCCCCCAGCCCCCACTACTGCAGCCACATAAATAGAAGGGTAAAGATTTCACATCACACTAACGCGACCCCCCACCCCCCACTACTGCAGCCACATAGATAAAGGGGTAAAGATTTCACATCACACTAAGTCGACCCCCCAGCCCCCACTACTGCAGCCACATAAATAGAGGGGTAAAGATTTCACATCACACTAAGTCGACCCCCTCCCCCACTACTGCAGCCACATAAATAGAGGGTTAAAGATTTCACTTCACACTAAGTCGACCCCCCCTCCCCCACTACTGCAGCCACATAAATAGAAGATAAAGATTTCACATCACATTACGTCGACCCCCCCCCCCCCCCACTACTGCAGCCACATAAATAGAAGATAAAGATTTCACATCACATTACGTCGACCCCCCCCCCCCTCGCCCCACTACTGCAGCCACATAAACAGAAGGTAAAGATTTCACATCACACTAAGTCGATCCCCCCTCCCCCCACTACTGCAGCCACATAAATAGAGGGGTAAAGATTTCACATCACATTAAGTCGACCCCCCCGCCCCCCCACGACTGCAGCCACATATATAGAGGGGTAAAGATTTCACATCACACCATGTCGACCCCCCTCCCCCCCACTGCTGCAGCCACATAAATAGAGGGGTAAAGATTTCACATCACACTAAGTCGACCCCCCCCCCCCCCCCCCCCCCACTACTGCAGCCACATAAATAGAGGGGTAAAGATTTCACATCACACTAAGTCGACCCCACTCCCCCCACTACTGCAGCCACATAAATAGAGGGGTAAAGATTTCACATCACACTAAGTCGACCCCCCCAGCCCCCACTACTGCAGCCACATAAATAGAAGGGTAAAGATTTCACATCACACTCAACCTTTCACGCTCCCTCCATACTGCTCCCACAGCAGTATAAAGGTAACAGACTTCATATCACACTCAGTCCATCCCCTACCCCTCAATCCATCCCCACGCCCCCCCCCTCCCCCTGTTGCTGCCACATCAGTGTAAAGCTAAAAGACGTCACATCACCCCCCCCCTCCATACTGCCCCATACAGTAAGAGCTAACAGACCCACATCAGTATAGAGCTAACAGACCTCACACATCAGTATAGAGTAACAGACCTCACACATCAGTATAGAGGTAACAGACCTCACACATCAGTATAGAGCTAACAGACCTCACACATCAGTATAGAGGTAACAGACCTCACACATCAGTATAGAGCTAACAGACCTCACACATCAGTATAGAGGTAACAGACCTTACACTCAGTATAGAGTAACAGACGTCACACATCAGTATAGAGGTAACAGACCTCACACATCAGTATAGAGGTAACAGACGTCACACATCAGTAGAGAGGTAACAGACGTCACACATCAGTAAGAGCTAACAGACTTCACACATCAGTATAGAGCTAACAGACGTCACACATCAGTAAGAGCTAACAACGTCACACATCAGTATAGAGGTAACAGACGCTCACACATCAGTATAGAGGCTAACAGACGTCACACATCAGTATAGAGGTAACAGACGTCACACATCAGTACGCAGCTAACAACCTCACACATCAGTATAGAGCTAACAGACGTCACACATCAGTATAGAG
>CM065721.1:17123263-17150763 GCA_033310375.1 Conus canariensis
ACGTCTACCTGGCGTCATCCGATATTGTTTTTACCTGTTTTCATCGGCTTTCAAGAGCTGGAGCACTCCCACCAACAAAGACATCACTGCCTCCGTGTTAACGCTCCCATCAATAAGGTCATGGTGTCACCTGCGTCCGTTTGTTTGTTGATTTTTTTATGTCAGCATGGTGATACAGAAACTGCTGAACCCACGGCAGTCAAACTTGGTCCACCGATGAAAAGTGGCCGCAGGTCGCACCCATGACTACGGTGCGGATTATGATCAATCGGAGGATCCTGAATAGTTCATCAAGGTTAGAACAAAGTTCGTTACGCTAAAGTCACTGAACCAAACTGAGTGGCAAGGTGAAATGTGTCTTAATGACATAGTCATGGAATCTGGGTGTCCATTTTGGTGCAGGTGCGGACTGACCGACAGTTCCAGTCTCTGTCGTAAGTTATGGAGAAGGTTGTGACATTTTCTACCGCACATGAGCACTGTGGGGTTACTGTTACAAGTTGATAACTGTCTTCCAATTCATACAAGTCGTATGCTAAGAATATTAGAATATTACATTTGTATATGATATAAACGTTGGCTTCTATTAAAGGAAGTAAAGATTAGGTACAAATCTCTTTTGTCTCCACTCTACCGCTGAACAATATGCCCGAAACGTTCTCTATGTTTCCATTTAGATTTCGAGTCAAACGTGCATGCAAGATCCGTCAGGGAATGATCTTCGCCCCCACCCTTATCCCCCTTTTGTCATGTTGATGAAATCTCCAATATTTCCTGCTGGTAATGCTCTGACTGTGGTTGTTATGTAATGCCTTGTTTCCCTACGAAGATAACAATCCATCACCAGCACCAAGTCATGCTCTGACTGGAGTTGTTTTACATGCACATTTCACTGTCTCAACAAAATCTACTATCGCCTGCTTTAAAGTGAAAACTTCGGTGAAGGTCCGGACCACAGTCAGGATGTGAGTCAAGTCACATTTATGATGGGTGGGTGGGACAGGGAGGGGGCGGGGTTCAATCACTGCACGGTAACATGTTGACCCAGAAGCCAGCGCAGACCATTGACGAGTTAAGCCTTGATGGAAGTAAAAAGAGATTGCTGGACCTTGGCAGAGGTCTTGTGCGCTCTCCCGAGTGCCCGTCCGATTTGTGGTTGGATTGTCTCCATTGAGTGGGTGGTTCCGTCACTACATCATAACTGGTTTGTTTGAGTGGAGCTGCATGAGCAGTGGTTTTGCCTTGAGGATTAAAGCGGCGGGGTGACTATGTTGTGACTGGTGTGCTGGCATAACTTTCAGCTGCATGTGTGGTGGAGTTCTTTTCATGACACAGCTCGATGGATTTTCTGTTCTTGCGCGTACTGACAGTCCTGATGGGGACCTTTGTGGTCGTTGAGTGGTGAACACAATCAAGTGAAAAATTGAATTGGGTTTCGATTATGGATGGTGATTTTTCTGACGTCATTTCGGTCTCCATGGGATCTCCATGGTCTGCTGGACTATGAAATGTGTAACCGTGGGAATGTTTGTGTGATCTTTCTGTAGGAACATTTCTTTTGGATCGTTTGAAAATGAGCCCTATGAACGTGAGAATATTCGTGCGGTCTTTCTCGTGGAACCTCTTTCTAGATGGTTTGACAATGAACTCTGTGACCGTGAGAATATTAATGTGCACGCTTTTTTTTCCCCTCTGCCCCATCTTCTGTGCCATCTCAGTGACACCGCACGTACGCTGCTCATTCTGACTCCTCGTCCACAGTCATAGCCCGGCCCAACCCGCCACTGCCCTGGCACCAGTAATCCACATGGAGCAGTCAGTATCAAGTTGTCAAGAGGCAACCCACCAGAGGAGACACTGCACTGCTGCCAAGTCACTTAGGTGGTGTTCAGTGGTGCCTGTTCTTATCCAACATAAGCAGAACACCACCTATTTAGTCCCCAATTGGCGACAACAATTGTTTAGTCGGGGACCCGGCGTTAGTGAGCTGTCCCTCCAGAGGGCGTCACCACGTCCGTCCAATGACAGTCCCAAAAATTTGCTCATGTCGGTGACCCTGAGACCACGGACGTGGAGGAGCAATTGAAACTTAGGTCACCATGAAATCAGTGCATGGTAGGCGTCGAATTTTAGACTCGAATTTTTTATGCTGATCGATGAAGATGAGGATGATTGAAATGATGCTATGGATTTCCATTCTGGTCTAAGACTGCATGACAGGGCAGTACTGTACGCTTACTTTCATGTTATATCCCGGCTAGGCTCGAGAGATACAGACACCTGCAGTGTTGAAAAATTTAGCAACACTCTCCGAGACGCAACCATTAAGTGGATGAAACTCGACTGTGTAGCCCAAGTGTTCCCAACTAAGCCCGTAGCAATTTCAACGCTGGGTATGAGCCGGTCGGGGCAGAAAAATCCCACAAAAACTTGGCTGTGATGGAAATCGAACCTACGATCTCGCACAACGCTGACCACTTCGCCACGGCGGCTGGTTGCTTGTGCTGACTTTGTCGTGGAACGGTTTGGTAGGTAGTTTGACGATGAACTCTATGACCGTGGGGATGTTTGTAAGGTTTTTATCGTGGATCCATTTTGATTGTACTTGACAATGATATTCTATGACTGTGGGAATGTTGTGTGACCTTTGTCGTTGAACAGTTTTGTTGGTAACTTAAAATTGCAGTCTTTGACTGTTGAAATGTTTCTACGGTCTTTGTCGAGGAACCTTATTTGTAGGTGGGCTTTGTCGTGGAAACATTTTGTAGGCAGCTTGACAGTGAACTCAGTGACTGTGTGAATGCTTGTGTAGTCTTTGTCGTGGACATTTTTCACGAGTGGCTTGACAATTAACTCTATGACCTGGAAAATATTCGTGGGTCTTTGTCGTGGAACCTTGTTGTAGGTGGCTCGACAGTGAACTCTTTAAAGATATGACTCTTTGTGTGGTCTTTGTCGTGGACTCTTTTTGTAGATGGCTGGACTATGAATGATGTGCTTATGTGAATGTTCATGTGGTCTCTGTCGAGGATTACTGCTGGTTGGAAAACGATCTCTATGAACGGAGGAATGTTTGTGTGATATTTGTCGTGAAAGCTTCTTGTTGGTGGCTTGACAGTAAACTCCATGACCAAGGAAATGTTTGTGTAGTCTTTGTAGGCAGCTGGCCCATAACCTCTACGAGTGTAGAAATGATTGTGTAAATTTAGTCGTGAAATCTTGTTGTCGACGGCTAGATTATGAACCACGTGACTGGATGAATGCTCGGTTTGCCTCTAACGCGGAGCCTCTCATCCCGTCCCCGTCCCGATTTCCCCCCCCTCCCCCCCCCCCCCCCCCCCCAACCCCATTCTCCTGTTACAGACGGAATGAGTACTCCGAGAGACAGGACTGACCGGGGCACGCCGCTGCGCAGTGCCCGCGCCATCAGCCTGAAGGTGCACCGGCCGAAGGACGACAAGAGTTACAGGACTCTGATGGTGATGCAGCTCGGCCAGTTTCTGGACCATGACCTGACCGTCGTGCCCTTGCCCACCGAGAGCGACGACAGCATCCGTTGTTGTGAAGTCCCCATAGAGAAGAGGGATCCGTGAGTGAGACGAAAGGAGGAGAGGGCGGGGGAGGGGATGTTTAACATTTCTTCACAATATTTTTCCAATTTACAACAGGAAAACAGTGTAGTGGCCTTTTTTTTTTAAAGGTTCGAGGAGGTCGTACAAATGAGTGGACGAACTATTTGACTGAAGATCGGCCACAGGTCACCATTCAGAACGATGACTGGGTAGAGGGGTGGTCGGGGTGGTGAAGGAAGGAGGTACACACATACTGTGTATAAAATCCATACGAGTTCCTCGTACATCTATCATTAAGTTCTTTGTACGCATTCATATTCCCTTTTCTCCTTCAACTAGTTATAATCAAACTGTGTTTTCCCTCTTCATTGCATGCAAAATGTGTATAGATAACCATTTACAACATCTTACATTCTTTGATCTCAAAAGCACACTCAAAGAAAAAGAGCGTATTGTTTTGGAGGAATTGTTCACGTAGTTCAGAACACATAGAACACTGCAATAAGAAATGTTGCTCGTTGTACTGTTCATCTTAACGACGCCGGCAGTGTTTGTGAAGCCATTTCGTTGCATCTGCGACTATTATTGCTCTGTGTAAGTTAAATCTACTTTGAGACAATGCCACCCCGAAAAAAATGGGTTAGGAATGTACGAGAAATGGGGAAGGGTGGCAGATGGGTTCCGGGGAGGGGGGGGGGGGGGCTAATGTGGTGTGGGGTTTCCTTTCCATCCCTCCCATAGTTGATGCATTGAAATAAATACACTCTACGGTTTTAAGATAAATCCCTGTAAATACTAATCAGGGATTAACGAATGTGCTGAGTAATTGAAAGTTTCATGGATTTCATGATATCTCTAGATGTACACAAAAATATTCTCGGAAAAAAGCATTGTCGATTATGTCAGGGCTATAACCCCCACCCCCCATCTTGCACAAACCATCTTGGATTCAGTGCGCGAGTGTGCTTACGCATGTGTGTGCGTCCGCGTGCGTGCTCGTGTGTTTATGAGTGTAAGACACGAAGATAGAGAGAGAGAGGGAGGGGAAGGAGGGGAAAGAGAGAGAGTATGTGTGCTTGCATCTGTGCATATCTGTATGTAAGAGCAGGTTTACCCGTTGTTAAAACTGATAATACACCTTTAAGAGAAAAAAAAAGAAAAGAAAGGAACGGATTTCCCCCCTTAGTTTGCAATTAACGGTTGTGGTTTGCATGGGTATCAAGGAAATACCCTGACATGTCCAGGGAGTCGTCAGCTTCATAACTGCACGAACACTACGCGTTACAAATTCTGCACATGCAGTAAACTGCTGAAATGCTGACTTTGCAGCTTTGTCCCATTCAACGCCTTGCTCTTTACAAATTCATGTGAAAATGACTGATCACTGGCTCACACCATAGTAGTGGGGAAACTACAAAATCAGGAGGAATCAGTGGACATTTGTACGTATAAATCATGGACTACAGATACCATCCTTAACCCAAGCTCAACAGGAAGACGCATTAGGTCGCTTACAGGCTAGCCAGAGGCAAGCTGATGAGTCACAGCGGTTGAGCGTCACTCAGAGCGCCATCAGTAGACTGTGGACACGGTTCCGAGTCACTTGCACCGCTGCAGAAAGGCCACGCTCTGGAAGACCAAGGACGACAACCGCACTGCCAGGACCACATAGTCTGCCTCCTGCACGTCAGGAATCGCTTTTCGTCTCCTTCTGCTAGTCAGGCTATCCCTGGTGTGCGCCGATTCTCTGACCAGCGAGTATGAAGCGGCTTCATGCTGCAGGACTGACCGCCCGAAGACCTGCCAGGTACCCGTGTCCACCCAGCGTCATCCAGGGACCCGACTCCAGTGGGCTGATCAGCATCGCCACTGGACTGTACAACGTGACAAGAGGATTAGCCACCTCTGTGGCGAGTCCCACTTCTTGTTTCAACGTCATGGCAGAAGAAGGGGAGTCTGTTGCAGACACAACGAACATTACGCCCCAGCTGTGCAGACGAGATACTGTTTTATGGTGGTGGTGGTGGTGTTATGGTTTGACGTGCTGTCACTGAGGACAGCAGGAGCCCCCAGGTGCAGGTACAAGGGTCTCATGGCCCAGCTCTTCTCTGCCGACATCCTGCATCCACACGGCCGTCTTCTCCTGGCTGTCCCTGTTGCTTTGTTCCAGTATGACAATGTCCACCTGCATGCAGCACGCCTCACATAGAACGTCCCGGCTGCTTACAACTTCAGCATTCTGCCCTGGTTGCCCCATGTCTAGACCAAATACAGTAAATTAGGAATGTGCTGGACAGACGTGCCAGCGCCCGAGTACCCCCCCCCCCCCCCCCTCTGCAAATCTACGGCAGCTGTGCCGGGTACTTTACCAGGAGTGGAACCTCATCCCACGGCCAGTAATCGGAGCAGTGACCGGATCCAGGCCCAGGCAGTGCCAGACCATGAAACTGCTGGAGACGGCCATACCACCAAGGACAGCATTCCTCCGGAGCTGCAAGTGATGAACCTCTGTTCTGAACTTAAGCACTATTAAAAGGTCAAAATGCAAGACTTTTAGCGTGAAAAGTTCCAAAGTTAAAATTGTGTTGATTGGATTGTATGATGTATCAATTACATTCACAGGCGAAACAAGTATGCGGTGATGTTTTTTATCACAATAGTTTACTTTCAGTTGTAATGATTTTTTCATCGATCATGACAAAGAAGACTACAAGGATGACGATGACGGAAAAGAATTAAATAATCCCCACTGATGACCACCACAGATGACAATGACAGAACCAAGGGCTTGACAGTAAGGACAATAACCAGCGGTAATGATATGGAAGAACACACTTTCACAGTGAGGTGACAGTAGGCAGAAATCGAAACAAACGTAATAGAAAAATTACCATGGCGCTGAACGAGAGAAACAAACAAATTGCGAAACACGACGCGTTTCGACCTCTTCGGTCTTCTACAAGACAAACAACATTCAAGACAAAGAATACGAAGCACGGAGAGACAGTCATTTATCTTTTGGGACCAATCTGAGAAGATACATGACTGACTGTTCGTGTTTTATTTTCATTGTCTCGAGTGTTGTTTATCTTGCTTGAAGAAGACCAAAGAAGTCGAAACGCGTCATGTTTCTTGTTTGTTTTTCTTTTGTTCGCGGCATAGTAATTCTATTTTAAGTTGACGGAAGAACACGTTTTGCAGCGAGTGTTACCCGATCAATGTGCCCCCGGGGGATCCCAACTTCGACACCTGCATGGAGTCCGTCCGATCCGTGCCCTTAACCCACCCCAACGGCACCGAACTCAAACCCAGGTCTCACCTCAACGCCATCACCGCTTTCACCGACGCCTCCAACATCTATGGTGAGAGGAAAGGGGGAGGCATGAAGAAGAGGGGGGGAGGGGGTGGGACGGGGAGAGGGTTCAACGTCTGTTCTGGATGGTGGTCAACGAAGAAATAGTGCTTGATGACTGAGGTGGCTGACTGATCACGATGTGTTGGTGAAAGAGGTGGTTGACTGATCACGATGTGTCAGTGAAAGAGGTGGTTGACTGATCACGATGTGTTGGTGAAAGAGGTGGTTGACTGATCACGATGTGTCGGTGAAAGAGGTGGTTGACTGATCACGATGTGTTGGTGAAAGAGGTGGCTGACTGATCACGATGTGTTGGTGAAAGAGGTGGTTGACTGATCACGATGTGTCAGTGAAAGAGGTGGTTGACTGATCACGATGTGTCAGTGAAAGAGGTGGTTGAATGATCACGATGTGTCAGTGAAAGAGGTGGTTGAATGATCACGATGTGTCAGTAAAAGAGGTGGTTGAATGATCACGATGTGTCAGTAAAAGAGGTGGTTGAATTATCACGATGTGTCGGTTGAATGATCACGATGTGTTGGTGAAAGAGGTGGTTGAATGATCACGATGTGTTGGTGAAAGAGGTGGTTGAATGATCACGATGTGTCGGTTGAATGATCACGATGTGTCGGTGAAAGAGGTGGCTGAATGATCACGATGTGTCGGTGAAAGAGATCACGATGTGTCGGTTGACTGATCACGATGTGTCGGTGAAAGAGGTGGCTGAATGATCACGATGTGTCGGTGAAAGAGATCACGATGTGTCGGTGAAAGAGGTGGCTGAATGATCACGATGTGTCGGTGAAAGAGATCACGATGTGTCGGTGAAAGATGTGGTTGACTGATCACGATGTGTCAGTGAAAGAGGTGGTTGAATGATCACGATGTGTCAGTGAAAGAGGTGGTTGACTGATCACGATGTGTCAGTGAAAGAGGTGGTTGAATGATCACGATGTGTCAGTGAAAGAGGTGGTTGACTGATCACGGTGTGTCGGTGAAAGAGGTGTTAGATGGAACAGATAAATAGAGATGACTGACTGGAGTGTCGATGAAAGAGGTAAAGTTTAGAAAAAAGGGGTTAGTTACCGCCAAGGACACAGACAGAGTACAGGACAAAATACAATGCATTTCGACCTCTTGGGTCTTCTTCAGTCAAAAACAAATAACATTTAGGACAATGAAAACGAAGAACGAGAAACCACTTATCTTCTCATATTCGGCGCAAAATCAAAATAAGAGAGGTGTTAGATGGAACAGACAACTTCTAGTGGCTGACTGAAGTATTTGTAAAAGAGGTGTTAGATGGAGCAGATAACTACTAGTGCTGACTGAAGTATTTGTAAAAGAGGTGTTAGATGGAGCAGATAACTACTAGTGCTGACTGAAGTATTTGTAAAAGAGGTGTTAGATGGAGCAGATAACTACTAGTGCTGACTGAAGTATTTGTAAAAAAGGTGTTAGATGGAGCAGATAACTACTAGTGCTGACTGAAGTATTGGTAAAAGAGGTGTTAGATGGAGCAGATAACTACTAGTGCTGACTGAAGTATTGGTAAAAGAGGTGTTAGATGAAACAGACAACTATCAGTGGCAGGCTGGAGTATTGGTGAAAGAGGTGTTAGATGGAACAGACAACTATCAGTGGCAGACTGGAGTATTGGTGAAAGAGGTGTTAGATGGAACAGACAACTATCGGTGGCAGACTGGAGTATTGGTGAAAGAGGTGTTAGATGGAACAGACAACTATCAGTGGCAGACTGGAGTATTGGGGGAAAAGGTGTTAGATGGAACAGACAACTATCAGTGGCAGACTGCAGTATTGGGGGAAAAGGTGTTAGATGGAACAGACAACTATCAGTGGCAGATTGGAGTATTGGGGAAAAAGGTGTTAGATGGAACAGACAACTATCAGTGGCAGACTGGAGTATTGGGAAAAAGGTGTTAGATGGAACAGACAACTATCAGTGGCAGACTGGAGTATTGGGAAAAAGGTGTTAGATGGAACAGACAACTATCAGTGGCAGACTGGAGTATTGGGGAAAAAGGTGTTAGATGGAACAGACAACTATCAGTGGCAGACTGGAGTATTGGTGAAAGAAGGTGTTAGATGGAACAGACAACTATCAGTGGCAGACTGAGTATTGGGAAAAAGGTGTTAGATGGAACAGACAACTATCAGTGGCAGACTGGAGTATTGGGGAAAAGGTGTTAGATGGAACAGACAACTATCAGTGGCAGACTGGAGTATTGGTGAAAGAGGTGTTAGATGGAACAGACAACTATCAGTGGCAGACTGGGAGATTGGTGGAAATAGAGGTGTTAGATGGAACAGACAACTATCAGTGGCAGACAGGAGTATTGGTGAAAGAGGTGTTAGATGGAACAGACAACTATCAGTGGCAGACTGGAGTATTGGTGAAAGAGTGTTAGATGGAACAGACAATATCAGTGGCAGACAGAGTTTTAAGATGGAACAGACAACTATCAGTGGCAGACTGGAGTATTGGGGAGAAGAAGGTGTTAGATGGAACAGACAACTATCAGTGGCAGACTGGAGTACTGGTGAAAGAAGGTGTTAGATGGAACAGACAACTATCAGTGGCAGACTGGAGTATTGGGGAAAAAGGTGTTAGATGGAACAGACACTATCAGTGGCAGACTGGAGTATTGGTGGAAAGGGGTGTTAGATGGAACAGACAACTATCAGTGGCAGACATGGAGTATTGGTGAAAGAGGTGTTAGATGGAACAGACAACTATCAGTGGCAGACTGGAGTATTGGGGAAAAGGGTGTTAGATGGAACAGACAACTATCAGTGGCAGATTGGAGTATTGGTGAAAGAGGTGTTAGATGGAACAGACAACTATCAGTGGCAGATGGAGTATTGGTGAAAGAAGTGTTAGATGGAACAGACAACTATCAGTGGCAGACTGGAGTATTGGTGAAAGAGGTGTTAGATGGAACAGACAACTATCAGTGGCAGACTGGAGTATTGGTGAAAGAGGTGTTAGATGGAACAGACAACTATCAGTGGCAGACTGGAGTATTGGTGAAAGAGGTTAGTGGTTAGATTTGGAAAGAAACTATCAGTGGCAGATTGGAGTATTGGTGAAAGAGGTGTTAGATGGAACAGACAACTATCAGTGGCAGACTGGAGTATTGGTGAAAGAAGTGTTAGATGGAACAGACAACTATCAGTGGCAGACTGGAGTATTGGTGAAAGAGGTGTTAGATGGAACAGACAACTATCAGTGGCAGACTGGAGTATTGGTGAAAGAAGTGTTAGATGGAACAGACAACTATCAGTGGCAGACTGGAGTACTGGTGAAAGGGGTGTTAGATGGAACAGACAACTATCAGTGGCAGACTAGAGTATTGGGGAAAAAGGTGTTAGATGGAACAGACAACTATCAGTGGCAGACTGGAGTATTGGTGAAAGGGGTGTTAGATGGAACAGACAACTATCAGTGTCAGACTGGAGTATTGGTGAAAGAAGTGTTAGATGGAACAGACAACTATCAGTGGCAGACTAGAGTATTGGGGAAAAAGGTGTTAGATGGAATAACTGACTGTTGAGGGCTGACTGATGATGGAGTGTTTGTGAAAGACGTATGAGATATAAAAGGTAACAAGTGCTGGCTGACTAATAACAGACAGCTGGTGAAAGAGGTGTTAGATGGCATGTGGTGTGCATGTTTCTCAGGAAAGCACGACAGTGCCTTTTTCCATTTTTGTTTTGTTTTGGAGCATGATAGATTACTGTAAGATTATGAAATTTGGAGATATAGATAGATAGGCAGACAGACAAACAGAGAGAGAGAGAGAGAGAGAGAGAGAGACCTGTTTACACACACACACACACACACACACACACACACACATAATATATATATATATATATATATATATATATATACACACACAAATTTCCAGATTACCCCCCCCCCCCTCCCCTCCCTCCCAATTTCATAGCTGACCAACACAATAACGCGATGATTTCTCTGACAGCCACCTGCTTGTTCACCGGTGGTTCTAGTTGATGGTCCCTTGTGACTTGGGAAAAATCAGGTCAGGGCGAAGCAAGTTGTTGCAGTATCTCGTGACAGCGAAGTGCAGCGTGGTCTTGCACAGAATACACAGATCCACTCAAACTTGAACTTCAAACTGCCGTGCATACAGGCACCGAATAAAATACAAGATCACGTCAGAACATTTTCATTTGTTGATGTTAGGCACTGTTCATCACATTGTTGCTTTGAGGTAGTAGCTCGCCACCCCCCCCCCCCCCCCCCCCCCCCAATCGAAATTGTTTTAAACGGTGTTTGTTCCTCAGTTCAAATTTTTTACAGTCTAGAAGTACCCAAAACTTGAAACTGCCGAATGTTGAGCTTTTGATGCCTTGGGGATGAAAGCATTTATCTCTTAAGGACTTTGCACAACAAGCTGATTTAGTATCAACTGCTGCACAGTTTTGACAGATCAATTTGCCGTCTTCTGTTTTTTTGACCAGACAAAACTCATTCTGCCAAGATAAATTGAATGGATCCCCATATTTTGTTTTTATTTGATGTTTCGATAGAGTATAAGGATGGATATCCTTGAACTAACTATGTTCAATACCGATGACGCACGCAGAGGAAGACTTACTTTGTCAAAATACTGTCTGTTACATCTGAGGGATGCGTATTTCAAACAAAATGTAGCTGAGTTTGGACGAGCTTCAAACTCTCGCGTCAGCCGGTCAGAGTGGGAAGGCACTCGACGGTGATATGACTCGCACACGTCTTCTTCTTCTTCTTCTCCGTGACGACTCAGTGGGACACTACCTTGAAGAACAGTTCTCCAGATATGCCACTCGTGTGCCAGGGCCTGGATCTCTGTGTACACGCTTTCCCTGCACATTCTGCCATGCTGTCAGTCCATCGGTTTTCTTTTGTCTTCCCCTCCGCCTCCATCCTTCCACAGACCTTGGAGATTGTTGTAGCCAGGCCACTAGATCTCGTTACATGGCCATACTAACGCAGTTATCTGTTCTTGACTGATCTCAGTCAGGTCTTTGTATGGTCTGATGTGCTGCTTGATGGTTTTTCAATATTTCACTCGATCCAGGTTTCCTCCGCGGTCTGTATTTCATCACAGACTTTTCTGTTTATTACGTTGTATCTATTTCACCACCACCATCATCCAGTCTTTTTGAGCGGTTTTAAGGTCCTCCTAGTGATGCACATCTCCAAGATGCTGCTTGAGATCCGTGGTGTCGGTTTCCATCTACTCATTCCTTGGACGTCTGTTGCTGTCCCAGTCATCACTTGGTGGAAACTGTTTGTGAGGCTTCAGGGTTTGTAAGGGAGTAGTGGGTGAGCTTTTCTCCTGTAACCTCTTGAAATAGTACAGCGATGTCAGGATCTTTTAGCTGATCAAGACTGATTTTGAGACGCGCTTTTTTCACTCTCTTCTTGTTCTTAGAGCGTAATTGAAAGCTCATCATGAAAGTGGTCATCTTTTCCAACATCCCGGAATGTCCATTTCTGAGTTCCATTGATGCCAAACCAATAGAAAGGCTCTTCACAAGTTTATAGTCTTCCTGGCTGTGGCTGTGACTGTTTAGGGACTGCCATGTCCGTCGTCGTAATGCTTTACACTTACGAAGAACGTGGGCAAGAACCAAATCATTATCACTGGCCAGTTCTAGCAGGCGTAGTCGCCAATCATTGGTGATTCCATTACGATAAGGCCGAAAAAGTTCTCCTAGTCATCACAGGCATCTCTACCAACCTTGGCATTTCGGTCTTCCTGAACGATGAGTATGTCTTTTTCTCAACCTTACTGATTATTGTTTTAAGTTGAGAGTAAAATTCTTCGATCTCGTCATGATCATAGTCAGATGGGGGAACAAGTTTTTGCACCATCGTGATGTGATGTGGTTTCACTGGCACTTAATGACGTACGTAACAGCAATCATTTTGTTGCGCGTTTCTACCCTCAGCCTGAAGTTATTTTTAATGCATTTGGCGATTTAGCAGTGCATATCACGCAAAAAACGCTCCGTACGTGGAACCCCGGTCAACGTGAATCGTTTTCAGTTCACTTTGACCTTGACCTTTCGTGTTTGACCTCCACTGACCTTGATCTACTTTGTTCTCTGCTCCCTCCCTTCTGTTACCCTCCGTTGACCTTGACCCACTTCCATCTTTGTGCCCCTCCCTCCGGTTATCCTACGTGACCTTGACGGTGGCAGGAAGTGACAAGAAGAAGGCGCACGAGCTGAGGGCGAACAACGGGACGGGCGGCCTGCTGAAGACTTCGTTCTACAAGGGCAAGGAGAGGCTGCCTGTGGGTCACTCGGATGAGTGCATCAACGTCAAGGACACCCACTACTGCTCTCTCACTGGTCAGTGGCCCGGCGGTCCGGGGATGAGGAGGATGGAGTGGAGGGTGGGGGGTGGGGGAGTAGAGTCTGAGTTTGAGAGTGGTTGGATTCTTACCCTTTGTATGTCGTTCTTCTGTCGATTTTCCTTTTCCTTCTGTCCTTGTTTTTCTTTTCTTTGCTTTCTCTCCCCCGTCCCTCTTTTCGTTGTTTTACCCATTGTCTCTCTTCTGTTTCCGCTGTTATTTCTCTCGTCAGTCTTGATTTCTTTCTCGTCTTTCCTTTTGCCCCCTTCGTTCTGTTACTTCTTCGTACGTTTTCTGTTACCTGTCTGTTCTTTTGAACTTCCCCTCTTTCTTTTTGTCCATTTATTTATCCATTCGTTTATTCTTTACTTCCTTCCATCATTCATTTAGTTGCTTTGTTGACTCATTCTTTGGTGTTATCTTTTCACCTAATCTTTCTCTCTGCCTGTCCTTCATCGTTAGAAAGATGGTTGGATGAGGAAAGGGACAGATTGTTGGTTGATGATGCAGCTCAGGTTAAGATCGGAGTAACACACCACCAGGTTCCGACAGTTGTCAACCCGTCGGACCTTCGACTGCTTTCTCACCTTCTGACAACAATAGACTGATTGAAGAGTTGATGGATGGACCGATTTCACTGCCAGGTGACGACCGGGGTAACGAACAACCAGGACTCACAGCCATGCACCTGCTGTTCGTTCTGGAGCACAACCGTCTCACGAGGAAGCTGGTCAAAGTCATCCTGTACCGCTCCGGCCGACCCTACAACGACGACGCCATCAATGAATACATCGACACTGCCCCCGCCAAGATCCAAGAGAGACTGTATCAGGTCCGTGGCACTGTAACCTGCTCCCTTCCCCCCTCCTTGTCCTCTTTCAGCGTGTCCGTCGTTTTTTTTGATGGGTTTGTTCTTACTGCATACCCCAGGTCTAGAAAGTAGAACTCTTTTGTTTCTGTTTTCCATTTCTTACTGACGCTATTTTTCTGAGTTCTTAAGTTTTTATTTTGTTACTCTGTAGAGCTTAAAACTAATCCTGTAAATCCGATAATTCTCAGAGTATAATTATTTGTTGTTCTCATTTTTTTTCCAATCAAACGAGATTGCCATTTTTGCTTTCAAACAAAACATGCGAGTTCGAATTATTTTTTTCTAGATTCTCTGAAAGTGTGTCCCCCCCCCCCCCCCCCCACCCCTTTTTCTAAATTTTTTAAAAAAGTTATTGGCAAAAGAATAAGCACTTGAAAATGTTATGAACTACCCACAAAAATATGAAAATGACATTTTGTATGGATTTTCCTGCTGTTGGCAAACAGAACACCTGATAAGAATATCATGTTAGGGGCTAGATCATGTTCCGGGGAGCCGGAATAGCTCAGTTGGTAGAGCGCCTGACTCGTAATCTTGGTGATCCTGGGGTTGCGGGTTCGAATCTCCGCCGGGGCGTTTCGGTACAGGGGGGTTTTTCCCTCGGAGTTAACATTAGTTCTGACTCCATTCGAATGAGATTATAAACCGAGGTTCCGTGTGTGAACGCACGCATAATATCTTGCACACACGTAAAATCCCATCACCAACTTTCGGAAGAGTAGGCCAGTTTGGCCGTTGGTATGGATGACACGTTACACACAGCATGCACCCTACGTAAGAAATGGAAAGAATGAAGGAAGTAAAGAAACTGAGTGAACGATATTGAACGATATTGACTGGATGACACGGGAAACGACTGAATGAAGCGCCAGCTGGCAGCTCTTCAGTCGGCACTACCCAGGTAGGCAGCCCGTTGTGTAAACGAGTGTTGATTGTAAAGCGCTTAGAGCTTGGTCTCTAGCCGAGAATAGGCGCTATATAAGTATTCATTATTATTATTATTAGAAATCGTTGCTTACGTGTTTACATTTGAACAATACGTATCCAATCTGTGAATAAATAAAAAGAAAGTTACTAGTTTTACCGCCTTTACTGAAGAGTTATGGACAAGATATAACATTTAAAAGCACAGTGCGTCCGTGATTTTACAAGTTGGAAGTATGTGGTGAAAAAGATTAGTGTGTACACCTTTGACTGATATCAACAGGTACATTTTCGTAAACAGATTTGTCGATATGCGATCTCTTGGTGGTCCTGGATTATAAGTGGTCTGCTCACCACAGTTTGCAGAAGTGGCTACTTTGCGATTGTTTTGGAATCACAGAAAGCTTCCCTTCAGCCTGGCATCCGAGTTTTTAGAGATAACGGACCTTTCGGCAGCAACCGTACAAAAGGAAAGAAACAAAGAGTAAATTGTGCAAACTCTTGACCTTGCAGACAGCCTGAGAGAATTCTTATCAAGTGTGCAAAACACGCCATTCCAACATCATCCAACAAACGGCCAGTGCCTTGAACACCATGTTTAACTCTGACTGCCAGCACATTAAAAATAAACGCAAACGAGCTCATCATTGCGTGTATCGCTGACCATCAGCACCAACGCTCCAGTCTCACCAAAAACTGCGAGCCAAATCAAGGCATACTTTCAAAATCCGTAAACGTTAATCTTGGAGAGACTTCTGTTCCAAGCTGACTATGCAAAAAAAAAAAAAAAAAAAAAAAAAAAACTTAAATAAAAAAGTCTGAAAAATAACCGAGAAAATTAAAGGATAAAACACCAAACCCGTCCATTTATCAGATCAAACTTGCTGCCGACGCTTTGATAAGAGATAAACAAGCTATTGCCATTCTGTTGCCCGCAACTGCTTAAAAAATCTCTTCCTGTTCTAAAAATTCTGCTGCCAAAAAAAAAAAAAAAAAAAAAAAAAAAAAGCGAGAAAAATCTCCTTTACCTCTGACAATATTAAATCTTTAATCTGTCCTATTCGCTTGACGAACTGAAATCAGCTTGGCAGCAAATCTGTTGTGATTCTGCTCCTGGCCTCGGTGGCATCAATCATCAACCTCTAAAATATCACCAAGAAAGCTGTCTGTAGACTCTTCTAAAAGTATACAAGAATATCTGAACCATTGGGTACTTTCCGCCCCCCCCCCCCCCCACGCCCCCCCGGCGGAAAACCCAGATCATTCCAATTCCTGCATCCGTAAAAGGCTTGACCAATCCTTCTGATAACCGCCAAATAGCTTAGACCAGCTGCCTTTGTAAATGTATGGGAAAGATTGTGAACTTTCAGCTAATGTGGAAGCTGGAAAATGTTGGCCTTTGATCGTTTAGTTCATCTTGAAACCACTATCCGCGTGCAGCCTTGACTAATAAACAGCAGGTGGGCGCTATCTTTTTTGACCTGGAGAAGAATGACGACTCCACTTAGAAATCGGGTATTGTCACGGATCTTCATGTCTGTTTTTTTAGGCAGTTCTCTCTATCTAAAAATTTTAGCTGATCGGCAGTTCAAATCGGTGTTGACATCAGGCTGTCTGACATCTACGAGCATGAGTTGGGTGTACTCCAGGGGAGCATCCTCTCTCTTGCTCACTTCAGCATCAAAATAAATTAGTCGTTCAACTCTGTAAACCAAGGTTTTCAGTCCGGTCTGTTTGTCGATTACTTGGCACTCTACACCGTTAGAGCCATCTATGCTGACAGTGGGCCGGGGAAAACGGTTCTTCTTTTTCAAACTCTGTGTATATCCACTTTCACAACCTTTGACAGCATTTCGCTTACCCTGAAATTCATCTGGATAAATTCACCATTCCAGCTATGAAGGAAGTCCAATTTTTGATGGTTATGTTTAATCGAAAACTTAACAATAAAAGTCACTTCCAGCTCTTGAAAACTTTTTGCCACAACGCAATGAACATTCTCCAAATTGCCGCACGCATGGATTGGCATTCTGATAAGAAAGTTCGTCTCCATCTACACGGGACTCTTGATAGGCCCCAAACTGAACTGGCCGTGTTGCCTATGGTTCGTTTAGACCACCTTCCTTTCTCAAAAGTTTGTATGCCATCCACTACCTTGAGCACCGACTCGTTTTAGGTGCGTTCCGCCTTACGTTACAGAGGCTGGGGAACCATTCCTCTCCAACTGCCGGCCGAAACTTTCTTCGAACTGTTGTTTGAATCTGTTCTCTCAAAACCCAAATCCTGCTCATGATTGTTTTTGACCCGAAGTTCCCCAAATTGGAAGACAACCCGTGTTCTTTTCCACCATTGGGGATATGTATTCTTGCCCCACTGAACAGACCAGACATAGATCTTGGAGACGTGTGTGATTTGCCCAGATTTCCTGACGACACATCTCGGACATTCCACATTCCGGAGGTCCCCTTTGATCTGGCCTGTTTTCGCGAAGACTCCACCAGCTCTCCGTACTAGGCATTTTGTGCCGAACTTTGTTCGAATTTTCCATTCTGTCACAGACTATTGCTTCTGCTGGTATTGCGCAACAGCTCAGTCTCAGAAATGTTCTACATACAGTCCCTCAGAAAATTCCATCTACTTCAGATGGCTTCTATATCAAAACAAAAATTACTCGCTCCTCCGATTCCCTGTCCCCTGTGGAGGCCATTGCTGTCTATAAAGTCAAGCGCTCAAAACTTCTAAATTTGCTCGAAATGTACACTTCTCTGAAATCTGACAGTTACAACATAGTTTTTTGCGCGGCTTCTCAGTCATGTTGGCATGTTGAACAACTTGCCAAGAATGCGGTAGATAAACAATGCGGCAGATTCACAATCCCTTACACCGATCTGAAACTCCAAGCACAGACTAGTAATGTCAAAGACTTGTGATGAGAGGCTTGCAACATGCAGACAGAGAACAAACTCTTTACAATCAGTTCAAACCTTAAAGTGTTTCTACCAGGTGCCACTGGGCGGAGACGGGGGGGGGGGGGGGGGGGGGGGGGGGGGGGGGGGGGGGGGGGGGGCGTAAAGAAGATACAGTTTTGATCAGATTACACACGGTCCATTCGATTTATACCCAGTCCTATCTTTTAAAATGTGAAAAGCTCCATGGTGCATTCCTTGTGATGTACTACTCACTGTAAAACCTGTCCTTACAATGTGTTTAGATTAACATGATGCCAGACTTAAATTTACAGCAGACTCCGTAAAAATAAGGTTCAGCGATCATCCGCTCGATATATTTTTTTTTAATTCTAAGGAGATCAACATTTTTTGATCTGGTCAAAGATTTTACAGAAGGAAGATCTTGACACAATTACCGCGAGATTTAAGAAAATCTGTTCTGATGAGGTGTGTGTGTGTGGCGGCGGGGGAAGGGGGGGGGGGGTGCGCGTTTCACATCCATGTAGAGAGTAACTGTGACAAGGTGACAGCCCTGATAAGGGACTTTGTGGTCGGCTGGGCTACGAACAACATTAATTGAAATGATTTGATAGAAGTCTTTGAGAGACGTGAGTTCTACATAACAGAGTGAAAAACACATGGAACTGCTGACTCTCTCTCTCTCTCTCTCTCTCTCTCTCTCTCTCTCTCTCTTCTGTTGGAGGGAGGAGAGGGAGGGTAGACGGCATTTCACTACGGATTACAACCACATTTCTCTCCCCCCCCCTCCCTCTCTCTCTCTCTCTGACCCACCTCCCGCTCTTCTGTTTTGTTATCTTTTCTCTTTGTGCATCTGGCCACCTTCCTCTCCACTCTTTTAAACTCCTAATAAGGAAACGTAAAAGTCTTCCGATATCACTGTAGCTTTTAATCATTTGTAATATCACTGTAGCTTTTAATCATTTGTAAAGCTATTTCTGTGAGTTATTGCAGCCCCCTCCCCCCCTCCCTTTTCCTTCCACAAAACTATCAAAACACACGTGCTCTGCACACAAGCCTTTGGAATGAACAGCGATGAACAAGCCTGACGTAGTTCATTCCCATCACGACCGTGTGTTACAGGTGATTCGCAAGGTGTTGGGGGCGGTGTGGCAGAACGTGGTGTATGGCGAGTGGCTGCCCGAAGTCCTGGGCCCTTACTTCATGAGCAGGTATCACCTGTGGACGGGGCGGCGGGTCAAGGTTGACCCCTGGGTGAACCCGAGTATCTCTCAGGAGTTCCTTACCTGTGCCTTCAGGTTCGGCCACACCCTCATCAACAATGAAATGCTGACCGACAAGATGAGATTCCTTCAGGTGGATGGGGGGAGGGGGACGAGGGGGAGGGAGGTGGCGTGTGTGTGTGTGTGTGTGTGTGTGTGTGTGTGTGTGTGTGTGTGTGAGAGAGAGAGAGAGAGAGAGAGAGAGAGAGAGAGAGAGAATAGCATAGTGATTGTATGATGATGATGATGATGTGTGTGGGTGTGTCTGTGTGTGATTAGCATAGAGATTGTATATTATGTGTGTGTGTGTTTGTGTTGTGTGTGTTGTGTATGCGCGCGCGCGCGCGCGTGTGTGTGCAGAGAGAGAGAGAGAGAAGACAGAGTGTGTGTTTGTGTATGTGCGCGCGCTTGTGTGTAAGTGTGTGTGTGTGTGTGTGTGTGTGTGTGTGTGTGTGTGTGTGTGTGTGTGTGTGTGCTGTATACACAGGTTCATTGTAAGCAAGTCATCCAGATGTTAGAGTAGTGTTGTGTGTTGCTGTTCTTTGCTGGTAACAAGTCCACCCAGTGTAGCTGGCAATACTCGGCGCCCTCAGATGACGCTGATGACAGTGCAGTCTCTACCCACGGCACCTGCCGAACAGCGGAGAGCACAGAACGCAGACCTGCGGACGATCCACACTGATCTCTACCATTCCTTCATCGGCATCATGCAAACCAACTCCACGATCTTGTGGAGCACCCCGCACTACTGCATGGAGAACAATATACAGCATAAGTGAAGGGAAAAGGTGGCAAAAAGAGTACCTGGAGAGGGGATGACCGACGTTTCGTGTCGTAGACACTTCAATAGGGAATGACAGCAGAGGGAAGATGTTGATGGTGGTTGACTTGAGTCACTGAGCCAACCACCATCAACATCCCTCTGCTGTCATTCCTTGTTGAAGTGTCTACGACACGAAACGTCGGTCATCCCCTCTCCAGGTACTCTTTTTGCCACCTTTTCCCTTCACATATTTGAAACGAGTACAGCAGTCACTACTTTATTTTTCTGTGTTTCAATATATAGCATAGCTGTGAATCATGTACTTCCTGAACTGGTCTTCCATCTCTTTTCATTATTATATTATCATTATATTATATTGAGTATTTATATAGCGCCTATCCTCGGTCACAGACCAAGCTCTAAGCGCTTTACAATAAACACACTACCTCACTCACTCAACGGGCTGCCTACCCAGGTAGAGCCGGCCGAAGAGCCGCCTACTGGCGCTCATTCAGTCGTTTCCCGTACCATTCAAATATCAGTCACTCATTTTCATTTAACTAATTTATTCCTACAGTTTCTGACATAGGATGCATGCGATGTTTATACGTGTCCTCCATTTCCACCGGTACACGATGGCACACGATAACAGTAAGTGACAATTTTTGTGGCTTGGTAAGAAATACCAGGCGGCTATCTTCAATCTACATCAATTTTGCCAGGGTAGCGGGGAACCCCCCTGCTCTTTTCGATTTTCAACTGCCGTGGGTTCTTTAACGTGTGCAGGGGGCCAGGAAGGCACACGGGTCTGACTCGCTTATAGTCCCCATCCGATGGACTTGACGTTCAGTTCGATTTGTCATTCAAACTGGGAAAGAAGACGTTCGCCTGCCAATCCAACGTGTGAGAAGTGCGTGGGCTCGAACCCACGCACTTCTCACACGTTGGATTGGCAGGCGAACGTCTTAACCACTCTGCCACCTTTCTTCCTACCACCTGCCACCCTTCTCATCCAACTGCTCCTTTCTGTACGACTCCAATATATGTCTTCTGGAATGGGAGTTGCACTCCAGGCGAACTCAACGGGATCCTACAAAGCTTCTTCTTGTTCATTTCTTCTTCCTCTGCCGCCTTCTTCTCATCCTCTTGCCTGTTATTCAGACATGCTGCAGGTCATCACGCAGGATGTGATCATTACCTCACGGCACCTCATGGGATCTGGAGCTACAACAACGATATAGAAAGTCCCGCGAGTTTCTTTGGCCATTAATACCTAGTTCTTCCTCATCCTCCACCACCACCGTCCAGACATAGCTAAGCATGAAACCTATCCATTATCATCTACTTCTAGCCCTCCTTCTCCTGTTGCTTATCTACACCATCTTTACAGAAGAACTGATCAATACGCCAGACTGCTCCACAGCAAGGTAAAAGGCTCGTTGTCCTTTATCAATCATCACCATGAAGTAATAGAAGAGCAGTGTAAAAAGTCTGTCCTCCATAACCATCACAAGGAAGAACAAGGGAGCACGAGTAAAAGCCTTTCTCCCTTAATCATCACCCTGAAGAACTTGACAGCAAGGTAAAAGGTTTGTTTTCCTTTATTTATCTTCACCCTGAAGAAATTTGACAGCAAGGTAAAAAGCTTGTTGTCCTTTATTAATCATCACCCTGAAGAACTTTGACAGCAAGGTAAAAGGCTTGTTGTCCTTTAATCTTCACTCTGAAGAACTTTGACAGCAAGGTAAAAGGCTTGTTGTCCTTTATGAATCTTCACCCTGAAGAGCGTTGACAGCAAGGTAAAAGGCTTGTTGTCCTTTATGAATCTTCACCCTGAAGAACGTTGACAGCAAGGTAAAAGGCTTGTTGTCCTTTATGAATCTTCACCCTGAAGAACGTTGACAGCAAGGTAAAAGGCTCGCTGTCCTGCATCGACCAATCATCTTCCTCTGTTTCCACCTTTTATTTTTGCGGCATCCACGTGTATTTTGTGCAGGATCTGTCGGGCATCTCGGAGCACAATGTGGAGAATGTCAACGTCGTTCGATGCCCTGTGTCGTTCACCTCTTCATGCTCTTCCTTCTGTCCTCTCTCTAGACGTGTGGAGTGAGTTCGCCATACAATGTCTACTCAGCACCTTGAAGCCCAGCGTGGAGAACTACGTCTTCCTGAGAGGTTTCGTGCCCTTCATTAATCATGAGTCTTCCCCCTCCTGCCCATCCTCCGGAAGCTTGGTGTGTGGACCCACGTGGAATGTACCATACCACAGAGCACACACCGGAGAACACGAGCATTGTCAGGGTTTTCTGTCATTCATTAACCACAGATCTTCCATGTACTGGTCCTCCTTATACTCCTCTTCTTCTTCTCCCTCCTGTCTCCCTGATCCTGACGCGTGGATGTGTGGTTGGTCACATGGGATCTGTTCAGTATGTCAGAACGGCGGAACGCGGTAGAACTTCGGCAAGGTTGGTGCGAGGCCTCCTGTCTTTCTTTCAATACTGACCTTGTCCCTCCTTTTCCTCTCTACCACCCATGTGCCATCGCTTTTTTTTTCAATACTGATCTTTTACTCGTGCCTTCTGCGCAGGACCTATTCAGTGTGTCAGAGCACAACCTTGAGAACTACAACAGCATCATCAAAGGTTTGGTGTCGACGGACAACCACGCCCAGCACTTCTCGCCGCACATGGCCGAGTCCCTCGTCGACCACCTGTTCCGGAACAGAGGACACGGAGCGCTGGATCTGGCCGCCCTCAACATTCAGGTGACGATCCCCCCCCCCCCCCCCCTCCCCACCGCAGTCAAACTGGCTGCCCGTAGCACAGTATTGTGATGTGTGAGTTGAGCTTTTCATGGGCACCCTCCTTCCAGTCTCGGGTTCTGGCCGTCCGCCGCTTCATCAAGGCCCGATGTCAGCTCCAAACCTATGTGGAAGGACAGTGTCTGAAGGCTGGAAAGCGGGCTTAGTGGATAACACATTCGGCTAGAAAGCCATTGAATTCAGGGTTTCAGGTTCAAGTCTGGCTAGGTGCTCTCTCTCTCTCTCTCTCTCTCTCTCTCTCTCTCTCTCTCTCTCTTCTCTCACAATGATCTGAAACCCAAAACCCAGGCCTATGTCAAAGACCTCTGGCAAGAGGAATGGGACTCGCAGACGTATAACAAACTATTTAAAATCCGTCCAGACCTGAAAGAGTTTTTACCATGTTCCCGAGGCGGCCGAAAAGAAGAAAGTTTAGTGCCGTTTGCATACAGGCCACTCGTTTTACACCATTCTTATTTTTTAAAAGGCGAAGAAGCTCCGTGGTGCATTCCATGCCATGTACCACTTACAGTGAAACATGTTCTTTTAGAGTGTTGGGACTTGCATAATGTGAGACATAAACACTTTACAGCAGACTCCATGAAAACCTTGTTCAGAGATGTCCCGCCTGATGTGATCTTTGAATTTCTGAGGGAGATTAACATTTTTCATCTGATCTAAGATCTTACGGAGGAAAGATTTTTAACAAAATTTCCGGTCTGTTTTTGGAAGGTATGTTTTAGAGAGTTGTGTGAATGAATTTTTTTTAATGACATGTGAGTTGTTTTCAACGTGGTTGTCGCGGTCCTTGTGGGGATGTGGTGAATATGTTCTCTCCCACAAGTCTCTCTCCTCTCAACTTGGAGACACTCGCGAGGATGGTTACGATTCAAACAAATTTTATTAAACTAATGATGAATAATATGAATATGAATGTCGTGTGTATGAGCGAAGGATGATTTGGTGTGAATGAGTGACGATGGGTTCACAAATTACGCGGACAATGATTTAACTTAACGAACTCACAACCATGCACTCTTATATATATCTCTCTCGCCACTTACAAATTTTTGGTGTATCTATGTGCGTGTGTGCTGCATCGTTTTCGTGTTACATTCTCTCTCTGCTTATCTGATTATAGAAGACGTCGTCGTGGTCACCGTGCCTGGAATTCTTCCGTTACCGCACTGGAATTCTTGAGCACTGTCCACGTCACTTTGCAAACTTGCTGCTTCACGATCACACACACCGTCAATACACCTTGATGATCTTCTTGCCGAATTGCTTGTTTGCTAAACGCCTTCCGATGAATATAAACTTGTCTTCTTTGTTTTCTTCTGGGCACCGATATAATAATAAATAATATATATCGGCATGAAACACAATATCACTCGTCCTCTCTGTCTTCTTCTGCAGCACCGACATAATTACTAAGCAAAATATATATCGGTACAAAACACAAATATCGCTTGTCCTCTTTGTCTTCTTCCGAAGCACCGATATAGTTACTAACAATATATCGGCACCAACACAATATTGTCCTCTTCGTTTCTTGTTCGATGATTATTTTATTCTTTGACGTCAATAAAAGAATCACATGCCGGAGATAATGGAGACGATGTTTACTTGATGAATTTGATGAATTCTTGATGTACGACGATGGCTAATTTTGATTGAAGAATTAATATCCCAACATAGGTAAGGAATCAATGTCTCTTTTTGAGTGACCAAGCCTGGCCGATCACATAAAATACAATTGCTCATGCACACACGCACTTACATCACCACTATCTCCCTAGTGTGGCTTCATTCACATCCGATTCGAAACCTGAAAGAAAATAGTAACGATGGGTTAAGAATGGTACGGCAGGTTCAGGCAGGCAGCTCCACGCCTCTGCGCCTAGGAATCCTGTAAACAACACGATACAAATGATAGCAGCCATCGCCCAGTATCCTCGACTATCCTGCACATCGATAGGACTGATAACTATTCCAAGAGAACGCAATACCGTATGTTTTTGACTAATCGAAAATCTTCGTTTCCAACTTGTCGCCTTGCCATCTTGTTATTGTGCTAGAATAAGTCGTGGACGATGACGCAATCGCGATGACGTAACTTAAAAAACGTGTGCCGATTACGTCGCACTTCCGTGTTCTAAAACCAAATCAAAACAACACAGAATAAAAATAGTATCATAACACTATCAAGGCCGTATGAACGTGACAGTGGTTACAGCCGTGATTTGGCCCTTTAGGGTCGGCCGGGCTATAAGCAGCATTACCATTACCATTACCTCTCTCTCTCTCTCTCTCTCTCTCTCTCTCTCTCTCTCTGGAACAAACGTGGTGGACCTAAAGCTTGTCGTCTGATCAGAACTGGAAGTAGAATAGCCAAAGGAATTATTTCAAAATGACTCCAAGTATCAGACACGCCACACATGCTGCCTTTTTGGCTGACCAGAATGTAGAAAAATATTTGGTCGGAATTGAGGTTTTCTGCCAGATCAAAGTGCAGGGCTGAAATGCTCACAGTCAGGGGCAGTCTAGGGGGCGGGGCAGGGCAATAGGAGGGAGTGGGGCGACGCAGTGTTTCTCGATAGGTCATTGTACGCCTCCACGGTCTCCTTCAGAATTCTGTGCTGTATCAGTTCATACAGCCCACTTCTTATCCTGAGCCAAAAATAAGCTCGTGCACCTCTTGAAGACCAGAACCAGCAGTAAGAAGTTGAATGGCTCTGACAAAAACACCCGTTTACGCCTAGACGGTTTACTGACGAAGAACAACGCCAGGCTTCTGATGGGAGACAATCAGCAGAAAAGATTCCTTGGGACTTGCACAAGAGAAAGCAAAAGATCAACAGGAAGGACTAAATACCGCTCTACTGTCCGTCTGTCTGTCTGTCTGTCTGTCTGTCTCTCTCTCTCTCTCTCTCTCTCTCTCTCTCTCTCTCTCTCTCTCTTTGAATAAATACTTTGAATAAATCGTCTAAACATAAAACCTACTCCGTTAAAATCGCTCATCCCCACTCCCACTCTGTCTACCATCCCTTTTCTCCTCCCCCTGCCTACCATTCTCTCTTCCCCCACCCTCCTCTGACCTCTCTTAGTCTTGTTGTGTTTGTTTGTAAGTTTCCTTCTGTTTTACCATCCCCCATCTCATTAGTGCTTTTATGAATTGTTTACTTATCATTGTAGAATTAGATTACCATGTTGTTATGTTGAATTGTCAGTATGAATGATATGTGCTGAAATAATGTATGTATGACAAGGACAGATTGTAAGACTAGGCTTTGGCCTAAAATCTCCATCCTTGCGTATTAAAGATAAATCAATCAATCTCTCTCTCTCTCTCTCTCTCTCTCTCTCTCTCTCTCTCTCTCTCTCTCTCTCTCTCTCTCTCTCTCTCTCTGTTCAACATGATTGCACAGGCACAGCTTCTCCAGGGAATAGTGTTGAAGTCGGTAGGCGGTGAAGTTTTAAGCTTAGCCTGACCCCCCTACAAATGGTGGCCTTACTCTGGTTGAACGTCTGCCTCTCTAGCTTTGTCTGTGCGTCTGCGTGTTTTGTGTTCGTGTGTGTGTGCGCATGTTTGTGCATGTGTGTGTTCGTGAGCTTCCTTCGATTACGAGTTTTGTCGTCTTTAATTTTGCATCGTTCATCAAAAATGATATGTACATGTTTGCGTGCCTCAGCAAGTGTGTGTGTGTGTGTGTGTGTGTGTGTGTGTGTGTGTGTGTGTGTGTGTGTGTGCGTGCGTGCGTGTGTGTGTGCACGTGCGTGTGTGTGTATGTGTGTGTGCGTGCGTGCTTGCGTGTTCGTGTGTGTGTGTGTGAGAGAGAGAGAGAGAGAGAGAGAGAGAGAGATGCTGTGCTGTGCTGTCTGATGTTGACCTGAACTATGTGTTGACGGGACCAGCGAGGTCGGGATCACGGCATTTCCAGACTGAACGAACTGAGAAAGTTCTTCGGGCTCAAACCATTCCGACGCTGGAAGCAGTTTGGAGACGTCTCTGAAAAGATGCAGTCAGTCTATGAGTAAGTTCTGGGAAGGGGGCTACTTTTATTAGAGAAGGGGGCGTATGCATACGGGCGAGGGGAGTTGATGCTGTAGTCTCTTGTGTATGTGTGATTTGCATGTGGCTTCTTCGAAGAGAGTAATGGAGTCAGCTATCCAGTTTGCACTCTTTGTAGTTTTCTTTCCGCACCCTTCCCCTCCTGATCTCTCTCTCTCTCTCTCTCTCTCTCTCTCTCTCTCTCTCTCTCTCTCTCTCTCTCTCTCTCTCTCTCTCTCTTTAAAGAAAGGTGGACTTATAATGGAGTGTTGATCCTGTGGTCAACGTATATAAGTGTTTAGGAATATACTTATCTTTCAGCGAAATTAAGCTTCACTTTTGCATGCAAGGATCTTGCCAGTAGAGCTAAACGTGCACTAGTATGTATCATACAACACTTACCAAATTCAGGAACCAATCTTTGAAACTGTCTATAAAATTGTTTGATTCTCACGTACAGCCTATCGCTCAGCATGGAGCTGAAATTTGGGGTCTTTATGATTCTGCTGTTTATTGTGAAAATGTCCATTTATTTGCGTTAAAAAAGTTTCTATGAGTGAGCATGCGAACACCTAACGAT
>CM065721.1:17155763-17165763 GCA_033310375.1 Conus canariensis
TTATCTGTAGGCCTCTTTGGATTTTTTAAATATTTTTACATCATCGTCATGTTTTCATATTTTCAAAGTAGCTTTTTCATCAGTGCGTAAAAAAAAGCCCAAAATGAAAATTACAGAAATATAGCACTGACGCTACCACTACCTCTTTCCTCCCCATAATCATGACAAACTGACTCCCTCGGTGACGTTCTGTGTGTCCCTTTGACGTAGAGAGATCGATGACGTGGAGTGTTTCCCGGGAGGCACGGCGGAGGAGTCGGTGAAAGGAGGGATAGTGGGGCCAACATTTGCCCACATCATTGGCCAGCAGTTCCACGATCTGAAGTTTGGCGACAAGTTTTACTTTGAGACTGATAGCACTTTCTACGGCTTTACTTCTAGTGAGTTGGCTGTCGTCTGTCTCTCTCTGTCTCTCTGTCTCTGTCTGTCTGTCTATCTCTCTGTCTCTGTCTCTGTCTGTCTCTCTCTCTCTCCTCTCTCTCTCTCTCTCTCTCTGTATGTGTGTGTGTGCGTGTGAGAGAGAGAGAGAGAGAGAGAGGGTGTCCTTGTGCCATTTTTTTGTGATGTACTGTCCTATGCCATGTTGTTCTGTGGTATGATGTGCTGTCCTATGCCATGTTGTTCTGTGATATGATGTGCTGTCCTATGCCATGTTGTTCTGTGGTATGATGTGCTGTCCTATGCCAAGTTGTTCTGTGGTATGATGTGCTGTCCTGTGCCATGTTGTTCTGTGGTATGATGTGCTGTCCTGTGCCATGTTGTTCTGTGATATGATGTGCTGTCCTACGTCATGTTGTTCTGTGGTATGATGTGCTGTCCTACGCCATGTTGTTCTGTGATGTGATGTGCTGTCCTATGCCATGTTGTTCTGTGATATGATGTGCTGTCCTATGCCATGTTGTTCTGTGATATGATGTGCTGTCCTATCCTATGTTGTTCTGTGATATGATGCGCTGTCCTATGCGAAGAAGACTCTGATGAATGAACAGCGGCACACTGCCCTAGCAGTTAAGACATCGGAAAACCAAGGCCAGCTTCAAACCACAGCGCCAAGGACATCCACGATGATTATTCAGACGAAAGAGTTTGTACCGGCTCCCGATGCCAGACGCCAGAAACTGTACTTGCCACCTGCTAGTGCAATGGAGGAATGGGGAAAAAGCCTGAAAAGTGGTCCACAAAACGGAGGCACTGACAGAAAAGTGTAACTACAACACAAACTAGCCATTCTGGAGACACTGTATGCGGAACCTGTGGGGTTCCTCTTTGGGGACTTTCTGCTGTTAAGCTCTCCTAACGGTTTCTTCATACTGTTGTACTGTGCTGTTCTAAGCTGTGTCGAACTGTGTTGTCCTGTGCTGTTCTGTGTTATGTTGTGCTGCGATCGGAAGTGCTGAACTACACTGTGTTGTAATGTCATATAATATGTTGTAAGCCGTGTTGTTCTGTGATATAATATGCTGTCCTTTGCTGTATTGTACAATGATATTATATGCTGTCCTTGGCTGTGTTGTTCTGTGATATCTGTGCTTTGTTATGTTTTGCTGTGATACATGTGTCCTTTGCTATGTTTTACTATGATATAGTATGATTTGATTAGCTTTGTTGTACTGTGTGATATGATATACCGTCCTACGCTATGTTGTACTACTCTGTCCATTCCTTTGTTGTGCTGTAACATGATATGCTGCCCTTTCCTTTGTTGCGCTGTAACATGATATGCTGCCCTTTCCTTTGTTGTGCTGTAACATGATATGCTGCCCTTTCCTTTGTTGCGCTGTAACATGATATGCTGCCCTTTCCTTTGTTGCGCTGTAACATGATATGCTGCCCTTTCCTTTGTTGCGCTGTAACATGATATGCTGCCCTTTCCTTTGTTGTGCTGTAACATGATATGCTGCCCTTTCCTTTGTTGCGCTGTAACATGATATGCTGCCCTTTCCTTTGTTGCGCTGTAACATGATATGCTGCCCTTTCCTTTGTTGCGCTGTAACATGATATGCTGCCCTTTCCTTTGTTGCGCTGTAACATGATATGCTGCCCTTTCCTTTGTTGCGCTGTAACATGATATGCTGCCCTTTCCTTTGTTGCGCTGTAACATGATATGCTGCCCTTTCCTTTGTTGCGCTGTAACATGATATGCTGCCCTTTCCTTTGTTGTGCTGTAACATGATATACTGCCCTTTCCTTTGTTGTGCTGTAACATGATATGCTGCCCTTTCCTTTGTTGCGCTGTAACATGATATGCTGCCCTTTCCTTTGTTGTGCTGTAACATGATATGCTGCCCTTTCCTTTGTTGTGTAACATGATATGCTGCCCTTTCCTTTGTTGTGCTGTAACATGATATGCTGCCCTTTCCTTTGTTGCGCTGTAACATGATATGCTGCCCTTTCCTTTGTTGCGCTGTAACATGATATGCTGCCCTTTCCTTTGTTGTGCTGTAACATGATATGCTGCCCTTGCCTTTGTTGCGCTGTAACATGATATGCTGCCCTTTCCTTTGTTGCGCTGTAACATGATATGCTGCCCTTTCCTTTGTTGCGCTGTAACATGATATGCTGCCCTTTCCTTTGTTGCGCTGTAACATGATATGCTGCCCTTTCCTTTGTTGCGCTGTAACATGATATGCTGCCCTTTCCTTTGTTGTGCTGTAACATGATATGCTGCCCTTTCCTTTGTTGTGCTGTAACATGATATGCTGCCCTTTCCTTTGTTGTGCTGTAACATGATATGCTGCCCTTTCCTTTGTTGTGCTGTAACATGACGTGATGTGCTTCGCCATGTTGTACCATGATATGATATGCTGACCTATGCTATGTTGTACTGTGTTATTCCATGCAAAAATTGCACCGTGATATGATATGCTGTGTTTTGCTATGTTCAATTGTTTTGTGCAGACCTATGCCATGTTGTACTGTGATATGATATGCTGTCGTATGTTATGTTGTACTGCGCTGTCCTATGCTATGTTGGACTATGATATGATATGCTGTTCTGTACTGTGTTATACTGTAATGTGATATTCTGTTCTGCGGTACGCTGTACTGTGATATGATACTTTGTACTAGCCATGTTGTACTGTAATATTATTTGTTATTCTATGCTATGTTGTTTTATGCTGGCCTATGCTATTATGTTCTGTGCTGTTTTTAGCTATGTTGTTCTGTACTGTTTTGGGCTGTCCTGTACTATGCTGAACTGTTACATCATACGCCATGTTTTACTGTTATCGTCTACTATGTTGTGCTCTGCTGTCCTATGCCATGTTGTGCTGCGCTGACATATGCTAGGTTCTACTGCGCTGTCCTATACTATGTTGTACAGTGCTGCCCTATACTACAGAGAAAGTAAATATCTTTGTTCTACCTCACCGCATCTAATTTTGCACGAAAACCCCCCTTTTCACAAACAAATCTCGTCCATCTCATGCTACTTTCTGCCAAAATTGACACCTTTTTTACAATCAAAATTAACATGCAAAAACCTCCAAAATTGACGTAATCGTTATTTTAAAATGGGGGGCTTACGTGCAAAACAAAAAATGGGTGATATAGAACAAAAGATATTTACTTTCTCTCTCCATAGCATAAAAATCTAATGGTTTACAGAATTAGTCATCCTAACACAATTAACGCCCGCGGGTTTGATAGTGAGACCTTACTACTTTCTAGTAAGGCTTGGGGCGACTTGGGGTGACATGGAGGGTGACTTGGGGCGATTTGGGGTGACTTGGGGCGACTTGGGGTGAAGGTGTCAAGCGTGCTAAAGTGGGAGGTGTCAGAGAATGTCAAGTGGAACTGGTAGGACCACTCTTGACATCTGCTCTGCCACGCGCTGAGCAGCGATTTACCCTGCTGTGTTAGCAAAGAAGGCAACGCACACGCTGCCAATCAATAAAGCCGTTGTTGGCAGCGCCCGCAGTGTGCATTGCAGAGCGCGTTACAGAATGTACTATAAGTGCTGCTATTGATTTTGTTATACAATCTTTTACCCGGATTTATGCAGCAGCTTATTTAATTAATTTTTAAATTGGTGTTTTTAATCTGAGTTAAAAATGAAGCCCGGAATAGTTGCAGAGCTTATTAATATATTCAGAGATTGGGAGATGCAGGAAAGGAGCTGGGGAGTTGATAGAGAAGAGTTTGAAGAATTAATTACGGAGCTTTTTGAGCGCGTAGATATGCGAGAAAGCGTAAGGAACGCCATCAGTAAACTACCGCATTCTTGGCCCCATCCAGTTATAAAGTTGTTTGCTATTTTAATTGATCAAATAGCTCCTGAAGATTTTAATCTGACCGCTTCTACTGACCCTGAAGGAGCAACTGTTACCTTTAAACCTGGACAGTTTTTAAGATTAGTAAAAGACTATGAATAATAAATAACAGCTGAATTTACAATTATTTTTTTATTGCTTTTAAAAAGAGTTTAAAAATGGATTGCGACGAGCTATTAAAGTGTGAGGAGGCAGCAGACCTCTGTCATAAAGAAAGATTATACTCGCTGGCTGCGTGCGGGAAAACCAGGCAGTATTTAGGTGTTGAACTAAGTATTGAACAGATTCAGCAATTGTCTACATCAGACGTTGAGAAGTATTACGCTAGGTACGAGGCACAGCTAGGATCAAAAATGGTTAGATCAGTGGGGCAGACAATAATTAGTTTATATGCTAAGTTAGTAGGCAAGATAGCACCGATTGATTCAGAAGAAGATTTAAAATATGACTTAACACAAGATCCGGTTTTAACCAAGTCCCTAGAATCTCTTGCATGTGACATGTATTATAGATTTGGGACGTTGTTATGTCCATTCATCATGGGATTAATTACTTTCAATCATATTAATTTTAATCATATTAATTTTAATCAGACTAAAAAAAATGAGCGAGCAGAAGAAGAAGACTCCACAGGAGCAGAATGCCCCACAAGTGGATTTACAGGCGAGTGCCCCACAAGTGAATCCACAACTGAGTGTCCCGCAGGTGAGTAGTGTTACTAAAGCTAAAAATTCTGGTCGTGTTGAGGCCGGTCGTAAACTAGCTGAATGGAACAGACTGCAAAAAGCAAACCAAGCAGCAAAACAAAAATTATTAGATAGTAATACAACATCTGCACCAGCACCAGCACCAGCACCGCCACCAACAACAACACAATCAAACTATAAGATGTATTATTATGTGCTGGGGAGTATTGTTGTTGGTGGAGGGCTTTTGGCATACAAGCGCCTAAAGCCATACTTAGCAACAAAGTCACAAATCCCCACAAAAACAGTAAAAGAACCAGCTTCTGCAAAAAAAAGTACAACCTCCTGCTGTAGACCCATTTTTAATAAATTAGTTTTTTAAATGTGTTGTTAAGTACTGGCTAAGTACAAGCTAAGTACTGGTTAAGTCAGTTATAACAAGTTAAGTGTAAGTAAAGCGCAAGTTAAGTGCAAGTTAAGTGCAAGTCATGTTAAGTACTAGTTAAGATCTTAAGTTAAGTACTAGTTAAGATCTTAAGTTAAGTACTAGTTAAGATCTTAAGTTAAGTACTAGTTAAGATCTTAAGTTAAGTACTAGTTAAGTACTAGTTAAGATCTTAAGTTAAGTACTAGTTAAGATCTTAAGTTAAGTCGGACAAGTCAGTTTTCCGGGGGCCTATAGCGTATGAAAACTCGGGGCTAACGGAAGTTCGCTTGCTATTGGTAGAGTCTAGTGACTTCTTATTAACAGCAGTTGTGTTTACTTGATGAAGAGTAGAGCGCAGATTAACATTTGTGTGATAAAATACTTCGCGTTCAAAGAGAGCCTGCTTGTAGTTGTTGTGACTTATTTCTTTTTTTACAACTTCTTTATCTATGCCCTTAGCTTTCTTTGTTACAGAAGTCTGGGTAGCAACGCTATACATCTTCGACCGCAGGCCAACATATTCTTGTATAACCGTCCCATTAAATTCATCCTTCATCTTTCCAATCACTTTCTTGTTCACGGTTGAATGTAAAGGCGAATCTTTTGGATAGTCGCATGTGTCGTACCACCCATCAGCTCCTTTGACTACCTCCGCCTCTAAATCCTTATAGAAGTCTTCAGTTGGGATGTCTAGAATAAAACTATCAGTGTCTGTGTAAAGGACATTTGATTCTGGGTACAGCGGTTTAAAGTAGTCGTATAGAAATTCTAGCATTAATAACTTTGACAACTCTAGCACGGCAAACCCGATAAACACCGGCCTGTCTAACTTTACATTCTGTTTCTTCATCATAATGCCAACCAGGCTGTCGCTAAATCTTCTAAAGTCTTGGTAGTTAGGTTTAGAGACCAGCTTAATTGCTTGTTTTTCTTTTGTAACTAATCTTACATCTTTACGATTGTGTACGTTCTCCATCGTCTTGCCAAAACAACTGTTGTTCATCAACTTAAAGAAGTCTTTTTCTGAAGCGTCGGTGGCCGCAGTCCTAAGGTCGGTGTTCTTCATGATGTATGGTCTCATGAAAGGCTCTTGGTCAAAAGTAATTATTCTGTGAACGGCGGTAAGTTTCAACCCGTGCCTTAAGTAAAATTGTAACAGCCTATAATGACAGACATATTTAGTTTTGTTAAAGAGGTTAGGCACGAGCTTGGGCGGTTCTGTGGGACTCATCTTTAATCTTTCTGCGGCTAAGGGGAAATCGTTATGAAGGTCGTGCAATTCTTTAGGATAATCTAAGTCTACTTCTAAGATTAATCCTATTGGATTATCGGGTGTAAGATCTGACAATAGTCCTACCACCCGATCAACCTCATGAGGCCCGTTTATCATTTTAAAGTTTCTTAATGGCAGTGCCTGGCTCATGGCCCACCCATACAGATTGTTGGCGTCTAAGTACATCAGATAGTTGGATGGTTTAGTTGGATCATAATCGTCTAAGTACTTGTTGTTGGCTCTGCGGTAAGGATGACAGGCCATGCTAATGCCTCCTCTCAGCCCATCTTCAATCATCTGAAGTGTATCCAGATCCGATATTAAGTCAATCTCGACGTTTGTAGACTTCAAGAATGCGTCCCAAGACAGCCCCGGGGCAGAGATGTACTGTGATGAATCTAGACCGTAGTGTTTCATGCAAGTAGCTCTGTAATTCTGAAAGACGTCAGCTAATAAACACACGTCGGCCAATAAATACTGATCGTGATAGTCGCCCATCGTTCGACAGTGTAATTCTGTCCAGGCTTTCTGTGCGTATTCATAGTCGGCGTCAGATATGTCCTTTCTTCTAAGACGGCTGTAAAAGTCTTCCTTTGCTGGCAGCGCTGGCTCATCAAACCTCTCCCACGAGTCCATGTATTCATAGGGATAGACGCCTTTACGGACTAAAGATGGGTCGAAATATTGTTTGGTGATTGGATAGTCTTGCAGAGATTCTGCTAGTTTGCTTAAACTCCCCATCAGATGCTGGGCAGAGTCATAGAAGGATAAACAGTCAACAGTAAAGGACATATACTTTTCTGATGACTGTGCAATACAGCTAACCCTCTTACATTCAGAAGTTATTGCTTGCATGATAAAGTGAGAATCGTAGCCCCGTAAGTTATGAAAGAAGATTGGCAGTTTCCATGTCTTGGGATCAACCTTAAGTTGAAGATTACAGCTATTATGCGCTGCCCCTCTGAATTTGCCAGTATTGTGATCATGGTCTCTCACAGTGTCACCTAATAACTTGCATTTGCATATCCAACAGTGGGTGGCTGATCTATAACGTTCTTCATCTTCACGAGTCATCTTAATGCCTGAAAGGTTCAGCTGATTAGAGAATTGATTGCGAAGGTGCTTCATCTGCTCCAAAAATCGACCAGCTGCGTTGGGGCCTCTGTAAATCTCCGGCTGTGAGTGCCCGCCATCTGACCTAACAGCAACAAACGCATAAGAACAAATCTGATGGTGGGTTAATAAGGTTGTTTTTTGTTGTGTCCGTTCTTGAGGGCCATAGTACTGCGGCAAGATTGATTCAAAGTCAGCATAAACTACGTATGGGCTCATCTGCATCTTGCGTACATTCTTAAAACTAACTTTAGACCCTGGTTTGGGTGTAAGAAGTTCGATTTTACAGTCTACAAAACTTTTACAATGTTTTTTATGACTGACGGCGGCCTCTACAGTTGGGATCCTGACCAAACACCTCCTACAAAGCCCCTGTTTAGCAGGATCCTTTGTAGTATAAGCCAGAAGTCTGCTCATTGTTCTAATTAATACATAGTGGCTCTTGGAACCGTCTGCAAACAGAATCAAGTCTACATGGTTCTCCAGTGGTTCGCCTAAAGTGGGAGCATTGGGAGAGATCCTTAGAGGGACCAGATTGTCTGCTACAGACCATGTGTATACGCTCACGGTTATTGGTTTGTTTTGCTCTTCAAACTGAGATATACTTTCTACGCTCACTGGAAAGGTTATGTTATTTAAGTTCAGGCTATCTTTATACTGCCTATAATTAGAAACTCTCTCTGCATTCTTTTTAACAGGGTGTAAATGCGCCAAAACACCACACGAAACACAAGTTATCCGAATTATGTATGTTTAAGGCTGCTCGTTTAAGAACTAACTCTCTCGGGAGAGGGATGTAAGAATTGCCGACTATGAGAGAGTATTTGGCTTGTCTTAATTTGATTTCGAGGACTGTTCCTTCAGACCAGCCAGAGCCGCGCAATTTCGCTTCTTCACTTGCATGGTTAAACTGTGTAAGCATGTAATCAGCCCAGCCAGGTGTAAAGTCGTAATAGCTGATTACTTCTTTCTGTCTAGTTGAAACCCAGACTTGCATACTACTATCATCAGGGGTTATATATTTAATCAGAATGGCCAACAACACTTTTGCTGGCGGGTTAATTTGAAGAGACTCTGGGATTTTAGAAATAGCATGTGTTACGCTTTTTTGAACGTTTGTGGGGTTAATGATGTCCATGTCTAATTCAATGAACATATTGCTTAATGATTTGTTACTACCCAACAACGTACTGTTGGAAGGTAGTATTTCAAACTCGGACTCACTTGTGGGGTTCATTTTTTAACTCACAATATTTTACGTAAATTAAAAAAATAAAAGTAAGTAAACGCGTTTTTATTCTTCACCCAAGCGTTGCAATACTTCAAGACACCTCAATTTTACACGAACGACTGCCAATGCTTTAGCTTTTTTTGAATCACTACAGCCAATGTTTAACTCTTTGATTGCTTCGTTAGATAGTTCACTATGATTTTTGATTAAAATGTTTACATCATTCTCAAGCCAAGTGCCTAACACTTTCACCGCTTTGTCAAATAGTTCATTACAATTTTCTACTAAAATCATTAGATCAGGACTTGAAACCTGTTCACCGGCGGAGCAAGACGCACCGAGCCAGCGCTCCGACTAAATGGAGTGAACTTGCTTCTGCCTTGAATTCACAACTAAGAAAAATGTGCCTTACATTGTATTTCGTTTAATTTTTTGTTTCTCTCATTCTCAAAGAAAAGAGACTTTATATCGACTTTTCAGAATGGACGGATACTTTGTGTAAAAAAAAGGGGAAGAAAAAAAAAAAAAAAAAAAAAGAAAAAAAAGGAGAAAAATGTGGTGTTTTCAGTGACGAGTGTTTTTGTGTGTGTGTGTGCCCTCCACCTTTCGCCAAATATTGGACGGTTTTTAAGGAACATCGATCTCCTGTGCGTTTAGTTATTTGCTTGTTTTCTCCCTCTCTTGTTCGTGGTCAATGCGAAAATGGCACCGAAGAAAACTCCGTCAAAACAAAAGAAACGCACCAACAGACCAAGCAGCAGTCCAGGCCACAGTGAAGAAGGCGCCTCCGACTCCTTTGTCAGTCCACAGGTAGGACAGGTTTCAGTGGAAGGAAATGTGAGCAGGGAACGATCAACTAGTAAGAGAAGAAGGATTCTGGACCAACAACAACAGAAAATCACAAACTTTACAGACCGTCAAGAAAGCAAAAATCCAAGTGAAGGGGACCAAGGGGATATCATAGTAGAGAAAGGTGATTCGAACATAACACTCGCA